>CM070560.1:46265927-46865927 GCA_036346405.1 Phyllostachys edulis | reverse complement strand
ACTGGCAACTGAACAAATGTGTCTGCTAGTTAACCGGGTAAGGGCCAATGAAGTACTATGTGATCTATTTAGGATTGGTTAACCATTTTTTTAAACTTCGGTGCTATGAAAGCCTTCTATTCCTAGCTTACTAGTTGCTCTCTTGGTTCTTCAATGCATATTTGTAGCCTTCTTTATGGTTATCAGCGTCACTTTGGTGTCTGGATTCTGGTTTGGTGTGCACTGGACGCTAATTAAGAATGCTTTCTGTGGTGCAGATGATTCTGACGATGAAAATGATGTTGCTGAAGAAGCTGGTGACAAGGATATGGGTGATTCTTTCATGGAATCATATTCAGATGCTTTGAATAAGGAGCTAAGTACGACCACTATTGAGAAAAGCTTTTCTCGAGCACCGTGTCCTAACACCAACAATGAGGTAACCCTTGTCTATTTGGGATGTTACATGCTTTCAGCTTGTCATTTTGTGTTTAGGATAGGGCACTCCCATGTGGACTGCTCACTCAAACTGCTTAAATTTGCTAAATATTATGAATATCGCTAGCTAGTTACACCATCTGCAGGCTGAATTTTTTTTCTTGAAACTTGGAAATGCAATTTGGAAAGGGTACATCCTTAATTGCATTTTTAGCATGTGGGTTTTCCTCAAACACTAATAATCTTCAGTGGTAAAAATGACTCCCATATTCTTTTGTTCTGATTTCTTTGAGTAGTTATGCCATGTTGTGAACATGTAAGGATGCCATATTTTCGATATGTCATGCCAATGTGCCATGTTTGTGAACTTGCTATTGACATAAACCAGTTAGATATGCTCAGCCAATTGTCCAACCCAAAGAATTTTATCATTTAGCATCATTTTCCATTCTTTTCAGTTACTCGCAAATACCAAGCTACTGAAGGATAAACCAATGTTGATAAACACCTGTCCTTTGTTTGCGACATCTCTGTTTGCAGATTGATTTGTGTTATTTTGGAGTGGCATGTTGCTACTTTTCCCTTTTGGTTTTGCCTTGTCACTATTACATATCTGGCTTACTCGTGAACAGTTATCCTGCATTTGCTAATTAAACCAGAAATCCCATATTTGTACTTTTCTTCTGCCATATCGAATTCTCAACTAAAAACATAGTAATGATGTGGTTCTTGCTAGAAGTGTTGTTTGATTTGACTAGTCCACTCCAGTAATCCTAAGCAACGTTGTGATATATATTTTGCCTTCCAGGGTCCTTCAAATTCTGCTGATACTGATTGGGAAATGGCTCCAGTTGATGTAGATTTGAACCTTGTGGTGAGCTTTCTTAACTCGTACTCTTCTCAACAAGGCCTTACCGGCCCAGCTTCCAATCTGCTTGAACTTATGGGTGTAAAGGTACCTCCTGATGGTAAAAAGTCGTGATTTTGTGTTTGTGGCATACACATGAAATTTCAGGAAACATAAGAAGAAGCAATGTTAGTATGTGTATGCCACAATTTGTTGTGATATTGTATCTTGTGTAATCTCAATACTGTACTTTTGTGCAAACCTCAAGGAAAAGGAATTTGGCAGCACGGCATGGCAATGACACCTCTAGATGAGAGAAAGCACAAACTATAAGCTTCGTGTCTCAAGTTCTCAAAACTACACCACTTCGAAAAGCAGATAAGGATAATTTTCAGCTTGGAAGGCATGTTTACAGTTCCTACGCCCCCATGTACTACTGCTCCAGTATTAATTAAAAAGAATCTTCATTAAAAGACTTTTTTGGTTGACAAGCATCAATATATATATACAGCAAATCTTATGAAGATGAAATTTGACAAGCATTGTTATGTCACTGGCGAGATATGAAGCCATCCATGTTGTCGTAGCTGCTGCTGTACGGGTCCGAGGACCAATGGTAGGACACTCGCTCTCATTTAACTGTTAGCATGGCTTTTTCCTACTGAGATAATGAGGCTCTAAGTCTGATATCTAGGGAGACGAGGGATCACCCTCTAAGCTCGGTTGGGACTCTTCCCGACGAACAAGGAGCTCTGATCTTTAGCCAACCGGTTAGCGACTAACTTTTGTTTATTTATTTGCTTCTTTGATAATGGATATATGCTATCCTTTTTATAGTGACGATCCGATTTGATCTTTAAGAAATAATCTAAAAAAAAACTTATCTCTAACAATCCAATCCAATAATAATCTACCTAATTAATAGATATTACTAAACACATAATAGATACTACCAAACACGTAATAGATAGATTTCTAAATGACAAATCTTGCCAACACGATCGTGGTGCTATAGTACATGTGTGCTACAGTGCATCCGCGGACATTGGCCCATAACAATCCACAGTAGTTGTTGCTATAATTATGCAATTTTGGGTGTAGCATGTCTTTTGAGATCTGAAAAATCTATAGCAAACCGCTATAGTAGTTGTAGCCATGATTATGCAATTTTTGGAGTAGCGTGTCTTGATATCTGAATAAGATATATCTTAGCTGAGTTTTCAGTATCATATCCAGTTTAGTTTGGTTAGTGCAAATTTTGTGAAGTTAATTGTTCCAGCCATGTTTGCATTTACTGTATGTATTGATATTACATTCTTACAGCTAATATAGTACATCGGTCAGTTAATGATATCCTTTCCAACAGTAGTAGAAAACAACATTTTAGACCTATGCGAGGATTGGTCAAGGCACACCTGCAAAAGTTGTGATAGTTTTGGAGTACCACGGTGGAATGCATGGAATTTTCCTCAATTTTTTACTCTTGAAGGAGACAAAGGAGAAGGCTGCTAGCTCCTGCCTCTTGGATGCGTCAAAAGGATGCAACCCATTTTTCTACGGCAGCCGGGGGTCTACCCGAATCATCTCCCAACAGATAGGAGTCCAACATGGCAGCTACGGAAGGCTCCCGGCAAAGTTGGGGATCACAAGACGACGACACCACGAAAGCAGCAAAGCACAACTCCGTCTCCAGGATTGCACTGCTTCTGGTGGAAATATGGGATGCTCTTGTCAGTCGTCACGTACGCGGCCACAAGTTCGCGCATCTTCTTGGGAGGAGAAACACCGATTGAGTCGTAGTAGACCTGGAGACATACGAATACCGTGCGATAACAATTCGCATCCTTTTAACAGCAGTCGGCCATGAGTCGGAGTAGGTATACCATTACTTTCCGCTAGCAAATGGTACGCACTCCAATTTATCTCTTCGTGACATGACACGGCAATTTTTAGTACTTCATCTGTTCTTTTTTACTTTTGGTTTTAGACATAGATACGATCTTTAATACATGTCTTTGACCACTACTTTTTTAAACTATATATTACCAAAAATCATAAAAAATGTAATGACACCGAAGTACTTCAATGACAAATCTACCGTATAATTTTCTTGTGACATCTAAATGTTTTTCTAGAAATTAATAGTCAAAGTTTTAAAATATTGGTTGCACACATTTTAAAACAATGAGAGAATAGGTGGTACTCTATACGCTCACATGACCTTTTTTTTGTTCTGTCTCTGGTTGCAGCACATTCGCATTTATTGTAATAATTTATGTAATAATTGTTTATTGTAATAATTATTGTTAATTACGTTAATTGCGGTCAATTGCGTTAATTGTCATTGCTTGCATTAATTGTCATCAAATACGGTCAATTGCGTTAATTATCGTTAATTGCGGTAGTTGTTATTCATTTCGGTAGCTGTCGTCACTTGCATTAATTGCGGTAGTTGTTGTAAAGTGTCATCGATTGTCGTTAATTACCGTTAATTATCGTTAAACAACATCAAACAAGTCATCATTTACCTTAGAGGTATTTCAGATATTTTTTAACTAATAAGCTCCAACCAACTGACCTAAAAGTCAAACAGTTAAACATTAAATCTCTTTTGCTTAGCCGTACAGCTCTTCGGCCCAACTGAAAGGTATTTTTTAAAAAAACTGCAACCGTGCAGGAACATGCCCTGTATCTGTTCTCCCCACGTCGCTTTTCCTCCGGCTGCACAGAACCACGTTTCCGCATGCGCGCGGCGTCTCCCCACGCGGCAGACTTTTCACGGCACAAACTCCCAACGAATGGGATCGCGCGCGCGAGAAAGAGCCAATTCGTGACGCGCACCGCGGCGGAAAGCTTAGTCCACTACTCGAACCTCACTCACCGCTGCTGCTGCATGTGCCGAATCGAAGCGCTGCGTCCTGGAAGCTCGCAAGGAAGCTTCGTGGCGGACGGAAATTTTTTCGCGCAACAGAGACGTCCCCGGCCGGAAAAAAACGCGCTCCCGCGACGGTCCCTTTCGCGAACGACAAACGCACCACCGATCGACGGGCCCGTGATGCAACTTGCTGCTAGTAACCTACCAGCGATTCGTAATATAAGTAGTTTTAGAACATGTGTCGATCAAATATTTTTAGATTTGACTATCAACATATGAAAAATTATCAAGATTCACAGCACGAAATTGGTATTGCTAAATTCATCATGAGATATACTTTCACAATGTATAATTTTTTTAATAATTTTTATATTTGAAATAATATATTTTTATAGAAATTGATAGTCAAATTATCACTTTAGAGATCGTGTCAATATCCAAAATGATTTATATTTAAAATCAGAAGAGTACCTCATAGCTCGGTGTGTGCAAGTTGCATTGACGTTTTTGTTGTGCTAGTAGCCTTGTAGTTGTAGTCATGTAGGTGCAGTGAACATTCGGTTAAACTTGGTTTTACTACTTGCGGTCCTCTTTGGATTTGCCGTTAGTTAACTACGAGTGTCTTTTGGGCTTCTGCGAGAACATGTAAAACTCGTTTTACCTTGCTGTAACATTTTTTCGATTACAAGAAGATGCACATATGCACACATCACATACACGTACAAGTGTGCTCGCTTAGCACAAACCTAAACAAACAGAGGTTAAAAATAAATTCGCAACATCACAAAATTCCAACGGAAACATGCTTGCATTATATAATAGATAAATACTAAGATTTAAATTTTAATATGTGAAATAGTACATCTACAGCCCCACCAACCACTAAGAAGTGGTTCCCCTTACCTAGTTGTACCCGACGCCAGCTCACCTCATGGATGATCCTGCGTAAGAATCTCCTTTCCTTTTGGATGGTGTACGATGCCTCTACGGAGACCTAAGGAATTGCTGCTGTTCGCGTTCAGCTCGTCTCACGCGTGCATAATAAAAGCAAACGGACATCTCAACTCACGTAGTCACGTCCATTACAAAAGAAGCTAGAAATCCGTTTTCGGAGTACACAGCTTCGGTTCACAGTTCGTCGCTCGAACCGGCGGTTAGCCAGTGAGACGTTGGTCTACTGTTACACAAAGGATCATTATAGACAATTCTAAATCGTCATTACAGACGGGTTTTGAACTGTCTGAATTTATGTGTCCGTGATAACAGACGATTATCACAAATGGTTTGTGAGCTGTCTGTGATAAGTCACAACACAGAGGGTTTTGTGGCATAAATTGTCTGTGAAGACCTACTATCACAGACGGCTTCTACCAAAAATCGTCTATGATACGTTGGCTATCACAGACGGTTATATGTACCAATCGTTTGTGATTAGAGATATATCACAGACGGTTAGTAAAAAGAACCGTCTGTGATAGTAGGTATTTACAGACGGTTTATACCATAAAACCGTCTGTGATAGTTCGTTCTATACCTACGTGTTTTTTCTGATTTTTTTGGCTAGCCTCAAAAAAATGTTAGCCATGTCATCTGAAAACAAGCAAACAGAAAACAGATAAATCACAGATAAGTGAATTACAACTCAAAGTGATTTACAACTAAAAATCAATTACAAAAGAATGTTCATGTATTGTCGCTAGAGTTACAATTGAATTATAACTCAAAGTGAATTACAATTGAATCAATTGTTTGAACATGTATTAAGCGGTGTCGCCGGAGTGAAACTCTCCTTTCTTGTCAATGATCTCCATCGTGACGAAGGTGGAGAGCCGTCCTCGAATGTCCGAGATTTCGTTTAGATCAAATGTACTTGATTTGATTATCATGCCCTATCGCTGGGAAGAGTAAAGTAATAAGGATATTGTTGGACCGTAATGACGACTAGAGGGGGGTTGAATAGGAGCACGATCTCTTTTTCACCTTGATCGGATTCAACACATTTTTCACTCAAATCGCTATGAGAGCTATGAAGATCAATATACAAGCATAGCTGAAGACTTGTATTGAATCCAATCGAAACCACGAAGCAAAACAACTAAAATCACCAAAAACTCAATTCACAATGAGTTAGGCGGTCAAACCTCTCCAATGGGCGGTCTGACCTCCAACTTGATGAACAGTAAAAATCAGCGCGACCTCAAAATAACAAATCGACCTAACTTTTGATTCAGTGATCCAAATCCCCTCAAATTTCAACCATAGCTCATCAAGAATGTTAGAAACTTATTCCAATCGACGATTGGGAAGATCAAGACCAAGGTTCCACAAATTTCAAGGATGAGGGAAGGAGGGTACAAGAACCGTGCAAAACCTAAGATTGATCCCAAAACTTGTTCGTGGGTAGAAGATGATTAAGATGATTCTAGATACATTCCCACATATCACAGCAAACAAGATCATGGTCAGAAACCAAAGGAAAACCAAAGGATCAACGAAAACTCCAAAATCACAAAAGAGAGAGCAAGAACAAGAATAGATGCATCTTGAGGAAATCTTGCTTGGATTGATTCAAGATTGATGTTGCCACTCCAACATAGAGGACAAAAGCTCAATACTTGAGCACACAATCAATCTAACTCTCAAAGAACCCTAGCTCCTCCACTTTCCTCTATTAATCCTAAAACACAAATTAGGGTTTCTAGATTACAAGGGTTAGGAGGTGCACAACCAACCTTCTCCTTTTATAGTGGAGGCTAGGATATGAGAGGAAACTCTAATGGACACTCGTTAAGCTCACACACAAACGGGTATAACTCACGCACGCTTCTCAAAGCGTCGCCTTTTCTTCAATTGACCTAAACCACTTCTCCTTGCGCCGTCTTGTGCCGCGGTTTAGCCAAAAGCCATTAAGACGGTATTTTGGTGAAGTTACCAAAATACCCCTTCTCGATCATTCTCCAAAGACCGAGTCCAATCTTCATTAAGCAATCCTATGCTTCGCTACGTGTAGGTTGATCAATGGCTCTCTTTATGTCAGCAAGTCTTTCCCATCTGGCTCCCACCGAAACCACTATGGTACTTGCATCGTCCCCCGCGTCGCTTGATGTAACCCGTCGCACCGAACTTCCTGTTTGGTCATCCTTGTCTATTTTGCGACATACTTGATTCTTCTGACTTCACCCGGCATCCTCGATCATTCTGAACCTTAACTCTTCAAGCCTAGTCCCGATCATACTCACCGTTGACCTCCAAGCCTCCTGCACAACAATAGACCAAGAAATCGATTTCGGGAACAAGTTCTTCGCAACTTAACCCACGTTAGTCAAAACATGCATCATGCAACACATATGCACTGAAACTCACGAACTTGACCTAACTTACAAACATCGCCGCTAAACCGCCCGGTAAACGAAAAAACCGGCCACGGCCACCGCGGTCGACCGCCTAACAAGGGGACTTAGCCAAATTTCCTCACTGGAAATCCGAAACCTCTCTGGAAATTTCAAACGAACAGAACTTTTGACTCGAAGCTCCAAAAATTATGAGACCAAGTGCAGGAGCATTCAAAGCAAATGAGTAAAAGAGAATGTCTAAGAGCTCAAATGTATTCAATGAGAGTGAATATGCTTAAAGGTTCTTGGCTTGCTTGTGGGGGTGTATTTATAGCCCTCACCAACAAAACTAGTCGTTTGAACTTCTGAAAAATTCAGGATTTACGGTAATACCGCCGTACCAACCCAGTATTACCGTAGTCGATGATCAACGATTGACTGCTGTTCATTAAATGCACTTGTTATAGCTGTTACGAAAAAGTTGAGGTACTACTGCCAGCTATAAACCGGTACTACTGCACAGCGGTAATACTGCTCTGTTGGATCGGTATTACCGATTTCCAAATGATTGAAAAACTCAAGAAAACACCATCTCTGGAAATATCGTACCGCTATGTAAAACTCGGTACTACCGCATTCCGGTAGTACCGCTTGAGAAATGCGGTCATGCTGTTTTGGAATTTCAAGAAAACTTCCAAAAATATGCACTCTGGAAAAAACATACTGCCAACTAGATTTCGGTACTACCGACTTGCGGTAATACCGCTCATCAAATGCAGTCATACCTATTTTGGAATTTCAAAAAAAAATTCCAAAAACATACCGCCAACTAGATTTCGGCACTACCGACTTGCGGTAATACTGCTCATCAAATGCGGTCATATCGATTTTGGAATTTCAAGAAAACTTCCTAAAACATACACTCTGGAAAATACGTACCGCCATGTAGATTTCGGTACTACCGACTAGCGGTAATACCGCTGATCACTTGCGCCCGATTTTTCCGAACAGATTTACAGAAGCACAAACAAATGCAATGCATGATTTCTAGTTGATCAAGATGGCACATAAATAGATTCTCAAGTTAGACATCTAACCTATAAATCCGATCTTTTCTCCAAACACCGAGACCGGTAAAATACTATAAAAGGATCCTTAAGCTACAAGATACTTTTGTCTTGAGCCATGTCGATCTTTATCACCTTTGCATTTGCTATTTTTCATGTTATCATTCACCCTTTGGGACTAATCCTTCGAACATCTTAGCACACATGTTAGTCCCTAATACGTTGTTGATATTAATTACCAAAATTATTTTTAGGGGCCGAGATACCAAAATTATTTTTAGGGGCTTGGATACTTTCAGTCGGACTGTCCCCTTTCCCTTCCTCTTCCTCCTCCCTCCTCAACGACTCCTCCTCACACACACACGAGCGCGCGCACACGGAGGGCCACAGGGGAGGGAGGGAGCGGGAGATGTCGGGGAGCTAGAATGGCTGGCTAAGGCCGGCCAAGGCGGAGACCATCCACGGCCTCGCGTGCAAGCAACTCACAAGGCCCGGAGAAGTAGCAAGAGAACCCCTCCCTGCTCAACGACAAGAACCTGATGGTCCGTGCGCTGCTTGCTTATTGGGCTCCCTCCTTTGTACATTTCTATGCTTGGACATGCGATCTTGCTCGTTCTTGCGGTTCTTGGTATTTGCAGTTTGGAGTGAGCGGTTGAGATTTCCGAGAAAGTGGCCGTTTTGGGGACAAAAATGTTGTTTTTATCAGGTTGTTGCAGGCTTCTCTTTAATGTGTTGCAGCCCTTTTATGAAAATGTTGCATAAAGTGATTTTCTTTGTTGCAATTCGATCTTTTCTAAAATTTATTGCATAAAGTGTTTCGTTTTGTTGCAATGTGTTTTCTTAAATGTTTCATCAACAGATGCGTCCTTTTCCTAATGTTGCATCCTCTTTTTTGATATGTTGTATCAAGTGAAAAAAATATTGTATTCTCTTTTTTGATATGTTGCATCAAGTGAAAAAAAATGTTTGTTCTTCACTTTTGTTGCGCGTGATGTTGCAAGATGAGCTTTTTCTTTTCCAGATGTTTTGATTATGAGATTTTCGATATGCTAGCGTCCTTTTCCAGATGTTTGTTTTGATTCTGAGATTTTTGAGATATCATTGTCTTTGAAATGTTGTATATGAACTTTTGATATGTTGTAATAAGTAAAAAAAATTACGATTATATCGAAAAAGAACGTACAATGCTAACGCTTGGACGAGCGTTAGATGCGCCCAAAAAATAAATACCCCTTCCTTGTGCCCAGATAGCAATTAGCAAATGCAGATACTCCGGTAACTCCACTGGGTGGAGCCTCTACCCATGTGCAAATCACCGCATTATCCATCTTTATCCAAACCAAAGAAAATTTACGAGAAACTAAACTGCAATGGCACAAAAAAAAAACAGCCCAGTAATAGTAATACTTGGGTGAATCTCAAAATATCTGACAGACCCAACGCATTTCCTTTCCCTCCAAACATTTTTATTCCCCATAAATTACGGCCGCACCGATGCCAAGCAATAATTCCAGGCCGCACTTTTCAATTAATAAAAGTCCCAAAATAACCCCACCAACCTCTCAACCTCTCATTACCTCTCGCGTTTATAAACGGTCCCTTCCTCCTCCGCCTCCTTACCTCCCCCAACACAAATCAACACGAAAATCACCAGCACGAGACACGAGCCCGGGATCAAATATGGCCGCCTCACGCGCGCTCCTCCCCAACCCGCACGCGAGCGCGAGCCCGACCACGACGAGGGCGCGGGCCCGCATCGCTGCGCCGTCCTTGATCCCGTTCGCGCGCAGCGGCGCGCGCCTGCGCATCAGGTCCGCGATCCTGTCGTCGCCGGCGGCGGCGCCGGTGGCCTCGTCGGAGCCAGCGCGCCGGATCTCGCGGTCGGGGTCGAACGGGGCGCTGCGGCCCAAGCCGGCCGTGCTGGTGGCGGAGAAGCTGAGCGAGGCCGGGCTGGCCGTGCTGCGGCAGTTCGCCGACGTGGAGTGCGCATACGGCATGTCCCCCGCCGAGCTCCTCGCGAAGGTGGCCCAGTTCGACGCGCTCATCGTGCGGAGCGGCACCAAGGTGACGAGGGAGGTGCTGGAGGCGGGCCGCGGCCGGCTGCGGGTGGTTGGCCGCGCCGGCGTCGGGATCGACAACGTCGACCTGCAGGCGGCGACCGAGGCGGGCTGCCTCGTCGTGAACGCGCCCACGGCCAACACCGTCGCCGCCGCGGAGCACGGCATCGCGCTGCTCGCCTCCATGGCGCGTAACGTCTCGCAGGCGGACGCGGCGCTCAAGGCCGGTGAGTGATTGATTCTGCTTCCGATCGACCGGCTCATTGGTTGCTTGCTAAAACTTTTTGCCTCCATTTCATTTATTCTGTGCTGGTGGTTCGTTACGTTTGGGCTGACGTGTTAGAACTTTAAGAGGCCAAATTAATGAATTATGCGACCATTTTAGTTGATTAACATTGGTTCAGATTCGAGCTGGTTGACGTCGACGTCGACGTCGTGTTCGATTCTGAAGGACGGAAGCATACTAATAGAAATAGTCTTTGGTGCTCACTGCTCAGTGATACTCCAAATCGAATTTTTTAAAGAAACTTTCTTCTAATTAAATATGTCCGTTGGAAAGTAGAGGATACTAACCTTTGGATAACGCTCCCTCTCGTAAAAAAAATATTAAGTACAGTCAAATTATTTTAATTTTGACTAATAATTTATTTTTATGTTTTAGATTTTGTAAATATATTTCAATTCAAGTTAAGTGTATATGGTCAAAGTTGTCAAATGACCTAAAACAACATTTATTTGTAACTGCTCTTTAAAAACAACTTTTGACATTTATTTTAAGATGGTGCGACGCGACACCTACCCTCAACAAATCACTCGGCGACCGGAGGACTCCGCCCCGAACCTTTCTACAGAGCTCTCCTAAAAAAGCTTCAGATCCGGCCCCTCCCCTCCTTCTCCGGCGATATCTATCGCCGGCGTCGTGTAGGGCGAGGGTCCCCTCCCAGTGTACAGAAGTAGTTTTTTAGGTTCCCCTGGAGTATTTGCTCGATTTTCAACCGAGCCGCCATTGGTGATTCTTGAGCAAGCTCCTATACCATCTTCCGTCATGGGCCTAGGCGTCATGCCTTTACCTTCGGAGCTCTGGAGCTTCTCGCCATCGCCGGAAGTCGCCTCCAAGTTCGGTGTCCCTTCGGCTCCTCCCAGGCTTCCGATCCCTCCCCCTACCTCTGGTTGTGGATCTTCTAGATCCATGGTCTTTTCTTCTCCTTTTTCACCTGGTGGTGTTGCCGTGGTTGAGGACCACCATATGCACTGTCCACGACAACCTTGAGCTTCCTCAGATCAACTGTCGCCGGCGATTCTTGTCGCTGTTGCCGACGGGCCGATCTGGAAGCTCCTTCCTTCAACCTCCAAGAGCAGTTCGTGCTAGGGAGGCCACGCTTCTCGTCGCAGTTGATCACCTGCGATCCGGAGTCCACGGCGAGAAGCACTTCAATCGCCAGCGAGATGCAGAGCTGCATTGGTTTCTTCTCCGCTTAGCACCACCAAAGAAGTGATCACCAGTGCATCTACGTGTATCTATGCACGGAATCAGAATACTTTTTTGTTCTCTCTTTTGGTCGCAATTGATACCATGGAAATTAATTTATTATTCTTTGAGATACACATAACAGCAATCATACCTCAGGTCATCAGCTAATCAGTCAAAGTAACACTACAAAAGGCTATAAGTTTGAGAAACTTGGTTTGTGATTAATTTCTGCTCTTACGATTAGAGGCTAATCTCCATGATTAGCCAGTGTGCGTCAGCTTCCTTCCAGTTCCTTGCGTCATCCTTGATGAGGGTGACAATCGACGACATCGTTAGGTATTGGTGCTGAAAAGTTCTTCGATTCTGCTCCTTCCAAATTTCCGCTGTGACTAGTATGGCAATAGTCCTTGCTAGCCGAGAACCAACCAACTAAAGTGGTAGATGGCCTCCAATTCTTCGGGCAGCGGCAAGGGAAGTTCAGTGCCATCGCCATAGAACTCCAGACATGTCGTGACCAGGTGCATTTGGTAAGGAGATGCAAGGTTGTTTCCAAATTTCGTCGGGACAATAGGCAGAAATATTCATTTGGCCACTTCCTAGCCAGGAGTGCACGGTTCTGAAAGAGAAACCAAATAAAAAAACTACATTTTGCCGGCGTCTAGACCTTCCAAATTAAGGTGTTGAAAACAGTGCTCATCGATCCCTCAAACTAAAGCCCTATAGGCAGATTTCGCTGTGTATAGACCATATGACGTCAAGGTCCAGGTTATCTTATCTGCTTCACTTGTGGGAATGATTGTTGGATCGGGACCTGTCATATGTCTAGGTCCAACCGAGTTTACTCCTCGACCCACATATCTAAACGGGCTGAACACAACTAAGTCTACAGGCTGCCGTATGCGAGCTCTATAGCAAGAGCCTTATAAGTCTTTTGAGCATTCTCTCATCAAAAGACTAGTCCAATGAGTGAGGTCTCCCTCATACTTATAAGTTGTGCTTTTTTCCTTTCCACAACCAATGTGGGACTATTCCTATATTCTCTCCCTCACACGTCGGTTGTGTACTTCCGCAACCATGAAATCCATAGAGATGTTAGACGCCTAGGCTCTGATACCAATTGTCAACTCGCTCGCCGGTATCTACGTACACGAACACACTGTAACAGAACAAACACACACATACTTTGGAAGACAAATTTTTTTGCTTGCAAGTTTTTTAGTGTCTTGCAAGTTGTTTGTTCTATTCCAGTGTGTTCGTATGTGTAGACACCGGCGGGCGGGCTGACAAGTGATAGGTGACCTAGAGCGGCGAACTCCGGCAGCATCTGTGCTATCATACCATTCCGCACATCCCCAATCCATTTCCAACCGGTGAACGCCTCAGCTATAGTCCTGTTTTTCCGTTTGGCAATCTTGAAGAGTTTAGGCGCTTGCCTACGCAGCCATCCATCCTGTCAAAACCTGGCTTTCTTCCCATTCCCTAGTTCTATTTTTGTATCCATGGCGATGTCCATATCATCGCACGGTATCTTCATTCCTATCCATGCTTTGTTCGGTGCAGTCCACTCTTGCTAGAACCAACGTAGCCTTAAGGCCCGGCCGAATTTGGCGAGATCGAGCGTGCCTAGGCCTCCCAATTCCTTCGTCGACAGACCTTCTCCCATTTGACTAGGCAGTGACCACCGTGGCATTCCTCTTGGCCGTTCCATAGCCAAGCACGACGCCTTATGTGAATTTGCTTGATGAAACGCTGAGGGAGTGCATGTGCTGTCATGATATATATCGGCAGCCCATTGTAAACGGTGTTGAGAAGAATTAGCCTTCCACCTTTCGATATGAGTAATTTCTTCCAAGCGGCTAACCGAGAGCTGAATTTGTCAAGGAGAGGTTGCAATTCAGCATACCTTAGCTTTCTGAGAGATAGCGGCATTCCTAGGTACTGACATGGCAGCAACCAGCAAGGCAACCGGCGTTTGAAGGTGTTGCAAGGTGTCGGACAAATCGATCTCATCACATCTGATTGGAATTGCTGCACTCTTGTGGAAATTTGTAACCAGGCCCGTTGTATCTCCAAATTTTCTCAGGATGGTGCCAACCGTAGCCAGTTCTTCCTTTATTGGCGCCAAAAAAATAGCCACATCATCCATGTAAAGCGAGAGCCTTAGGTGAGAGGTTCTGCCCGGTAAGGTCGTTAGCTGCCCTTCGTCCATTGCAATTTGTAGGTCTATGTAGCGGTTCCATGGCCAGGATGAGGAGGTAGGGTCACATGGGGTTGCCCTGTCGCAGCCCTCTACGACGCACGATTGGTGGCCCTGGTATACCATTGAGGAGACATTTTGAGGAGGCGACATTTTGAGGAGGCAGTTGAAATTAGCATTGAAATCCATTCCCTCCAGCAAAAGAGTAATTTTTGCTCTTACGCTTTAGTAGCCACAACAATGACTGGACCAACGGTTTCTGTATTTGTCCTAACTAGACTATGCAACTTGTCAGTAAAATTAAAACCTTTTCCCCCGACTAGAAAGCCAATTTACAAAGATGTACTTACGTTTCTGCAGGGAAAAAAAAAAGGACTGTCCATGTCGCTGCAGAAATCAGAAAAAGAATTCAACTGCAGACACATTAACCCCAGTACCCTAAAGCCCCGTTTGGTTCGGGGTTAAGAGGTGGGTTAGGGGTTTAATCCGCCAAACACCTTTGAGCTTGGGTTAGGGAGGGTTAACTTAGCCTAGTCAAAACCTTTTAACCCTCCTAACCTAGTATTAAGTTAACCCACTAAATTGGTGGAATAAGTTAACCTAGCACAACTAACCCTCCTAATTTGTGTTTCTATGGCTAACCCAGCTAACCCACTTAATCTAGCCAAACGGTAATTTAGATTAACAAGGTTGGTTGTCAAACACAAATTTTGGGTTAAGCTAACTTAGCTAGGTTAAAATTAGCTAACTCGGTTATCTTAACACCGAACCAAACACAGCCTGTCACAGCCTACTGAAACTGTTACAAAAGAAAAACAGAAAAAGGAACGTGTTCGGTAAGAACTTATAGTCATCAAGTTGATTGTGATATCGACGACTTGCTTGTTGAGGCCGGTTGATTGAGCACACTCTGTTGCCCTTTTCCGTCCTGTGAAGTCTATTTCAGATAATGACAGCTTATCAATGTGACCAAAACAGGTGCATCATAACTGTGGGTGAGGGGTATATGCCTTCTGCTGTTAGTTCAGAGAGCACAATTATGCTGTTAATGTCTTTGCTAATCATAAGCGTAAGATCAAACATTAACGGTGTGTTTGGTTGTTTGTACTAAGTGGTACATGTATAGATTAGTTTAAAAACAAGTCATCTATGTGTTTGGTTGCTTGAATAGAATCATCACATCCTAGATAGTGGGATACAAATTTGTACAATATTATCTCTAGATGTTGAACCATCTCATTCACCCAAAATAATAGAACCACATAGTACAAGACCATCTCATCCCATTCAACTCCATCCACCAACCAAACACACCCTAAACGGACCGGGGGTAAAGGTGTATGTAAATTTTTTAGTATATAATTGTATTGTATTCTTATGAACGAATCTAACACTGGCATGATGTAATCTTGGATCTTTACGTGTCTCATGATAAATGGTTAGAAATTCACCAAGATGGTGCTCATTGCTTATTGGGAATCTATGCAAAACCATGTTGGTAATATGCTCCTACTTAAAAATTTATGTATAAAGGCACGATGGCTCAATTTAGTGGAGAATACGATCCTTGATCAACTTTAGCAAATCGATCTTTTTTGAAAGGGACTACCTATTTGCCAAAGTTCTCCTGAAAATAATGCTACTTGTTGAAGCAAAATGTCTTATCTTATATTTTGGAAACTTGTTGCTTTGTGGTGCTTATGACACTAAAACATTCATGCTTTGTGAAGGTGAAACTTTGGTGGGTGTAGACTAGCTTAATTTTATTTGAAATAGCAAGGGAGGCTTAAATTTAGTTGCCTGCAAAAATTGATGTAGAAGTGATCGAACTAACATCTAGGTATTTTCACCGTAGAATTAACAACAAATTCATCATTGGGCACATATAAAAGGTCTACTTCTGTTCTGAAATTGCACTTTAGACTTGGGTAAATCATATTCCTATCTGCCCAGTTTACCTTGTCATTTAAACTGTAAAATTACTCTATAATTTTAATTGTGGAACACAAAAGCAAGTACTGTCTCTGGTTATGCTAGTGAAATGATGCAGTGTTGTTTTACTTATGGTCTGTTAAAGCTCTTCAAGCAACCGATTCATGCTTGCTAATAAATTTATTGAACAAATCTCTCTTTTGCCACAGGTAAATGGCAAAGAACCAAGTACGTCGGAGTTTCCCTGGTTGGAAAGACTCTTGCCATCATGGGCTTCGGGAAGGTTGGTTCAGAGGTAGCGAGGCGAGCCAAAGGGCTCGGGATGCATGTGATCGCTCATGACCCCTATGCCCCCGCTGATAGGGCCCGTGCCATCGGAGCTGAGCTTGTATCTTTCGAAGAGGCCATAGCTAGAGCCGACTTTATTTCCCTCCACATGCCGCTCACCCCAACGACATCCAAGATCTTTAACGACGAGTCCTTCGCGAAGATGAAGACCGGTGTTCGAATCATCAATGTGGCCAGAGGTGGAGTGATCGATGAAGATGCTCTGGTTAGAGCCCTCGACTCCGGCAAAGTTGCTCAGGTAATCAGAAATTTCCTCTACTTAGTTTTCTTGTAACTCATCAATGTGGAGATTTCTCTGAAAGGTAGAGCTTCTCTTTGCCAATCTCGATCAGGCAGCTCTTGATGTCTTCACAGAGGAGCCCCCACAAAAGGACAGCAAGCTGGTGCTTCATGAGAATGTCACTGTTACACCCCACCTTGGAGCAAGCACAGTGGAGGCCCAGGTCCGCCGCATCTTACCTACAACCATGTCAATACATGTTCTACATTGATGCAAACCACTTGCCACTGTCTCTGATGTACTAACTTTACTGAACTCACCAAAATTGCAGGAAGGCGTCGCTATCGAAATAGCTGAAGCTGTTGTTGGTGCACTGAGAGGCGAACTCGCAGCGACAGCCGTGAATGCTCCAATGGTCCCAGCTGAGGTACGAATTTTCTTGAAATGTCAGGTTCATACTTCAATTATGCAAGAACTTGGAACTGGTTCATACTTCAATTATGCAAGTACTTGGATAACTCGATCTTACGAATCTTTTTTTCTTTCTTTGTCAGGTTCTGTCGGAGCTCGCTCCGTATGTTTCTCTGGCAGAGAAGCTGGGCAGGCTGGCAGTGCAGCTCGTCGCCGGCGAGAGCGGCATCAAGGGCGTCAAGGTGGTGTACACCTCAGCTCGGGACCCCGACGACCTCGACACGAGGCTCCTCCGCGCAATGGTCATCAAGGGCATCGTGGAGCCCGTGTCCAGCACGTTCGTCAACCTCGTGAACGCGGACTACACTGCGAAGCAGCGCGGCCTGCGCATCACCGAGGAGCGGGTCTCCCACGACAACGCCACCGCCGAGGCGCCGCTGGAGTCCATCCAGGTCCGCCTCTCGCACGTGCAGTCCAAGTTCGCCAGCGCGATCAGCGACGGCGGGGACATCGTCCTCGAAGGCAGGGTCAAGTACGGCATCCCGCACCTCACCGTCGTTGGGCCTTACGAGGTGGACGTCAGCCTGGAGGGCAACTTGATCCTCTGCCGGCAGATCGACCAGCCCGGGATGATCGGTAAGGTCGGGGACATCCTCGGCCAGAGGAACGTGAACATTAGCTTCATGAGCGTCGGCCGGACATTTCGCGGCAAGCAGGCGATCATGGCCATCGGCGTCGATGAGGAGCCCGACAAGGAGACGCTCGAGAAGATCGGGAAGATCCCGGCGATCGAGGAGTTCATGTTCCTCGAGCTATGATGGATGGATAGGAAGTCGTCCGTAGGATAAGTAGTAGTGGGTTTGATGACCGCAGGGAGTAAGTAACGTGGACCCCTGGTCTATCGGGAGTTCGGGACTCCTACATTTTTACGTCGGAAGAAGGAAGCATATATGAAGGGTGCCTTCGCTTGGCCCCTGTTTAAATAAGAACGATCCATGTGTATGTATATTCTATGTGTAACTGTATGTGCTTGATGCTTGTTTGTGGAGAGCATAATCAGTGTATCAGAAATTGTAATGTTTGATGCAATAAATAGCACTAGTGTGATGGGAAAAAAAATGATGGTCTTTATATCTGCTGTTCAGGATCGAGATGCCTAAAATACCATTTCTTGCCCTGTACAGAGCGTCGAGTCGCCGGGCCGGCCTGAGCTGGCCGGCCGAATTTATTAAGAAGCAGAAGAGAGTATGGTGTTACATGGACGGGTTCGGCTTTGACTTTTGTTAGGAAAAGAATGGTAGCTTTTAGTAGCCGTTTTTAGAAAAGCCGGCAACCGCATTGAACGTGGAGAAGCCGAAAGTAAGAACCTGGTCTAGGATAGCTTCCCACGGCTTCGGCAGGATAAGTTTCCGACTTTGCCTCTAGAGTTGGCGAAATTTACTCCCCTCGTACCACGTATAAAATCCGAAACCCACCCCTCCTCTCACCCTATTCCTCACCAGCCACCTGCACCCCTCCCTCTCGCTCCTAACCCCTAGCGTCGCCTTCGCCTCGAGCCGCCGTGTGCCCCCCCTCTCAGCGATGCCCCCACCTCCTCCTCTCCATGGCGGCTTGGTCGGCCTCCTCTCTCCTCGGCCCGACCAAGCCTCCTCCCTCAGCCTTCACCGCCGGACCGCCTCCTTATCCTCGGCCTGGTGTCCTATTCCTTAAGCGCGTGCCCAGGCCGACCTCCTCTCTCTCGGCGCCGCCACCCTGACCGACATCCTCCTTCCTTGGCACCGCCGCCGATGTCGCGTTGACCTCCTCCAACAACCACTTTCATTTTCCTTGTTTCATGTGTGCAAATTACTGTTAACTGTTGTTAAGATTTACTTGTGTGCAAATTTTCGTTAAGTTACTTGTGTGCAAATTGTTGTTAAGATTTCAATTTTCAATGTAACATTTTGTATTTAATATTCGGTGCAATCCTTATGGTGTTTTGATGATGCAATGCAAACGAATATGCTACAGTTTAAAGCAAGGATCCCATACATGTAATGTTTTGTATTTAATACTTGGCAATTGAGACTTTAGTACGTTTCATTCTTAAATTTATATTTCTATGCGAATGTGCAAAAAAAATAAAAAAAATCAAATTCACTAATAATGTCCATTAAACAGCATCAAACAAGCCATCATTTGCCTCAAGATCATTTCAAGCATTTTCCAACTCGGAAGCTTCAGCTAGCCTACCTAAAAGACGGAATGTCGAACACTAAACGTCTTCAGCTCGCCCGTTAAGCTCGAAACTGATTTTCAGAAAAGCAGCGGCCATGCTCAAAAGGCCCGTTTTTTTTATAGAAAGCATGTAAAAAAACACAACGAACAACGGGGAGCTCGCTGCTTACAAAACAAAGAAATACGACCGAGAACCTGGATCTCACTGCTTAATTAGCATACCAAGGTTGGTTACTAGTTTCTAGGGATGCAATCAGAGCTGATACGGACGAATATCGCTTATCTTGTATCCTATTCCTTTTTTTTCTTCTCAAAATCGGAGTGTCGACGATCAAGTCGCCGATCTTACGAAATAAAAAGAGGAAACTTGCTAAGAGTTCTTGGATGATAATATGGTTGCTCTTTATTGCAATGAACTGGCTATTACAGGGGATGCCTTGTATAAGGCGCTGGACGAGCCCTAATTACACCTAGTGTATTGCTTGAATCTAATTGCCTTCTGAAGGATCATATGTAATGCGGTTGTTCTATCCTGGTTATCTTTGGATTCATTCTCCTCCTGCCGTTTGTATTCTCCTTTAAATAACTAACGAAGTGGTGGCAGTTACTCCTGAAAAAGACGCCCTTTGGAAGTGTCGCGTCTGGTCAGAGGATTAGTTACAGTTAGTGAAACATCAACTGGTCAGCAGTTGATGCAGTGGGAGATAAAACCGTATAGTGATTATTGTCAGTGACTTAGGGCCGGAAACGTCGTGTGGTTTAGAGTAATTAAGGCACATGTTCCATTCATCACACGGAAGAGATACACTTGGAATCGGGTCCAAGTGCCAGTTCAAAACTTCTACGAGCAGTCATCTGATCGAGCAATAGGTACAGGACCCCCTCCGACCAGGTTACCCATCAAGCGACTCTTGGGATTCTAACGACCATAGGGGTCATTAGCTATGAGGTTTACGACCACATAAGCTATGTGACTTTTAATTAATATTTAGGAATTTAATTCTCGTCAGCTAGCCCCCGAACTTTAAGTGAATTTGTAATGTGAACCCCTTCCGACGAAATCTGTATCGGGAAAACCCTCGTTTAATGGCGTAGATAATGAAGTTGTCCGTATTCACTTTAAAGTTGAGGGACTGTTTGGGAAACCGAAGAGGTTTGTGTCCGTTGGGCTTCGGGCAACTCCCTTTTGTAGTTAATGATGTGAGCCTATAAAATCCCCTCAGTGCACTGCCTTAAGGGTTTTACGCTCCTAGATTTTCTTTTAACTTCCCTTTATTTTTTTCACCAAGAACTTTCTTCAACTCCCTTTCATCTTCTCGCCCAAAATCCAACAATGTCGGACTCAATCACCAACTGGTTGGTTTCTTATTTGAGTGAGAAGAAGCTCAAGACTTTGGAGAAGATCGGGATGCTTCTCGATAAGAACTTGATTTCTTGGAGATCAGCGGTCGGAGAGTATTTCCCGAGCGGCAACGACAGGGAAATCCCTGTCTTTCTCACATACATTGAGTGCGGGTTCAGGCTGCCGGTGCACCCATTCCTCTCCAAGATTCTTGAATATTATGAGGTTGAGTTCATGAACCTTGCTCCTAATTTGATCGCCAACATCAGCATCTTCGTCTATCTTTGCGAAGCATACCTAGGGATTCCACCAAATCTGGAGGTCTTTAGGTATTTCTACAAGATGGCAAAGTCGGGGAAGTCGATGGCTATGCTTGGGGAGTGCGCTCTGCGCCTCTATGACGAGAAGGCTGAGGAGTACATCCGTATATACCCCAAGTCTTCATGGTCGTCATGGAAGAAGAACTGGTTCTACATGGTAGTCACGAAGGATGATAGCCTCTGCTTCACCAGCAAGGTGGTGACCTAAAACCCAAATTGGCGATCTTCTGCGAAGATGGAGGGAAAGGTGGGGAGATAGATTGAAGCCATCCAACACCTCAGTATTAGAGGTCTGATTTCTTGACACGTGGTGAGAGATTTCTCCATACGCCGAATAAGTCCTCTGAAGCTCTGTGCACGTACTATGCTTTGGTATGTTGGTCGGGATGATTTGACCAGGGATTCTTCAGAATGTAAGTCCTTTCTCCGACCGGTTTGATTTATTTTTATTTGATTATTTTATAACCTTAAAGTCTCTCTCTCTCTCTCTATATATTTATAGCCTTTCCCCTGAAGAGATCAGGGATATGATCAAAATGATCTGCGTCGGGGAACCTGATGACAAGGCTAATATTCCCCAGATCTTAGCTGTTGTCTCTCGAGAAGAGAGAATAGAGAGACTCAAGATAAAAATAATAGCCTCTTTTCACCACATATGTATTTTTCGATCAGTATGCCATAACACTCCTTTAATGTGCAGTCGGTCGGGTTGGAGATCAATGAGCTCAGCAAAAGCTTTAATCCAATCGATGCCCTGACCACTTCTACCCCGACAACCACTCAGGATAGTGGCCCCCCAGAGGTAAAAAATAGCACCGAAAATAAATACATATTTTAGATGAAGAATTTCATCGCCAAACTAACCTTGATTTTTAATTAGGCGGGAGAGAAAGCAAATCCACATACTGAAGCTACTGTGGTTGTAGACTCTGGGGCGGTCGTGATCGACCAGTTAGTTGCCCCTGAAGCAACTATTCTGGAGGTCGACGAGACTACAATATCCGAAAAGATGGCCGGGGTTTTTATTTCCAACCTCCAGTCGAGGATGTGAGGGGTTTGGCCAACCTTACTAGATCAGAGCCAGTAAAACCGGTTGAAAAGAAAAAGAAGAAGGCAAGCATCCTGGACTGTGCTCCAAGGCATTTCAAAATCAAGACTAAGAAGACTAGGTATGTGAAATAAAGATTTTGCACAAATTCATATCTTTTGCTTTTCTTGTATTCTAAAATCTTCTTTTCTTCTATTTCCACAGGTCTGCTGGTGTTCCGATCGTTTCTGATCAGAGCACCCCTCAAGAGGAAACTCCTTAGGAAAGGGTGGTCGAGTTAGCCCTCGAGTAGGTGGAAGCACCAATGCCTACTCATGAACCCTTGACGGCTCCAACCCCACCTATGGAGATAGAGCCTGAAGAAGAGCCCTAACAAGTTCTTCCTGCTGCTAGGATCGAGGTGATCAAAGAGGAGGGAGCAAGAATCTTTCCTTCTCTCTTCAGTGGTCGTGTGGGGAGGTCTTTTGCCTTAGTCAGGAGGACTCCTCATCCCAAGGACATACCCAACCACCCTCAAATCTTTGACAAAAAAAGACTTGAGGAGGTTTGGTGGAAGAAAATCTCATACTATTGATTGAAGACAGATTCTGGGAGTATTTACTCCAATTATGCGAGCAAGGCGGTCCAGGTAAGTACCTACGACCACTCTGTAGCATTTTTTTTGGTATGGAGTTTGTGTGAAACTTTAAGGAAGTTTTCTATTGTGCTTTTTGCAGCATATGGTGGAGAATATCGTTGTGGTCAGAGAGCTGACCCAGCGAATGACTTTCTTAGAAAAGGAAAATCTCCGATTGAAAAGTAAATAATTATTTTTAACTTCTTGTTCCCCTTTTTGCTATTCTATTCTTTGTTATTTCTTAATTCTTCCCTTATCATGATTGACAGAATTGGAGAATTTTGAAAATGAAGCTAAAGCCAAGGGAACAATTATAACCACACTTCAGGAGAAGTGTAAAGCCAAGGATCAGTTGATCGAAGACTGGTCAACTAGATTCAATAAAGCCTCCTTGAAGCACAAGGAAGCTATTGAAGCTTCCGAGAAGAAGGCTCAAGGTAACTGATCGTAGATTCGACCAGTGAATTATGTATGTTTAAGTTTATTTCTTTAACCTTAGTCTACTCATGTAGAGCAAACTCAAAAGTTAAAACAAACAGAAAAAACTCTTGAGTTCGCAAATGATAAGGAGATGGAACTCGAACGGAGTCTTGAAGAGAAGATTATTGCTTTCAACAGGATGCTTGCCGACATGGGAGCAACATCATTTTTGTCTTCTTCAAGAGAGCCGATGGAGAAGGCGAACTATCTTGGTCGACAACTCAAAGTTCTCCAAGATCTACTCGCAACCTCTTAGAGAAACCATGCGTAGACCATGAAAAATGCTGTTGCGGATGGAGTTAGCTTTGCTTTGGCAAAGCTCAGAGCTTCCGACCCCTCTATCAACCTCCAAGCTCTTGACGCGGACTTCAACTGCTCGGAGGAAGAAGCAGCCAAGATCTTTGAGGGAGTGATACCCTTTGGAAACAAGGTTGCTGAGGAAATGAAGGTCAGATCTCCATCTCATAATGACTAGTCTGGTGGCCCCGAAGAGTGAATGGATGTAATATAAAATTATAAATGTAAAAACTTACCTTTTGTCATCAGTAAAGCTTATGTTTATCTCTTACTTTGAGTACTCATATATTTTCTAGCCTCCGACTGCTTGTGTAGTAGAAATACTTACTAAGGAAGCACTAGACCAAGATAAAAGAGCACTTTTCACGACCACTGTACAAAGTATGTGCTGATTATGTTGCTAAAATGATCTAATTTACACTAGGAAACCAATTTGGTTAGAACCAATGTATGATTTCAACTAGTTTTAGATCTATTTCCATAATCGAAATACCATGTAGTACATTGTATGGTAATTGCGTTTTCGCTGAAAAACTCGGTAATTGCGAAGGTCGTGTCCTTCATTTTTGCGGAAAGGACACCACCTAGGCTTGTTGTTCTTCCGTTCAAGGCGTTTACCTTTCCTCCAACTGGGATATGGTTTGGAACTCCGAGGCTCCTTGTCGCTCATGGCTAGGACTTCCTTAGATCTTTTGACTTGAGGCTTTTGGCCTTTAGATTTGCTCTTGGATTTCCTAGCCTTTTATCCATTTTCTTACTATCTTCGCTTGCTCCTCGAGTGTCATTATCGTCACAATCAATCGTGCAATTCCATTCGACCACTTCTATAGCAGTTGCATAACGATCAGCCATTTCAAAGAGCTCGACGATGGTAGCCGGAGGATTTAGAGCGATATCCTCTGTAATCCTTCGATTGCGGACTCCCTACTTGAATGCTCTGGTGACAGAAGAGTCAAAAACTTTAGGAATTGAATTACGAAACTGACTGAAACACCCGATAAATTGGCGCAAGGTCTTGTTAGAATTATGTCGGATTCTATGCAGGTCATCCTCCTTTCCTGGATAGTTGTAGATGCCCTGAAAGTTGGCTAGTAGTAGATCGCTTAGGTGCTACCATGAGTAGATCGATTCATGTGGCTGATTTAACAACCACGACCGAGCAGATCATTCGAGCACAGTAGGAAGGTGGTTGGCCATGACATACTCTCCTCCTCCTACTACTCGAACATCGGTGGTATAGAGTTGAATAAAATCGATGGGATTTTGTGACCCATCAAACTTCTCCATGTTCACAGGTCGGAACTGTGGTGGCCAACGAACTGCTCAAAGGTCAGGAGAAAACGTCCGACATCCGGTAATAATATCATGACACCTTCTTTGCGGGGAAGAAGGGTTGATGCCACTAGGCGATCATACTCTACGAGGGTAATACTCCTCGTACTCCTTCTGTTGTTGCAGATTTCTCAGAAGAAGTGTTAACGACTACCTCCCCCAGGAGTTTGTCTGTCACCGGTTGTTCAAGGTACTCTTCTCCGACTAGAGTCATGGTTAGGAGACTGACCAGACCTATTGTCTTGTCATTCTCCACGAGGAGTGTCATTTGAATGACATGTGTTCGATGGAGTTGTCCCGGTACGACTGCCAGAATGGTGTCGTTGAGTCTGCTCAAGCCTGACCACCATGTCCCAAAGTCTTCATGCAATCTCTTGAGTGAAGAGGTCGTAGCTTGGCGCTTGTCCAAGCTCTTGAATCAGGTTTTCGATTAGGTCATTGATCCGTTGAAGTTCTTGAGCTACCACTGACCGGTATTGGATGCGCCCAGGTAAAGTTCTTTGAGTTGTAATTCTTCTTCTCCGGATGGTTTCAAGATCATCAACATCTAAGTTAGCCGGAGCATGCCTCGGTGAAGAGCAAAGTTGTCAATACCATTCCGGTATCGGCCATACCGGCCGGTATATACCATACCGCCACCTAAAATGATACATAACAGCCTGTGTACCATACAGGCATCAATACCGGCCATGTTGGCCAATACCGGCCATACCAGACGGAATTGATATTACCGGTTGTTTTGGTACCGGTCAAAATGCAAATTACGACTTCAAAATCGGCCCAAAGGCCTAGTGCTACGGCAAGCGCGACTATAAGACAGCCTAGCTCTGAGGAAGGAAGAAATCCTAGCCACAGGGAGATTTGAGAGCCTAGGTGGTATGAGTGCTACGATGACGAGCCGACGACAAGCACGATGTGAAACTTGGCCACAAGAAGCATCTCCATCGAGTCTTGGCATCTTCCATTGGCGACAACACACGAACGACAACTCATCTACTAGTCGCCTCATGTAAGTGGCTAATTAGTAATTACTAGATCGAGATTTCATCTTGCGGTGTTGTAAATCAATGAATGCCATCTATCTTCTAGTGTTGCAATCAATTTAGTATTGCATGTAGAGAAGTAGAGATCCATCCATCAGATATGTATTTCCTTTCTATTCTTAGTACATTGCTATGTATTGATACAATTTCATCGGCTAGATAATGGCCTCGGGCTCATCCTCAGCTGGTGAATCAAGTCAATCAACACCCACCCTTGCATTGGCTCCGGCAAGGTCAGAGAATCCTTCTTGGGCACATGGGAAGCTTGGAGTAAGATTACAAGTAAAATTTGTTGTGCACATAATTATATATATATATATATATATATATACACACTTATAAATATATATTATTATATTAAACACCGGAACAATACGCCGATATGGGTCGGTACCGAAATCTACCATTCCAAGAGCCAAACCGGTATGGCTCCCGGTACAGTATTAACAACTTTGGTGGAGAGCGATCATTTCTAGGATTTCGACCACCATGAAGGTGGTGATCCTGTTCATCACCGGAGGCGTCCTCGCCATCACCACGTGAGCCCAAAGTGAGTGTGCGATGGGAAACATCCCCAACCCTACCTCTTAGAGAGAGATTAGGATCTGAGGGCAGGACAAAGACATCACGGATGCTATTATCTCCACTTGCGCCTAAGTCCTCATGACTCGATGAGTAATCAAAAGACAATGTCTCGCGACTTGGAGCAATCCCCTCTAGGAAGGGGGATTCCAGGTTATAACCATCTCCAACCGAAGGTGAACCCTACGGGGATATGGTCGAATTCGCAGGAGAAGCGGGCTCAACAATGCACCTCGTGGGGGTAACCAAAGGGTGACAGTTTGTCAGATCCCTAGGCGTAGAACACCTGAAGACCCTATGTGTATACTATACTAGCCCCATGATCAGTGGCTAGTACACACATTCACACCATTTTCCATTCACATCTATACAATCACATACAAAAGTGAAAAAAAGAAGGTAATCTACTCAAGCTATTATAAGTTATTACATTCACAGCCGACCAATCAAATAAAAGCAGTCATCAGAGTAAAATATAACAGCGAAAGAATATGATATAAGTAGCAAAAGTCCAGTGGCATGCCCATCCGATCCCGCAGGCAACCGACAAGGAGCAAGTCCTAGGTAGACCCGTCACCGAACCCTCCAGTGCCGAGAGCAAAGAACGCATCATCGAGCGTCAGCTCATCTTCGATCACTTCTACAAAATAGGCTATACTGGATGTCTCATCATAGACGTTTCCTTTGGAACCGTTTGTGTTGTACTTATCACAAACGGTTCCTTTGGAATCGTTTGTGATATGTAACTATCACAGACGATTTGTAAATAGAACCGTCTGTGATAATCGCAGACATCATAGACGGTTATTATTAAGAATCGTCTGTGAATTATCACAGACGGTTCTATTTACAAACCATCTGTGATAGTAATACATCACAGACAGTTCTTAATAAGAACCGTCTTTGATACTTTTGTTTTATTGGGCGGGCATATGAAAATTTGAACTTAATGGGCGGGCTGCTGAAACTCGCTTTATATTAACCGAGTCTCCTCACACCTCACACCTCCATCTCCTCCTCTGCCATCTCTCCTCTAATCGAGTGCCACCGTCTCAACCTGACCTTGCGCACCGGCCTCCCCCGAGCTCGTCGCCCATGGCCTCGTCCACCTCGCCCCGGACTCGTCATCGCCGGCGTCCCTTGACGTCACAGCCCATGGGCTCCCCCGACACGTCGCCCTCGGCATCCTCCACTTCGTTGCCCCGGCCTCCCACGACATCATCGTCCCCAGCCTCCTCCACTTCGTCGCCCCAGCGTCCTCCACATCTCCCTAGCCTCGTCATCGCGGGCCTCCCCCAACCTCGTCGCCCCCAGCCTTCCTCGACATCGTCGCCCCCAGCCTCCACCTCAGACTACGCATTGTCCGTTAAAACCACCATAACTTTTGCATACGGACTCAGATTGCAACGTTCTTTGGCTTGTTGGAAAGCTAATGAAAAGTTCAATCCAACAATCCATAATTCTATATCAAATTCATTCATGAGGCTCGAGAGGCTCCAGACAAAGTGAAAACCCCAAAAAAAAAGGTCGTTTAGGGCCTCAAAACAGCCTTCAAAGTTTCAAAACAACACGAGGCTCGATTTTTTTTTGCAATAGAAAAAACTATCACGGACGGTTTTAAACAATAATCGTCTGTGAAAAAGCTACCACAGACGATTCTGAAGAAGAACCGTCTATGATAATTCTGAACAGAACCGTCTATGATAGTTTTTTCACAGATGGTTTTACAATTATTGTTTAGAACAATCTATGATAGCTTTTTTACGGACGGTTCAAAAACCGTCTGTGATGACCTCGTATCATTACATACACATAAATTCAGACAGTTCAAAAACCATCTGTGATGACTGTTTGGATCCGTCTGTGATGACCCTCTCTGTATTAGTGGATCTCTGAACAATAATATTAGCAAGATTGAGTACTTGTGTACTCAGTAAGACTTGTAGTGTATCGCAAAAATTATAGTAAATGCAAGGCTATCAAAGGATGAGCTATACGCTACAAGTCATTTTGCTTAAAGCCATTTTTATTTGCAATATTCATAAGTAATAATTTACAACGGAAATAGGTACAGGTGAGTAAGTAAGTAATTGAATGAATCATAATAACAACATCAACGACGACAACATCTTATGTTCAGCCATTGACATGGCACTGACAACAATTTATGTTCAGCCATAGACATGCACTTAACTCAACAAAATGAAATCCCAAGTCATTACCCAGGTTTTGTGACAAAGACAATTTCTGAAAATTAAAACTATAGACATACCGGCCGTACTAAGCATGCTCATAACCGCGAGTGCGGCTATTTAAATAGATTTTCACTCTACAAAGGTGTACAACTTTACCCATAGTACGCGAATATTCCAGTTAGCCTAGAACTCTCTATATCACTGCTCACTACCGTAGGTAAGCAGTTTAGAGCTCGCGACGTAACCTTTACATCATCTAGCCCTAACATTGCACTAGCCCACCGAATCATTATCCTCATTCGCCCGGATAGAAACCCGTCGAATGAAGAGCCTCACTCGTCCGGATAGAAACCCGTCGAGTGAGTCCCTCACTTCACCTGGATAGAAACCCGTCTCAGTGAGGCATCTGAAGTTGTGACGGCAATAGAAATTATTCGCACTACTCTTGCCTACTAATCATGCAAGGCTATGATTCGATAACTTAGTTAGCTACGGCTACTCCATCCTAGCACATACGGTTGTACGATTAAGTTTTAGTCCCAAATTTGTTTGCTTCAGTCCTTAATCGACCACGGGCGACAATCTCTACCCTACCTACTAGTCAGTCTCAATCCTCACTTTTTCATCATACAATATAACTTGTCCGAGTCTAAAAACTAAGTTCTTCATTTCATTATCATATAAAATAATAGAGGTACCTCCTCTGAACATTTTTCAAAATAACCCAAATTCTCAAATCATCATACTATCCTTTTATTGGTTTTTCGAAAATTTATCACTCTAGTTGCATTTGTGCGATATTCACACTCAAAAATTCCCAAATGACATTATATATTGTCTAACCCATATTCTAATTTCTACAACAGTATGGAATAAATATTACAATGAGGGATGTGTAGCAAATAGGATTACAACTACCAATTTCCCAATAATATCATTTTTCATAGACAACATACACGCATGCATAATAGATTTTACAAAACAAAGTACAATAAGTAAAATACTGGGATCAACATGATCAAATGAGGTGCTTGCCTTGTGTTTTCTATTATGGAAATATGGTGAATTGATCGTCGAAATAATTACTTGGACAATCGACGTCTAAATCAAAAAGAACTGAAACGAATTAAATAACAACAAGTAAATTCAACAGTGACAAAAATTAAATATTTTTATATATTCTAGTATATTATGATTTTATACAAATTTAGAGATAAATTTCATTCAATTTGGAGTTTTGTAGGAAAAGTTATTAAGGTTTGATTAGGGTTCAATTTAATAAATCCAGAGAAAATGAGAAATACGTTTTCTAAAAAAGAAAGTGTAATCCCGCGAATGTACTATTGAGGTTTACGCTTTCCAGTAAGGAAAACATATTCTCCTCATAACTAAAAGCGTATTTTCTATTTTTTTTTATTTTCGTTAAGAAACTGACAAGTGGGGTCCATTGTCAGCGACACGGTCTATGCAACAGCGCGTAGACCGAAGTCCACATGCATAGTGCGCCGTCCACCGAGGTGGTGCACTGTGCACCTAAGTGTCATGGGACCCGCATGTCAGTGACTTATGTTTTAAATGGATTTCATTTACTGTGTTGTGGTCCCACGCGTTAGCGACTTTAACTAAGCATTTAATTAGCGCTAACGACGGCTTTGTCTTAATCTGACCAGGATTTGGCCTTAATGGCGTAGCTACAGTGCTGTCTCCTTTGGACAGCACAGAGCCACGCGGTGGTGCTTGACGGTGCTGGAGATGACCCAAAATGGGATCTCTGTGCTATTGCGCATCGACCAGCACCAGCGGCGAAGCCTGAGATGGTTCCTAGAGATGGCACGCCGGCGTTGAGCGGCGGCTCAGCCATAGCAATGAGCAAGTGCTTGAATGAGCAACGCTCTCAACAAATGAATGTGCGCATGAGTATCTATAGAGTACCAGGAGTATACCAGAAGTGAGAAGAGGCTCGGAGGTGGTCGGAGGCGACTTATCAACGGTGAGCCGACGCGGTGAGATGAGCTTTGCGTAGAGGAGAGGTTTGGCCGAAGGAGGAAGCTCGCGACAGTTGGGGAAGCTTGAAGATGGTCTGGCGATACTCCTGGCGAAAGGAATCGACTCGAGGTGCAGAGAAACTCCGACGATGCTTGAGGCAGCGGTTCTGGCCGAAGGTGAGGAAGACGACGCAATTCAGGAGCTCCTGTGGATCAAAGACAAAACCGAGTGAGGGGAAAGACTCAAGATGATCTGGAACGCGATATGACATGAGAGGATTAACAAGGAACCCTTCTAATCACTGGGAATGGTGGTGGCAGTGCATAGCCGAGATGGAGCTCGAGCTCCGAAAGTGTTTGAGCTCATTTATCTAGAGAAGAAGAGGAGGGAAGGTGCGCACTGAGTTGGAAAAGGAATGACGAAGCTCAGGGGGCCCTTTATATAGACAATGGGGCAGAGACAAGCAAGGTGGAGCTTGGGCACGTGCGAGCAGAGCTGGCGGAGATCTCTAGTGTACGGGTAGGGTTAGGCGTGGCCGGGCAGGGGGATGGGTGCAGAGTGATGGCGAGGTGACGGGGTAGGTTTGGCCGATGGAGAAACTGTGGGCGAAACTGTGGGCACAGCGATACGCTCGCGGTGGTGCGCTAGTGCGTGTGTTGGTGTTGCGAGCGGAGGTGGACGACGATGCCTGCTGGTGGGGCCCGCTCACCAGAGAGAGAGAGATGTGAGTTAGGTTTAGGATTTTTCCATTTTTGGTTAAATAATTGCCCAATTTTATTTACTTCTTAATGAAGTCCAAATTTAATGAAAATTTTTGTGGGGGCTTGTAATCCAATATAGTTTCTCTTGTAAAATTTCTAGATGTTTAAACCATCTGTGAATTTCTCTAAAATTCATACAAGTTTATATTCTTATTCTTTTGCAATTGTTTTTCTTTACAAGTTTTCATGTAAGTATTTTTGGTGAATTATTCTTGGGATATCATGCCTGAATTAATTCTCTGATTGAATATGTTTACTCTGTTTCATCTATTTCCTTTTTAGCACATGTTTGTTTGTAATACATGTTTTGTTTTAAAATCAAAGCCAAATTCAACATAGTATATTTTCATATGCAAATGATTAAAGTAATTTCTCTAATGCATTTATAATACATATTCCCAGAATTTAGATATTGGGATGTTACACGACTATCAGGTGTTGATTGAGTCCCAAATTGATGGATTCTAGGACTTACTGTGCTAGATTAGATGGCCTTAGACGGGGTTGAACATTTGGAGGGGAACCCTCGCCGTGCTCTGTACTTGTCGTGGCGCAATCCTGACCCTAGTCAGATGGACCCATGCCCTTCTAGGAGTCTGGTTTTTCATCTGGGCGTAATGTTGTGGGGGAGAATGATCCCTCATCAACCTTGTCTGCGGCATGGTCTCCTGGGTCTAGCGAAAGATCCTTGGAAATGGTTTTGCTATCGAACGAAAAGATGCTATGCTAGTACTCGTAGCAGGTATCTATGTCCAGTTCTGCGTAGTCTGCCAAATCGAACCAGTTCTCCTCATTCCATTCTTCTGCCATAAAAGCATCAGAGTTGAAAAATGAAGATAATTTATCGAAAAGGAAAAACCGGAAGATTCCCACGGACGGCGCCAATTGTCATTGGTTTAGTATCGATCTTACGAATGAATGATAGGGACTTGCCTTGAGTTAGATCCACACAGAAAAAGACATAGGGAATTTAAGGTTTGAGCCTTCTTCTGAGAGAATAATAACCCTACTCATGTGTTGTTGTATTGACTATGCATTACAATAGAGAAGAAATCACTAGAACTAGGATTTAATGACTCATGTCTGTTGATTGTGTCTCTGATCGATTTTCTTCTTATCCTCCTTTGTCCACTGACTTTTCCTTTTATATAGCACATAAAGATGTGGCAGTTATTCACGCTAAGAGGCACCTTATCGTTTGATGTAATGCGCACGTTTAAGGGTGGTTATTATCAGAGACTAACTCTCCCACGTCGACTTGCAGTTATGTTAGAGACAGTGACTTAATATGTGCAGTTATCCCAGAGAATAACAGCACATATTAACTACTGTGTGTATCAAACACAACATGTAAGTGTCCCAAGTTAACCGGGCTCACATATCTATAGGCTTTATTGACTATAGGGTAGCCGTAGTAGAGCTTACGACCATAAAGAGGTCGTAGTAAGGCTTACGACTATGAGGTGATCATAGTAAATCTTACGACCACTACATAATCGTAGAAGTACTTACGACCATATATGATAGTCGTAAAATGGTTTACGATCACTCGGCTAAGCTTCTCCTTTATTAATGATAAGAGGTATCTTACGAATAAAATAAAGATATTACTATCTATAATAACAATTACAGATAAATAATTTAATTAATTAAGGATTATTAGGCCCTTGTCGTCTGGCATCAGCTGCATTCTGGTCAATTTCCAGCATCAAGTACCATGAGAGCGGCGACATGGAGAATTGGAGATGCATCATTTGTTCCTGTCAGAACGGAACATTCTGGCTATTCTGGCCTCAGAATGGAATTGACAAGCTAGGACGGAGATTTGATCCCAGTTTGTCAATGTTTCAGTCTCGTCTCGTCCATTTTGGTCCCAACTAATGCTTGCGATGGACCATTTTCACTTCTGTAGTTGAGGTAACAGGATTCCAAGAGGAAAACTCACCGAGACCACCAAGCATAGCTGCATATTAGATGGATCTTCGCGCTTTTCCGCGGGCACTAATGAATTATCAATTATGTAATCTTAATGGCACAAAAAAAATGCACCTTTGCACCTAGGATAATCAAATAGGCAGACAGGAAAAGGCAAATTAAATTGCTTCAAAGTTCAGATGATACATAAGACGTTTACATACATGAGCAACAAACTGATAGCAAGACTGCATTGCACATCAGACCTAGACCATGTAAACAAAACAGAATGTTGCACTTGCTTACTTTGGTGGCCATTGCACATCAGACCTAGACCATGTAAACAAAACAGAATGTTGCACTTGCTTACTTTGGTGGCCAATAGCTGGAAAATAACATGCAGCCTTTGATGTTTCATGCGAAGAGAGTTGGCTAAATGAGTTCTGAGGAACCAAATTAGTTGGGCAGCAGGACATAAATTTAGACTCATCAGTAATCTACCCACGGACCTCTAATCAGACAACACTTTAGCTACATTTTGAGCCCAAAAATAGTTTTGCCTATCTTTGCAGATTATAATAAGTACACATTGTTGATAGGGTCTCCAAATTGAGTCCGCTAAATAGGAAAATCAGTTGGACAGCAAGACATAAATTTAGACTCATAAGTAATGTACCCACAAATCTCTAATGACACAGCACTCTAGCTACATTTTGAGCCCAAAAATAGTTTTGCCTATCTTTGCAGATTGTAATAAGTACCCATTGTTGACAGGTTCTCCAAATTGAGCCTGTTAAATAGGAAAACCAAATATAGTTTAAGGCTATGAGTTTCCTTGAGTTAAAGCTATGTTTTCCATAACCATAACTTGAATGGAATGGTAAAAAAAACTCAATTGCTTAAGTACACTATTTTCAAATGAAAAATTATATGAACAAAACTCACTTGTAGACGTTGCTGCCTACAATATTTCACAAATGCAGAGATAGGCAACTCATCTTCCTGGTTCGACTCGTGTTTCTTGAAAGGAAGAAAGACGCAAAAGAATAGAGAAAATATTAAACACTTCATTTTCTTTAGATCGTCATAATTTCATAAGAACGTACCTCACAACATTGGAGGAAAACCCCACCCCTGAGCAGCGAAAACAGGAATATTTGTACACATGACGATGTGCTCTGAAAATAAATTCAATACACAGACCAAAAGACACCTCATGCATTAATCTGGAAAAAAACTCAATTGTTTAAGTACACTATTTTCAAATGAAAAAACAGATGAACAAATCTCACTTGTAGATGTTGATGCCTACAATATTTCACAAAAGACATGTCATGCATTAATTTGAAGAAAAAAACTCAATTGCTTAAGTACACTATTTTTAGATGAAAAATTATATGAACAAAACCCACCTATAGACGTTGGTGCCTACAATATTTCACAAATGCAGAGATAGGCAACTCATCTTCCTTGTCTGACTCGTCTTTCTTGAAAGCAAGAAAGACACAGAAGAACAGAGAAAATATTAAACACTTCATTTTCTTTGGATCATCCTAATTTTAGAAGAACATATCTCACAACATTGGAGGACGACCCCATCCTTGAGCAGCAGAAACAGAAATATTTGTACACATGGCGTTGTGCTTTGAAAAAAATCAATACATATATCAAAAGATACCTCATGCATTAATCTGAGTTGTAGATTTTTCACATTAGAAATGCAATACTCTAAATTAGCATGACTAACCTGATTCAATATATTGTTTTACTACCACCAAAAGCTAATATGATGAGATATTGTTTAATAAAACATGGTGATGTGCTCTGAAAAAAATATCAATGCACAGATCAAAAGACACCTCATGCATTAATTTGAGCTGTAGATTTTTCACATTAGAAATGCAATACTCTAAATTGGCATGACTAACCTGATTTGATATATTTTTTACTACTACCAAAGGCTAACATGATGAGCAACTATTTAATAAATAAACAATTATTTCTGCAACCACTTCTTTGGCGGAAGACAGGGGTTTACATGAAGCCTGCAGCAAACGATCAGTACCTAAAATCCTAAACCGACGGAACAACCCAAATCCACAGAAAAAGAACCTCCTTGTCGAGGGATGTATCAGCTGACTTGAATACTGAACTAACAAAGAAAGACAAAAATTGGCACAATTGACCAAAAATCTACTACCAATATAGGAAAGAACATGAACAACGAGAAGAACGGCACATGAAACCAATGGAAGCGTCCAAGTTATAATCGAAGGTGAGACCTATCCTGGACAGGAGAACCTGAGGGATAGCGGGCAGGATCAAGTCACCATCAGAGTCGCCAGATCATCTTAATTTCAAAAAAAACAATCGGCATGCATATATACGAATGTTGGAAATTCTATCCGTAGACGCACACTTTCACGGATAAGGGAGACAAACTCACGGAGAAAAAGAACACACAGACGATTTTTGCGTAGCACTGCAACTGCGTAGTGCTACTTTTCTCTTTCTATTCTTCTCTCTTTTCTGTTTGGCTCAACAAATACAAACCAATTACAAGACCTTATATAAGCACACCCAGACGTGGCTACCACAAACTAACTCACACACTAGTAAATCACTTGCATGTAACTCACGCAATAACTCACGCCACTATCTCCTAATAACATGTCCACTAAGAAAACTTCTAACGTTACACACTAGTAAATCAACTGCATGTAACTCATGCCACTATCTCCTAATAACTTGTCTACTTAACTCTATGCAGCCCACTAACTCAACTAATGCATGATACACTGCATTACCACTTGTCCACTACTGCATTAAGTTGTCAAGTTAAGTCCAACAATTTCCCTCTAATCTTGACATCACTTACTTCACAAGCCGAAGTCCAATCTCCTCACGCATCTCCAAGGAGTTTTGCCTTCTTCTTGCTGACCATGCCGCCGGTGACACAACTTGCCGGCGTCTTTTGTTTCTACCTCAACTCCGATTGTCTTTCACCGGTACCATCGGCGACGGAGACTCGGACTAGAGCTTACATTAGTGAGTTCTTGGACACACCTACAAGAACTCACGCTTTCTCGTGGACACAACTAACACAAGAATACACACATGTACAATAGCCAGACGGGAGTACACGGAGAGGACACACTTCTATTCTCTTGTACTACTAAGCTCTTAAGCATGCACTCAACTAATTCACAGTGGAGGAAACAGAAGAACGTCATGAGCACACACACAACTTTTGGCACTCGGCAGGCCCGGAGCTTTTCATGTGCTCTCATTCTTTATCCTTCACAATACCTCACAGTTAGCCTACGGATGTGACGATGTACCATCAGAGCTACCACATCACAGACGCCTCGCACACAAGACGCGCTGCGTCGACGCGATGCTCCGTGCTTGCGCACAACCGGGCAAGACTACCAACGCGCCGTACACGTGCTCGCAGCTCGCCTGCCTTGGCGCTCGCTCCACGATCCGCTCCCGCCGCCGTGCTTGCGCAGATCGAATGCCACTACCCTCGCGAAGGTGCTCAGCTGCACCTTGTGCATGCATGCATGCCGTTGTTGCTAGTGCTTGCTCGCGTCGCGCCGCTCCTCGGCCGCCCGCCGCCGAGGCCGAGCCCACTGCGGCGCCATCGCTGCTTAGCGGCCGCGCGCCCGCCGTGTGCTTGCTTGCCGTTGCCCGGCAAGTCATCATCGGCGGGTAACATCACCTCACGTTGAACCTCGCTCTGATACCAATTGTTGGAAATTCTACCTGTAGACGCACATTTTCACGGATAAGGGAGACAAACTCACGGAGAGAAAGAACACACAGGCGATTTTTGCGTATAATCAAGAATCACAGAGTGCTACTTTTCTCTTTCTATTCTTCTCTCTTTTCTGTTTGGCTCAACAAATACAAACCAATTACAAGACCTTATATAAGCACACCCAGACGTGGCTACCACAAACTAACTCACACACTAGTAAATCACTTGCATGTAACTCACGCACTAACTCACGCCACTATCTCCTAATAACATGTCCACTAAGAAAACTTCTAACGTTACACACTAGTAAATCAACTGCATGTAACTCACGCCACTATCTCCTAATAACTTGTCTACTTAACTCTATACAGCCCACTAACTCAACTAATGCATGATACACTACATTACCACTTGTCCACTACTGCATGAAGTTGTCAAGATTAAGTCCAACAACGAAGACATATGCAAACGCGGAACAAATATACAGACCGAGACAGCAAGCGAGCAAAGCAACACGAACAATATGTTGGATTAATTTCCATAATGTGGACCTACATGAGATAATATACATATTGGTTATCTATTATCTTTGGTTGGCTCAAATATATAAAGTGATCAAAATAAAGTATTTATTAAGAGCCTGAGTATCTTTTAAGGATAAATATGGACTTGGATTTTAAATCTGTGTAGAGACCTATTTGGAATCTATCTCTAATTATGGGACGGGATAGGATTCCATACCAAATGCTATAAATAAGGGTCAGGTCCTCCCAGCAGGGTAACTCAGGTCGTACCACCTATCCCCATCAGTAGTTGGAGTTTGTGGCTTACCTCTTGCTGGGAAAAACCAAACCCTAGGTAGACAGAACAGTTGTTCATCTACAACTTCAGATCAATTCTTCATCGGCAATGGCATCATCATCAGGTATGCTTCCGCGTTTACAGATTACATGGGTGTTGCAATTACTGCATATGCGATCCTATTAGTTTTGATCATCAGGTTAAGATCAAGAATTAGATCTAACAATTGGTATCAGAGCTTTATATATGTGTTTTGCAACCCGTTTGGATCTTTTTCTTTACCATAACTTCGGTTTAGATCGGTTCTTGCCTTCGATCTTTTCGCATCATCTGGTGAGTGCAGTCCTTTTCGCATCTGGCGAATTCATCCATCTGAGATTACCTTCGCTGCTACTGCGCATCTTTCCCCTCCCCGGTCAAATCAATTTCTTTCAGATCGTCTTTTTTTTTTGCTTTGCTTCTGCGCGTCTTCCCCGGCGACGCCTCCGGATTGCGCCGCCTCTGTGCATCTTCCGTTGCTTCCTCCTCCCTAGCCGTGGGCCTCCGGACTCGCCGCGAGATGCGCCGCCCGCTGATCCTCCAACACCGCAACCCCATCTGGGTCTCCGCGCGACTGCTCATGTGCCTCAGGTCTTCGGTGAGTTGGCGTCGTGTCTGCTCTGGTCTCTGGCCACCATGCGTTGTGCTTCTCCGGATTCCGCTGCTATCGGATCTGGTCGTGCGTCCTCCGCCGAGCAACCTCCGGATGCGCCGCCTCCGCGTGACACGCCTCCAGGTCTCCCGCCGCCTCCCCGCTGCTGCATGTTGCTATTGCGCATCGCCTTTCGGATTCCGCCAGCTTTGCGCACATGCCGCCCTCCGGCTCGCTTTGCATGCGTTGCCACCGGCTTCCGCCGCCTCCGCTGCGGCCGAACCTTCGGTTCGCCGCCTCGGCGGCGCCGACGCCGGCGCTTCTTTCGCCGCCTCCATGTGGTTAAAGCGTCGGTTTCGGTTCCCGCGTCGCCTCCTTGTGTGACCGCCGGCATCTGCGTCTTGTTGGCGCCCTCATTGCGATCGCTGGCGGTGCTCTCAGACCGCCCACCGCTCTGACCACCCGCCTCCTTGCGCAGCCGTGATCTTCAGTATTTAGACTTGATTGGTTTGATTCTTCTGATATAATGTTGTTTTGTGCTATTTAGCCCATATGATGTTCTCTGATCGGATTATGAGATGCATTTATGAGATTAAAGATTCAGTTTTTCAGCTAATCAAGTTTGCATCTGGTATAATCTGTCATATGCAATTTGAATATTGTGGAAATTGGTTAATCTGTCAAAATTGGTTAATCTGGCACCAATCTTAGTTCTGGATTAACTTGTTGTTTCTTATAGAATCAGTCAATTGCAATATGGTTAAACCTTGCAAATTTGGTTATGTCATCTGATGTGCAAATTGATGATTATATGCTATTGCAATATTGTCTCATGTGCTGATTGTTTATAATCAGTGAAATGATATTTGATGCAAATTAGTTATGCTCTCGAGATAATCATGTTTTTGATCGTACTTGAGAGAATTGGATTAAGCCATTGCATGATTTATTATTCAAGCAAATTGATTATCCGGTTCGGAATAATGCAAGATTAGTTGTTTGTGCATGCATCTTTAGTTCATCAACTTGATTAACCCTTTTGAGTAAGCGTGGTATATAGCTTCGCATAAGGTTACTTTGCGGTTAAGTTTTTACATTATGGATGATAAGATCTTCAGAGGACCGAAAGACGACTAGAGGGGGGTGAATAGACACTTTCTCTTTTTCACCTCGATCGAACTCAACACTACTTTCACTCCAATAGCTATAAAAGCTATGAAGATCTCAGATATCTGCATAGCGGATGACCCGTGTTGAATCCGATCAAACCTCAAGCACAAGACTAAAAACATCCGAAAGAGCGCTTGCAATTAAAGATGAAAGAAGCGCTTGCAATATATAAAAGTAAAACAATCAGTAATGTAATGATCCCCAAAACTAGGACAGCATGCATGTAGCTCAAACAGAATGCACATCAATCAACAGAATATAAAAAGGAAGTTTGATCTGCAGCAAGCAATAAATAATTCCCATAAGCAAGCCACTACTAAAACATCATCTCCATGAACAGAATTAAGCCTACGGTAGCCAATTGAAAATCACACAAGCTCTGGAGAAACTTGAATAAACAGTTGCCGTCAAAGTCTGGTTTTTGCGGGAACACAACTAGCGCTCATTACATCCACCGCCCAAAGATGCAGGAGCAAGAAACTGCGATTGACTACAGCTCCACAAACTCATGACTCCGCCGACCTCTACCCTTTTTCCTTGGCAGCGCTACTGAGAACTGGTGCCACCGCAAACACAGCAAGGGACGCAACAAAGTTCCTATTCTCTACCGGGCCAACACACGCGCCGCCCTGCTCCAGATTTTTTCACGGGCGCAGCAGACAGCAGAAATAAACAAGAAGCAGGAGGCCGCTCTAGATCTTTCAGTTTTTCCGGGAGCTATCAGGCGCCAAGCCGCCGCCAAGGATCTTCTTTTCTGTGGACCAAAAACAGCACCGCTGTTTTTCTGGAGGGATCTCCAGGCGCTTAGTTTTTTTTTCTTTGGGCCAGAGGCCGCTGTTTTTCTTCAGGAGCTATGCCTACAGGCGCCACAAGCTGTCGCCAAGACTACGATTTCTACAGGGGGGCTGACAAGCACACACAGGAGCAGCAGCCAAAGCTCACACGCAAGAAATAAAAAAACGAACTACTGCCGCCGCACAATCCTCAAGAAACCGAGATCAACAAATGTGCCACCACTGCAATCAACAGCCCCACACGAATTGATGGCAGCACATCAAACAAAAATCTTCAAACAGCAGATCACTAGATTTTTCTGGGGAGAGACGCCACCGCCAGAACCTCTCACTTTTCTCAGGGCAGGATCAAACCATTTCACACCAACCAAGGCACTAGACCTCTTACACGCAAGAACCAGAAGAAATGGAAATAAACAATTCAACGAGTTTACAGACCGCCACTGAGACGCCAGTTTTTGCGGGCACGCATGCCGCCGATTCCTTCTCTGCAGGAGACAAGCCGCCACAGCCTCCTTTTTTTCGGGCTGCAACAGAGCGCCGCCAGGGTCTCCGAATTTCTAAACTATAGAGCAGACCCTCAAGGCCGCCGCCACATGCGCCTCATTTTTGGGGGTGCCGCCACCAGCTCTCCAGATTTTTCCAAAGCAGCCCCCAATCTCCAGCGACATCCCTAAGAATATTCTATCTCCCTCCTTTTATATGGCAGCTCTTAACCCTAAAACCTTTTTAGAATTGGAGCTAAACCTAATGGGCTTCCGTTAAGGCCCAACAACAACGGAACACACACGCACGCAAATTAAAGCGTCGTCTTCATCGTCGATTGATCTAAACCGCTTCACCATGCGCCGACCCGTGCCGCGGCTTAGTCAAAAGGTCACCAAGGCGGTATTTGGTGAAATTACCAAAATACCCCTTCTCGATCCTTCTCCAAAAGACCGAGTCCATCTGCGCGAAGCACTCGCCTGCTTCGCCACGTGTAGGTTGATCAACGGCTTCATGTCGTCAAGTCTCTCCGTCCGGATCCCACCGCACCATCGAGCACTTGTAATGACTCGCCGCTTGATCCAACCATCAAGATCAATCGCCCGTTCGGTCATCCATGTCTATTCTGCGCCACGCTTGAGTCACTTGACCTCACCCGGCATCCATGATCATTCTGGACCTCAGCTCTCCAAGCTTAGTCCCGATCCACCTCGCCGTTGACCGTCATTGACCTGCAAGCCACGACAAAGAATAGACAAGCAAACACGAATCCGGGAACAAGTTCTTCACAACTTGACCTACGTTAGCCAAAACATGCAATATGCAACACATATGCATTGGCAAATATGGATATGACCTATCCCAAAATCAATTCACCACTTATATCAATATTCAGCACAAAAGCCGGTCAGACTACCGCTGACTTGACAGATCTGAAACTTTGTCGAAAACACTTGAAACTTCAAACCAAAAGCCACATTGCCAATTGTTTCATCATCCTAAGATCATGGGCATATCCCCATGATATCCACAGATGCATATTCGGTTTATCTAAGTTCTGGGTTAATTTGTTTCTAGCATTATGGTTAGCAATTATGTGGTGCATTTGAGTATTATGTTATACATTTTGGTATAAACTGTGGACTCTCAATGATGTGTCCTCTTCATGAATGATGGATTGATTCAAATTTGGCCAGCTAGTGTTCTGCATAGGTTAACTAAAATTATATGTTGCCAAAGCGACCTCTGGTATGTAGGTTAATTTATTCAGAACAACTAGATATTTATTTTTGTATGTATAATTCATGCATCTATTGATTGGCCCAAAGGAAAGTCAATATTTGGCCGAATTATATATTCAACTGTAGCAACAAATATGTAATAGTTATCAAGTTTCCATGTAAACAATAAGTCGAACCAAAGTAAGGCATATTCTTTGACAGGATTTACTATTAGTATTTGTTTGCTATATCAAGGTTACCACTTGCAAGTTAATATTTCTGTCCAAAGACTAAATATTAATGGAGCGCTAGGGATCTTGCGTGATGGTATATACCAACTTTTGAATCAAGCCTTAAGTACTTTATTCATGTCATGATGTGAGCATTTATTCTTTTATTTCAGCTGCAAATCCTGCTTCCAATATTTCTGCTAGCATCAATTCTATACCTATGCTTACTCGTGCAAACTTTAAAGAATAGAAAGAGAACATTTTAATGTTCTTAGGGTAATGGATCTAGACCTTGCACTTCGTAAAGAACAATCCGCTGCTCCTGTGGCTAATAGCTCCATTAAGGGAAAGAAGGAGTATGAGAAGTGGGATCGTTCAAATCACATGAGTCTAATGATCATGAGGTGTGCTATTCCGGAAGTTTTTCGGGATAGTACATCAGAATAGGCCACTACAGCTAAGGTTTTCCTTGATAGTCTTGAGAAAAGGTTTTCTAAAAAAAAAATAAAAAGGGTGTATCAAGTACGCTTTTGGCAAAACTTATCTCAATAAAATATAAAGGTAAAGGAAACATAAGGGAGTACATTATGAAATTGTCTCATCTTGTTTCAAAATTAAAGGCACTCAAGTTAGAGCTATCTGATGATTTGCTCGTACATTTAATAACTCTTCCTGCACACTTTAATCAGTTCAAGGTGAGCTATAACTGTCAAAAGGACAATCGGTCCCTTAATGAGCTCATCCCCTATTGTGTACAAGAGGAGGATAGATGGAAACAAGATAGAATAGAAAGTGCTCATTTGGCTATGACCCCTAAAGTCAAAAATAGCAAGAGGAAGAGCAAAGAAGCTGCAGGTGTGCCATCCATAATGAAGAAACAATGGCCTGCATTGGCTTGTTTCTTTTGTAAGAAGGACGGTCACGTAAAGAAGTATTGTACAAAATATCATGCTTGGCGTGCAAAGAAAGGTACAATTTTTTGCTATGGTCAACTCTGAGATTAACTTAACTTCTGTACCTGAATGCACTTGTTAGTTAGACTCCGGTGCAACTTTTAACATCAGTGTGTCAATAAAGGGTTGCCTGAACTGCCGAAAGCCAAGTGATGCTGAAAGATTCATCTATGTGGGCGATGGCAAGAAGGTGGAAGTTAAGTACTAATAGAGCTTTAGATGTCTTAGAACTGATACATACGGATATCTGTGGTCCATTCCCTACGGCTTCCTGGAATGGCCAAAGGTATATTATCACGTTCATAGACGACTTCTCGCGATATAGTTATATTTATCTTATTCATGAGAAGTCACAGTCCCTGGGTGTGTTCAAAAATTTTAAGGCTGAGGTGGAAATCCAACTTGGCAAAAGAATTAAGGCCGTTCGATCTGACCGTGGTAGAGAATACTATGGCAGAAATGACGGATCAGGTGAACAACGTCCAGGACCTTTTTGCTAAATTCCTAGAGGAATGTGGGATCATACCTCAGTACACTATGCTGGGATCTCCTAGCATGAACGGTGTTGCTGAGAGGCGAAACATGACTCTTAAGGATATGGTGAGGAGTATGATTAGTCATTCTACCTTACCAGAGTATCTCTGGGGAGAAGCATTGAAAACTGCAACTTATTTACTCAACAGAGTACCAACTAAAGCGACTAACAAAACCCCGTACGAACAATGGATAGGCAAAAAGCCTAGCATCAGGCATGTACGTACGTGGGGATGTCCATATGAGGCAAGGCCGTACAGGCCTAACGAAAGAAAATTGGACTCAAGAACTGTTAGTAGCTATTTTGTTGGATATTTTGAAAGATCAAGGGGTTACAAATTCTATGATCCCACTACTAAGACAATTTTTGAAACGGAAAATGCCCGGTTTTTTGAGGATGTTGAGTTTGAAGGGGGAGATATGGTTAGGAACATTATTTTTGAAGAAGTTTCTGAAGGGGATTTATTTCCTCTTCCTTTGGTTATTCCCAATAATGATCGGGATCAGGTTATTTTACCCGGTATTATCGAGGAAAATACAATTCAAAATAATGTCCATGAGGTTCCTCTACCAAATGATGTTCCTATAGAAAAACAAACTCATCAACCTCAAGAACCAGTGCCATTAAGGAGATCCACTAGAGAGAAGAAGTGCAATCTCTGATGATTACATTATCTTTCTTCAGGAGAATGAGGTTTGTAGTGAAATTTTGGGAGAAGATCCTATCAATCTCAAAAATGTCCTACAAAGCCCAAATTCAGTTAATTGGATCAATGCCATGAATGAAGAGTTAAAATCCATGGAGGACAATGACGTTTGGGATCTTGTCCCATTGCTAGAAGGAAAGAAACCCATTGGTTGCAAATGGATATTTAAGACCAAACGAGATTCGAAAGGCAATGTGGAAAGATATAAGGCTCGTCTTGTTGCTAAAGGATATACCCAAAAGGAAGACATAGACTATAAAGAGACTTTCTCTCCGGTTTCTTCAAAAGACTATTTTAGGGTCATTATGGCACTTGTGGCATTCTTTGATCTTGAGCTTCATCAGATGGATGTAAAAACAGCGTTTCTAAATGGAAACATTGATGAGACGATTTATATGGTGCAACGAGAAAACTTTGTGGTCGATGACCGAAGCAAATGGTATGCAAATTAAAGAAATCCATCTATGGGCTCAAACAGCCTCCGCAATGGTACCACAAATTTCATGAGGTTATTATCTCTTTTGGTTTTGAGGTAAATCTGCTTGAGGATTGTGTGTATCATAAATTCAGTGGGAGTAAGTTCATATTTTTGGTTCTGTATGTTGATGACATATTGCTTGCTTGTAACGATATAGGCTTGTTGCATGAAACCAAGAAATTTCTCGCTAAAAATTTCGAGATGAAGGATCTTGGTGATGCTTCTTTTGTATTAGGAATTCAAATATACCGAGATCGCTCTCAAGGTGTACTTGGATTATCACAAAAGAACTATATCGATAAGGTATTGCAAAGATTTGGCATGCAGAACTGTAAACCTTTAGATACCCCTGTGGCCAAAGGTGAAAAATTCAGTCTTAGCCAATGTCCTAAGAATGATTTTGAGGCTAAGAAAATGCAGAACATCCCCTATTCATCTTTGATAGGGAGCTTGATGTATGCTCAAGTTTGCACTAGACCAGATATAGCATGTATTGTTGGAATGCTAAGCATGTATTTAAGCAATCCAGGATTGGATCATTGGGTCGCAGCAAAACGGGTGTTGCGGTATTTGAAAAAGACGAAGGATTTCATGCTCACATATAGGAAATCGGATCGGTTGGAGATCATTGGGTATTCGATTCGATTTTCTTTGGTTGCCAAGATACTCATAAATCCACTTGAGTTACACCTATCTACTTGGTGGAGGTGCGGTTTCTTGGAAAAGCGCTAAGGGCCACTCGTTGCCCGTCCACAATGGCAATTGAGTTTGCTTGCTATGAGGCTTCAAATCATGGGATATGGTTGCAGAACTTTGTCACAAGGCTGCGAATTTTGGATCAGGTCGATAGACCACTAAAGTTGTATTGTGACAACAAGTCTGCAGTTATGTATTCTAAAAACAACAGGAGCTCATCAAAGTCTAAGCATATAGACATCAAGTTCCTAGTTGTGAAAGAAAGAATTCAAAGTGGTAAATTGTCTATTGAGCATATAGGTACAGACTCCATGATTGCGGATCCGTTCACTAAAGGCTTAACACCTAAAGTGTTCCATGAGCATGTTGCTCATATGGGTGTGGTTTCACTTATGGAATTCAGTTCAAGTGGGAGTTTGTAATTTTCTTTTCTTATACTCATGAGACAATATCAATTCAGTATAAAGCCCTTCAGTTATATTCTCTAGAGAAATAAAGTTTATGTTCTTTTACTCTAAATTCATGTCTTCTCTTTTGGTTCTGAGAAGATGTTTTGATCTCATAAGGTATAAAGTTGGACCAGTTGGAAATAGGCATGTCATGATCACACACTACTACAGGAAGCCTCATCACAGACGGTTCGGAACCGTCATCACAGACGGTTTCCGAACCGTCTATATTTGTTGGTGCGTGATATGAGCGGTTATCACTATCACGAGCGGTTTTTGTTGAAACCGCTCAGGAAGGCTATTATCACGAGCGGTTTTCATCAAAAACCGCTCGTGATCCGAGAATATCACAGACGGTTTTCATTAAAAACCGTCTGTGAAGGCTATTATCACAGACGGTTCTTGTTCAGAACTATCTATGATGAGTTTTCATAGACGGTTCTTGTTTAAAACCGTCTGTGATAGCCTTTTCTGCGGCAAAAAAAACCGAAAACGGCTGCTAAAACTTCGGAGGCCATTTAGAGGCCCTAAACGACCTTTTTTTGGAGTTTTCACTTTTTCGAGACCTCGCGAAGAGAATCTGACTTTTTCGGATCGAGCTTTTCGTTAGCTTTCCAACGAGCCAAAGAACGTCACAATCGGAGTTCGTATGCAAAAGTTATGATGATTTTACCAAGCGGTGCGCAATCTACCATCTATATTTTTGCCCAAACCAAATAACTCAACATGAACTACACACATCACAAGTAGCATCACCCACATCACAGTAGCATCAACTCAAGAATCCACATCACAAAGCAAAGGGGGGGAGAGAGAGTGAGGTCGTGGGAGGCCGGGGCGACGAAGTGGAGGAGGCCGGGCGGCAGTGGAGGAGGCCGAGACGACGAGGTCAGGGCGAGGTGGAGGAGGCCGGGCATTTAAGTGGAGGAGGCCAAGACGACGAGGTCGCGGCGACGTGGAGGAGGCCGGGGGCGACGAAGTGGAGGAGGCCGAAGACGACGAGGTCGCGGCGAGGTGGAGGAGGCGGTGTGAGGAGGAGAAAGCAGAGGAGGAGATGGAGGTATGAGTGTGAGGAGGAGAGACCGCAGAGGAGGAGATGGAGGTTATATAAAGCGAGTTTGGCGGCCGCCCATTATGTTCAAATTTTCGTTTCGCCCAACAATCGAGAGCGGTTCTTGTTAAGAACCGCTCAGGATAGCACCTATCATGACGGTTTTTAATAGAACCGCTCAGTGATCATTCCTGCGGTTCTATTAAAGAACCGCTCAGGAAACAGAACCTCGAGCGGCGGCAAGGCGGCAGAGGCGGCGGCATCTGGCAGAGAGAAGCGGGATATCACAGAGCGGTTCTTATTGAGAACCGCTCAGTGATAACAATTATCCTGAGCGGTTCTTATTGAGAACCGCTCGGTACTATCACTGACGGTTCTTATTGAGAACCGTGCGTGATTAAACTGAATTATCACAGACGGTTTGTGAATAGAACCGCTCGTGATAATTCCTGACGGTTCTATTAATGAACCGTCGTGATAATGACTATCACGAGCGGTTCTAAATAAGAACCGCTCGTGATAGGCCTCGAGCGGTAGTGCGGTTGGCGATTACCGCAGAGTCGACAGACCCAATACGAGCGGTTCCAAAGGAACCGTCTGTGATGGGGCGTCTACTATAGCCTGTTTTGTAGTAGTGACATTTCATGTAATTTCCATGCTACACATCCATATTTGATCCATGTCGTTCTTTTATGTTGACATATGTGACCATTGATGGGTTTAGTTACGCTTTAAAGTGACGAAGACCGCTTTGATCCTATGTTGATATAATTGATGGACCGGATTGGTTTATAGATGCTCATGACATAGATAGCAATTTTGAGCTCATAAAGTTTTGATATGTAATTACTCATTTGGTCCAAGTGGGAGATTGTTGGATTAATTTCCATAATGTGGACCTACATGAGATAATATACATATTGGCTATCTATTATCTTTGGTTGGCTTAAATATATAAAGTGATCAAAATAAAGTATTTATTAAGAGCCCGAGTATCTTTTAAGGATAAATATGGACTTGGATTTTAAATCTGTGTAGAGACCTATTTGGAATCTATCTCTAATTATGGGACGGGATAGGATTCCATACCAAAGGCTATAAATAAGGGTCAGGTCCTCCCAGCAGGGTAACTCATGCCATACCACCTATCCCCATCAGTAGTTGGAGTTTGTGGCTTACCTCTTGCTGGGAAAGACCAAACCCTAGGTAGACAGAATAGTTGTTCATCTACTACTTCAGATCAATTCTTCATCGGCAATGGCATCACCATCATGTATGCTTCCATGTTTACAGATTACATGGGTGTTGCAATTACTGTATATGCGATCCTGTTAGTTTTGATCATCAGGTTAAGATCAAGAATTAAATCTAACACAATAACGACATGTATAGATACGAAGACACCTGCAAACAATAACACCGAAATCCACAGACCAAATCGACAACATAACACGGTGGCGTGAAACTCTTACAGGTGTAAGCAAAACAGCAACAAAAGAGGAAAGAAGCCCCAAAAACACGCTGAAAAACCAGAAAGCGGGAAGATGGGTACCGGAGGTGGAAGGCGCGAAATCGACAGAAGGAAAGAACCCACCAAGAACAACCAAGTCGCCGTCGGAGTCGCCATATCATCCTAATTTTAGAAAAACAATCAGCATGCATAGATACGAAGACATCTACAAATGCAAAATGAATATACGAACCGAGACAACAAGCTAGCAAAGCAACATGAACAACAACGGCATGCATAGATACGAAGACATCTGCAAACAATAACACCGAAATCCACAGACTAAATCGACAACATAGCACGGTGGCATGAGACTCTTATAGGTGTAAGAAAAACAGCAAGAAAAGAGGAAAGAAGCACGAAAAACACACTGAAAAACTGGAAAGTGTGAAGAGGGGTACCAGAGGTGGAAGGCGCGAAATCAGCGGAAGGAAAGAACCCACCAAGAACAAACACCATTAGCGTCGCAGGCACAATGCGCACAGAGGAAACAGGACCGGAGTAAAGGAAAGAAAAACACGAGGCACAAAGGAAAACCGCACTAAAAGAAGAATTAACAAAAAAAAAACACGCGGAAGCAGAAAGAGGGCAAATCGGTACTTGAGGTCGACGCCGCGAAAGCAACGGACGGAAGGAACCCAGTAAGAGCAACCAACATCACCGCGCCGGATGCATCGCGCACAGAGGAAACAGGACCGAAAGCAACGAAAGAAAAATGTGAGCTACAATCCAGATGAACTCCCACCCAGCGAATAGGAACAGCCCCACCGAACACCGAGCACATGGGACAATCGAAACCTAGAGCCGCCGACAACAACCGGAGCTACACGAACGAACCGACGAACAACACGAACAACACAACTGAACGCCAGCGAAACGAAGCTTGCGCAATCCAGAGAGATGAATAAAACCAGAAAACCCACATCGCAGACTCCGCCCTCCCTGCCCACCGTATTGTGGCACGCGAGGAGGCAATAAGCCCCAACCCGACGACGGCCATCTGCATGCGATGGGCGGACACGAGACAACACGCTGCGGCGACCCTCCGAACCACGGAGCCCAAATTTAACGACACACACGCGGCACACACCTACGGTCGAATATTGCATGACAAAGACTTCGCTAGCCTACGAGCGTAGCAAAAGGCCGATCTCACCAGCACACTGGCGATCTGACAGGCGCCACGAAACCAACGACGTGGATGCCCCGAGGCCAGGGATTCCTTCCCCTTTTAAAAATAGAATCTTTATATATAAATGGAGGCAGATTTGAGGAGCAAAGACATGGGTCACGTCGATAGAAAATTTATGGCCGTCGGATCTTTGCTCCGATCGTTCGCACCCGTCGGGTCGCGTCAAGCGTTGGTTCCGCCTCGACGCTTCGGCTCGTGGGCAGAGAGAAAAGGGACCTTCGGCCTTCGTTCTCTCCGCCGCTTCCCCCACTTCCTCCCCAACCCCGCTGCTTCGTCACCTCTGCCTCGACACAACTACGTGCGCGCACAGAGGAAAGGGGTCCTCCTCTCTTCTCTCGCTCTCTCTTCTGCTTCCCTAGCGCCCGAGCGCCTGGCTAGATCCTCCCCCCCAGCCGGCTCCCGCCCCCTCCACTTCGCCCCTGCACTTGGCCCCCTTCCCTCCGCCCCCACGCTCGGCCCCCTCCCCTTCGCCCCCGCCTCCGCCCGCCCCACGCCTCGCTCCCTCCCCCCACATCCACGCCCCGGCCACCGCCCCTCCCCTTCGCCCATGCGTCTAGCCCCCTTCCCTCCGCCCCCACACCCAGCCCTCCTTTGCCCATCCGCCCGATCACGCCCCCACGCCTGTCCTCTCCTCTCAGGCCTTCGGCGACCCAGGCTGCGCTATCACGATCGGCACGGTGAGGACGACCTCAAGGCCGGTGTCCCCTGCCCTCCCCCTTCGCCGCATCTGCCCACGGCGGCACCAGGTTCCGCTTCAGCCCGAGGAGCGCCGAGGAGATCTTCTCGGAGATATTCGAGGGCTCATTCGGTGGAGCGGCTCCCTACACCCCCACCGGCGGCGTTCCCCACAGGTTCCCAAGGTTTATGCTTTATCGTTGCAGTATAAACAAAAGGAGAGATTTTTTGCTCATTTTTAGTTGTTAAGGCTCAAATACCTCAACGAGCTCAATAATCTACTGCAAAATCAAACAAATAAGACTCGAATGTGTTAGTTGAATGGAAGAAATGGATGTGCGGAGTGATTGAAGTTTGTACCCATCCAATAGTTCATGGCTCTAATCAATTTGCCTCGATTGATTAGCTGTCATTCTGTCCATTTGATTTTAGTGTTACTTGATTTTTGAATACTTGCTAATCTGCTAATCTTCCTTAGCACATACAGTAGTATTTTGATCTTGTTGCAATGGTGCTGATATGCAACCTTCGTAGTTCATATCTTGTGTTTGTAAACATGCTCTGGTGGACATGCCCATTATATGAAATGTGTTAATATTTTTTTCCTAGTGATGTTATGTGACCTTGTTTTGCAGCCTAATTGCTTGGATGATTTGGCTTTTGCAATTATGCATGAGATGAGCAAATTATCATACCGGGTTACGAAAGAAGATGTTATTCATGCGTGTAATCAGGTATTTCTTTCAACCAGCACTGGTTTGGGTCACATGTAATAGTATTTTCTTTAGCTTACTGAGACACTGAATTATATGAAGCATATTTCTTTGTTGTGTGCGTTTTGTGGACTTGTGGGAAATCATGCTATGTCTTGTGTGCTAAATTGCTAATATTCTTCTACTGGTCAATTGTAACATATGGATCTTCATTGAACTTTACAGTCTATTTTATGACGTTTTCATTGCTTTGGTTTGACACTTTCAGTTGGAATCCTCTATCTAACTCCACCTTGATGGTTCCACTTCTGTTGTTGAGGATATTGGCCGACAGGTATTATTAGGCACTAATTATGTGATTTCCAATAATATTCTCAATATGATGTGCCCTGGAACTTATTTTTGTTCCTCTGTTGTGTCAGCTGCTCATCTATGGGCGTCTAGGGCAACGGTGAGGAAGGAGCTGGCGATCGAGCGACAGCTGGCTTGCAGCCTGGAGGACCTGTACAAGGGTGCCACCAAGAAGATGAAGATCTCTAGGGACGTCCTCGACGCCGCCGAGTGAGACGCATCCCTTCTCTCTTTTATTGTGCAATGCTGGTAGTTGTGGTGAATTGAAGAGATGATATCAGTGGTATGGTCATTATACATGATCAAACAAGTGACACGGTTATGGCAACAAAAGCGTTAGTGCAGCAAAGTTGCTAATTTGGTATAAGAGTGGATGTGCTGTATATTCGATGCATGCTTTAGATAGTGTATAAACATATTGTTTTTGCTTAATTTACAAATGATGTGCCCTTCTACTTCCATTATAAGAAGGATTCATGTTGCTTATCTTTGTTTTGGGCCGGGTTAGCATGCTCAATTAATTAGCAGTGATCTCTTCGTGATCATTACCTTTTCGATTTTATGAAGCATCCAGTGTCGTGTAACTGAATGTTCTATTTGATTTTAGGCTCATGGGATTGAAAACCTGGTGCTACCAACTAGAGATTACCTTTATGCGCCATTATTTGAGAACCTTTACAAGGCTGCTGCCTTCATCCACAGTCAATACCTACTCAAAACATATCTTGTAATCTGAAGAATCATTATGAAGGTTCTAGTTTATTATTCGGTTGAGATTGTTGTTTTGTGAGCTGAGTCCATAATTTGCGATGCGATGCCTTGCAGATTGTCATTTTATTGTTTAAAATAATATCGATATTTTATTAATTTTAGCACTTGTGCTATGTTGTTTACGTGCTACATTTCACTCAAAACATAGCTATTGTTGCATCAGCTTGCTTACAGCTGAAGCATGCTAGTGCTGTTTCATCTTAAGGCATGGCTAAATATGATGATACTTGGTAGTTGGTACACTTTGCTTGCAAAATTTCAATGACTTTTGTTTTATTGCTTCTCTCCTCTCATTATCCTCCTGCAATTTGCCTATTGAATTTGTTGTGTTCAGCATCTTTGTGTAATTGGAAAAAAAAGAACATAAATATAGGTTCATTCCTTTCATACAATGTCCTGTCTTTCTTTTGCTATTATCTTTCCTTTAATGATGTTGATTTGGTGTATGAATTTATTTATGTTGTTTCGATTCTTGAAGGAAATGCTTCATGTGGGAAATTGACTTATGTTCACTACAAAGCTGGACGTGGATGTGGCAACACAGTTGTTCTTTGCTACTTGGTATGTTGGGACTATTTGGTCATACTAAATATTATCACTTACTGACTTACATAATCTGTAGAAGACAATATGGAAATGACTATTGACTGTGTTTTTAGGTGCAATACAAACAAATGACACCTGCCGAAGCTTATGAACATGTCCGGTTGCGCAGCCCAAGGGTGTTGTTAGCTTCTACACAGTGGAAAGTAAGTTGTTGCAAAACTTTCTCATGGTTTTTATCATTTTTCTCCTTTTGTTGGTTCAATATAGGATCTGAAAACATAGCAATTTTTTTCCAAGGTACATATCTTGTAATTTAACTAAAATATTCAGAATCTCCAATGAATTGTCCCCTAAAGCTGTAGAGAACTTTTAAGATGTAATTAAGGACTCTGAAATCTGAATAGCACAATAGAAGTTGGCATGCGTAGGATGCTGTGCTTATGTCCAGTACAAAACATTCTTTAACCTGAAGAACTCTTTTAAGATGTGTTGTGTTTTAAGTTTATTCACTTTCTTGCTTTCCTGTGCAAACTGGGGACTGTAATTTAGGTCTCATTTGTTGTAGTTGCATCCTTTGAATTTGCAGGTTTTAGGTCAATACAGGAAATCCATTACTCCCTGCGAAATTCATGTCATTTGGTGTTTCAAATGATGGATGGGTATAAATGAAGCTCTTGTTACTGGCAACGTTCTAACTGATAATCACTATGTTCTCATCATTCATATAATATGGTGCCCTCATTATCATTTGCTACCTTATTGTGAGTCTCTGTTGGATTCGCAATTATAGTTATGCAATATGCGTTGGGTTCCAGTCGTATCCATTTATTTTCACCTTTCTTGGTTAGCCTATAATCCGTTGCCCTTAGTGTTATTTAATACGTTGCTGTCAGTCTCTATTTAATTCAAGATTATATTTATATACTTGTTGATATTACCGTTATTTTGACTGACTAATGAAATCATTTTAGTATAGTGAGAGAGAAGTGCATCTTTAGCTAATGCCAATGCTAATTGTACTACAACTTACTCATATATAGCTGAATCAATGCATGTCTTTTTAGCTCCCAAATGATTCTATAACATGATCTATTTTTTATTTACAACCGTAGGCTCATGCTATACATTCTTATATATTTCTTGCCTTCGATTGTTGTTTCTCAAGCTTGCCTCTCCGCGTCAAAGCTGGCAGGCTGCATGTGTGTGTGTATATATATATGTATGTATATATATATATATATATATATATATATATATATATATATATATATATATATATATATATATATATATATATATATACTGATCTTGCAGCATCAATGATGTGAGGTGTGAACAGCTGAAGCGGCAACGCGGCGTCTCCCTCATGCATGGCCTACTGCCACCCACGTACGTCTGCCTGCACGTCGCACGTCCAGCGATAGCGTGCGCACAGCAGTACTCGTAGTAGTACCCTTCCGGCCTTCCCTTTCCGGCACCTTTTTCTCTCCGTGCCCTGCTCAACACCTGAAGGACGTCCCCCGAATCGTCTCCCTCGTCCTCCCCCATTATTCCCCGTGCTCCTTGACTACTTGCTGCCCTTTTCAGTGGCCGCTCCCACCGTGTCGCTGTCCGCCACGGCATCACCCCTTCCTCCTCCTCCCTTTTCGCACGACTGTTACTTTGGGACGGTTCGAGGCTTCATCAACCTTCAAAGCTAGTGTTTCGACGCCAACTGCATGCATGTAAGATGCACCAATTACCCCTCGAGAGGTAAAGAGTTTGGGTGAACCCTCGAGAGGTAAGAGTTTGGGTGAATCCTAGTGGTCTGTTGTCTAAGGGTATTTTAGGAAACGAATTGTTGACCCGTAAGAGTATCTACAACAATCCACCTCAATCATTCATTAAGTTCGCCACATCGAACTTTTAGATGATGTGGAGGAGAGAAGAAGTTCGCTTTATATGAAAAACTATCGATTATTAATACCAAGACATAAAAACAACAAAAAACCCTATTGAGGGCTTAGTTGTTACCTAAACACTCATTTTTAGGTCCCATCGCTTACCAACAAAAATCTACGGATCTTGTCGGCAATTTCGCCTTCTTGGCTTCCCGGCAGATAATATGATAAATGAGCCAAAACATATACGCCATAAAGTTGTACCTCACCGTTAATCATTAAGAATCATGCACACTTGTAGCAATTAAAGTCTTAGATACAAATTTAAGAAACAATCCATTGGAATGCTTGTTTCTAATTTTTATTAGATTGAGTACTCTCTTTTCTTAGTAACAAGTTAAAAAATAAATTATTGTAGATGCTTAGCAGGTTAGTGGTCAGAGCTTAAAATAGCAGCACCATAAATGACATTCCACTAATTCTGCCTGAGGATTGATGCCACGCATCCAAACATAAAACACCACTAGAAGATCACCCGCTTCCCTGTAGGCGAGCTCGCGATGTCCTGCCGAAGGCGGCCCCACGAGACGCGTGTCACGCCCTCCTGCGTAAGTGGACAGGAGCTGAGCATCGGATGGCATCTGCTCTCCCACGCCTGGCGAGGCTTCTTGAGCGTTCGGCGATGGCGTGGACAGGCGCGCGCCTACGGGCCAACCACGGACGCGCGTGAAAGCGACGCAAGCAGACGAACAGTGCCGTTGAGCCGCGATTGGACGGACGCAGGCCAACTGAGCGAGTGCGAACGAAGCGCACGAAGCGCAGCGTGTCGAATCCAACGGCCCGGAGCCTCGCGTGGCACAGTCAGACGGGTATCTTTTTGGGGTTGACGTGGCCAGGCCGGCTGGGGGCCAATCCCACCAAGAATTAAATTAGGTAATAGTACTCTAGTTTTAGTATATCAATTTGAAATGGTAGTTTAAAATTGCATAATAATACATTAATATTTTTTTGATGAAACGGCGAGAGTGCCGTTATTGCATTAAAGAGAGGAGAGCGTAACAAAAAAATTTACAAAGAAAAAGACCAAAAACAAAAACAAAAAAAGTATAACCACCTGTCTATCAAGGTTATGTTTCTTCTATAGGCTGGCTTTCATTCCCACCCGGCAAGCAGACTTGAAGCTTGGTCGCCCTACTGACCGCTCACACCCGGCCTTCCTCCTTGATAATGGCCAGCAATCCGATTGGTGACTCTCTGTGATACTGAAAGATACGTCTATTTCTTTCTTTCCAAATATGCCACAGAGTGAGAAGAATTAGAGAGGCTTGGCCTTTTCTGCAACTACCTTCGCCTGAATGAAAGGTGTTGATCCACCAGTCCACCATCCGCAACCGCGCTGTCCACTGTGATGGTAAAAGATTTTGCCACCCGACCTAGGTAGCCACTAGTGTTCAGACCTGTCTAGCATATAGACAGTCTACAAAAAGGTACATAGCTGTCTCCGGATTATTTGTACATAGAGGACATCAGTAGTCATTTTGCATATGACGAGCTGTTAGGACATCAGCTGTCGGGAGTCGATGCTGAACGAGAATCCATGCAAAGATTTTACATTTTGTGGTGCCCAAATGCACCAGAAAAGTTTTTGAAAAGGGGCCTCCATCTCTCCAAAGAATTGCATCTCATATGCTGATTTGGTTGAATAGTTTCTTGAGGCTGTCCACTTCCAAGTTATGTCGTCTGGTATATCATGGGTTAGTGAGACTTGATGAACCAAGGTATAGACTTTTACAAAATCTCGAATTAAGTCTATGTTGATTTTTTTTTCGCAGATCCATTATCCATTTTCCTTCGCGGGTTGCATCCTGCACCGTATGGTTTTTACGCGCTGCAATATGAAAGAGCTCCGGCACCAACTCTAGCAAAGACCTCAGTCCAAGCCACTTATCCTTCCAGAAGTTCGCCTTGTCGCCCTTTCCAATGCTTATTGTTGTGGACGCACGAAAGAATTGGTGGTCTTTGTCAGTTGTCGGGAGCGGCATTCCATTACATTAATATTTTAAAAGTAGAAACTAGGCATGTTTGCCTTCGAGTATGATTATTTTATCTTATTTTCGTATACATATTTTTGTTGGAAGGATTTGAGTTTTAATTATTATAAATTTAAATGCATAGCGATGATGTAGAAAAGGCATGATAGTACGCTACCCCAACATTACTAACTTTTTTTCTCGTTTCGAATTTAAGTTTATTGATATTTCTGTTTTTTAATATTTGTAAAATATTTGGATGTCGAACCCTCGCTTTGAATACCCGAAATCCTCGTGTATACTGTACTAGTCCTATGATCAGTTGCTAATACACACATCCACAATATTGGCATACACATCCACACATAAATACATATAATATGGAAAAAAAAATATGGTAAATAACTTAAGCGATTACAAAGTTTACATCACAAGAGCCGACCGGCCAAATAAAAGCTCAAGTATCAGAAGTAGCAGCGGAAATATAATAACTTAGGTGCAAAAGTCCAGCGGCATGCCCATCCAAACCCTCAGACAACCGACAAGGAATAAGACCTAGATAGACTCACCGTCGTACCCCCGGCACCGGGAGCGAAGTAGGCGTCGTCTAGCAACTGATCATCCTCATCCTCTGAACAACAAATTAAGCAAGATTGAGTATATTGTGTACTCAGCAAGACTTGTAGTGTGTGTGTGTGTGTATATATATATACACACACACACAAGGCTAACAAGAGATGAGGCTCTGACTACAAGTTATTTTCTGCATCAAGCAAGTTTTCTTTGCAATATCGATACATATCATTTTACAACGGAAATTTCAAAGAGTAGATGAATACTAAAAGAACAACAAGTATGTAGCTTAACAAATAACAAATAGCAACCATCCTTGCCTGCAAACAACCTTTTATTCTCAGCCATACACATGGCACGCAATTCAAATAACACAAACTATCCCGTTCTTTTCCTGATGAAACTGTTTTTTGAAAAAGAAGGAACTATACCCGATGTGACTACACTAAGCGCACACATGACCACGAGAACAGCTATTTAAATAGATTTACACTCTACAGAGGTGTACAACTTTACCCACAACATACGAATTCTCTAGTTTATTTGGCATCCGTCGATACCACTGCTCACTATCCTTTGGTAAGCAGTCTAGAGTACGCATCAAAACCTTTATGTCATCTAGTCCTAATCTTGCACTAGCCCGGCGAATGACAACCCTCACTTCGATCCCAGGTACCTCCCATCAAAGTGAGGCATTCCCCGTTGTATCGGAATGCTTTGTGCCCAATGCCTCAGTGAAGGGAGCTCCTTTGAGCAAGCCTACCCGATCATGCCTGTACTATTGCAGCCTACCAATATGCCAAGCTAGTTTTCGATGACTTAATTAGCTAAGACTGTCCCATACCAGCACATATGGTTGTATGTTTAGGCTTAGATTAGTGGCACCAGCGTTCGGTCCTTAATTGACCCGGGCGAGGATCTCCCTCTATCTACTTGTGAGATACACCTCTTACACTTCTCAGAATATAATATAACTCGTCCATATCACAAACTAAGTTTTTTATTTTTATTTTTATATAAAATAACAGAGGTAAACCCCTCTGGACCATCATTTCAAAATCTCTCAAATCATCATCAATATTTCATTCTTTATTTCAATTTTTGTAAAGACTAGAGCTTAATGAAGCGTTTGTGCGATATTCGCACTCGAATCACCCAAATCAACATCAATTATTGTCTAAACCAAAATCTAATGGCCATAACAATAAGGATATCAATATTCCAAGGAGATTCATGCATTCAATAGGAATTTAGCTACCAATACCCGTAACATAGCAAATTTGTAATCGAACATACACGCATGCATAACAGGATTTGCAAAAAGAAGTACGATAATTAAAATATTAGGATCAATATGGTCAAAGGGGGTGCTTGCCTTGCTCTAGTTGATCTGGATAAGAGGATGGGGGATCAACGTAAATTTCGTTCAAAGTATCGATGTCTAATCAAAAAGAGCTAGAAGCAAATTAATTATAGAAAAATAATTTCAACAACAACAAAATTCAAATATTTTACATATTCAGATAGAGAATGATATTAGATGAATTCAAAAAAAAATTCACTTGATCTGAAGTTCATATGCAAAAGTTATTAGCGTTTCAATTTGCTTCGGTTTTGAAATTCCAAAAATTAACAAAAGGGGTGGCGTCAAAAGCGTATTCTCTGATGTTTACGCTTTTCAACAGAGAAAGCATACTTTCCTCTGAGTTCTACTGAGGTTTACATTTTCCAAACGGAGAAAGCGTATTTTCCTCTGAGCTAAAAGCGGCTTTCTCATTTTCCCGAATTGTATTAACCTATATGTGGGGCCTACTTGTCAGTGACTCATTGTTTTATTTTTCTTGATTTTATGTATAAAACAGAAGCGGTCCCACATGTTAGTGACACATATTCTAATTATATTTTAAATTAGATTTTCGATTAGGCTTTTAGCTGGTCCCACATGTTATAGACTTACTATCTTTAACCTCTCTTATTTAACGCTAATTAACACTTAATCGTGCGCGGCCCATAGGTAGAGAGAGAGAAGGAGAAGAGCAGCTGGGTGCGCGTGCGGACGAGTCCTATGGCGAGCTCGCCAGTGACAAACGACGCCGCGACTCAGCTCGGGAATGGGCAAAATAGGTTCCTCTCTCAACGGCGAATCCACCGAGTGGTGGTGGAGGCCAGAGAGATGGACGGAGGCAAGGCTACGCCAGCGAGAAGCGATGGAGTTCCTGGGGTCTGAAATGGTTTTCGCGCATGGAGCAAATCAGAGGCGGTAGATGGTGCGCTCAGGCTTTAGGAGGTGATGAGGACATCGACCCGCTGGATACGACCGCTACCCCACCTCCAACCAGACTACTTGACTGCCATCGATTCGGCTGCGTCAGATGCTACTCCAACATGCCGACAAATTTACTTCACTTATACCTGGTGCTGCGACACCTCACATTGGGCCGAGGCCCTTATATTTGTATCAATTATTTGGCCCAAAGGGTAGCCACCACTCTACATTATTTGGGCCGGCCACCTCCTTGGCCTATTTGGGCCGGCCGCCTCCACCTGGGCCGGATTCACTATCCACGGTACTGTTCACGGCACTGTTCACGTGAATAGTAATCATGAATAGTACCACATTGCTAGTCTTTTAGTTTTGCAGCTCCTCGTTCTCCTATATAAGGAGGCTGCACCCCTTTAGTTTTCCTTGGATTTTGTTTATGTTAAAAGTTAGCCTTCGTTGCAACTTGTATCTTTTGTGTGTGTCGACTAGACCACCCAATTAAGATCCTTATTCAGAATCCCAATTTATTAAGTGTTTCAATCTTTATCCGCAATTTCAGATTGCTTTACCTTGTTCTTGCGTGCTTCTTCGGTGTATGCAGGAATCGACCTTCGTGGTCGTCAACCGGGTATTCGTGCACGGTTGATAACGACTAGTCAATCGATTCGGCGATTGCGTGGTTTCGAGCCTTGCGTGTTCGTGAGCAGGATCGTCGTGGTTGAGCGACGCCTCCGGACTTATCGTTCTCATCGAAGATCGGCCAACAAATAGAACCTTAGGGTTCATTAGGTGGTATCAGAGCTTCAGTTCATCGGTGAGAATTTTTTTTTTCCTACAGTCCAAATAGCCAAAAAAAATTTAGGTTTAGTTCATCGTCCAAGCCAATTTGTGCCTTCGCAATTTGTTCTTTTTAGTTTGCATTATTGAATTGCCGTTACATCATCGAGTCGTGTGCTGGTTTTCTTGTCTAGATTGATCTAGTTTAGGGTATTTTGCAAATCGTTCTAGTTCTGTTTTTTTCGGTTTTGCCGCTACTCGCCATAAAAAAAATAGCAGATTCGTTTGGCTACCTCCATCGAGAAACTACATTGGTAGCAGGATCGGCAAGCAGTCAAAAAAAACAGTAGGGTTCATCGCGCAACCGCGTGTAGGCTCCAGGCTGCCGCTGCTGCCGACGACGTCCCAAGGCGTGGAAAGATTCATACGATTGCAAGCATACAGAGGGCAAACAGACATCAGACACAAAAAAAAATAGGAGATCAGTTCGGCCGTCTCCAGCGGCTTGCGCCAAACAGCCGCCGCCGCCGCCGCCTTGGATCCTCCGTGATCCCACACCAACCGTGTTGTTTGCTTTGCCGCGGACGCCGCCGCCGGAGCCGCCGCCGCAGATCGCCGCCGCCAGAAGCCGAATCGCCGCCGCGCCGCACCTTGAAGGCCGCCCATGTCACGCCGCCGCCCGCTTTTGCGCCGATCCGAAGCGCCGTCGTCTTGGGAGCCGCCGCTGCCAGACGAGCCGCCGCGCCGCTTCGCTGCGCCGCCGCCGCGAAGACGCGGCCTTGCCCGCCGCATCCTGCCTCTTCGCCGCGGGTTCGCGCCTCTCTGCCGCAGCCCACACCGCCGCCACAGCGCGCCCGAAAGCACCGGCCGGAGGACGCCACTGGCGCCGCCGGCCCGCCCGGCCCCGCCAGACCCACCCCGTGCCCTCTCGGCCCGCCATGAGGCGCCGCCTCACATGAGACGCCGCCCGCCGCCAAGACTGCTGCCAAGGCTGCCGCCAGGCCGCGCCGCCGGGGCCCGCCGCCTTGCCGTCGCCACTGGCTTGTGGAGATCCGAGCTCTGTTTCTTTCGGTCTTGTTTTTTGGAGAAGAAAGTCACCAGCTTTGAGGCTTTGAGGATAAGGATAAAGGGGTAAGTATGTAAAAAAAAAAGAAGAAGAAAAAAAGAGGCCTTGAGGAAACAGCCGAAACAGGAAAAAAAAAGAGAAAGAAAAAAAAAAGAAGAAGAGAAAAACAGAGAAGAAAAAAAAATCAGGGCTGTCAGTTTCTTGACCTTTTTCCTTGTTCAGTTTGGTATTGTCATCCATTGCTCGTTGGCGTTGATTGTTCAATTTGGTCGCCTGCTGTCACTACTAGTCATTCTTGTGAGTGCCCTAGCTAGGCTTGGTTTAGACTAGGACCAGCACTTGTGACTAGTACTTTGAACTGCTTTTCAATTTTGCATGCTGAATTGAATAATTGCTATTCCTTTGCTACATACTAGCCTTCCGAGCTCCACTTCCTACTAACTCAGCAGGTGCCGTTCCTCGCAATCGTTGGGCTGATCGCAAGTGAGAGTATCACGAACCAGCCACCGGTTGTACCACTTCTTAACTTGTAAGAACTGGGTATAAGCTTGAGTGTGAGTGACTTGGTTGAGCCTCCAGAACTTAGTAGTTGATAGGGACATATACTTGTGATTTGTTTCCTTGTTTTCTACTAACTATGGCAGGTTCACGGAATGATTGCAAGACATATCCACCTATTCTTCGAACCGTTGGACGGGAGTGCAAGTTCGTGAACGAGGAAGATGCACGCTGGAGACAAGCTTCTTCACCACGGAAGGTATATGATTGTGATGGTACGTCTCATAAAATTAAATTCACTATACCTCCTTTTTCTGGGTATTATGATCCTGATGCTTATCTCACATGGGAATTAGTCAGACAACAATTATTTGAATGCCATGAATTTCCTTATCATCTAAAGGTTAGGGTATTACTGTGTGTTTTATGATTTTGCATCTATTTGGTGGAGTGAATCTTTGTCGTACTCATAAGCACATACCTAGGACTTGGGATACTATGAAGAGAATTATGAGAGCTAAATTTGTGCCTTCATATTATGCTCGTGATTTGCTTAAAAAATTGCAACGTTTCAAACAAGGTAGTAAAACGGTAAGAGAATACTATCATGAATTGAAAAATCAATTGTTGCGTTGTGGCTTAGAGGAACCTGTTGAAGCTACAGAGATTAGATTTTTAAGTGGGCTTAATCATGAAATTCAAGACCTTCTTGTTCACAAAAATATAATTCTCTCTCATTTGTTTATACTTGCTCGTGAGGTTGAAAGTCGATTGAGAAGAAATTGAGAATGCTTGATGATAAGAAACATGAGAACAAACCTGTGTTTGTGTCTTTTTCTGTGACTAACAACTTGCAGGAAGTTGAGAACCATACCGAAGAGAAGAATGAGCTGATTGAGACATCGACTCCATTGGTTGAGAAGGAAGATGAGGAGATGGATGCACCTACATCATCTGAGGAGAGCCAAAAAGGTAAAGACCATGGTGCTATCATCATCGAAGGTGAGCATGCTTCAAGAACTACAATTGTCCTTTGCTCATGCTATTTTAGAGCAAAAATTAGTGGAAAACAATTCTGATATGCACATGTTTCAAGTAGGGAATTCAGACTACATTGATTTGAGTGCACCATGTGATAAAATTATTGATTTACCTGCTGACTTGAGTGCACCATGTGATAAAATAATTGAATTGCCTGCTGTTGTGAGTACTTCATGCGATGAGTTAGTAGCATATAATGATCATGTGGAATTGGTTAGACATAAAGAAGTTTTGACTAGAATTTCTCCTACAAATTCTTTATGTTACATTATGTTGGATCGACCTATGAAATTGTCACATGCTATGGAGAAAGTTTCTGAAATCGCATGTTCGAAATCCTTGTCTAGTGCCTACACCCCTGGGTATAAGTTTAATTTGATTGGAGATTATGGTGTGGACAATCAATTTCTTGTATATCGAATATGCATCACTTATGATCATGTGGATGAATTGAAGCTTGCTGTTTTGGATAACAATTCTTATGTGCTGAACCTTGTTCAATCTGAGAGGAAAATAAAATTTAGTGCTCATTCAATGCCTATGTGTTCACCTTATATTGCACCATCTAGTTTGGACAGTCTGAATAACAATGTTGAATTATGGAAGAACCTACAAATCTTTGCACCCTTGCTACATGAATTTGCTATTGCTCAATTGAAAGATGATTATATGAATGACTTGTGCACTTTGAATTCAATTCTTGCTGTCCATTCACGAGCAATGAATAACTTTACTTTATACTTCACTTATCTTCGCAAATTGAGTTGCAAACCTGAATGCTATGAGAACATATACCTTTGCTGATTTGATGCATGCACAATCACCTTTAATTTATAAAGTTTTTCTATTTCTTTGCCACTGTTATTGCTAACATTTTGCGTAAAGATGAGAATGCATTGCTACAAGTTTTAAAGCTTCTCTTGCCATTGAGGATGAGCGTGAGTCGAGGACGACTCAAATGCAAGAAAGGGAGGATGATGAGGACATCGACCACGGATCGACCGCTACCCCACCTCCAACTGCACTACTTGATCGCCATCGATTAATTGCGTCGGATGCTACTCCAACATGCCGACAAATTTACTTCACTTATACAGTGCTGCGCGACCTCACATTGGGCCGAGGCCCTTGTATTTGTATCAATTATTTGGCCCAAAGGGCAGCCACCACTCTACGTTATTTGGGCCGGCCACCTCCTTGGCCTATTTGGGCCGGCCGCCTCCACCTGGGTCGGATTCACTATTCATGGTACTATTCACAGCACTGTTCACGTGAATATTAATTCGTGAATAGTCTTTTAGTTTTGCAGCTCCTCGTTCTCCTATATAAGAAGGCTGCACCCCTTTAGTTTTCCTTGGCTGCACCCCTTTAGTTTTCCTTGGATTTTGTTTATGTTAAAAGTTAGCCTTCGTTGCAACTTGTATCTTTTGCGTGTGTCGACTAGACCACCCAATTAAGATTCTTATTCAGAATCCCAATTTATCAAGTGTTTCAATCTTTATCCACAATTTCAGATTGCTTTACCTTGTTCTTGCGTGCTTCTTTGGTGTATGCAGGAATCGACCTTCGTGGTCAGGTCAACCGGGTATTCGTGCACGGTTGATAACGACTAGTCAATCAGTTTAGCGATTGCGTGGTTTCGAGCCTTGCGTGTTCGTAGCCAGGATCGTCAGGGTTGAGCGACACCTACCGGACTTATCGTTCTCATCGAAAGATTGGGCCAACAAATAGAACCTTAGGGTTCATCAGGAGGTATCTACAACGCTACAGGTAGCAGCTCGGGGACCAATGGTCACCGAAGCGGTAGCAACAATGCTTCTCGCGGTGGCTCCATGGGCGGCCACGGTGAAGTCTATGCTACACTATCTAATTTATTGATTCAACGGGCGTACGTAGAAGCACTAGGGGACTACCAGGAGCTCACCAAGGCCCTTAATGTCATCGGGGGATGGCCGAATTGGCTTGGTGATGTTGAACAACGGCGGCATAGAGGAGGCTCTTGGTGCTGGCGCTCTACGGCAATGGAGGTGCCACAAGAAGCAGCATATTAGATTCCTGAGGTCCTAAGGATGGTGTGGATGCAAAAAAATTGGACCAAGACTCACCGGGCTTTGAGAAAGATTGAAAATGGCGGCGGGGGCCGTGAGAGAGAAAGACGATGGTGAAGCTTGGATTCCTAGTGATCATGCCTACGTTGAGTGAGGGGAATGCATACAAGCGATATAGAACAAGTGATGATGCGATCAGAAGAGGTCCAAACCTTGTAGAACAGTGAGGACGCGGCAACTCAAATTGGGTGCACGCACCAGAGTTGGGGGTGACGACATTGTTTCGGCGCTATATGGCCCCTGGAGCTGCATTGAGCAAACAGAGAGGATGGGTAGGGGGAGAGGCACGTGATGACGCATGTGTCACAGGCAAGGAAGCTCACTCGAGGCTACGGTGGTGGGAAGCTTGCTCACCGGCGTCAAGAATGATGCACTCGTTCTCGGTGATTTGGAGAGCTAGAAGCTCGGAGGAAGCGCGGGATGGAATGAGGGGCGAACTAGAGAGATGGTAACGCACTCGAAGGCTTAAATAGTAGTGAGAAGCGTGCGAGATTCACGACGAGAAAATGCGGTCGTAGCAAGAAAATCGCGGGCACGCTCTGGTCTCTTCGTCCGAGCGGGAAAAGGGAGCGTCAACGGGTCGCTAGCATGGGCGTGGAGCAGGCGGAGGTGATAGGGGCAATTGAACGTCGAAACTATGGGCGGTGGTCGAATTCCATGGGCGAGCGGCGGAGCAGACGAGGTGTGTTGGTGCGCGGAGGCGAACGCGAGGTTGACAAAGGGTGCTGATAGGTGGGGCCAGCGTGTCAGCGCGAGGGTGAGAGAGAGGCTGGCGTGGGCTACTGCGTTGCGTGCCTACGTGAGCGAATTAGGCTAGGCGGATTTGGCCCATCAGCGCGTGGGAATTCAAATGGAATTTGGAATTTCCAGAAAAAGGTTGAGACTTTGCCAAATTTTTAAATCTATCAAATAGGCTCCAAAATTTATGAAATTTTTTGTGAGGGCTTCTAACGCCGTATAGTTTCTTGTATAAATATTTTAGGATTTTATCTGTTCTATGATTTGCTCGCAAATTCCTCCAAGTTGTTGTTTTCATATAGGTTCAATAGTTGTTTTGATGCAAATTTTCAAAACATGCTCAAATGAATTTTTCTACAAATAAACATGCTTAAATTTTATTCCTCGCTTCTTTTTATTACACTTGCCCAAAAGGTGATTTTTGGGATGTTACATTGGATATATGTGAACTTCCAAATTTGTGTTCTTGTACTTTTAGTTTTATGAAATTTTGTTTCATTCTTAACATTGTTTGATGTTTGTATTTGATATGGCAATATTAGTAAATGATTCGTCCTATCCCATGTTGAGGGCGAATGTTAAATAGTAATGCCGAATTAACATTTGTTTCCTTATATAATATGCAATCAAAAGTCTTTATTACCCTTGAATGGTAAATGGTGACATATTACCACCTATGTGGTAATAGGAATATCAACCATTGGATCTTCCAAAATAGATGGCCTAAAATAAATTGGGTGTGCCTTAAAAATTCCATTAAACGGCAAATGACATGGAGCGATTCTAGTAACAAGAAACATAAATTGTAGAGGATCTTTTGTAAGCAAGAGCCGATCAGATCCTTTCTTACGGTTGCACAAGGCTTGCCATGCAGAATATTCCATTCATATGTTAGACCTGTGCTAGGATGCATGACGAATTAATAGTTTTGTGATGTTGAAAAGACACTTCGTTGCTAGCACGCGGATCAAGCCAGTGGCAAGACAACGATGACACAGGGCACGCACGGTGGCTTAGTACTAGTAACTGTTAGCACTTTGTTATCATATATAATACTCAACATGATATCTACTGACTGCTGACTTTTGAGTCAATGTGATAGGCTTGATAGTGTTACAATACAGGTATATTAACTTTTTTTCTCAATGGCTTAAGTTTTTATTTGAATTGATTGGTGCATAAAACTTAATATACTCGAGGGATCGATATTTGTTTGCTGCTAACTTGTCCTTGCCATAGAGCAAAGGGTGGCAAACTCACAAGTTACAACCATGTACATTTAACCTTTTCTTTCCCCTTTAAAATGGCGTCATAACCATGAAGAAATGATAAATGCCAATAATGGAGGCTGCACGCCTGCACCAGCAGCACTGCCGCGGTGGTGGCGTCCGCGCGGCTGGTGATGGCATCGCAAGGCCAATTCGATCGATTTCGACGCGACGTACGAGGCAAGGCACGGCGCGTCCACTAGGACCCGGGGCTTTGGGGCATTGGCATGCCGCGTGCTACGTACGTACATCGCGCTCCGCCCGCCCGGCCGTTCGGCGTTGCTCGCTCCTGAATCCCTGATCACGCGATGTGGCGCCCACGGCGGCACGGCCTGCCTGCCTGCCATCTCGGTTCCGCGGTGGTCCTGCATACTCCTAGCTACATACATAACTTTCCGCTGACTCGAGTCAAGCTTAGCTTAAATCTGGCGCTGCGAATACTTCACTCTTTTGTCTGATAGGGATCAGCCGGTCACGTACGAGAATTGGTTTGAGCACATGCATGTCAAGTTGGTAAGATGGAACTGCACAAGCAAATTACGCGAGAACTATTTCAAAGTTGCACAAATTATTAAAGCATTAATGAAGGGTAGATGATGATTACTTACGCCTTCCATTGCTTTAAGATTTGTACAACTTGTATTGGTGGAGGGGGGTTGTTTGATGTATACACTACTACAGAAAAGGTCTTCACAGATGGTTCAAAAACGTCATCACAGACGGTTTCGTGAGCCACCTGAGTTTATGAGTCAGTAATGACATGAGGTCATCACAGACGGTTTTACATACTATCACAGACAGTTATTAACTCAAAACCGTCTATGATAGTCGACTATCACAAACGGTTTGTAGATGAAACCATCTGCGATAGATGATGCATCACAGACGGTATATCCTAAGGAACCGTCCGTGATATTCTTTTGTATTGATAAATCTATTTCTGTTTATTGGCTAGCCTCGGGAAATGCTAGCTATGCCCTCTGAAACAAGCTGAAACACAACAAGTTGTATTCATCCAATTCGCATTCATTTCAAAAACAAACACATCCAATTCACAAATCAATTAACTAAAATTAATCATTTATGTACATTTACACACATGTACCATTAAGTTCAATTTTATCCCAATCAAGTTAAATCTATACTGTGGAACTTTCCATCTGAATTTATGACCTAACTGCTCAAGAATGACGCAAGCTGTCCTCGACTTTTTATGAGCTGGCCCTGTTCCAACGCAGTTTCGGCGATGCTCGCAACCTGTCACTAGGAAGATTAAATTCGCGCTTATATAAATTGGTAAGTATGAAATAATTGTTGCAAGATTGACAAACCTGAGGATCATTGGTTATCGCGGAACCGACGAGTAGTTCCATGTTGTGGTAAACCTAGTATCCACAGAGGCTGCAGCCGGCGGCTGCTGGTGGCATTGCAAAAATAGAATTGGTTAGTTCGAGAGGCATTACTACGAAGTGTTATATAGGATTAATGTGTACTAGCTAGCGAGTACCGGGAATTTTAGATCGTGTCGCAGCGTCCTTCCCTTGGATTTCCCTCCTTTAGCAAAGAACACGGTGAACGACCAACGTGATTCCAAGAAGTTAGCCTTAGCCATTGCAAAGGAAGGAAAGACCACAATAGAGTTTCTATGGAGAAAATGTGTTTATTGTTGATTAAATGCCGGACAACTATGAAGTCGTGTTTGGCCCTCTGTAGGGAATCTAGATATATTACCATGTTTCGTTTTGGTATAATTACAATTAGAATCCAGCGGAACCTACACAGATATGTCACCATGGTCATTAAACCTAAGTTCGTGTTGCTTATAAAGTACAAATCAACAAGTATAGCCAATAGTGCAACACTTACTCCTGGTTGTAGGGCAAAAGTATTAATTCCTTGTTGCGGTGAGCCAGCAATGACTCTATCATGTAATCCTCAATGAATTTTGCATTCTCCTTAATGGTTTGCTCGGAGACCATGTGTGGGTCGAAGAAACCTACCGGTGAATTCCTTAATTCGGCTTCAGAAATCATGTATCTATATACAAAAGCAAGGAATTATATATAACATTTATCGGTATTACACAAATATTGACCGTAATTGTACACTTACAGTGCCCAGCATCGCATAAGTGAGACGTCGAGGGAGTCGAGGTTGAAGAGACAGAACAAGTCCTCGAAGGTCATCGTGAGGATACAGTCTTGAGCCTCGTGGTTAAAATGATCATTCTTGAACTTGACGGTGACACCCAAGCATCGTTGTTCATCCGTGTTGTTGGCATGTTCCATGTACCATATATGCAATCTTGTGCAAGCAAATCCTAGGGTAGGGTTGTCTAACCTCTTGACCAACGGCTTGCCTAGCACGAATTTCCGGGTCAACGGCAAGAAGGGGTTATCAGAACAGGAGTCGACCGTCTTCGATTTGCCCTTGCTGTCTCGCTTTGTAGAGGTCGACTTCACAAGAGTCGACTGAGCACGAGCTGTAGATGCATCTGATGCACCGGGCCCTTGCCGCTTCAGTGCAGGTGGCTCCGGTGCAGTCAGCTCCTGTGGACTTGATACCGTTACAGGACATTCCCGTGAAGTTGACACTGGAGCAGGTAGCTCCAGGCAGATGTACCTCTTGGGCCACTAGATGAATGCTCCAATGGCTTGCTCTAGAGTCATGACCTCGTCGTTTGGGGGAATATGCACCGGGACGGCCGCGAAATTAGCATAAACACCGTCCACATTCACTTTTGTGAATCCCGGTGTTAGATTTACACCATGCACCAAAGCTCTGACACCAGATGGATACACCTGGCCCCAAGCAGCATCTAGTGCAACAGAGGCATATCTCACTTAGAGCTTGCACTTCGTAGCCACCTACATAACGATACAAAATTAGCTACTCCAATAGGCTTATCAATGGATCGAGCATTCCAGAGATAATAATTATTACCTGGATGTCATCGACAGGAAATCTATCACCGCCTATTGGGGTAGGGTTAGGGTTGGACGCACAGCTACTCGAAAGTTTGGGGGGCTGGCTAGCACAGTAGGGGTAGGGGCTTGCAACTGATTTGGGACTTGCAACTGAACTTCCCTAAGCCTTTCCTCAAAGCTCTCCATCTGCCGTTGCGTCACAGCTCTGACGCGATCATCGATCTCATCTCTGAGGGATTCAGTGATCTCATCTTTGAGGGATTCACGAATCTCCTCTCGTAGCTTTGCATCGCGCTTGGTTTTGGCTCTCTTCCTACTCTGGTACGATTTGGAGTCCCCTCGGAACCAATCTTTCCATGAAACATAAAGACCAGTGCCTCTCGTGCGACCCGGGTGCTCATTGTTTCCCAGGGCCGCGGAGAGTATATCTCTCTCCCTGTCTGCCTGGAATGAGCCTTGGGAAGATTGTGCACTCAGCGTTACCTGCAATAACCCGATATGTCATTTCACTTCCTATGAAGTTATGAAGTAATTACAAACTAGGTAGTTCGATATCTTACCAAGCGCCGGGACACTTCCTCGTCTGTGGGGTTTGGAAAGGAGATTTCCCCCGTAGACAAGGTACATAACCTCGCCATTAACTAGTTTCGGGCACGCTCATTAGTGATCTCGGCAAATGGCGGGGAGACATTCGAATAGTTTGCCTGTTGGTCCTGATCCCTCCATATCGGGGTTTTACCCGCATACCCAGTGGTGCCGAGTTTGTGGGGGTGCTTCTTTTTTTTCCTGGAGGGCCCTGTGCACCGCACTTTCACTCCTAAAATCATCTGTCGTCTTCTTCGCAACAAAGTCTTCCCAGTACTCTTCCAAGAACGAATACTTGTGGAAGGGCCTTAAATCCTTCTCCACGTAGTTCTTGACAAGCATACTCTTGAAGTTCTTCCACGCTTTGCACACATGTAGCAACGCGTGTCGTCGCACGGAGTCCTAGTGTTATTCTGGGATCTCGAACGATCGATAAATATCTGTCAACAGTTGACCTTTCTGAACTTTGGTCAACTCCTTCCACGAATCGTAGGTGATGTTGACCTGTTCCCGTGCAACTATTCTGACCGTTCTCCGGAATGCGGACGCTGCTCGGCGAGGATTGATAGGGATCCCAGACTGATTGACCTCTGTGATGGTAAATCGGCCCATGGGCCTTTTCAATATTCCTTTTCTTCTACCGCGCTTGGATATTCCAGAGGACGGTGCATCAAACACATGAGGCGACGATAGCGAAGAATGAGCGGAAGACATCTTCACAAGAAATAGAAGTTCTGACACGCATGAACATATTATCATAATATTCGATCTCTATATGTATGGGTATACTCACCAATTAATAATAATTGGGATATGTAAGGAAGAAATTATGACCAATACAATGACATAATTGACATAAACATGTAAATCCTCCAAGTCATTTAAAAGGAATAATATGCTCAACACAAACATCATGTGAACAAATGAAATCAGCATAAAGCTAAGATTTAACATTTTGATATTGCTCTCAGATGTAGAGTAGGCATTCCAATTAGAGCTCAAGTTCAAACCCGATTATCAAAATAATTTCAGTACAACACTATTATCATCACAGAGCATTCATCTCAAGCCCACCACACCACATTGTAATATATTCCAGTAGCAGTATCAAAAAAATACCATATGAATCACCGACTAGAACAAATACAAATTCCTAAAACAAGTACAACACCTCATACTACTCAGTGTTTGAACCAGATACCAGTGCAATTATCATGAGTCAATGAGGACCATGACAGCATGGCCGATTATTGATAGAAAGAGTGAGGGGAAGGGGCGTCGGGGTCGGCAACTCTGCATTGGTTACCTTTGGGCGTCCAGGAGAAGGACGAGCAGGGAGGAGTACCAAAGCAGCAAGGTGGCGTCGAAGGGGAGGTGCGCTGGGCTCAGGGGAGAGGAGGAGGCGGCGGGCTCGAGGGAGGAGGCGCGGCGGGCTCGGAGGAGGAGGCGCGCCGAGCTCGAGGAGGAGGCGGCGTCGAGGACAGCGGCGACAGGCTCGGGGGAGAAGTCACGCTGGGCTCGAGGAGGAGACGACGTCGAGGACGACGACGACGGGCTCGGGGGAGGAGGGAGGAGTTGAGAAACTTAATCATTTGAGTGGGGGCGTGGGCAAACTCCTAATATAAATAGGGATGGACATCACAGATGGTTCTAAAGTAGAACCATCTATGATCAATAATATCACAAACGGTTCTAAAGCAGAACCGTCTGTGATATGTGATGTATCATAGACGGTTCCAATAAATAACTGTTTGTGATATATGATGTATCACAAACGGTTTTTACCAACGAACCGTTTGTAATATATAATCACACACGGTTTGTAGAGGAAATCGTCTGTGATATCATTTTGTATTGGTTAATCTAGTTCTGTTTATTGGCTAGCCTCGGGAAATGCTAGCCATGCCCTCTGAAACAAGCAGAAAACACAACAAGTACATGTATATACATCCAATTCACATTCATTGCAGAAACAAGCACATCCATTTCACAGTACAAATCAATTAACTCAAATGAACTAAAATTAACCATTCATCAGAATGTACATACACATATATTGTTCAATTAATCTTTAAAAATTATCCCTTCATGATGATCGACGTGTATGTAGCTAGTTTCATCACGTTGTTCTTCCTTAACCCTTATGCAGTTTCCCAAAGGAGGCAACTCGTCAAATTGATTGTATTCTTCCTCGTCCACTACATTCTCAACTCCAACAATCCTTCTTTTTCCATGAAGAACTACATGGCGCTTCTTATTTGCCTGGTCAGTTACATAGAAGACTTGAATAATTTGGTTAGCAAGTATGAATAGTTCGTCTTTGTATCCGACACGTTCGAGGTCCACGGTAGTGACACTGTACTTGTCGACCTTCACCAATGGGAGATGGACCCAACGGCACCGAAATAGGGGGATCTTGAAAAGCACGTAGTCGAGCTCCCATATCTCCTCTATGAGCCCATAGTAGGAGCTCCTCAGCCCATCGGTACTAAATGCATCTATGCGGACACCGCTATTCTGGTTAGTGCTCTTTATATCCTGAGCCTGCGTATGGAATGTGTACCCATTTATGTCGTATCCTCGCCATGTCACAACTGTAAATGTTGACCCTTTTGGCAACCATGTCAGCATATCACTTGACGAGCTCCTTCAACCATTGGTTGAACCGACTGTTGTGTTGTCTTGTGATCCAAACATTTGGTCGCTCCAGATTCTGTTGCCGAAGCACGTCCTTGTGCTGTTCGATATACGGGGACACTTTAGTCATGTGTTGCAAGACCGTAAAATGGGCTTGAGCATACGCATCCATATCTGGAGTGATTGCTTTCCTTTCGATGGTCCCGATACCCTCAAGCCTCCCCTCATGGTGAGATCGAGGCAAACCTATTGGTTTGACCTGAGCAATGCAATTGACACAGAACTCAATGACCTCTTCGGTTGCATAACCTTCGACGATACTGCCCTCCGGCCAAGATCGATTTTGTACATAGGACTTGAGAATTCCCATGAACCTCTCGAATGGGTACATGCTGCGTAGGAATACGGGCCCGCACATCTTTATCTCCCTCACAATGTGAACAATGAGATGGACCATGATATCGAAAAACAACGGAGGGAAATACATCTCAAGATCGCATAGATTCGTCACCACCTCGTCCTGCAGATCATCTAGTCCTTCGGGATCGATGACCTTCTGAGCAATTGTGTTAAAAAATAACACAGCCTCATGATTGTCTCTCGGACCTTGATCGGTAAAATACTTCTAATTGCAACAGGGAGCATTTGTGTCATCAGCACATGATAATCATGAGACTTCATGCCAATTAACTTCAAATCTTCTATCGAAACAAGTTTCTTCATGTTGGCGGAGTAACCGGACATGCAAGCACTGACACAGTTCAGTTCTCTCGGCCTTGGACAGAGTGTAACAAGCAGGGGGAAGGTACATTCGTCCTTTATCGGTCTTTGTTGGTGCTAACTTAGGTCTGATGTCCATATCAACCAAGTTAAGCCGTGCGTTGAAACCATCCTTTGTTTTATCATGAATGTTCAGTAAGAGACCAATTAAGCTGTCACATACATTCTTCTCTACGTGCATGATGTCGATGCAGTGGCGAACTTCTAGGTGCTCCCAATAAGGTAAGTCCCAAAATATTGATCTCTTCTTCCAGATGTTCTTCTCACGGGTTCTTAATTTACATCCCTTTCCGAGCACAACATCTAAATCCTTAACCATATCATAGACCGCTTTTTCGCTTAAATGCCTTGGAGCTGAACTGTCCTCCGTCTCTCTGTCGAATTGTTTCTTCATCTTGCGGTATGGGTGAGTCCTCCAAAGGAACCTACGGTGACGCATGTACACGGTTTTGCACTAGTGATTCAGCCACACACTCTCGGTATCATCTAAGTAGTGAGTACAAGCTTTGGCCCCTTTTGTACTCTGGCCCGACAGGTTAGCAAGGTCAGGATAATCATTTATGGTGCAGAACAACAAGGAACGTAAAGTGAAGTTGTCTCGTTTATACGCATCCCATACCTGTACCCCTTCAATCCATAGTATTTTTAGATCTTCCATCAATGGTGCTAGGTACACATCAATATCATTCCCAGGTTGCTTCGGCCCTTGGATAAGTATCGACAGCAAAATATACTTTCGCTTCATACACAACCAAGGAGGAAGGTTGTAGATACAGAGCGTCACTGGCTAAGTGCTATGTCGGCTACTCATGTTACCGAAAGGATTCATTCCATCTATATTCAATCCAAACCTTATATTCCTTGGTTCCGCACTGAAGTCTGCAAACCTCCTATCGATGTTTCTCCACTAGGCGGAATCAGCAGGGTGTCTTAGCTTTCCGTCATTCTTACGCTCCTCTGAGTGCAAATGCAGCAATTTTGCATTCTTTGAGTTCGCAAAAACCCGCTTTAAATGGGGAATTACAGGAAGATACCACGCCACCTTAGCAGAAGGTCCTTTCTTCACCTCGATTCTCTCGTCGTCATCTGATTGATTCTTACGCTTGTATCGGGATGCGTTGCACACCGGACATACATGCATGTTTGTATACTTGTTACGGTAGAAGATACAGTCGTTCGGACATGCATGTATTCTTTCTACTTCCATTCCCAATGGACAAAGAACCTTCTTAGCTTTGTAGGTTGGTTTGGGCAACTCGTTTCCCTCAGGAAGCATGTCCGCTAAGAGACCTAATAGCTCTGTGAAACTCTTATCGGACCAACCGTTGTTTGCCTTCAATTTCAGCAGTTCAAGCATGGATGACAACCTTGTATATTCCGGCTTGCAGCCTAGGAACAAAGATTTCTCCGAGTCCTCCATCAAGCCCTGGAATTCAACATACTCCCTCTCATCACAGTTCCCTTCTGCATCACGAAGCATCTAATCTAGATTATCATCGCAAAACCTATTCAATCGGAACCACAATCGACACCATCCGTGCCAGATATCGTTGACTTCTCAGATAATATACTCTTCACCGTGACTGGTCCAACATGTATAACTCTTTTTGAAACCCCTTCGAATCAAGTATGCTTCGATCTGCGCTCGGTTCTTAAACTTCTTCAGATTCTCGCAGTCAATGCATGGACAGTACATATATTCCGCCCCCTTATTCAACATATCCTCCTCGACAGCTCTTGTAAAAGCAGACACGCCATTAATATACTCTTCACTCACACGTTCTTAGCGTACATCCAACTTTGGTCCATCACACGGTTCGTATTGAAAACCCTAGAAACAAATAAAAGGGTGGCTTCGAAAGCGTATTTTCTGAGACTTAATTACGCTTTCCAACAGAGAAAGCGTATTTTTCTCTGAACTAAAGGTGGCTTTTTTATTTTTACATTTTTTCGAATTTTATTAACTTACATATGGGGCCTTACTTGTCAGTGACTCATTTTTTATTTCATGATTTTATTTATAAAATCTATGGCGGTCGTACATGTTATAGACTCGTTAGTTTATTAACTAAATGATTAAAAACAGTAGAATTTGAAGCTCAAATTGGGCTCAGGGTGACATCGCATTGCTAATAGTCGTGGTTCGGGACCTAAGGTCGCCTATGGCGAACCAACGGTGATGTCCCGTGGTAGCGCCATGGGCTTCACTAGCGATTTCGGCGTAAACGCCTGAAACTACTCAAATTAAAGGATGTTTATGCTCCAATAGCTCACCTCGATCATAAGGAAGGTGTCAATGAAGTCGAGGAAGGTCCAAGGCGGCTAGTCGAAGTCGGGGAAGGTCCAAGGTGGCTGGTCGTTGGTGAACAGAGGCGACGGCAACAAGCTCCTTAGTGACAGGTCTTCTCGGTGGAAATAAACTGAAACCAAGTACATGCATAGCTTTAGGGGGACATATAGGTGGGGAAATCGACTTTGGTGGGGGTCGACGACTCACTGGAGAAGAGTTGGCGTCGATGGTGGCGGTGGTGACTGAGAGGTCCACGGTGACAGCTCAGCGTGGGCGACAATAGCTGAAATGGACTACACGAGCGGGCTCAGTGAGGTGAGGCGATACTCAAACCGGGCATGGAGTGGCAATGGACTCACCGGGCTTGGAGATCTCCCACGGTTATCCGTAGCGCCAGAGTTGGAGATCAAGAAGACTCTATTGGGGAGCTATGTACACTGCACCGTCTATGATGAGTTAATTATCATGGATGGTTTTCAACAAAAACCATCTGTGAAGAGGTAATATCACGAACGGTTCATGTTGAAAACTGTCTGTGAAGTATCATAGACGGTTCTGACAAAAAAAAAACCATTTGTGGTATTACCCAATATCACAAACGGTTTTTTTGTCAGAACCGTCTGTGAAGTAGGTAATATCACAGACGGTTTTTTGTCAGAACCATCTATGATACTTCACAGATGGTTTTCAACATGAATCGTCTGTGATATTACCTTTTCACAGATGATTTTTAGCGCGGAAAGTAACACAGACGGTCGCTAAACAAAAACCGTGTGTGATTGTGTTTAATACAGACGGTTTCGATGAACCGTCTGCGATCAGGCGTCCAGTATTAGCATTTTTGTAGTAGTGATAGAAGCACTACTCGTAAGGGATTCCCACGAGCCAAGAACATCAGATGGCCACACCATATGTAAACCCTTCTGTGAGCATGTGACCTACAGCATCAATCTTTGCTACAGTACGGACCAGTACAATTTTGGGTGGATCGTTAGCTACTCTACTACAAAATTAAATAGAAGGAAAATACCGAAGAACATGACAAAAACAAAAGGGAAAATACTGAAGAAAATGGAGATGAACTAAGGGGATACTAATTAACGGTCATGGAGAACAGTTCAATCTGTGAGATCATGTGATAGTCTCCATGTGTGCCACAAGTGTGGTGATGAATAATTGACACCTTGGGATGAAATATGGATGAAATGTTTTGAGGTTTGAGTTTGGTTGGTGTTTGAGTTTAGAAAGGTTTGGAAAAAGGAGTGCTTTTGCTTGCTCATGTGCTGATGGACTTTATGGTGATCAATGGAAGATCGAACAGAGAGCATGTGTAACGCCACTAAAATCTGGGACCGTTAAACTCTTCACAACCGCTTAGGATGTGCAGTTGTGAAGTAAGCAGAGTCACAAGTAAGCTTTCGATTACAACAAAAACTAGACTTTTATTACATAAGATTAAGGCTTAACAGCTAGTTTTAACTTGACCAAAAGAACTTCAAACCACAGGCACGCTTGAGCGCGGTCGAAACCTAATAACCATAATTATCGCCATCTGGTGATCCTGCCAAAACCTTCTTCATCAAGATCCTCGAGATTTTTCCAGATTTTCTCTGTAGATGATTTGCAGATTTTGTAAGAATGAGTACTACTACCGTACTCAACAAGCCACATGGAAAAGCTAACTAATTACATGCAAGGAGTTCAATAGATGATTAGGGTTTACCTTATCAGGCATATGTGGATGCATTTTGCGTTTAAAGCAGTTTATCTAAAAACAGTAAAACAATAATAAATAATAACATCAGGGGTTTCTCAACATTCACTACTACAGAAAAGGTCTTCACAGACGGTTCAAAAACGTCATCACAGACGGTTTCGTGAGCCGTCTGAATTTATGGGTCAGTAATGACATAGGTCATCACAGACGGTTTTTGAACCGCTCGTGAAAAAGTATCACCGCGGTTTTAATACAAACCGTCGTGATATGATATATATCACAAACGGTTTTAATACGAACCGCTCGCGGATACTTCATGACGTTTTCAACACGAACCGAAATGCGTGATGAGCATGGGAATTCGCGAGCGGTTCGTGTTGAAAATCGTTAGGAGATCACGCGACTCAACAAGAACCGCTCAGGATACTACAGATATCCTGAGCGGTTCTTGTTCGTAACCGTCAGGATACTTCACAAACGGTTTTCAACACGAACCGTCTGTGATATTACTTCTTCACAAACAGTTTTTAGCACAGTCAGTAACACAGACGGTCACTAAACCAAAACCGTGTGTGATTGTATTTAATACAGACGGTTTTGGTCAACCGTCTGTGATGAGGCATCCAGTATTGGCCTTTTTGTAGTAGTGATTTCAAATACCAACTTATCATCTCAAAAACTCTACTTATGCCTCTGTATTGGAATCACCCATGAACACAACTTCATTAACCGGAAGCACGACGTATTCAAATACCTTTAATTATAAACTCTGTAGAGTTGCCCAACTTTACCCACAAGATATCTCATACTCATATTGTCAGAACATAGACACGCAACACGTTAGCGTGCGACTGAGCTGAGATAACAAAGCCTTTTGACTGCTCAACCTTTCTAGCCTCTACCCGGTAGGTTCTCCTCCATACAGCTCTCGGGAGACCACCAGCCAATGGTGGAATTTGTGCCTCGATGCTGACGGGACCATACCGTTGTGTAGACTAGCGAGTGTCCCATCAGGCCCACCCCTGTCCCACCCTAGTTCCGCAACTGCTCCATCACACAAGAGCAGTTACCTGTCCTGTAGATATTCAGTCAGGAGAGCAGTGTACTAAGCCAGGGAGTAATAACCACACATGTGGTTGAGCGGTTTTCTGTGTCAGTCACTTGGTACAAGGTTCTTGTCCTTACCTATCTCAAATGAGGCAATGGACCAACACCAACACGTGGCTGTCTACCCTCACCTTCGACTCACTTTTAACACAAGTCTATTGGGTTGTCCAACTTCCTGGTCTCAACCCTCAACTCTCCTCCAAAACCATTGACGAAAGCCAATACTGCTTTTTAGGATTTATAAACACATTTGTGTGACAAAGCTACTTATAAAGCTAAAAATTTATGTGAATTTGTCAAGGTGAATATGGCTTACAAAGGATTTTAACCTTGTCAAGGTGAATATGGCCTACAAGTGCTAAGTGGATTTGTATGTGGGGTAATGGGATTTATCTAAGTATCATGGCATTCAAAATTATTATTTTAATATTTAAAGTAATTGGCACAAATACTATAATGAAAGTAATAATATAAATATATGAAATATGGGTTCAAAATGATCAAGGAATGTGACTTACCTCCTTTCATATAGTCTTCTAATAGCTAGTCTTGTTCGGTGTCTTCTATAGCTTGGTCGTCGAGGTCGTGACCTAGCGCGATAAGAAATAAAATAAACCAAATAAAATTCCCTACTCGACAAGGAATGAGCTGGGAACAACATGCAAGTAAATAAATAAAAAAAGAACTAAAAGAAAAGTGGTGTGGAGTGGTGGAGATTTATTTGGAGTTTCATTTGGCTGAACAGAGCTGATAAAAGGATTCACGGGCTCGAAACGGTCGAAAGGAGTATAAAACGTCAAATTAGGGTTTCGGGTGAAAAAGGGGCGGATGATGAATAGTGTTAATTTACTATTCATGCCTAAAAATGGATCAGCGAATAGTAGCAAGAATTACTTATTTCATATAATGAACAGTAATTAGGATTTGCTCTTCCTCACAATGAACAATACTCACCCATTTTCGGTTTATGAACAGTAAAAGGGTTACTGTACAGTGAACAGTAAACGGCTGAATTGGTTGAACAATAATGGGCTAAGCCCATTACTATGGTGGCTTAAAGCCACTGGGCTCGCCTTTTTGGCCCAAAGCCGAAATGGCTTGACCCGCGTCGGCGACTGGTGGCGAGGGTGAGTGGTGTGGTGAGCACCCACGAGCCAAGGGGGTTCCATTTTGAGGCTTTGCTGGGGCTGTGGAGGTGCAGAGAGGGGCGAGCGACGATGAGGGCGCATGGCCAGAGTAGAGGGTGAAGGCGGCGGCACTATGGTGGTGCTCCGGCTAATTGGAGGGGCGAGGGAGTATCAGTGGCCAATGGGGATCACGCGGGTGGTGGTGGGGTGGCTTGAGGTGGTTTGATGCACGTTGGCGACGAAGGCCGTGGTGGGGGCGACGGGGAGGGACGGTGCCGGCGAGGCTCTGATGGGATTAGGGAGGGAAGAAGGTGGGGGGAAAGCCATGGGAGGGTGAGGCGGTGCTTACTGCAGGCTCAAATAGGTGGTGGGGCGGACGCAGGCGGCGAATTTGAGGTTTTGCTCACCGGGGAAGAAGAACAGTGGTGGCGGTGATCCTTGAAATTAGGCTGGCTCTGGAGGAGAAAGAGTGATGGGGGTGTTGGAGGGGGAAGGTGAGGTTGGAGGCTTGCCCGGGGTGGCTTTTCTAGCCGACGAGGAGGCGGTGGTGAGCAGGGAGGCGGTGCGGCGGTGTGGCGACGTGGTTGGGTGGGAGTAATTGGGCGGTGCTGGGATGGGAGAGGTGGCGCGGTGAAGGCGGTGGAAGCGTCGAGGTGATGAGGCGGTGGCGTCGGAGGTGACGGCTGACGACGAGGCACGCGGGGAAGAAAGCGCCACTGGGTGGAGAAAATGGAATTGCCTGAAAGGGAAAGCAGGAATGGGGGAAAAATTTCCGAATTGGGAAAGAAACTTGAAAATCAAGCAAAAACTTCAAACAGTTTTGAAATTTGGAAATTTCGGTTTGTTTCAGCATGTTGGTTAGAGTGTGCTGATGGACCTTCTGGTGATTAATGGAAGATCGCACCGGAAGATCGGACAGAGAGCATGTTTGTTAGAGTGTGTCGATGGACCCTCCGATGATCAACGAAAGATCGTATTGGAAGATTGAACAGAGAGCATGTAGTTTGATGCATGTTTGATGGACCTTCCAGTGGAGCAATGGAAGATTGCGATGGATGATTGTCCAGAGAAGGTGGTTGAGCTAAGAATGGTTGGCGGACCTTCCGCCAGAGGGGCAACGGATAATCCGCCAGTACTCTAAAAAACTAGGATGAGAGGAAGATTTGAGTTTTGAGTTTGTGATCGTTCCAACTTCAAACAATGTTGTGTTTTGCTTGTTGAGGCTTTGTGAGATGTGTTTGAGTGAAACCATGTTGGAAATTGTTAGAATCAAGTTCGTGGTTGGTTCTAAATGTGTTAGATTGTTGCATATAGGTTGCATTATGCATATTTTGACTAACGTGAGTCAAGTGCATGGAACTTATGCTCGGAGATGATTACTTGGTCTTTGGATGTGCAGGTTGCTTGGAAGACGTGGTGGTCAACGGCAAGACCGGGACTAGCCGAGAGAGCTGAGGTTTGTGCGGTCGTGTAAGTCTGGGTGAAACTACATGTCTCAAGCTGCGGCACAGAAAAGACAAGGATCATGAAGAGGCAAGTTGGTGCATGTGGTGTGCAAAGTGACTTGGGGCCGAGGCAAGTAGAGACAGCCCGGTGGGATCCGGATGCATGAAGAGTTGACGTCAAGTCATTGGGCGACACGGGCTACGTGCCAAACCATGTGGAGATGCTTTGGTCTGAAGGAATGGGAAAAGATCGGTAGAGGGACATTTTGGTAAATTGTCCAATACCGAAAAAGTGGTGTGCAAAACTGCGGCGATAGTCTAAGCAGATTAGGTCAAGTAATAGAGGACAAGGGAATTGGAATCGGGTTATTGGAGCATCATGACAAAGAGTGCTTTGAAAAGCGTGCTCAAGTGTCAAGTTAAGTGAAAACCCATTATGATGTTGGGTTATCGGGTTTGCCCATGTGTAAATGGTACCCACTAAGTGGTTCAGATCTAGGGTTTTAATGGTAGGGAGAGGTATGCCTCCCCTATATAAAGAGATGAGAGGGTATGAGAGAGATGTGGTCTCGAGTCTTGTGCTCATGAATAGGTTGAGAGGGAGAAAAATTGTGACTTTTGTGTGCTCTTGAGTGAGCTCTTGTCCTCCGGTAGAAGTGGTAATCCTTCCTCTTATATTGGAAATATAGAAGTCAATTTTCGTTCAAGTGCTTGTTCTTGTGCTCTTTGAGCTTTTGCTTTGTCTTGTGTTCTCTTCTTGATCTTGTTTGGTGCCGAGTACATGTAAGAGATGGATTAGGCTCTTGGAGTTCAAATCCCATCCATCTAGGCATTTTTGAAACAAGTTCTTCGAGTTGCCCGGTTTTGGGGGTTGAAACGGTGAATTGCTTAAAGGTCTCATCTTGGGATTGATCTTACCAAATTGTTTGTTGCTCTAGGTTCCCGAGGTCTTGATCTATGTCTTGGAGGTCTTTGGTGTGAGTTGGATCCATAGTTGTTGAGTACTGCAAGTTTTAGAGGTTGTCTTGTTCTTCCCGTGTCCGTCTAATTCATCCCCCATCTAAGAGATCTTCTATCGACCCATCGAGAGACCTTCCATTAGGGTAGTTTGTCTAGTTCATTCCTTGCCTGAGAGACTTTACATCGATCTTTCGAGAGACCATCTATCAGGGTAGTTTGTCTAGTTGAAATCTGTCTGAGAGATCTTTCATCAACCTTTCAAGAGATCTTCCATCGGAGTAGATAGACTAGTTTGATCTTCTTAAGTATGGTTTCCGCTATATGTGTTTAGGATCTAATCTCTATAGCTTCTTATAGTTATTGGAGTGAAAGAACCTTAGAATACTTAGGGCAAAGTTTTTTTTTCTGCCATTCACCTCCTCTGTTAGCCGACCAAGATCCTACGTAGTCGCCTGTGATGCGGTGGCAAATTATACGCATGGTGGCCATCATCATCGTCGTCTAATAGCTCCACTGAAACGCCTGTGCAGCCTCAGATATATTCGTGCTGCCGCGCCCATGCTGTCCAGCTTGCTTCACACAATTACTCGCCATGTTCCCTTGTCACAATCGTCCATATCTCTCAACTCTCAAAGATCACTAATATGTTAAATTAACGATTCTCCAAGGTATAATATATATACTCCCAATTGAAGTTCCTTTAGTTATAAAGATGCAGAAATCTTATGATACATTCTATTAGTAGTATACAATGATAATATAAATTAAATATGACTATTGATTTGTTAAGGGTATAATATATTTTTCGTTGTAACTATAAATTTTTTTCGTAAGGATAGTATAGGCTTTTCCAACTAAGGTTGAAAATATTGCTCTTATGCTATGTGATTCTCACATAGGGCAATTACAATTTTATCTTCATCGAGATTCTACTACTCATACTATCAAGTATAGTATAACTAAATCTTAACTAATCTGAACTATTTGATCAAAATATAGATGATTCATATTAAATTAAGTGTACAGTAAAAGAGCTCTCATTCCGACTGAAGTTCATATGCAACTAACCAACGAAAGCGTTGTTCACTTATCAAGTGCTGCAGTATCATTGCTGCCGTAAATGTAAGATAGGTGACGGTTTAGACGTTGTAAACTCTGCATGATTTTTATGACAGAGACCAAAATGTAACAATAATTAAGTGATCCATGTATGTACACGCGTAAACTACTAATGCTTATCCACGAGGCATGGACGCATCATGACGAGTTCTGTGCTGCAAGTTGACGAACTGGCTCTGTCAAGCCCCAACCACGCCACTAAGGAGCGATGCTGTATACTTAACTAATTTGATGACGGGTTAACGTTTACAGGCACGTCAAACTGCCGTCCCATCTCAGGCGTTAGTGGTTCTGCGTCATATCCAACTCTAAATGCTGAAGGCAGTCTTGGACGATTATTTTCTTCTTCTTTTTTAATGTAAATATGTGATCCAAGTGCACCCGGACACTCGCTAACACAACAACTTTGGGTACACTCAAGAATGGCTGTCTTTCCTGTAGCAAAAAAAGAAAAGGATGAACAAGAGAAGTGTACACCTAATGATTAGAAGTAAAGTATCAGGCGATAAACTGGTTTTAGAACACAAACCAGCAGAAATCATAGGAGCACAAAGTTACCATTCTAGAGTTCTGGCACTAACTCTACACTCGTCGGTGGCAGCATACATCTTGGTGAGACATATCAACATCATGGTGGATATCTTACATCTTCTTCAAGAATCTGTTCACTATACTCTGTCACCCAAAATTGGCTGATTGGATATCCTGAAAACAACAGTGCCACAAGGAAACAACAGCCCAAGTCCTCTCCAAAGGAGAACATTTATCCTGTTGATGGTTGCTGCTGATCGATCATATATTCGCAATCATGAGTACTACGCCCATCGACGCACCGCGTCCTATCTGAAACAAATAATTCTCGTCCACTTTGCCCTTCATTTACTCATACAGGCAAAGTTTGTGTCCTGATTCCTCCATACACTGATACTGATACACACATAGCCCACTAGCTTGGCCACTACAGAAAAGAGAAGAGAAAAATATTCCCATTTCCATTCACTTGGAGCAAAAACAAAAACAAAGGAACTAGAAGCTAGCACCAACTTTTTCTCAAGAAACAAAAAGCTTAGTAAAAAGCTGCACTTGTCATGTTATAATTCCACTCTCATCATAGCAAAAATTACAGATGATTCCACAAAATTATGTTATTGGTTGTTGTTTCTCATCAATTCCGATTAGAGCTGGGAGTCGGGTGTGCCGGCACGGCATGGGCACGGCCACCTCACCGTGTCATGCACTCATGCCGTGCTGGCACGACTTGCCTCTGGCGAGGCCCAAGCACGGCCCAAGGCACGACGAGCCACCATCGTGCTGTGCCGGCCCAGGCCCGGCCTTGAGTGAGCCACTGCCGCCCAGGAAGACCAAAGGGGCGAGAGAGACAACCGAGGCGAGGAAGAGGGAGAGGACGGAGGGGAGGAGGTCGGGCTAGGGGTTGGCGATGTCCTCGGGGCAGAGGTTGGCGGCGGGGGCGAGGCCGTAGGTGTGTAGCGCCTCCACGATTTGCGCCGGCGTCATCTCCGGGAACAAGAAGTTGGACGACATCTCCGTTGCTCCTCCTCCAGCCACCGCGGCCACTACCGCTCTCCGCTCACTTGCCTCGGGCTAGAGGAAGGGAGGTGGCCGGCGGCGCGTGGGGAGGGAGTGCCAGAGAGGGAGGGAGGCGGTAGGCAGCGGCATGTGGGGAGGGAGAGCCAAAGAGGGAGGGAGGCGGCATGCGGCGGCATGTGGGGAGGGAGGAAGGCGGCGCGTGGGCAGGGAGAAGGACTGAGGTCTAAGGGAGGAAGGCGGCGCTGGGTTTGGGGATTGGGAGTGGGACGAGTCAGGAGGGGGGTTGGGCCAGGCCAGGGAGAATGGGATCGGATTGGGCAGACCGGGGGAGGAATTGACGTACTGGGCTCTTTCGTGCCGGGCCGGCCCAAACACGGCCCAACTCGTTGTGCTATGCCGTGCCACCCGACAGGCCGTAGTCTCAAGCCTAGCCCGACCTGGCCGTTCGGGCCATATCATGTCGTGCTTAGATCGTACCATACTGACCGGGCTTTGGGCTGGCCTAGAAAAGCACGGCCCAAGTCCCAGCTCTAATTCCGATCTGCTCCATTCGTCATTGCAAAAATTACAGATAACCCCACAAAAATATGAGTTTGATCAGGGTTGCGTTCCTTGTGGAGATGGTTCTCCAATCCCGTTCTATTCTATTTGGCGGCATAAAGCGCTCCGCTTTTTCGACGAAACCAAAACAAAAATGTTGTGCGTTTTGATCCACCAACAATTCTGAGCCACTCTAGTCATCTCACCGGGCATCAGAATAAACCTAAAACTAAGAAAAATGGAAGCAAAACTCACACCTCAGGGATGTGGTGCTCATCTATGTTTCTCTGGCTCTCACTGTGCTCACCATTCTCAGCAACTTTGATGCTGGCCATGGCGACTTCTTGCACCGTCTTCTCTTCGTCCTCTCCCTTGTTGCTACGGTCTCCAAAGGAGGAGGCTCTGCTTGACATGGGCGTGGCCAGGTACGTCGGCTTCACGTCCCCGGCCATGATCACCAGTATCTTCTCCTCCCATATCGGCGGCGGCAGGTCCGAGGCCGCCGGCTTCGCGCCGTCGGCAGCGGAACCGTGGCCGTCGCCACGGCCGGCGCCTTCCTCCAGGTAGCCGGACAGCTTCCAGTACGAGCAGGCAAGGATGAGGAGGGCGAAAGCGATGAGACCGAGCATCGCGGCCAGGCCACCGAAGAGGTACGGCACCGGCGAGTGCCACGCGGAATGCGCGGCGCCGGCGGCGGCCACGGGGGCTACCGCGGCCTTCGCCGCCGCCGCAGCCGTCCCGTTGAACCCTGCTCCTGGCCTCATTGTTTCTGCTCTTCCTGTATGCTTCTCCTCTGAGCTAGGAAGCTGTGTGTGTGAGTTGGTTTTGTGCTGTTCTTGAGAGGTTTCTGCTTGCTGCAATGGTGTGAGAGCGCAGTGGAGCGCGTAGAGAGTTATTTATAAGGAGGGGAAAGGGGTAAAAGGAGGGAAATTTGTCACTGCTTGGGTGGATTTGCTAAAAGAAAAGCGTAGAATAAATTATGAGGTCACTCAGAGCGTAGTTTATACGGCTTTAGTGTTGGAAAATTGCGCTAGTGTGCCCATTAATGTTAGTATTTGCATTTTTGGCCACTTTGGGAGTTGGCACAGGGGTGTCCATGCAAAAAATGGAAAGGAAAGCCTATTATGCTCTATGTTTCTCCTTTTGGCTCACTTTTTGGCTCCTGTTCTCAAATGTTTTGGGAATATTTTAGCATTTGAGGATTATTGGACCATGGGGGAATGCACTTATCCATTAGAATGGTGCATTTGGCTTCGTTAAGTCGCTACAGGGTAAGGGTATGCATGGCAATGAGTTATATCGCACTGAGAAAAGCATAGAGCACCTCCCTAGAATTATAGGAGTTTGGTGTTGCTGGGTTCTGCCTTGATCACATAGTTCTGAATTTTGCAACAGTAAACATATATATTCTTTAACAAGAAGAAAACATGGACATAGAATTGTACGAGTGTATTGTCTATCTTTCCTTAATAGTTTAAGCTTTGGAGTGAATTGGTTGATTCATGAAATTCAATATAGTATGGAGACGAAGGTTTTGAGCTCGAGACTTGACTAATGTGATTTTAAGGAAAAAAAATAGTTGTGGCCCACTTCCAATCCACTTCATCAGCCTGGTAAAGTCTAGACATGAGGGAGTGTTGAAGTAGCATACTGGACACCTTTACATAAAAGTTTAAGCTTTCGGAATCGGAAGAACTAGTTGGTGCAAGAAACTCAATATTTACTACTTGTGTTTGATGTAAAAATGGTGAATATACCACTTCTTCCTGCATTGTAATCATGCATGGTTCTCGGTAACAAGGTTCATTTGCACCATCTTAGCTCTTAGCCAGTGTAGACCCAACAACTTGTGATCATGTATGGTTCTCGGTAACAAGGTTCTTTTGCACCATCTTAGCTCTTAGCCAATGTAGACCCAGCAAATGAAGTGCTACAGTTAACTTACCACTTGTTTAGGTAGGAATTATATTCCCACATTTTCTCTAATTTCTCCCGTTACCTTTCTTAGGCATTTCTTTCTAGCAAATATATAGTTTCTCTGACTACTGTGCTCAAAATCTCTCTCTACCGATCTATGGGACTCAGATTTAGCCAATCCAGAATCTTCTGTGAATCCACTATACTATTCCCTGGATCATTAAATAGTGCTCACAGATACATCACTTAATCATTTCATACAGAACGTAAACCGTACCATACATTAATTTACAAACATCAGAGTTTACATAGACCACATCGGGAGAAGTTTACAACAAGGCCGATAAGACCAAAATGATACATTACATAAAAGTGGAAGCGGTAGCGGAAGCAAAAAGGGAAAGGCACATCTCGCCACAGGCAAGCGACTGTGGTAACCTGTGTCCGGCCGATATTATCCAAAGACTTGATAATATTGGTGCACGGAAGTACCGACTTAGCCGGCTAGATTGGGGTGAGACCTAGACTATTAGAGACTAATCTAATCTCCACCATCTTTGTTGCCATTAGCTCCTGGAACACCATAATATGCGTAGTGCTCTTGGTCCACGGGCTCTGAGGGATTTGGGGAGCGAGAGTGAGCACAAGCAACAGTGCCCCACGTAGCCAACACACATAATGCAATAGTTATGCATGCAAGGCTTAACAAGGATGGCGCGGATTCTTTTATTTGCTAAAAGCAATATTTTTAATTACAATAATTAGAAACTTCTATGACTTAGCATTTTAACCAAACTATATTTTATCAAAGAGAGTAAATGATACGGCACAAATTAGAGAACCCTAATCTGTACGCGAGTTGGTCTGATCTTTCACGGAACTCACTTGAAAAATTGATAACTTCTTCATTGGCTCCCCAAATTGTCATTGAAGAACTCACCTCCGATGTGATGATTGTCATGGCGCCGATGATGTGGTGGCGGTTGCATAGGGCCAGCAGCACCCTCTCCCTGTCCTAAGGCTCGCTCCAAACGTTGTAGTGAGTCGGTTATAGCAGTGAATCGAACATCATTGGTTTGCCTTTGTTTAGTAAACTGCACATTAATGTGATTCTACACCTGATCAATACGCTCCACCAACTCGACACGCATGTTGTCAATACTTTCTTGTAGTGTGTTACACCTTCCCATAAAGTGCCGATTGGTTGTCTCGAGGTTCGTGCGGACAGCAGGTGGCATCTCCCCCTTGGCATGTAGCACCTCTTCATAAGCCCCATGATGTGAGCCATGCACACTATCAGCCGAATTCACCATCTTAAATAGCTAGCAGAAACAGCACCATAAACAACTTGGCACTCTGATACCACCTAATATGGCACAAATTGAGAACCCTAATTTGTACGTGAGTTGGTCCGATCTTTCATGGAACTCAATGGGAAAATTGATAACTTCTTCTCGGTTTTCATCAGAATCAACAATTTCGTGATACACAAAGCAATAGAATGACCAGCAGGTGTGCTTCTCTAGCGTCCACCAAGAAAACAACAGCTAGTTTGATCTCTCTCACGTGTACAACACCAAAACTGATGGGTCAAATTCTGTAAACAAAGGAACAGCAGCACCAAGTAATTAATGGACTCGGTTCAGATGCAATAAACAATGAGGAAATTGATATTGAATTCCCAGCGTAACTTTTAGCCCGCAAGCCGTACTAGAACTTGACGCTTGATGTCAACTCCAGAAGCTCCTCTCAACGTGTAACGAACAGAAGACAGAGACACAAGCACTCGTGTATGCGCCTCCAACAGGAATTTCTAGCTTCTGTGATCCTAGATCAGCAGCAGGAACAATCTAGGAAATAACAATCAAGATGGTTGCCTTCATGTCAACTCCAAATAACAGCAGCTTCCCTTCCTTGTTCCTGAGAAGAAACCGAAGGAAAAAAGATGGATTCAGCTTGGCAACTTAATTAAGAAAGCTGCGCAACCAACCCTAGGATAATCGACCACCCATGAACGTATCTCACGAATAGAAGAAAGGATCAACTCGATTAGCTCACAAGAATTGATTCAAGTAATCAAAACCAACGACGCACAGATGAATCCCTAATTGGAAATCACAAGAACATGATAGCCAACTTGGCTGCCAACAACATGGCGATTTTTCTGTTTATTCAACTCATGCAAAAACTGGCCTCCTTTACACAGGCACAACCCTTGGCCATTATAGGTCATCTACAAACGCACTCGGACTCAAAGTCGAAAATTGAATTAAATATCCATTGGACTCATCTATGTAAAGATAGCACACGTAGGTGCTTGACCCTGACTCCACAAGCAAAACATGCATGCACTCGGACATTACAGAATTAAAAGAACCGACACCTAATATGCATGCCACTTGGATTAAAAATTCTGTAAATAAACTAGAAATCAATCTAGCTCAATTAAATAAAGTTTTCAACCCTCCAATTTGAACCAGAACTCGGATGGAACCCACGTAGAAATAATTCTCTTTTCCATCCATTGCACCAAGACAAGATGCAACCTCAGATTGTGAGTTGGAAACACAACCCAAAGTTGGAGTAGCACTTGGGGCCGTATCATCCCCTCCCCCTTGAAGAAAAGCCGTCCTCGGCTTTGGGGTAATCTTCAAAGCCTTCGTTTTCTTTGCTGAAATTTTTGCCACATTGATTGCACTCTCCATCATTGGTTTAAGCACATGTTGCTTCCCGTGATGTACAAAAGAATATGTGTTAGACCATCCATCATGTGTAGCATTATGATCATATTGCCACGGTCTACCCAATAGCAAACCACATGCATCCATTGGCACGACATCGCAATCCACCTTGTCAACATAATCACCAACGACGAACGGAACACGCACCTTATGAATTATTTTCAACCTTCCGGAGCTATACAACCACTCCACGTAGTGCGGTTGCTGATGCCTCCACGTGGACAGCCCCAAAGCGTACACTAAATCTTTGCTAATCACATTGGTAAAACTTTCACTATCAATGATCAGCTTGCACGCTTTCTCCTTAATCTTGCACTCTGTTTGGAAAACACTCCATCGTTGCCCTTTAACTTCAATTTCAGCACTTTGCATCTTTCGAACTAGCATGTTCAAACCACTTTTAGGGGGCAAATCATCAATGGATGACCCTATTTCAAAATAGCAATCAACGGTCTCCCGTTTTTCTGATTTGTCATTTTCAGACTCGCTACTAGAGCTCTTCGTGACATAACCTTCCCCATGGGTAACAACTTTTGCTGATTTGGACAATCACACATCATGTATCCTCTTCCTTTGCACTTAATGTTACTAGTACGAGCAAATGAAAATACACTAGAATCAGCTTTAGAGGTTTCTTTACCTCCATTATTCGGAGCTTTCAACACCTCCTTTGAAATAAACCTGGCTATTTTGTGTGATGATGCCACCTTGGAGCTTGCGCCAATATCATCTCCTTGATGCTGTGGACGCCTCCACACATTGTTGTGGGTAGTGTGACTGCCACGTGCTTGGCATTGCAAGATACGTTGTTCAGATCGCACCGCATGATACACAAAGTCTTGTACATTGTTGTATTCCGATGACTCTGTCTTCTCTTGCACATCGTCATTCAAACCCTCAAAGAAGCGAGCCAGGGTCGCTTTCTCAGGTTCATTCACGCCCGTACGAATGATGAGAATCTCCATCTCCTTGTAATAGTCATCCACAGACAAGGAACCCTGACGAAGTCTCCTCATGATGTTCTTCATGTGTTCCCATGTGTCGGGTTGTCATTCGGCACGTCATAATTGGTTCCACCAAACAAGAGCATATTCAGTGAACTCAATTGATGCAGAGCATACCTTCTTCTCCTTAGTGAAATTGTGGTTATCAAAAATTTGATCCACCCGCATCTCCCACTCTATGTACACATCTGGATCAGTACGCCCATTGAACAACGACATGGAAATTTTTAGCCACCCAATGCCATCGTCGTCGCTGTTGCGACCCGCACCACTACCATTGCGCTCAAAAAAATTGGGCGCATGACCAGCACCACGACGATTGTTGTAGTCATGTCTTGGTTCCTGGTTGTAGCAGTTTCCACCAAAAGCATCATCTGAATGGACCTCATCAAAATTGTCATTGAAGAACTCACCCCCGATATGATGATTGTCATGGCACCGATGACGTGGTGGCGGTTGCACAGGGGCAGCAACACCCCCTCCCTGTCCTAAGGCTCGCTCCAAACATTGTAGTGAGTTGGCTATAGCAGCGAATCAAACATCATTGGTTTGCCTTTGTTCAGTAAACTGCACATTAATGTGATTCTCCACCTGATCAATGCGCTCCACCGACTCGACACGTATATTGTCAATGCTTTCTTGTAGCATGTTATACCTTCCCGTAAAGTGCCGATTGGTTGCCTTGAGATTTGTGTAGACAGTAGGTGGCACCTCCCCCTCGACGTGCAGCACCTCTTCATAAGCCCCATGATGTGAGCCATGCACACTATCAGCCGAATTCACCATCTTGAATAGCTAGCAAAAACAGCACCGTAAACAACTTGGTGCTCTGATACCACCTGATACGGCAAAAATTAGAGAACCCTAATTTGTACGCGAGTTGTCCCGATCTTTCACTTATAACTTCTTCTCGGTTCTAATCAGAATCAGCAATTCCGCGATACACAAAGCAATAGAACGACCAGCAAGTGTGCTTTTCTAGCGTCCACTAAGAAAACAACAGCTAGTTTGATCTCTCTCATGTGAACAGCACCAAAACTGATGGATCAAACTCTTTAAACAAAGGACCAACAGCACCAAGTAATTAATGGACTCAGTTCAGATGCAATAAACAATGAGGAAATTGATATTGAATTCCCAGCGTAACTTTTGGCTGGCAAGCAGTACTAGAACTTAACGCTTGATGTCAAATCCAAAAGCTCCTCTCAACGTGCAGCGAACAGAAGACAAAGACACAAGCACTCGTGTATGCGCCTCCAACAGGAATTTCTAGCTTCTGTGATCATAGATCAGCAGTAGGAACAATCTAGAAAATAACAATCAAGATGGTTGCCTTCACATGAACTCCAAATAACAACATCTTCCCTTCCTTGTTCTTGAGAAGAAACCGAAGGAAAAAAAAGATGGATTCGGCTTGGCAAATTAATTAAGAAAGCTGTGCAGCCAACCCTAGGATAATCGACCACCCGTGAACGTATCTCACAAACAGAAGAAAGGATCAACTCGATCAGCTCGCAAGAATTGATTCAGGGAATCAAAAACAACGACACACAGATGAATCCCTAATTGGAAATCACAGGAATACGATAGCCAACTTGGCCGCCAACAACATGGTAATTTTTCTGTTTATTCAACTCATGCAAAAATTGGTCTCTTTTACATGGGCACAACCCTTGGCCTTTATAGGCCAGCTACACATGCACTCAGACTCAAAGTCGACAACTGAATAAAATATCTATTGGACTCATCTAAGTAACGATAGCACACACACAAGTGCTTGACCCTGACTCCACAAGCAAAACATGCATGCACTCGGACTCTACAGAGAATTGGAAGAAACCGACACCTAATATGCATTCCACTTGCATTAAAAATTTTGTAAATAAACTAGAAATCAATCTAGCTCAATTAAATAAAGTTTTGAACCCTCCAATTTGAACCAGAACTCGGATGCAACCCTCGTAGAAATAATTCTCTTTTCCATCCATTGCACCAAGACAAGATGCAACCTCGGATTATGAGTTGGAAACACAACCCAAAGTTGGAGTAGCACTTGGGGCTATATCATCCCCTCCCCCTTGAAGCAAAGCCATCCTCGCCTTTGGGGTAATCTTCAAAGCCTTCTTTTTCTTTGCTGAAATTTTTGCCACTTTGATTGCACTCTCCATCATTGGTTTAAGCACATGTCGCTTCCCGTGATGCACAAAAGAATATGTGTTAGACCGTCCATCATGAGTAGCATTATGATCATATTGCCCTTGACCATGGGTACAGCTGTTCGAATAGTTTATACTCTACAGAGATTGTACACTTTACCCGCAAGAGAAAATTAGCTTCTTGTGTTTCACACGTTTCCTTAAACATGCAAATCAAAAGGAGATCATCACGAGGCCTTTACAATGCATCCCCTAGTGTAAGTTACACCCGTTAAGGTTTCATCTGAGGGTGGTTGCATCTACCACACCTAGACCCCCTCTTGTGCCACACGACGGCTTACACCAGCGACACGACCTGTGTTCACGATGGCTTCAAACCAGCGACACGACTCGTGGGTCACTCCAATGGTGCAACTCGTACTGGTGGATACAAATTATTTAGCCAGGTCGACACCATTATAGACTTGTGGTTGCACTGTTTTACATTGGGAGGTCATCACAGGATTAAGTTCTTAAAGTTATCTGGGCAGCGCATATCACATACCACCATTTCTCGTACTACATCCACACCAACCATCATGCCATCTGCCCAGATGTGGTAACAACAACTTGTTGGGTTTTGAGAAGCATATAACTAGGTTATCTCAAATATACCAGTCATTTCCCTTCAATGACTGCCCAAAACAAGTTTTATAATTAAAAGATGATGATTAGGGCAATTGATGCCCTTGTACTTAAGCAAGACTAGTATGACGCTTAAATATGACTTATAGCTAGTAAAGTTACCAATAAATTATCTAGGGTGACAAGGATCATGTGATTCAAATGTCAAAAGATGGTATAATAATACTAAGGTATCAAGTTGGCATGTAGCTACCGTAAAGTTTGACATACATTTGCATAAAGAATTAAGCATGCAATTTGATAGTTAAATATAAATTTGCACAACTGTAGGTTCAATATGATCAAATGTTGACTCGCCTGGTTCAAAAGCAGGTGGGTCTTGGAAGTCTTGCACTTGCTCGAACTTGGACTCTTCCGCATACTAACATCCTACTCAGACGATCGCACCGGAAAACGAACAAACAAACGAGCAAAGTAAAGAAAAAAAATAAAAATCAAATGCACTCCAAATTGAACAAAACCACTCCCAACAGAAAGATCTTGAATTTATAAAATTTTAGAAAAAAGAATCAATTGATTCGGAGTTCGTACAGAAGAGAATGAACACCCGAAAGTTTTGCTGGAAAGGAAATTGTTGAAAACTGCAAATGATAGGAATATTCCTAGAATATTCCATTCTGATTTTTCATAGCAACAACCACAGAGTATGACTTCTTGGCCCCACATGCTAGTGAAAGGAGAGAAATAGAGAAGGACAAGAGTATGACATAGGGACCCACATGTCATTGACTCAAAGCAATCAACAGAGAGCACAATACAGAGTAGAAGATAGGAAGCTCGGGCGGCTCGGGAGATGCAGTGACACAGGGAAGCCGGCCGACCAGAAAAATAGAACCCTATGGGGGTTGCGGTCCCACGGGTGGCGACGGCGGCGCCAGAAAGGGTCCAGGGAGGCGGCGTGGTAATGCGGCGACGCGGGGAGGCAGGCGGTGGGCGCACGAGCGGCCTGCGACCACAGGGAAGGTGCAGGGGCCGAACAGGGAGACTGGAGAGTGACTGAGGTGATGGGGTGACGGTGGCCGGCGGTGGAGAAGATGGGCTCGCGGTGGCGGCACTCCACGACGAGTAATCGGCCGAATTGAGAGGAGAAAAGGTGGAGGATGACCGGGAACGCATCGTGATGCGGTCCACTTGGCGAAATACTCACCAGAGAAGATGTGATGGCGGAATTAGCGAAGTTGGCCGGGATCGAGGAAGACGAAGGTGCCAGCGGGTTCTTGTGGACAAAAAGGGAAAACAACTGGGGGAAGGTTCGTCAAGCTCCGAAACACGAGGTGACGCGGGTGGCGAGGTAAGGGCTCACCGGAGCGGCAAGGATAAGATGGCGACGCGGCAGCCGGAAATGGCGCTTGCGCCTTGGGCTTAGCGTGGGCTCAATGGAGCAGGGGGAAGAGGGGAAAATGGCAGGGAGGAGTCGAGGGTGGCTTGGTGCTGAGCTTAAATACGCAGGAGAGGGATGTGGCCGTTGTGGCACACCAAAGAACGTGGTGTGTGACAGTGCTTGCACAGCGGCAGCACGGAGGCCGAAGGCGGCACAATTTTGGCATGCAGCGTGGCTGGCATTGAAGGCGCGGGCATGGGTGGGCGCGCGGCACAGGAGCGATGGAAGCAGGCGTGGCAGACTGAGAGAGAGAGAGAGAGAGAGAGGGCTAGACGCGGCGCTAGCTCGTGCGAGTTTGGCGGCGCCTTGGTGACCTGACGGGACGGCAGCGGCGCTAGCGCTAAGCGGCCGGACGCGTGAGAGTGGGTCGAGCGCGCCTAGCGTGCTTTGGGCGCGGAGTGGCGCGGGGTGGCATGGCGCGTTCTAGGCTACGCTAGGGCCAGGAGAGGCAGTGAGAAATGGGCGGAGCCCGAAAACGGTTTGGGAAGATTTGAAGTTTGAATTTTGAGAGTAAACGAGATGCACAAATTGAATTCAAATTCAAATTTGAACTTTACTCAAGCAGTCCCAAAAAGGGATGTTACACGATCCTCAGCTGCAAATTTGTGCGTTCTTTAGCACCAAAGCTCGCAGTCATTCCACCCAACAATGTGGGATTTTTATGAGATTCTTGTTGGATTCCTCGATACATGCAACCTTATCCTGAGGCTGGAGCCCTAATGAATTTTTTATATTAATTAATCTTTTAATTAATTAATTTTTATTGTTAACCGGCCCCGCAAATTTTATTTCTAATTCTGACCTCTTTGGTCACGCCACCACCCGTGGCGTGACAAAACAACTCTGTTACGCTAGCCCGTATCTTGTCACGCCACTACTAGTGGCGTGACAGTGTTGTTTGGTCACGCCATAACCAGTGGCGTGACAAAAAAAATACTATTTAGCGGACTTATCCTATCGCGTGACAATGTTGTTTTATCACGCCACTAGTGGTGGCGTGATCAAAAGAATTAGAATTTGCAATAAAATTTGCGGGGTTAACAATAAAAATAAATAAGAAAAAAAGTTAATTAATAAAAAAAAGTTCAGCCCTGACCTAACACGCTTAAATTACCTTTTGACGTGGCTCTTCAACCTTTGATGACTCGAAAGGGCTCAAAGATTCGTACATCAGGAGGTCGGGCGTTACAGCAACTTGCTCTACCCCTTTGAGAGTTGAGACCAACTCTCTCTATATATATTGATCATATAAATGACGAGGATAACACTGAAATGGATCAGTCCCACTATTAGCTCTACCTTTTATGACTTTTCCCTGTTGCTTTTCACTGTTTAGGCTCTGTTAGTCCATGGGCTCTAGAAGAAAAACTTCCCACCATGAAAAACTTTCATCTGCCCACACGTAGACTCAGTGCTGTGCTCCTCAGTCGGCCTATCACACAGCAACAGCAAAGGCTGCGGTGGGGGAGTCATGTTGTCGCTGCAGTTGAGGGCAACTGCAGGTTGATCTATGTAACTCAACTAAAACCTAAGTATTGCGCGCATCGGAAGCTTACACGGCGCATCACGCTTGTCAAGTTGCCAACCCCAAGTGCTGTACCATTGCAGCCTTGCAGGTACGTACGTACACTGCACCCAGCGCACGTCCGACCCATAGCTAGCACAGGTACATGCGCGTGCGGTAGACTAGTCTTCCACTCTTCCCCAATGGCTGGACGCAGCAGACGAAGAAGAAGAAGAAGAAGAGGAAGAGGAGGAAGCGCACAGGGTGACGTACTCGATCGGCGCGTACAAGAGGCCGCGCGGATTGGGTTTGCACCTGGCCGAGGGGACGCGGCTCCACTAGGCGGTATTGCTGGGCGGCCGGCACGACGTCCCGTCGGATGGACGCCGGGGAATCCCCGCGCGGGACGTAGTGGCCGCGCGAATATTGTGTCACTCGATCGCGTCGCGCTGAGGGGGTTTCCTCCGGCGATCGACGTACGTGCACTGCAGCCAGCTAGCGCACCGCAGCACGCGTGCGTCCCCCGCGGTTCGCCATTCCGGCGTCTCGTAGCCATCGGCCGGGGTCTAATCTGTCGCGTCCGGGAAATTCTTTGCCGCCGGGGCGAATCACGAACGCGCGGCTGATCAGATCGATCAGGTGATGCCGTCATGCTAGGGCATATTATCGGTTGATGGGGTGCATTCTTGCTCATCTGGTGTAGGCTAGCTAGTAGCGTATATAGCAACTAGCTAGCATGAGTACGTAGTAACAACTTAATCGATCGCGGCAAGAGATAAAAGATCATGGTCATCTAGTGGAGCTAAAAGGCAATCATTCTTAATTCCTTATACGTGCATAGGTGTCGTCGCTGGGAACAGTGTGCCATGTGATTGGGGCCCTGATCAATATTCTTAGCCATAAGCATATATGCATCTCTTTATGGTGCAGCTATGACTTACGATGGCCTTTTTTCTAGTACTAATTAACCAGCTTGGGTCCATAATTAGCAGCGCGTGTTTATGCAAACAAACAAAATTAGTGTTTTAGTCTACAAAGTAGTATTAATTACATGAAAAAAGAGCAGAAAAATCATAACATTTCAAATCGATCCACTAGTTTACTGTCTTCTCGTCATTGACCAAATGGCACCGAAGATTTCCCACTCTTGGGTTTCTGATTTTTTTTTTTGCAAAATTCTGCATTTTAAGGGTCATCTGAAAAAAAAATGTTTTTAAGGGTGTGTCCAATGTAAGTACCTATTTTTTTCCTTCTAAACCAAACTACTCTGTACCACTTAGATCATTTGCGGAAAAAAAATCACGGACGCACGAAGAAGAAATCACCATATGAGGATGTTTACACTGAGGATGTTTACACTGAGGCTCTTGTCACATAACCCTATGGCCTATAGGGGTATATTTATAAAGGGTACAAAGAAGAATTCATGTAGGAGTAGAACTATAGATGGAAACGGATTGAATACGAATCGAATAGTCCCGAATACGAATACGAATCCATATTTTTAAAACGACTACGAATTCGAATATTCTCGAATACGAATCGAATGTCGTAACGAATACAAATTCGAATTGAATATGTACTCAATTCGGTCGAATGCGAATATCCTACAACTTTTGCGACAAATATCGGTAGAACAAATTTATGTAACATGACTACACGTCTACAGTCTATACGAGTCGTAGCAACACCCAACAGCCACATATTCGACACTGAATCAAGACCCCGTCGAAACATAAACGCTTTGGGAAAAATTCGGATAGTATTTGTATTCGTATCTGGAAAAAAAAACGGATAGTATTCGTATTTGTATCCGAAAAAGAAACGGATAGTATTCGTATTCGTATTCGGGAAAAAACGGATAATATTCGTATTCGTTTTTCCCAGATAGTATTTATTTTTTCAGATACTATCCGTTTTTTTTTCCGGATACGAATACTATCCATTTTTTCGGGTATGAATACTATTCGAATGCGGATTTTACTTACCACATTTGCATTTTCTCGGATACGAATATCAGATAAAACGGATTATCCTTTACCATTTCCCATCCCTAAGTAGAACTCCAACTTAGAAATAGAAACAAACCCAAATACGAATTCGGGTCGCAAACTCAACACCACACCTCCCTGTTGAACCTCCATCTCCTTCGTACTTGGCCACCTTGCAGGGGTGTACGAATTTTTCGCAAAAGGCGGATGAATGATTTTTTGGGAGCGACTAGCGTCCGGACGTACGATGGGAGCATTCCCATCGTACGCTCCCCCAGTCGCCATATCTCATTTAGATGGACCACAACAAAAAATTGTGAACCACAACAATCAGTTATATGGTTGTAACAAAATTCCCACTCCGATACAACAAACACAAACTAAAAATATATGTAACAAATGTAAACAACTGTGACAACAAATACAAGAATTTGTTCCAACAAAATTGAAACATTGTTGCAACAAAAATAAAACACCACTAAATCAGCCACAACATTTTGGAAAGAGTGCTGCAACATTCAGAAATAACCACTGTAACAACTCGACTTACTGGTGCCAACATTTTAGATGGGCTCAGAGCAGGAGGACAAGGCCAGTCCACACTGCCACCTCGTGGTCGGCCGGATCTAGCGGCCTCGACACCACATCCTCGTCACCCCTAATCCCGACCAGGCCACTACTGAGTTTGCCGTCTACGAGGAATCATCATTGTTGGGGACAACGGGTTCTCCTGCGCGCCAGGTCGGAGATTTCGTAGTAGTGCGAGCGTGGAACCCGAGAGAGAGAGAGAGAGAGAGAGAGAGAGAGAGAGAGAGAGATGGAGGTAGGGAGGCGTGGCTTTAGTGGAGGGCTCCCGAGAGGCGAAGTCTGGCTGTCGATGAGCCACCAAATCGAGTGGGAGCATGAGAAGCGGTGGAGGTAGATAGAGAGAAAGAGGTAATAGAGAAGGGGAATGAGATAAGACTAGGAGTGGGAGACTATGGACTGTGTGCATCTTCGATACAGAGGCCGGAAGAGTTTTTCTCTTCCATTATCTAAAAAAGGAGTGGGAGACTGGAAACACGAGTGGCTAGTCGGTCAGTGGGTGGGCCGTCGAGCGTCCGATTTTTCTCTTCATGTCGTATGTCCTCGCTGTATCGATTGCCATGATTTTTTTGGGTAGAAATCAGTAACATATTGCGTAGCAATCCTTTTTCTAGTACATGCACTGCTCGGCATTTGTACGTTACCTTTGACAATGGTCACCTAAAGTTACACGCCAGGTTTCAAAGGGTGATTAGTCTAACTATGATGGTGGTTTCACTGATATTGTAACTAAGCAACTTCTAGCGTCAGGTCACTTTTTGCATTGACTGCTAGCTGCTACTTACGTATGAGTCACTATAAGTGTTAATTAAAGCTATCTAGTTAATCAACAACATTATAAAACCACAGCAGTTCCACCTAACCTAATCTCAGGAGAAAAAGATCAACCATTACTTATACTTTGCGATCCACTGGTGTAAGGAAGCTGCATGATGAAGGTTGAGGATGGATCATGGATGTACGTATAATCCATGGTGTGATTGGTGTCTTTTAAAGTCATGATAACTACCTGCTTAGTGTGTCTAATGTGATGAGCTAAAAGCGGTACATGTTTTCTGACGAATGGCTGAACTATGGCATGCTTTTAAAAAAAAGAAGGGCTGCCTATTTCATTAATAAAGAAGGTAGCAGAAACATCCCAAACGGGCAGGTTTAGCAAAGTAACTCAATTACACGGTATGAAAATGCTCCAGGCACTTGGCACCCGCGAGGGTCCAAGCTCTACATTTTTCTTTTATCGTTGTAACCAGGTCCACGGGGGAGGCTGCCATGTTATGGAATATTATGTTATTGCGTTCCTTCTAGACTTCCCAAGTGATTAGGATGACCACCGTGGCCATCGTCTTTCTTGGGAGACCTCTCATACTGTTCATCTTTGTACACCAATCTTCAATGTTCCAGCTATCTGCCCAACGGGATGACTTAAGAGGTGCCCAACCTATCTAATTGACCATCAAATTCCATACTCGTCGTGAGTATCTACATGCGTAAAAAGGTGCAAGGCCATTTCCAGTGTTTGACTACTGGTTCGGCCAACCCCTCGCTTACAGTCTGTCCAAAGTCCAGAAACGGTTTTGGATGGCTATCCAGGCGAAGAACCTACGTACATTGGGGGCGTAGTTTTCCAGATAACTTTTTGTGATCTATTGTTATTGAATCGAGGAACAGCAGCGCATAAGCGGATTTCGCTGTGTATCTGCCCTCTGGTGTTATCTTACACGTGATCTCATCCAAGATGCTTGGGTCAAGATTGATAAGCCTTATTCTCCTCCAAAGGTCTAGGAATTCCTGTATGTGCTGAGTTGTTATCCACCCGTGAATGTTGATGTCCTGGATTCATCGACCATCCTGTAGGATCATGCTCACTGTTAAGTTCTTCCTTCTATGGCATGCTAAACTGGTTTTAGAGGACATTTAGCTCTGCATGGCTTTTCAGAAGATTTTAAGTAGCCAAAATTAAAAAATGAAAAGTTTGATTAACCAGAAAATAAAAAAAATGATTATCTCGAGAAAAATGACATAAAATAAATAATAGGTTCAAAAAACTAGATATTTCCAAATATCATAATATTAAAATTTTAATAATGTTTGTAACATCAAATTAAAACCAAAATTTAATTACGTACTGAAAGCAATGTACTACTCCCTCGCCCCTCCGGTCACAAAAGAGCGACATTTTGTAATATGTGTGGCCAATCTCTATAAACTTTGGCTATAGATATTTTATAAATATTTAGATTGGATGAATGAAAATTATACGTGTAGATTTGTTTTTTAAGGAAAAGGCAGGAGCTCTGCCAATTAAGGGGGCTGAAAAAAAATACAAACAGTGAGCGGCCGTGTGCAACATGCTGCAAGACAACAAGAAAGGATCACCGCGGAGGCCTGGACTTCAGCCTGGAGGCTACACAAAATTAGGGCTACTCAGAAAGAAGGGAGGTACGTTGCAGATTGAGGGGGGCTCTTCTTTTTTGCATGATGTCTTCTCTCGTCATGCTGGTAACCTCCGTGTTAAATCTAGATTTGTTTGAAAAGTATTTTTATAAGTTTATAATTTTACCTTTTTATTAATATATTGCAATAGAAATTAGTGGTTGAAGTTGCGTTTTAGGCACCGTGTCAATGTTTAAAATATTACTCTTCTGTGACCAGAGGAAGTACTTTAATTTCGTACATTCACATTAACTTTTTCCTACACAGTATTGAAATAAGTAGACCAATTCATACACACTTTGATTGAACATTTTATGTATATTTAAATTATATTTTTATATTCATATCCACCAGTATTCCGATTTTTTTCTTTAATATCTAACTAAACCTGATCAATTACAACCCTAAAGGCCTAAAGTGCACATATATGATGTATGTAGGCATTGTCTGTACAGCCACTCTTAAAGAAAAAGAATGTGAACAGAAGTGAAATAATAATTCCTCTTTAAAAAAGATCAAAAGTAAAAAAATGATTTCGATTACTAGTCGATCCCAGGACCCACCACTTTGTGCCCTGTCTGCCAACTCCCCTACGTAATGAATGATGATGCACCCACAGAGACATGGGACCCAGGTCCATTTCCGAATGCTGGACCCACCGCCGTCGTCACATCTCCACCGTACAGAGCTTTTTCGCAGCCAAATGCGCCGCGTATGCGCAAGTAAACTTCCGTGACACGACAAAAGGCAACCTTGTCGTACCCACACATCGCCCACAGGTAGTTTCTCATGCAACTTCTCAGCTGCAGAATTACTTCTTAGGGGAAAAAAACATTTGGGTTATGTTTTTGGTTATGTTGTGTGGAGATTTTGTGTTGTGAATTGTGATATCCTCCACATCTTTGTTATATCTGAAAAAAAAACTAAACTTTATCACTAATAAGGTCAATCTAAATACATAGTGTTAAAAATTATATGCGAAGTAGTAGTATTTTATAAGCTTCCTAATAATATAACTAAAATTCATACCATTCTTACTATTTGATTTTAATTTTTTTGACAAAAAATTTTGACCCCTCTTTTAGGGAAGCATAACTTCATTGTAGGAGGCAAGCGCTATCATATTCATTGTTCAAGCATCTATTTTTCATGCAAAAAATTGTAAACTTGTAATTGCTTAAACCGGCTCAAAAGCTAGCTGTGTAGTTGGCTGCTGTGAGCGTAGCTCATCCAGCTCGGAATCCATTTCGCTAATGATTCCCCCGAAGGTTGGTGATGTCACATGATTTGGCTTTCGCTTTTGCCTGCATTGAAAGATTTAGCCATCATGAGCCCGTAGAATTGACAGAGGCACGAAAGCTGGATGCAAGGCTAGCAGTGTTGGATAAGCAAAAGCAAGTCCGCGTAAAATAGTACGACTTTGCAAAGCTCCAGTATTGATGTAGGGGAATAGTTAGCATCTTGATGTAGTAACTAATAAGTACCAGATTAGTGCCACCTACCTGAGAGCATACTAGGGTCCGTTTGGATAGGTGTATCAGATGGTTCAGAACTGAATGATTTTGAAACAAATGGTTCGAGAAAAACGTGTGTTCATCTGTTTGGTTCATTGAATGGAACCGATTGGTGCCGCACCGATTCGTTCGATTGGGGTGAATATTCGTCGTAGATTGTGTATCGTCTCGTTCGACGAAAATCGCCGAACCACGCGGTTTACCTCTCGCTGCGCTCACTCTCCCCGCTGCACTCCTCGCTTCTTCGCCCGCTCACCTCTCCTCCCCTACCGTGCTCCTCCCTTCTTCCCCTCGCCGCGCTCCTCCCTTTTCCCTCCCGCCCTCATCTCCCGGATCCGCACCGCCTCTCGGAAGCATCTTCTCCAGCAGCTCCACACCGACCCCTCCCCGCTGGCGGAGACCCACCTCTACCCCGACTGCGCCTATTTCTCTGAGATCTGCGCCACCGCCGCCACACTATCGCTCGCGCTCGCCGCCTGCGCCTGCATCCACCGCACCGGCCTGCCCGCATCGCCCCGGAGGTATGGATCCAAAATCCTGAATCTCCCTTGTCGGTATGGACCGATAATGTTGTAGATCCGGCGCCCTCCTCCACCTCCCTCCTCGTCGGCGACCTCCCCTTCGGGCCGCCACTGTAGTACCCTCAACTCGCGTCACTCTAATCCTCCTCTCCTCCCCCGTCGCCGTTCTCCTCCCTTCTCCATTGCCGGCGCCGTCCAACTCCCTCTCATCGTCGGCTCCCTCCTCCCGAGCCACCGCCGCCGCCTCCCTCCCTCCACCTCCCAAGCCACCGCCGCCTCCTCCATCCACCTCCCGAGCCACCGCCGCCTTGCCATTGTTTGATTACCATTGTTTGGGTATGATATATGGATGATACTACTCAAGATTGGTAGAACACTAGGGATTTGCATTGCACACTAGAACAATTCATGCATTCAATTGATGTTTGTTCATCCAGTTTGTTGTTCAATGTCTTGTATATGACTATCATGTTTCCTGAATTTGATTATCATGTCTTGTATCGTTTGCTAACCTGACAGTACATAAGACATTCATTTATACATTGACTAGCTGATGTTTGATTGTTGGATAGTCAACAAAATGGAAAACTGGAATTTTTGTATGTAGTGCATGCTGAATTATAATGTATGGCAATGATTCATGGTAGTTTTATCCTGAGCCGATTGATTATGGTATTTTTGAATTACAATGGATATGTTCAGATCTGTATGCATCTTGATTTGAGTGTGTATGGTTCATATCCTCAAATTGTAGTCATTAGTGCTAATTATATATGTCACTCATGAATTGTAGATGGACAACAGGAAACTCAAAAGGAGAAAGATGTTGCATATTGGTTCTGCTACATACGTGGTTGCTTGCATGATAGTTTTGTTTGTACGGTCTAGACTAAGGAATAGGAGAGACCGTATTACATATAGCCCAATCGAGGAAAGGGATATGATTAGAATTAATTATCTGAATACCAAAATTTGGAAGAATGAGACAACCTGTACCAACACAATTAGGCTTAAGAGAGCTCCTTTCTTTCGGTTGTGTGAAGTTTTGATAGAGCATTCTTTGCTCCGTGACACCATACAAGTATGTGTTGAGGAGCAAGTGGCTATGTTCCTGAACACAATTGGCCATAACCTCAGAAATAGGCTAGTTGTAACCAATTTCACTCGGTCAGGTGAAACAGTTAGCCGATATTTTGGACTTGTCTTACATGCCTTAGGTGAGCTACGAAATGAGCTTATTAGGCCACCTTCTTTGGAGACCCCAAGCAAAATTGCAGGAAACCCAAGATGGGATCCATTCTTTAAGGTATGATAGCTAACAAGTATACTAGAGAATTTTGGGGGACATCGGTGGGTTACTATTTTTTTCTCTGTTTGTTGACCAAATAGGATTGCATTAGAGCCATTGATGGTACACATATAAGGGCTTCCGTTAGTACGTCTATGGAGGCAGCATTTCGTGGTAGGAAGTCATTTCTTACTCAAAATGTCATGGCAGTCGTGGTAGGCACCGAAGGCTCCAACAGAGGACAAAGGTAAAAGAGCTGCTGGACATGGTAGTGCCAAAGAGTTGACAATGTCCACCACATATGGAGGTGACACATCGGCAAGTAAACCACCGAAGAGGGCCAAGATATCTACTGATGATGATATGTGTGCTGTCATGACCACCGGCATAGAAAGACTTGCTAAAGCTATTGAGAAGGCCGGCACTACAGAAACTGATGTTCCTAAAGACCTTTGGGACAATATGATGGATCTCCGGGATCTGAGGAAGCACATCTCGCCCACTACTATGCTTATTTGTGTGAGAATGTTCTCTTGCCTGGGCATTCAACAAGTTGAGCTTCTCAAACAAGCTAGCTAGTTTGGGTTGCTAGGTACATCAGTAACAATAATCTGTGAGCTAGCATTGTTATGTTGGAGTAGGACTTATTTTGCAATACCTATCTAAGTGGGTGTAATCCTATTTATGTGGTTGTAATGACTTATTCCTGTGTTTGGACAAGTAAACCTAGCAATGCATTTTATTTGCAATGTATGATAAAGCATTAGTTCCTTTTGTCAGAATTGTGGTCATATAACTATTTCATTTCTTGACAACATTCTATAGCAATTGCACAACATGGTATGGTGCAGCTTGTGGTAAGTTCTTTTTCATAATCTTAACAAAATGTTGTATTTTTTTCAGTACCAATTGTTTGTCATGTATTTAATTCAGAAAATGAATGCTCATATTCTCAAAACTGAAGTACATATTTCCTTTTTGTAGTTGGAGACTATGAAGATCAAAAGAATTGCAGATGATTGACAAGCTTCCTCTTAGGCCTCAAACTCATTTGGTGTTCATCGGGTACTTAGGTAGAGAAGAGAACAGCGAGGGAGTAGCTAGATTCTGAAATTCCGAATGTCCCTTGTAGGTTTGCGAAGATGGTTATGGAATCATGTGTATGACAAGAAGAGCTATTTCAATAACTTCATATTTTTGGGTCCCAAATAAATGTCATGGAATCATGTATTATGTGTGTAAATTATGTGTTATTGTAAAACCTTTGTTTGCTTGTAATAAAGTTTGCCCGAAATTTCACATTTTAACTTGTTTTCCATCTTTTATTTGAATCTAGAATTTTGTGTGAGTAAAATTGTTAGAAATAATTTATTCAAATACTAGATTATTCATGATGAATTGTATGCGAACCTCTCATGTAAACCTATTATTTGACAATCACATTTTAACTTGTTTTCCATCTTTTGTTTGAATCTAGAATATTTGTGTGAGTAAAAGTTGTTAGAAATAATTTATTCAAATACTAGATTATTTATCTTGAATTATTATTATTATTAACAATTTTTTAGAAATTATTTTGATCTCACCAAATTTCAAACCTTTTCACTAATTCAGTTTTCAAAATAATTTATTTCTGACAAATTTTAGTTTGAAAAGTGCTTAAAAATATTTTTCCTAAGACCTAGTTGATTCTCAGAACCTCCTCAAAAAAATTTAGAATTTTTAAAAATTTTCTTCTAAAAAAATTTCAGAATTTTTAAAATTTTTCTTCTATTTTAAATCGGCTGGTCAAACTCTTTGCCTTTTCGATAAAACCCTTTTAAACCCTAACCCAAACTCCACAAACCGACCGGACTCGTTCTGACTTGGTCCAACCCAACCCCATCGCACCGCCTCATCACACCGTTTGTTTTGGGACGTCGATGCTGATCGAACGGCTCATATGCGTTGGGACGTTCGGACGGTCCGAATGTTCCAACGCATCTAGGCCGTTCATTTTTGATCGTAGGGTCTCGTCGCACCCGAGTCTGGTTCGCACCTCCTCATCGCGCCGTTTGTTTTGGGACGTCCGATGCGGATCGAACAGCTCACATGTGCTGGGACGTTCGGACGGTCCGAACGTCCCAACGCATCTGGGCCATTCATTTTTTATGTAGGGTGTGTTTGACCCAACAGTGATAGCCCAAGTTTTGAAAAAAGTTGACCAAGAAACAAAAGGGTTTGACTAAGGCTTTAAAAATAGGAATAAAATTCCTAAAATTCTGAAATAAATCAGAGGGGTTCCTGGGACATCCTAGGACTCAATTAAATTCTTAAACTTCACTATTCAATATTTAATTTGAATAATTTAAATTCAAACTTAGAATAGGTCTTTCATTTGAGTTTGAATTTTCTGAGGGTCAAATTAAGTTCCAAAAATTTGAGAAAAATTAAATTAATACATGATAATTATTATAGTATTTCAATAAATTATTTCCAGAAGATGAACAAGAGTTTTGGTTCTTATTTTCTTTTGAAACTTATAATTGAGTTGTAAGTTTAAACTTTATTTGAGATTTTCCAAGTGCAATAAAATATGCAAAATTTTCCAAAAAGTCATGCATGGATTCAATTCGGTGCTTGATCAGTTTTACGACCTAATTGAGGTTGGTAAGGTGTACTTGATATCTAGAGGATCAGATGTCATCAAATGTCGTCAAATGTTGTCAAATGTCGTCAAATGTGTCATTAAATATCGTCAAATGTCGTCAAATAATGTTGTTAAATATCGTTAAATGTTGTCAAATAATGTTGTTAAATATCGTTAAATGTTGTTAAATGTCATCAAATATTGTTAAATGTTGTTAAATTTTGTCAATTATCGTCAAATGTCATTAAATATTGTTTAGTTTCGAAAGTTCAAATAAATTCCTAGCCTCGAATTCGGCTTGACAAAAAATATAACAATTAATTGTTTGCAAAACTATTTTCAAACTTGAATTTAAATTCAAATCAATTTCTAAACTCTCAATTCTCACAATTGTAGGAGGTGAACTCACTACCTCTAGTGAGAGGGTTATCATATCCAACTTTATCCACCAAACTAAACAACATCTTGAACCATCCAGAATCATCCTATACAACCAATCAAACAAAACTCTGTATCATCTCATACAACCAACCAAACATATAGACTGTACCATCCCACACAGGACGATCCCATCCTACCTATGCTATCCTATCCCATTCAACCTCATCCCACTAACTAAACGCACCCCTAATCTTCCAGCCTGGGGAAGGAGGAGATGAGTGGGCAGCACTACAGGTATGTGCGTCCATCGTATATAAAGCACTGTTTAACATGTTGTAATTGGTGAGAACCCAACTTTGGTCATCATAGCCGAGGTACCACACCTGCCAAACTATTACAATTGGCGACTTGGGTCTAGCCTAGGGCAGCCAAAACCGGTCCGGCAGGATCGGTATATGTTCCGGTCTATGGGCCACCAAAGAGTGGAGGATAAGAGAGGGGGGAGGAGAACAGATAGACCTTCAGCGGAATCTTCGCTCTGCGACGAGCCGACGGCGAGAAGAGCTTGACGTGAGATATTAATATGTACTGTAGCATGCTAGCAGCGAAACAACCCCCCCCCCCGGGCCCCCGCGCACTAACACAGGTATGCAGACATGTAGATGAAGGTTCTTTATCAGTTGTTATCAAAGATGTATTGCGACATTCTACTGAATCTTCGAAACATAGGTCAGGGCAGGACGAGCCTGTCGTCAGGTGAAAGCTTGAAATCGTCCTGATACACTTACACAACAGAATCTTGATTCTCCCTGTAGAATAATTATTTCTTTGCTCCGAATTGTGCCTTTCATTAGGTTGTGCGCTGCAAGGAATCATGCGTCAGAGTAAATATCAGGAGTATAGCTAAAACTGCATTGCCGGCATATGCGCACATATATCCATGGAGAATGGAATGGAATGCCTTTCGGTGCATCAACCAGGACGAAGGAGGAGAGAATTCCAGCTAGCAACCACGCCGTTTGCCAAAGGTCTGCGAAAGGAGTAAAATTCCCTGTCGAATTGCTAATACGAGCAATGTCTGCTCTGACAGAAAGACGTACGCAGCCTATTTCCAAATCCGTTACTTCTTAATTCTTATACGCACACAGTTCATAGCGCCCAATACGAGCAGCAGGATGCGTTGAATCACTTGTGCAAATAGCAGCGCTCGCATTCGAATGATGAAGCGGTGATCGCAGGCTGGAAATTACAGCCATCTTAGGGCGAAAAGGACTGGAGCCTCTTTTCAGTGCATGTCACAGCACTGCTCTGCTCGTGATGCAGAACAAATGACACACGAGGGTTGCGAAGTAATTAAACGAACCCGCTTAACACGCACGGAGGCGAATAGCGATGCACACGAGGGCTGCTGTCTTGTCAGTCATGCAATAAACTCTTGTTGCTCTATCATGAAAAAAAATACATCATGTAGTGGGCGCTTTTGCCCTTTGGTTTTTCTCAGTGGAGAAAAGAGAGAGCGACTGAATTATTGTTTAGTTAAATCTTACAGCTGATTCCACTAATCATATGTGTTTCTGATATTTAGTACATCTGTACATGCATCCCCCTTTAAAGTTTATATGCTTATCTTATCTCTTTTTTCCGGTGAAGATGTTATACGATAGGGCCTGCTTTGTTTATTTTTACCACTTGGGAGTATCATCGTCAGATCATGTACTCTCCTAAGCCTGTAACACTAATTGCCACTTTACAAAGATGCATCTTGATCTTAAAATAAGACATTGTATTGGAGCAACTGCTTTTCCGAGATTGGCAACCAAAGCAAATTAGGATGGTATTTTTTTCAGCAAGTGGAAGAACTATTAGGATTAGATGATGTCAAAGGGAATATTGCACGGGATTTGCATGGTTAATTTATTTTCTGAATACTGCACAATATTGTTATTCGGTGTATACAGTTTTTAGCACGCCATGATTTAATTTGTTGATACGTTTTAGATCAGTAAGGCCAATTATGTATCCTCTCATACAAAACTGCAAAAGTTACAGAGTGACTGCAGGGAGATTAGATTGCATTTGCATTCGCACCAAACCCTCGAAGAAGGAAGCATTGCATAGTTCATTCATACTTCATAGCTAGGCAGCATCTTGATTCTTGAGAGACGAGAGACGACAAATGGGATCTACTCTACCTGATCGAGTTGCTCGATGACGTCCGGGAACAGGGGCGGGCCTAACAGGGGGCAGCCGGGGCCCTACCTCCGGTCGGACCCAGGCCCAGTCATTCATGAGGGCGCCATGGCTGCAGGGCATGAAGCTCTGGTCGGTGAGACGGTGACCGGAGGTAGAAGAAGACGACTTGGGCCTGAATTACCTTGCGTGGGCCGCGCCAAGCCCGGTGCTCTTTCAGTGATGGGCTAACCACACCAACAAAGCCCGCAAAACTACCAAAGCCCACGTATCTCATTCTTCCACCGAGCCTAACCAATTTGGCACTATACAATTCCCCAATCCCATGTGGCTGCCGGCGCGACGGCGGTCGGGCGGTCGGGGCGGATTGCGTGATCGGCCGGCGTGGGGAAGCAAGCGACAGCGGGGCGTCTCCGTCTCGCGCGAGCGGCAAGGACCTAGGAGGCGGCGTGCGGGGCGGCTCCACCGGCACGCGCGAGCGGCTGGCGTGCGGCGAGCGGGGCGATTCGCACGTGCGGCGGCAAGGAACAGCGGGCGCGGGGCTAGGCAAAGGCGCAAGTGGGCAGCCAGCAAGCCAGCGTGGTATTTAAAACAAAAAACAAATCCAGCTTTCAATTTCTGCTATTTGTGATTTAGTATTTTTAGTTTCATCTATTGTTATTTGTGATTTGTCGATTCGTAGATTTGCAAGAAATGAAGAAACAACATTGCATAAATATTTTTCAAGCAACACAAGTAGTACTTAATGAGAACATGAATCACTCAAAGAAGGTTTGGATGGATTTTAATCCCGAGGAAATTATCGCTACACTGAGCAAGAGGTATTTAGAAGCCTTGATGATGACATAATCAGAAAACGCTTTCAAAGCATGAAGTCTTGTAGAATACCATTATCTTGTAGACTTGTACTCTTATTACTGAATGCTAGCACTTTAGTGGGTATGTTACGTTATTTTTCAATGTTGATAGCTATCACAAATCACACTTTATTTATTATTGTATCACTAACATTGCTAATTTTGGTGTACGTATAACTACTTACACATATTTATGAGCTTTTGGGGGCGCTACCTATTACCGATGTACTACCTTCGTTGTTTTTCGTATTTTCACGAGTTCCTCTTCTATTTATGTACGTCTTTGGATTGCAAAAGATGGTTCAATTTTTGTATAGTTGGCTTGTCTTATGTGAGCATTGTCCCATTAGCATCCCCTAAAGTTGCACACCATGAGAGGTTGGTGAATCAAATTCCACTAGTGTCCACAGAACCAGATCCAATGTATACACGGTGATGTCAAATGATGAGACGATCCACCACAAGAAAAGATTAGGCAGGGGATTCTTTTTTATTTATTTATAAGCTGCACAATTATGAGCTTTTAGCTCATTCAGCATGTTTTTTGAAGTGGAATAGCAAAAATAGCATCCAAAAATGAAATGACAAAAATGGCACCACTGCCATGTGAAAACACCATGACAAGGGGTCTGCCGTGCACCTAGTCCGCGGAAGGATACGTGACGACCTCCTAGCCGGCAATAGGTGGCATGTCACGTACCAAGATCGCGGTAGATAGCTTCTTCGGCGTGAGCAACCCGCCCTTAATCAGGTTAGCGGCAAGTGACTTGCCACGATTTGTGTTTGCGTCAGGTCGTCTTCCGTGGACTAGGTGCGCAGCAGGTTCTCTGTTTTGGCATTTTCGCGTAGCAGATGTGTTATTTTTGTCATTTCGTTTGTAGGACTATTTTTACTATTTTATTTTAAAAAGAGGCTAAATGAGCCAAAAACTCCACAACTCCATTGTCCCATGCATTGTTTGTTAACTTTCAGCTAGGTGTAGCTGAGCCTAGCCTGGAATCCTTTTGTACTTGGAGTGGATATTTTGGGTGCTAATCATTGATGCTTTTAACCGGGCGGTTTTGTTCTGGATAAGCACAAGTAGGGGTGGATAACAAGCTGGCTCAGCTCGTTAAGGCTTGTTAAAAAAACGAGCTCGGTTTGGCTCGTTAAGCTAACGAGCAGAATACCAGGCCCGGCTTGGCTCATTCGAAAGCTCGAACTCGGCTCGTTAGGCTCGTTATTGAATCTCTCTCAAGGGCTTCCCTCTCTCGCAACTTGCTATCTCCATATTAGCTGCACACCGCGAAGCCAAGCAAAGCAGTGCCACCCACTTCCTCCTCCGCCTTAGAAGCACTTGTCGCGTCCTCAGCCACGGCTGACCTCTCCGCCTCCGCCTCCGCCGCCGCCTCCTCCTCCTAACGCCCGCTTCAATCGCCACCCCCTCCCACCCTCCACCCCCTCCACCTTCGCTGTAGTAGCGACCTTCGTCGCCGTCGCGCCACTCGCCTCCATTGCCCGATCCTTCCCCTGTGTTCGTAGTGGTCGCTCCGCCTCTACCCTCCACCTCCAGTGTGGTGGCTACTTTGCCTGTCACCTCATGAACTCTGACACGCTCGGCTCGCCGCCATCGGGCGCTCTTGGTGGAAACTGGAACGCGTTCATCTGCAACCAATCGGTCGGAGCAGGCGAGAGGGATTGGGGAGTGCGGCCGTGCGGGGAGTGGGTTGGAGGCTTAGGCCTCCCTGGACCGCCTAAGGGTTGCTGGGTTGGACTGGTCCGATTCTACTGCTCAACTGTGTTGGTTTTTTAACGAGCAACCCGCGAGTCAGCTCGAACTCGGCTTGTTAAGAAAACGAGCTAAATTGCTGGCTCGGCTCGTTAAGAGACCGAGTTCGAGCCGAGCCCTTAACGAGCCAGAGCCAAGCTGGCTCGTGAGTTTCGAGTTTTTTTTTCACCCTTAAGCACGAGGGGGGGTTGCTGCTGTTTGCTTTGAGATGGGTATTGTGTTTTGGTGTGTCCAGTAGTAGAGTGGTAGACATAGAGTCATAGACCAGCAATGGACAATTGTAGTTCTTCACAAGCATACTCACATTGAGTGATCATAGCAACATGATCTTTACCTTTTTGGCTCTCCTCAGATAATGTGGGTGCATCCATCTCCTCATCTTCTTTCTCAACCAATGGGGTTGGTGGTTCAATCAGCTCATTCTCCTCTTCGGCATGGTTCTCAACTTCCTGCAAGTTGTTAGTCACAGAAAAAGACACAAACACAGGTTTGTTATCATGTTTTCGTACCATCAAGCATTCTCAATTTCTCCTCAATCTGACTTTCAACCTTATAGGCAAGTATAAACAAATGAGAGAAAGAATTATATTCTTTGTGAACAAGAAGGTCCTGAATTTCTTGATTAAGACCATTTAAGAATCTATTCTTTGTAGCTTCAGAACGTTTCTCTAAACCATAACACAACAAACAAGTTTTCAATTCATAATAGTATTCCCTTACAGTTCTACTATCTTGTTTTAAACGTTGCAATCTAGCTAGCAAATAATCAACATGATATTTTGGAACGAAGTCATCTCTCAAAAGTTTTTTGAATGCATTCCAAGTTTGAGGCACTCTTCCATGTCTACAAAGATACTTCCACCAAAGTATTGCATTGCCAATAAAAACACTAGTTGCAGTTCTAATCTTTTGCCTATCAGACCAATCATAATGTTTAAATTCTTTGTCTAATACTATCTCTCAGTCAACATAGGCATCAGGATCAAATTTACCAGCAAAGGATGGAAATGCATACTTAAATTTAATTTACCTCGTTCAGGCACAGGAGATGAGTCAATGGTGTTGTTGATCTCACGAAACTTCCTTCTATGTGATCTTGACCCTGTCATGGTTAGTAGAAAACAAGAAGATGCACGAGAATTATATAAGTCCCTATCAACTACTAGGAGGTGGAGGTTATAAGTCGCACACGCTCAAGCCCAAGCTCTTGCAAGTTCTTACGAATGCAAACAGGTGGTGCAACCGGTGGCTGGTTCGTGATAACCAGACTCAAGTGATGAGTAGGGCAATTGCAAGGGCCGATTCGACGTGATCTGCTCGGTTAGTAGAAAGTGGAGCTTGCACAGGCTTAATATTAGGTAGCAAGGAGAACAATAAGTTAATTTCAGAAAGTGCAAAAAATTGAATTATAGTTCGTATCTAGCACTTAGCCTACGTTGCTGATCAACCAAGGATGGTTGAAGGCTAAGACAAGTGTATAACAATGTATAGGAGTGGTAGACACAAGATAATTCAATAGAATGCAATTTGGAGTGAATAGCACAAGTATTGACCCAACACTGGAAACTGTAGTTTTTTGTCCACTGGACAGTACGCCGGTATTCTGGCCGTAACATTTTGTCAGATGCCTCTTTTTCAATGATTCTTTTTTCTATGTTTTCTGACAGCTTTTTCTACAATTATTCTTTTGGGGCCACTTTATTAACACCGACTGAAAAATTTACACAAAAATCACAAGTGCAGACAGTTTCAGATTCAAACAGAAAATTGGGTCAACTTTTACCGCATATAACTTTTGACTGCCTTGCTGGATTGAAGCGAAATTTTACAAGCAGATGGATAAAGCAATTATCGATCTAATGGTGGTGGTTTTACTAAAAAAGGATCAGATAATCAAAAGTTATGGCGATTTTCGTGGTGGCGACAGAAAAGGGGGTCTTCTGGCCGAAATTGGGAATTAGGGTTTGGGGTGTTACTGATGGATTTTGACGTGGGAATTTTCTTTTGGAGCTTATTTTTGGGTTTAGGACATGATGGATGGGCTTGGGTTTCAAGACTTTTTTTGGATTTTGTTAGGACCAAAGATTTGACCAGCAACTAAACAAAACTAAAAGATTGAAAGGCACAACGGGGTTTGGACAGCGGGGATTAATTCTTTTTGTAGGGCAAATTTTCTGGACTATAGTTATTAAAAACTGAAACAAGTAATTAAACTAGGGATACAAGAATTCCTACAGGTCAACTTTAGCTCTGATACCACTTGATGAGAAAGTTGGGTCCCGATCTTCCGATAGGATGATAACTTCGATTTGGAGGAGGACGAACAAAACTAAAAGATTGAAAGGCACAACGGGGTTTGGACAGCGGGGATTAATTCTTTTTGTAGGGCAAATTTTCTGGACTATAGCTATTAAAAACTGAAACAAGTAATTAAACTAGGGATACAAGAATTCCTACAGGTCAACTTTAGCTCTGATACCACTTGATGAGAAAGTTGGGTCCCGATCTTCCGATAGGATGATAACTTCGATTTGGAGGAGGACGACTTTGACGATGCAGGCTTCTAACTGATCGTGACCAGAACACCAAGCAATCGCTAAACCACACTCTGAGTTATTATCAACCGTGCCAAGAACGCGGTTGACCTGAACACGATGTTCAATTCCTGCGAGCAATCAAAGAACAAGCAAGAATAAGATGCACAAACAATCTGAAATTGCAAATAGGAAATATGAATTCACACGAGTTGAGGCCTGCAAATCGCAGTTGTTGGCCTAGTCGACACAAAAACACACGACGAAATTTTCACAGTAGAAAAACCAATCTAAACAAGCCTAAAAACCCTAAAAGAGGCATGCACATAATATATATTGAAGGAGAGGCGGGGGCCACAAGAAGTGGAGTCGAACCCTAACTCTATCTCCTGGTTCGCCATATTGTTTTGATGATTCTGACATGGTCCGAATGAATTTGGAGGTGGGGCCATGGAAAGGTCTCGGAATAAGCTTTCGAACAAGCCTAAGAACACTCGAATCGGACTGTTTGGCTGTCCTAGCGCCGGATTGTTTTGGTGATTCTGACATGCACAAAAGGAATTTGGGGATGGAGTTGGATCCGTTTGAAAGAGGACGAGATAAGCTTTCAATCATGTACTCATGCACCTCAAACGGAGTCTATATGCGACTTCTATGCACGTTTGAAGTCGGTGCTATCTCCGGACGCCGAATTGGATTCTAGAACGTGTTCAACTTGCACTCTTGCTTGGCATGGACAAAAAGTGATGTGGTGACTCTGAGGTAAAGTTGGGGAAGGCGTCGACTTGGTCTTGATGTGCGGGTCGGCTTCCCTTTAGGTGGACTCCAACCACAAGCGCGTAGTGTTGATGCATTCCTCCTTGTATAGCTGCACAAGTATACATTTTCATCATTAGGTAGCATCATATTCACATTTAAAATAAATTGAAGCTGAAGGAACGAATTCGCCTTTTGTTCAATCTTGGAGCTATGGTCGTATGCCTTTGTGGTATGGTCACATCATTTAATAGTACGACCAAAGCAAAATAAGAGCCTAACATCTAAAATGATCCAAGCCCAACTCCTTGGATCATTTCTAATCACAAGTTCCTTAAATTTCATGAGCACCATGCTTTGCCATCAATTTCTCACTTAAGGATCCAGGAAAACCAAGAATATCCCATTTTCACCATCAAGACCTAATTTACCTCATGAACACTCACAACAAGGTTAGTGTTGATAAATAGGCGTCATTAATCACCAAAACCTTAAACCAACTATATTTGGGGCCTAGATGCTTATAACAATGATAAACAATTATCGGCTTATCATTAATCCTAAAGGTAATGATAAAAACCAGCTTTTCCTATTTCATTCCCGCGGCCTTGAAAAACTAACCATGAAAAACTACTGAACAGATACTCTCTTGCCATTGTTTCTATTAACACGTTTGGAGTCACAGTATCTTTCTGCTCATATTTTTTAATCTGATTGTGTATTGCTTAGTGATAATTGATAACTATGGGCGTATGGTTACTTGCAGAGATGGCGTTTTCAACCAGGAGTACAGCTGAGAGTGATGTGTATAGCTACGGAGTGGTATTGCTTGAGCCGATCACCAGAAAGATGGCTGTGGATCCCACTTCCTGACAATATGGAAATAGTTAGCTGGATATGCTCCACATTGAACGGGAGTAATCAAATCGAAGTCATCAGCGATCCAGCTCTTATGCATGAACTATATGGAACGGCTGAAATGAAAGAGGTACGCAAGGTGCTGTCGTTAGCTCTTCGATGCACAGCGAAGGAGGCGAATCAAAGGCCTTCCATGATCAATGTTGTGAAAGAGCTGACAGATGCAAGGCATGTCGCTGGCTCATATTCGAAGCAGGGGAAACCAGGTTCCAGCAGTTCTTGATGGCAGGTAGGAAAGAGATGTGCAAACCTTTAACATCAATTTTAGTGGCCACAGGTTTTTCCTGTTTGGTACTGGAGCCTAGTTGTCCCTCCACTGTAGTACTAACGTAGTCATTGAGTCATTGTTGTCGAGTCTGATCATGTCAACCTCATAAGTCATAGCTGGTCTGAAGCATGGAGGCTGTAAGCTTGCGTTTTGGGTATAGAGAAATTCGACAACAGAAGGTATTTTTTTTTAATAAACATTGTCGGTGAAGTTGAGCTTTCCAGACTCGAAATATTTATTGTAAGCAAATCCTGGGGTGATCTACAGTACAGTCAACTTTAATTAAAAAAAATACTTTCACATGTTTTCAACTTTCTGTCCCTTGTTCAGCTGATGAATTGTCAAACCTTCTAGTCAACTAGGCGGTAATGCGCGCGATGCCGCGACGGTGAGCATGAATCGTTGTAACCAGAATCATATGTTTGGAATCTTACATGACTTTTTTTTGCCTGTCTGTAGGATCTGTTATGTTCTAACGATGTGCAAAACAAAGCGGATTGTATCAGCATGAAATCGAGAAAGATGATGTTGCCTAATAAAAAGTTGAACAAGAGATTCCATGCTGGTTATATACAGTTATAGCAATCTTGATTATGTACATAACGGTTAGGAAATTCATCCTATATTGAAACATAGTCTCTTAAAAACCAAGATGAAGCTATATAGCTATTACATGGGTAATATTTTTTTTCTTGCCTAGCGCAGTTATAATATAGATAGTGGTCTGAGATTCGTCGTATAAACAACCACGCTATTGCGAGTAAGACATGAACGTTTATAGACATCAAAAGGATGTGGCAGCAAACAAAGTAACGTAAGTGGAGTCGTATTCCTTGAAGAGCGGTATTGGAGCAAAAGGCTTATATCGCAATGGTAGTACCGACAGGATAGACATGTTAAATGTCCTGCAAAATAAAGAAGGTTTTAAATGTAGCAATGATGAGTATTTCATAGAGCAGTGGTAAGATAATGTGATGTAACCTATTGGTTTGGGTTAGTCGATACTAATTATGTACAGCGTTTTGTTTGCAGTGAAAAATCTGTTTTTTGTTGGTGCATGAAATGCAGAAATACAATGGATGTAACATGCACGACTACTTTTCACTATTTCGAAGCTGTCCTGTGCAATGAGAAATACTTGAAAAGCGTAAATGTGGTTTTTTTTTTTGGTTCTGTAGAGATTTTGTTTAATACTGATTGCGACGAAAACACAATAAGTAAAATTCGTTAGTACAAGAACAGTTGTCTAAGTAAAGATGGCAACGTATAGAAGGGATCTTAGCAAAACGAAAAACCTGGGATAGTATCCAAATGTTTGAGCAGATCAGCAGAGCAATATAAACTGTGGAGTAGCATAACGGTTTGTTTCAATGAGTACAAAAGTAACCAAGAAATCCTAAGAACACTGATACGCTGGTTTGAACCCAAAAGAAATATTCTGACAATAGGAAAAAATCACAACGTTGATTACATGCTGCAATTTGATACGCTTGACAAAGAGTGTGGGAGTAATCTTAATTTGAGTATCTATAGAGTGACGGCTATAATGTTCTCAATTTACTGGAAAAAAGGCATGCAGTAAGCAAAACTATCCTATTCATGCATGCACATTCCATCATTAGGTGATATGCAGCTATGATAGTCTTCCAGCTGTGAAACACCTATAGGGCAAAGTTTTCTATTGTATAGAAGGTATATATCTGTGTTATGTGCAAATGTAGTACCCACATGTTGATATGTAGTTTTTATGCAAGCACATTCCAAGATGAGAAGGACTGACAGAGAGGGTACACAAAATGCAGGACAAAGTGAATAAGCATGGAAATGTTGACATACATTTCAATTGGGACCCAAAAAAAAGTCAGAAATTAGCAATTAGTGTCTGCATCCTTGCTTTCTGCTTCAGTTTTATCAGATTCTGGAAGTGCCCTCTCCATAAGGTCCTCAACTTAATCTGCAAGAAACTGCGTACCAGAATTCTAACAATAGCAAGCAACTAAATAAAAAAAGTGGTTGGAATGCCACCAAATATGAACTGTTTGATCTGAATTATTACGATCTGTCTGATCCAAATAGGTAACTATCTAATACAATAGAAAATGGGGAACAAACAGAATGATCATTGATGAGTAACATAATTCATACCTACTTATCCTGGTTCTATGCACAAATAAGAAGTTTGCAGCTCAAACACATTTGTTCTGTTCCGTCCTGGTTTCTTTTTTTTTTTTACCAATTTTGTGATAAATGTGATGATTAGTATCCATTGACGTAAGCAATCTGATGGCCACCAATTTCCAACAGATCCATTTCTCCATCAGTGGCATCTATTATATAATAAAAGCTAACGGCGTGTTCTACAACTACTAACAGAAAAAGAGAAACATGCTACAAATTCTCACAAAAAACAAAAACATCTGTCCCTTGGTTAGATGGACCCTAACTAAAGCAGAGTTATAGTAGACCGAGGATGTTATTTCTAAAAAAAGAGAGAAATATGTTTTGCTTTTTTTAAAAAAAAAGCAAAACATCGAGCCCTTAATCTATTTGAACATAATTAAATTTAAACTATAGTGACCATGGGATGCTACATAATATTATAGAGGGCTTTCTATATATTTTTCTCATAACTTCTTAGGCATGTATTTTTTTTTCCCATTAGGCGTTCTATGATTTGGCATGCAGATTGTAAGCAAATTATATGAAGCCATACAGAATGAGTGAATTAACTGTCATGATAAGAAGCAATGAGGTAGAACATATTTGCTAGCTTAAAGGCCTGCGAATTCTTAGTAAGAGAGAGCATTTAATGCCAAAATATATAGAAAGAAGATGTGCACCGAAAGAAACATCCCTGTACTTACATGAGATGAATTCTAGAAATCATTTAAATCGTGTTTACCTCAGCCTCTGTAACACCTAAAAATAAATGGTGATTTGCCTGTCAGGTTACCAAAAACAGCTCGTGAAGGAGGTAGGCACATGACTGTTTATAGCAAGATAATTATTCGCAAACATCTAATTGGCTGACTTTGTCTCCACAAATACTCACAAATCTTCTTACAGTTTTTTACATATTTTTCACAAAAATGGGTAATTGCATGGTAAGTTAAACAAGTTTCACTTTCTCTATATATTGAACTTGGGAGAAAGAAAACAGCATCAACTCATCTAGCCCTATTTTATGTGGTACTGGCGTTGGAGAATTTGTGAGGATGAGGAGGTCCCTTCCGTAGTAGCATTGTTATGGTGTGGCAAAAGTTTTTAAGGGCTAACTGTAAGCGTCTGTAGAGTGACGCCTATCTCGAGAAAGAGTGTGGGAATAATCTTAATTTAAGTATCTGTAGAGTGACGATTATAATGTTTTCATTTTAATGAGAAAAAAAGGAATGCAGTAAACAAAACTATCTTCTTCATGCATGCACATTGCATTATTAAGTGATATGCAACTATGATAGTCTTCCAGCTATGAAACACCTATAGGGCAAAGTTTTCAACTGTATAGAAGGTATATGTGTGTGTGTGTGTGTGTGTGTGTGTGTGTGTGTGTGTGTGTGTGTGTGTGTGTGTGTGTGTGTGTGTGTGTGTTATGCGCAAATGTAGTACCTATATGTTGACACGTTGATATGTAGTTTTTTATGCAAGTACATTCCCAGATGAGAAGAACTGACAGAGAGGGTACACAAAATGTAGGACAAACTGAATAAGCATGGAAATGTTGACATACATTTTAATTGGGACCCAAAAAAATGGTCAAAAATTAGCAATCAAGTCAGATTTATTTACACGCAATACTGATATATCGTAAGTATTCTCGGGAATTATCAATATATTACAAAAATCCATAATTCTAAACAGTTAACAAACATCGTAGATAAAAGCTTGCAAGCAAACCACTAAATATATATAATAGCACAACTACTAAAGGAAATGGAAACGATACCTTTAATGTCAACCTCATGTAAGTTGGTCTTTGTGTTTCGGTATAGACCTTTCCACTCGTCAAGTTTCATCTTGCTTGGTGGCAGTAGATCAAGAGGATTCTTTGGCCTGGGCTTTGGTGCCTCTTTAATGCAACAATATAAGACTCCTCGGCCTGCACAGGTAAAAATTACGCTGTAGTAGCTTGGCAATGCCTAACATGGAGAATTCTGATATACAAATCCTACAACCTACCGTAAGATTGTAAACACCATAACTAAGCCTTGGGTACAACCACCTTGCAAGATCGGCATGAACCTCTGTGGCAGAGACGCCCATCCATTGGTCAATATGGGTCTACAAGAACAATAAATGGATAAGCACTAAAACTTGTTGAGCTACGACGACAATAGGAGCTATTGGATAGATCACTCACATATTCGATAAGAGAAGACTCGTAAAGATAGTTGTCAACCTTCAAACGCGCAACCTAAGGAAGAAAAAGAGACACGATGATTCATTTGATAAATATAAAGCTAGGAAACATATCGAATGAAAAGGTGTAAGGAGCTGCCTAAATCCTACACGATGACCTACGAATTGCATACAGCATAGGCTTGACACAGGCAAGCTCACATTACACATCAAATTAAGCTAAGCACACGGCACACAGCCACAAAATCCAACAAACCTAACAACATCCGAGCATATCCCAATATATTTATAGGCAATCTGAAATAAGCAACAACTACTGGAGCAAGAAATAAATCGATAAGTATAATGAACTCACAAGCGCCATGTCGGCAGGAGCTGCCTGCCTCGGCCGATCCAAATCTCACATCTGCACAAAGAACGAACCAAAAAAAATGGGGAAAAAGTGAGCTCAACTACGATTGGCACAAACATCAAGGACAGAAATCGTAGTTAGCATCTATAAGGTTATTTTCCCCTTTTGACCAAATGTAGGTTGAAGTGTAGAGACTTAATCCTTGCATAATTTTTGAAGTTTTGGTTGCGTTTTTTGGAGGTCTTGTGACGAGGGCATTGCGGACAAAAAGGGAGGAGGCTGCCACACGGGCGAAGGAGAGTAGGGAGTGTTGCAGGCGGTGGGGAGGAGGGAGCGGCTCGGCCGGCGGGGAAGAAGCTTTGGTTGCGATCTCTGGAGGTCTTGTCACAAGGGCGTCGCTAACGAAAGGGGAGGAGGGCGCGGCGTGGACCATGGGGAGGAGGAAGAGTCGCAAGCGGTGGGGAGGAGGGAGCGGTGCGGGCGGTGGGGGAGGAGGGCGTCATGGCGGTGGGGAAGAGGGGACGCGGGGGAGGAGGGAGTGGCGTGGTCCAAGGGGAGCAGAGGGCGTCGCAGGTGATGGGGAGGAGGGAACGGCTCGGCCGCGTCGCGGGCGAAGGGGAGGAGGAGGGTAACGCGTGCGACGGGGCCAAAGGGGAATAGGGGCGCATGGGAAGAGAAAGTGCGTAGTGGGAGAGGGGGAGGTGGTGGCACGGGGAAGGGGAAGGGGAAGGGGATGCGGCGTTTCGATGGGGAGCAGATGCCGGAGGGGGCAGGGGAAGAGGGAGTGGTGGCATTGGGAAGAGTGGTGACGGGGAGGGAGTCGACGGAAGGGAATAGAGAGGAAGGGACGAGAAGATTTGTGACTCGTGAGGAAAGGAATTGCGAGTGCTGGCTGCAATAGCTCGGCTAGATGCGATCGGACGGCGACGAAACAGCGCGTGCGTGATTGGCTAAAAATCCGGAAACACATACGTGGAGGGGCTGGTTGAGCGACGATTCATCCACCCTTATAAGGAGTAATATTTACAGAAAGAGCCATATTTTCCCCCTTGACTTCTTGAGTGTAATTGTCAGGAACCTTAGTTCAGGGTAAACACCGTCTGAAAAAAGGTCGGGTGGCGTTGCCTTGGTAGGATGAGAGATTAGACTATAAACTGAGATGATAGAACATTGGGAGGAAAACTAGATTAATTCATCTTTCTTGCTTAATTGATAATGCATACATGTTATTTATTTTATACGGATGACTCGACTTGAGCCCTAAAGTTCTTTGCCCCGATGAATTATCTGCATAAAAGAGATAACATGTATGCATTATCAATCAAACAAGAAAGATGAATTAATCTAGTCTTTCTTCCAAGGTTCTTCATCTCAGTCTATAGTCTAATCTCTCATCCCACCAAGCCAATGCCGCCCGGCCTTCTTCCAGGCGGTGTTTATATGTCACGTGCAGGAACCACTATTCACACACGCGAATAGCACCAGTGGCACTGTAGCATCCACGCACTATTCATGGTGGGCCTACGGGTGCATTAGTGGTTAGGAAATAGAGATAATAATAGTAAGTTTCCTTGTTATTTAGATTTACTTCTTTAGAGAAATATTCCATCTAGCAGAGATAGGTTTTCTTATAAATAGTTATTGTTTCTTAGGGTTTAAGTCGGATCATCTCTATAAAAGAGACAACATATATGCATTATTAATCAAGTAAGAAAGATAAATTAATCTAGTCTCTCTCTTAAGGTTCTATCATCTTAGTATATAATCTAATCTCTTATCCCATTAAACCAACGCCGATTAGCCTTCTTGCCAACGGTGTTTACCCTATTATAAACTAAGGTTCGTGACGATAATAACCATTAGTTTTGTGAAGATGCTAAGAATTAAGAATTATATGGTCGCAACTCACAACTCAGTCCTAATTAACTACGTACTTGTCGTACTTGGCTTTCTACAGTTTCGGTTTGATAACCATTAGTAGTACAAATCTGAAATAACGGAGACGCCGATAGCATCCAATCGTATTGTTTTATCCATGTGTTCTGCCAGTTAATTGGAACGTGGTATGATTACAATATACACGCTTTCCGATCATTCTTCGTCTCCAGGCGAACGTGAGAATCGTGCATTGGCACGTGGTAACGCGATTTGTTTATTTTTATCTCGAGTGAAGTCGTAGTAATGATAATGATGAGTAATTCATACCTCTTTTCTGTCCCCTTTGCCAGGTTGCCCCTTTCATCAATTTCTTGCCGTGGTCGCAGCAAGTGTAGAACACCAGTAGCCACCTAGCAAACCTCACAGGTCTCCAGTTCTCCACACAGAATTCACAGCAAGAGGAACACACAGGAACTGATCTGGTGGTACGCACTGCTCTTCCTTCCAACTTGTTTGTGGCTAATCTGTAGTAGAATTTTCCTGAACTTCTCCTTTCCCTTTGGGCTGCCCTTTTAGTGGAGAGATCAACTGAACTCTCTTTTTCTGCAAAATCTTTCATACTGGTGTCTGGTACTGTTCAAGGGGTCGATGGGGGGGCGCAGATTTAGTGCTTGATTCTCATCTTTCTTGCATGCTGAAATGAGATTGCTTGGTAGCTATTCTTGCATAACGAAATGGCACAAACATTGTGAGAAATCCTTGTGCTTTCTGATGCCGATGTTTGGGACTTGTCTTGAGGATAGTGTCAGGATCTATAGCTCTGACTGCAGTGCTGCAGGAGATTATCCGATGGAGAGGTACAATCACAGCTCAGGAGTTAAGAGGGGATTAGAGATAGAATAGGAGGGGAGAATCAGAGTGGGGAAGAAAAGAGAGAGGAGAACTGGAGGTGGGCACATGGGCGGAGAATGCTAGCTTCTAGGGGTGGGAATGGTCCAGCTAAATCCAATGGATTGTTGATCCGCTTCAAAATTTCTGGTAAGACGGGACAAAGGTGCGGCCGAGTAAAAAATTTGGGCCGTAGGGGCAATATCCTAATGATCCGTTGGTTTGAGTGGATCGACCCTTAAGTCGTTGCTTCTCGTTGTCTTGCTGCTGCTCCAAGCCCTCCAACGTGCCGCCGCCACCCTCCAAATCAAGCGACCCAGCCCAGCCGAGTGTAGTACTGCAGCCCTTCTCCATATCTGACGAGGATGACCTCGTCGGCGGCGCCGTCGGGGGCCCGGATGGCGCCCCCGTTAAGGAGATCGCCTTCGCCGCCGCACTCCTTGCCTTTGGGGCCTTCGGTGCCGTCGCTAGCCTCCTCATGGCCACCAACCGCGTCCGCGGCGACTGCGTGCACGGTGAGACCACGCCTTCTCCATCTCTGACGAGGATGACCTCGTCGGCGGCGCCGTCGGGGGCCCGGATGGCTCCCCTGTTAAGGAGATCGCCTTCGCTGCCGCACTCCTTGCCTTTGGGGTCCTCGGCGCCGTCGCCAGCCTCCTCATGGCCACCAACTGCGTCTGCGGCGACTGCGTGCACGGTGAGACCACGCCATCTCCTCTTCCTTCGCTCCTAATTCCCCCTCTGTGTATCTCAACGATTGGAGAAGCTTCTTCCTCGCATCTAGGACCTTGATGTTGTTGGCAGTTTTCCTAATTCATATACTCTCTTTCTAAGTTTGTCTTTTGATGCATTGACCAAAGATTTTGTGCACTAATATATTCAGAGATCTGTGATATATAATTGTGCCAAAGTTCTTTTATATTTGTGTCATTGATAGCATTGTGCTCTAGTTTGTTCACTAGTCTTTGGCAGCCTTGCCGTTTGACGCGTTGATTTTTTGGTTGAGCGAATGGAGTGGTGCGACCCATAAGAACCAATGGAACTTAGGGTCATTTGCTGTTTGAACCAATGGATCACCCGGTTATCCACGCAGGGAGATGTGGATTGCACAGGATAGGTTCGGGTCGAACCGCTTTGACCCACGCCCACCCCTACTAGCTTCCCGTTAGAGTTCAGATCTGTCACTTGGCATGTGTCCGTCCATGGAACGGCATGGGTTTACCAGTTTATACCAAACCATGAGTGCGGTAGCGCCGTAGCGGTAACATATGAATAATAGGATCTATGTAATTTAGTTTTGGGAGAGCAGGGAAGCACTACTCTAATAATAAACCTCACATGTAAGTGTAACAAGCCACAATTGCAGCTGCTCCGTTGTGTTGTCCTTAGATCTCATCCATTAGATGTAAAGCCATATCATTTAACTTTTAACCTTGATTTCAAGAATTGGCCGTTACCTCTTTTTCCCATATCACGCATTGACATTGGGGGTGCTTATCCGAGAAATTTTCAAAAATATGTATTGAAGATATTAGCTTAGCAATAAGTATATGATTCCCTCCCCTAAATAATTGGTGCCGTTTGCTCTGGTCGCGCCTTCGCCTTGAGATCGGTGCATCCTATCCATCTAGGGTTCACATATCCAATCCTAGTTTTGTGTACGACCGACCTGGCCATGGTCATAGTCGAGGTCTTGGTCACCACAGGTTTATTATATCTAATATTAATTATTTTAGTGTTATATTATCTCTACTTCTTAAAAATTAGGGTCGGTGGTTATTCGTCCTCTTCATCTTCTTTGACGTCGTTGGATCAGCGAGTGGGGTACGACAGTCTAGATCGTGTTGCTGAGTACAATGACGGCTGACGACCCAACATGTTGGAATTGTGATTTTTTTTAATCCGTAGCAAAACACGAGCATTGGACTAGTATCATACTATACTTCATGAGTAATGTATACAAAGTACTAATATTAGTACAAAAATGGCCCGTGCACCAGAATAGTAGACACAGTGTTATTTCCATTAACAGAGCAAGCATGCAATCACTCAAAAGTCAGAAGTCACACGAACCGAAAGCCAATCTCTGTCTCACCTATATATTTTTTAGAAAATTATTTATTTGTTATTGGAAATTGGTCGGTTCTCTAATATGTCATCGTGAAATTGTTTTTCCTTTAGTTGTCATTCGATCTCAATTTTCATTTCTTATTTGCCACTACCGTCATTCCCCGTGAGTTAGGCTGTTAAGTGGTGCGCAAAAAGACTATATTGCCATTCTTCTTCCTCCTCCACACTCTTCATGTTTCTCTTCTAGCTTCGTTCAAGTTCATCGCTGGAACACTTTAGAAACCAAATGATGATAGCTCAAAGTTTTTAGTTTCTTCCCCTATTGTTAGGTCCTTCGGCGACGGTGAAGCAAGCATGCGGTAGAACGTGGAACGAGGAAGGAGATGGTGGTGGTGGCTCAGCCTAAGACTCACCGAAGATGGCAAAATCGACGACAGCAGCGATTCAAGGTGGACGGAGGAGACGCCTTCGATTTCGGCAAACCGCTGTGGGAATCACAAAATTAGTTGAAGGAAAAGAACAAGGAGAATGTGGAACACATTTTGACGCAAGAAGACGTTGAGGAAACTCACTGGAGTGGGAGATTGGTTGTGATGGGTGACGCTGGTCTCGAGGAAGATGTCGGCGGTACACGGCGGTGTCGACAGGGGGAGGTGAAGACGGCGGTGATGTCGACCAGGGGAGGTGGAGACGGCGGCGAGATTCCTTTATCAACGCGAGCATGGGAAGGCGACGCTGGTCGAAAAAAGGTAGCGCGACCAAGGTCAACAGCGTTGGCCGGAGGGAGGTGGACACGATGGAGGAAGGAAGGAAGAGAAGGAGAAGAGGAAATGAAAGAGGAATAAAAAACTGACAAAGTGGGCCAGGCTCAAGGGGTAAGGTTGTCATTTATGCAAAAATATGACAACCTCATGGGACTTAACGGCAAATCTCTCATGATCGCCTAACAAGAGTGGCAAATATGGGATAGAAGTTTAGATCGAATAGCAATCAAGAGAAGATCAGTTTTGCGATAGCATACGAGGAAACTGACCAACTTTCGACAAATAAAGAATTTCCTCTATATTTTTCTACTCTATCAGTCTACCTTAGGGCATGTATAATGATATAGACAACTGAATGTCTATAGTACCATCCATATTATCTACAGACAGCACCAAGGACAGCTCCTACAATAGGTTTTTTTACATGTCTCTCTAGACAGCTTCTCCATGTACATTGTGTCTTGTTTCTCATGTTACAGTCGACTACTGTATGAGAGACGGCCTAATTCTCTATGCTCTCCCTCTCTCATCCACATCATCTCGTACCCTACATGACAAGACTTACAGATAGCTGACGCCATACTATTGTACATGCTCTTAGGCTTTCTTTAAGGAAGAGCAAGTAGCAACATAAAGCCTATACATCGAGACAGTAAAAAGGTGAACTCCGTCACACAACAGCACCAAGCCGCCCAATTCCATGTGAAGCATGACCAGCCCAGTTTCGTTAAAACCCTTGGTCACCAGCTTTTTCCCAAAGAACTGCATGTCGATCAAGCGCAAAGCGGTCAAGCTTATAACTATGTGATGTGAAGTGTTTCGTACTTGAGGAGGACTGACCCTCGTAGCTTCTGAAATTAAAAAAAAAGAGAGAGAGAAAAGAGAGGGCCTTCATTAGTGGTGGCCAAATGGGAAGCACGGCTTAGCCCGGCACGTGCATGATTGGGCACGACCCATCTCGGTACGGTCCATTCTTCCTAAAAATCAGAAAAATGTGTAGAATTCAGAAATAGATATGAAAAATTATTTTAAAAAATGAGATAAACATATTGAAAATGTAATAAAGAGCTTTATTAATGTTCAAATGGCTACCTCGTTAAAACATTTACCAAGTAAAAACTCAACATGAGAAAATCTTAGCAAAAGAAAAAGAGTACAATCTATAGCTCTACATACATCCTTGTTCTATGTGTCGTTGTCTAGGTATAGATTTTCAAACACATCCGACAATTCTGGATTTTTCATAGAATGTTGTGTTAGTGAATTAGCTTGTTCCCAGTTCTTCACAGTTAGAAGTGTCTCCACTATTTCACCTGTGAGACGTGTTCTTCTCTTCTCCAATATTCTTCTAGAAAGATTGAAAGCGGACTCGGAGGAAACCGTCGAGACAGGAACAGTTAACACATCACGGCAAGTAAGGATAGCACGGGATATGCTAACTTATGGTCATGCCACCAGTGCAAAATTTTGAAGTTTTCTGAGTTAAAATCCACCGTATCAATGTCCAAATAGGCGGATAGTTCCTCACTCCTTGGGTGAGAGGTTGGTATTAAACTTTATTAAGAAGGTGCTGTTGTAGAAGAAGAAGACCTGGACCTAGAGGAAGAGCCTGCACCCCAGATCTTGCCCTATAGATTTGTCTTATCACTTGAGATGGGTGCTACTGGAGTTCGTTACAAGCGGACTCCCTGGAACTTATTGTCGTACCTTTGGAAAACCTCATGTAATCGAGAACGAACATATGTAAAATAGTTAGAATAGTCTAGCCCCAATAGCATCACTAAGAAGATCAAGAACATTAACAAATCCGTCAATTTTAGCTCTAGGATCTAAAATAAATACAAATGCATATAGGAAAGAGATTTCTTTCCAATATTTAAGGTATTTAGTTTTCATAGCAAAAAATAGCCTCTCTTAAAATTGTGTCATTTTCATAGTTTTTCAAATGACTAGCAATCTGTAAAATACTATGCACAATAATAGAAGATGTTGGATAATAGACAGCGGACAAAGCAATAGTGGCCTCATAAAAAATTTCTAAAAACTGAAGTATCTTCTCAGCAACGAACCAATGTTGCTCAATTAATAGTATAGTACTATCAATGCTCTGATAGTGCGTTTGAATAAAAATAGAAAAAAAATGCTCTTATATGGTAAAGGACTCTTAATCATCCGATAAGTAGAGTTCCATTTTACCGGCATGTCCAAACCGAACTTTCTTGGACGTACACCCATCGTCTTGTAGAAGTTCTTATATGCTGTTATTCTTACGTTAGAATTATTCAAGTAAGATATCGCATCGTGAAAAGCTTTAATATACGAATTCAACCTCTTCAAACCATATTTGACTATACCGTTAATAATATGACAAGCGCATCACTGATGTAGCAAGAAGGAATCAGCGTATGTACTTAACATTGCAGTAAGAATACCCATGGCCCTAGAGTTCGAAGCGATAGTCTAAAGTAATTGAGAATACTTTGTCTGTAAGACCAAAGTCTTCCGCGATTTTGATAATATAATCTGCAATATTCTCACCCGTGTGTGCTACACCAATTAATTTGAAACCTATAATTTTTTCTCCATTACCCAGTTGTCATTAACATAATGAGCAACTATACTAAGATAATCCTCCCTAGCCCGACCACTCCATATATCCGAGGTCAAGGCCATCGAAAATGTGCACGTACTAAATAGTTTCTTTATTTTATTACGACGTTCATTGTAGTGTTTTACTAGATCCCTAGTTGTTGTATGTCTAGAAACGGTAGAAAATCTAGGATTATGCGCAGTCCTAATGTAAGTTTGGAAAGCAGTAGACTCCTCAAAGCCTAACGGTAAATCCTCATAAGAAATTAAACGACAGAGAGATTGACAGGCTACCTCAAGATCGTAGTCCTAGCTACGTACCATACCGTCGAGGTTGTACTGCAACTACATCTACCTCATTACCAATCTTTGCTTGGCCTTACATCTTGTAGCATGTCTAAGCAAGTGCCTCGTTCCACCTGTAGACCTTGTAGACAATTCATAGCGATAAATTTTGCAAATAGCATATGGTACCTCATTTCCCTATGCGTTTGGCTTGGTTGTCCTGTCGAAATTCTTCCACACTCCCGATGTATACGGTTTCAACCTTTTTGCTCCGATAGTCATCGACGAAGATGCTACCATGGAACCTGATGACAGAACTCCGCCTTGCCCTTCCAGTAACAATTACGGTTGGTTTGAGGCAGCCGCAACCTCCATGGATGCAACTTCCTCTGGTGAAAGTCCATAATCATCGTGTCGGTGATCTAGAACTGATCTTACGTATGATTGTTTGATTCAGGGGGACTCCTGGACTAAATCTACGCAGAGAATGACACAGGGATTTTATACAGGTTCAAGCGTTCTCCGGAGAGAATAATAACCTTACTCCTGTATGGTTGTGTATTGAGTGTGATGATTACAATCAAGAGGAAGACTAAAGCCTAATGTCTTATGCTCCTAATCGATATGTCTCCTGCTCGATCTGTGTCCTCCCTTTGCCTTCTAACTTCAACCTTTTATATAGCGTATGAAGTGGTGGCAGTTTCTCCAAGTGAAGTGATGCCTCAATGTTCCAAATGATGAACCGCTTGATGACGGTTGCTGCTAGGGACGTGGAACCCCCGCATCGCCAAGTAGTTATTGTTAGGAACAGAGGTGATTCATGCAGCCATTCATAGAGAATAACAGTGCATATTAAATACGCCATGTGTTAAACACAACGCATAAGACTCCGTAACCGACTGAACCCACACTTCTGTAGGCTCCAAAGATTATATGATGGCCGTAACTGACTAGGTTGTGGATATACTTACGACCACAAGGTGCTCGTAGATAAGACTCACAATCTTAAGCTAGTCACAGAAGGACTTACGACTAGAGACTTGTCGTAGGAAAACTTACGACCAGGGGGCGGTCGTAGTAGGACTTGCAACTACTCCGCAAAGCTTTTCCCTTAAGAACAATTAGGGGTATACTTGTGGGTAATATAAATATATTACTATCTATAATGAGAATTACAGATAAATAAATAAATGAGGATTATTAGATCCTCGTCATCTAGCCCCCTAGATTCAAGTGAAAGTAACTTACTTGGAAAAGGAGTCGTATAAGATCTTATGACCATAAAGTGGTCGTAGAATGATGGTCGAAAGTAAAGCCTTTCCGACTGGTATTCCATTCGACCAGGAATAGACTTGGTCAAGAAGGTAATTTCGCTTGAGTTGTAAAGACATACTTAGTTTTCTCGAACAAACAAACTAAAGAATCTCAATCGACTCTCACAGATTTGTCGGTTGGAGCAGTTCTCGAAGAGGTGGTAACTGTTGAGTTGCCACGATCTTTAACTCTAGCGCACGGCTGTAAAAACTTACCGCGGGTGTGATTCTAGAGTTCTTACTTTCCCCATTTGCTTCAACTGTTCCTCAAGCCCTTGCTCTCCCCCGCCGCCAACCAAATCGTACGCTTTCTTGAAATCTTTCCAAACTCAAATCGCTCGCACTTAGAGAAGATGGCTGGAACCGCTTCTAAGTGGGTGGAATCAGAGATGGATTCGGCAAAGATAAAAGCATGGTTGCCGCTGAAAAGATTCTGAAGAAGGAATTCGTGAAGTAGATTGAGGCTGCTGGGCAACATTGGCCGTCGGGGGAGATCGGTCAGATCCCCGTCTTCTAGGCGTACTGTGAGTGTGGCCTCCGACTGCCCGCTCATCCCTTCCTTACACTCGTACTCAAGCACTTTGGGGTGAAGTTAGTGAACCTTGTTCCCAATTCCATTATAATATTAAGCATATTCGTGTACTTGTATGAGGCTTACCTTAGGATCCTTCCAGACCTAGAGCTCTTCCAATACTACTATGGAATGAGCAGATAGTCTGGAATCGCCGGGAGCTGCAGCCTGAAGCTCCATAACGGGAAGACCAAGGAGTACATTCAGATGTTTACTCGGTCGTCATGGCCGGGGTGGAAGAAGAAGTGGTTCTACTGGAAAATGACCAGTGAAGACAACCTCTCCTTCATAGGGAAGGCTGCCGAGAAGATTTCTTCCTGGGATTCGACTCCCAAGGATCTTGGCCAGATCACCCCCTATATTCAAGCCATAAAAGACTTAAAGGAAGAGGCGCTCACCGGATGGCACGTGGTGAAGGATTTCATCACGCACCGCATTAGCCTTTTGAAGAAACGAGCACATCACATGTGGAGGTACTCGGGGGGCTACGGATTTGACCAGAGATTACGAGAAAGGTAAGTGATTCTTTAACTCGGCCCTTTTTGGTTAATTTCGAGCTCAGTTGTTGAACATTTTATTTGCTTATGCAGATCTCCCTCAAACAGAGATTGACACCCGAGTCAAACTCGTTTATGGGAAAGCTCCGCCACCTGATGCGGTGGCTCCTCAAATCCTAGCGGTCGTATCCACAAAGGATAAGGAGAAACACCTAAAGGTAATCAATGATTGATTCCATCTTTGGGCCCTCGTAGTCGTAGGAAACAACCACTAAATAATGTTTCTTTTTCTGACCTTTGCAGAAAGTAGGCATGGCAAACCGTCAAGAAGACCAAGAGGTCGGACAGATGGTCATCGGCACGGAAGCAAAAAAAGTCAAAGCTCCTCCGACCAAAAAGCGTCGACTTGTAAAGGCCGTCGACAAGCAAGGGGCAAACCCAAGTTTCGATCCGACCAGGCCCTTTGAAAAATTCTTTGCAGACATAGTTGCTGCAGAGAAAATAAAGGCGATCGAAGCAGCCGAAGCCCCTAAACACAAAGCCCCTAAGACCAAGGTACCATTCTGCTATGATGACAAGAGTTTTTAGTCTCAGCTTCTCATGACTTTGTTAAGCAACTAGAAAAGGAGAACTATAAAAGCTTTGTATCTTTTATGAAGGATGCTGCTGCGTCGGCAGAGCCTATGGTCGAGGGAAGTACTGCTCCTAAGGTGGTCAAAACAGATCTCGACCATCAGGAGAGTAAGAAAGCTCAAGGAGCGGCAGCTCTTGCTCAAGACCCATGACCAGACGTGGTCATGGCGGACCACATTCCTCGACTCGAATTTCGACCAGATATGGTCGAAGAGAAGGAGTCAAAGAAATCTTTCTTAGGAAAGGTTTCTTCTAAATTCATGATCAAGTTCAGAAAATCAAGGTATGTAAAAAGACAAAAATATAAGAATAGCATTTACCTTTTGCTTTCTACAATTTTGAAGTATTTTTTATTTCTGTGATTTTAGCCCGACTCCTCCAGCCCCCAAGGATGCCTCCCTCGAGAAGCCCACCGCCACTTCTCCTGCAGTTGTAGAGACAACAAATGTTTCTCCTATAGTCAAAGAGACGACAACGGAGGTGGTCGAGGGATCAACCACTATCCCTGTGGTGGAAGAAGTCATTGCCGCTGAGGCTACTATGACCACTGAGGTGGTTGTAGAGGCAGAGGCAAAGACAGCTAATGAAGCGGTGGAAGCATCTCGCCAAGGTGGTAGTGGAACCTCCGACTACCGCGCCGAGAAGGAAGTTGTCGAAGTCGTTCCTCCCGGCCCTCAAGGAGAAGCTACCATTACTGAAGAAGAAGAAGAAGAAGAAGAGTACTTTAACTTCTTCTCTGAATTCTTTGGCCCAACATCCATTGTAGGATCTTCCTCATTCAAATCTTGCAACCGAGTCCCTCACCCTAAGGACATTCCTAACAGGGGGATGTCTTTGATGACGAGCGTCTTCAAAAGGTATGATGGGACAAAATTGAAGAGATCGATGAACTCAAAGACCCCCAAAGGGTATTCGCCAAGTTTGCTCGATCGAGCATTTATGTAAGCACTTAATACCAAACATTTTCATATTTGGTCTTTCTAGTATCTCATTGTCCTTTATTCTGAGATCTTTGAAACAAATCGTCGCTGTTGGTGAATACAACCGACAACATGTCCTGCTAAGGCAGCAAAAAGCTGAACTCTGCGAACAGGCTGAGCGATGGTAAGCTACTGTCATATGTAGTCTTTTATGGTTCTACTACATGTTCAGTACTCATGTCTATCTTTAACCTTTTGTAGGTTTAAGAGTGACGAAAAATCCCTGGCTGACGCACTCGACCATGAGAAAGTCGAGACACAAAGGCTAAGGGATGAAAAACTTGACCTAATGAAGAAACTTTAGGAGGCTGACTTTGCAGCTCTTGATCTGTAGAGTGAGATACATAGTAAGTTCTGAACTTAAGACTGCTTATGATAATGATCTTCTGTTCTTTTTCTAACTCTGGTTTCTTTTCATAAAAAGAGGTCAAAATGGGTAACCTCCAAACCGAGGTTAACAAAAAGGCCTTGATTGTTCACGAGCTATCCCGTACCGCTAAAGGAAAAGACCAAGAGATAAAGTCATGGGAAGAGCAATCTGCGAGGAAGGATACCTCCCATGACAACGAAATCAAGCAACTTGACTCTCGATTGGCGGGTACGTAACTCTTTACCCACGACCAGTGTTGCTTACTAGTTGTTTATAGATATGCTTCTGATTGGTCGTACTCTATTTCAGAGAAAACAGTCGAAATAAAGTGACTCCACGAAGCTTTGACTTGTAGTCAGGAAGAGACGAAGTTGTTGAAGATCAACCTTCAAGACAACATCTCACTTTTAAACAACGTACTCGGTGGGCTTGGTGCTGAGGAAGTTACTCCTCTTGAAGACACCATAACTGCTCATTCGAGTGTTGTTGGACAACAAGTCGGAGCCTTAGGGGAGATGATAACTGCTCTAAAGGACAACCAGGCTGACTCACTGAGAGAGGCGGAAAGTGTAGTAAGCTATGCCTTGGCAAAACTTAAGGCACGCGACCAAAATCTCAACCTTCAACCGATCGAGGACGACTTCGACTGCTCCGAAGCATAAGCAACTCGTCTAATCGAAGAGGTGAAGCCAGTCAGCCAAAAGGTCGCAGAGGAGATGCAGATTGGATCTCCTTCATCAGAGTAGTTTGTAATAGGAAAACTTGTAAAGACAAGTCTTTTGTTTATAAATATAAAGCTTCTTTTTTTCCTGCAAACTATCTTGTCGAGTAGTTAGTAACTCGTAAGATAATGAACAAAAGAAAGAAATTAAAAATTAAGACTAAGAATCGAAGTCATATTAATAACTATATCCTAGCCCCTGACTATTTGCTTAGTTTATTTATATAAACTAAGTAAATAGTGTATATAAGGGTTTACTTAAAAAAAGCAGTTTGTCCAACTTGTGTTGTCGATCTTGATTGTCGTGTTCTGGTCGTAAGAGTTAGTAACAGATAAACACTAGGAAGTTCCTTCTAGTGGGTAGGACCACGTGCAGAGAGGAAAGACTTCGACTAGTGAAGCTACGTGCTCCGACCATAGTAATCAAATCAAGAGTATCAACATGAGTGGGAGAAACTCTTCAGAGTGCCTTAAAATTTTATTTGACCTTTTCCAGTAAACTCAATTTGTTTGACACTAATAGCAAGAGTTAGAAACAATACGATACTAAGAAGTTTCTTCTAGTGGGCAGGACCACATGCAGAGAGGAAAGACTTCGACATGTGTCTTTCTCTAACCAGTTAAAACGTATTGAGGTTACTTAAAGTAGCCAAACAAACTATAAAAGTATACTCCACTTAGAGAATTTTTCAAAAATGATGAAGAAATAAACTAAGGTTAAAAGAGCTGGCTTGAGAATGTTTCGACTAGATTTGTTGAACCCAGTCTCTTTGTATTGGTAGCAAAAGTTAGGAACAAGTCGAAACTAGGAAGTTCCTTCTAGTAGGCAGGACCACGTGTAGAGAGGAAAAGTTTCGACTAGGTGTTGTTACCCTTCTTTGACCAGTGTAAAGAAAACCAAGATTTAAAATTGATTGAGAAATCATCAAAGTGCTACTCAATAAAAGGCAATAAAGAGTTTAAAAAAACCTAAAACTTTATTGATAGAGTAAATAGTTACATATAAAATTGGTGTAACTGGTCGATGTTCCAAGAATTAGAGAGAATCCGACCGTCTTCCATTGCTAGTCGTACCAAATCTGGTCGCGTAACTTCGACCACTGTGTAAGGACCTTCCCACTTGGTGGAAAGTTTATTCCGATTAGATTGGGATTGAATCTTTTCAATACCAAGTCACCTAAAGCAAGGCTGCGAGGTTGGACCTTACGATCATAGTATTTGCGTAGGGCTTGTTGGTAAACCGCTGAACGGATTAAGGCTTGATTCCTCTTCTCTTCGAGCAGGTTGATGTCATCCGCTCGAAGTTGTTCCTGGTTAGAGTCGCGGAAGTTTTCGACTCTTGTCGACCTGATCTTTAGTTCTGGTGGAAGCATGGCTTCAGCTCCAAAAACTAGGGGAAAAGGTGTCTCATATGTAGCCTGACTAGCAGTCATACGAACTGCCCATAACACAGAGGGTAATTCTTGTACCCAAGCCCCCGAGCACTTAACAAGCTCGTCGAACACTCAGGTTTTTATGCCCTGCATTTTTTTGCTATTCAATCTTTCAACTACCCCATTACTCTGTGGGTGGGCAACAGAGGCATAACATAACTTGGTACCCAACTCGAAGTAAAATTCCTAAAATTTTGCTCTCGAAAATTGTTTACCATTGTCTATAATTATTCGATTGGGAACATTAAATCGAGTAATCACACTTCTCATCATGAACCTTTTAGCGGTTTCTGTCATTATCCTAGTCACAGGTTCGGCTTCGATCCATTCTGTGAATGTATCCATATCCACAAAGAGGAACTCAAAACCCCCTGATGCTTTTGGGAATGGTCCTAGGATATCGAGACCCCAGGTCGCAAAAGGCCATGAAAGAGGAATAGTTTGCAATGCCTGAGCCAGTTGGTGTATTTGGTTGCTATGAAACAGGCATTGTATATACTTTTTAACCAACTCTTTGGCATCACGAAGGCCCATTGGCCAGTAAAAATCTTGTCGGAAGGCTTTACCGACCAGTGTTCTGTAAGAAGCATGAATTCCACAGATGTCCCTGTGTATGTCGTAAAGGAGATTTAATCCTTCTTTCTGTGATATGCATCGTATGAGAACCCCTTGAGTGCCTCTTTTATAGAGGACTCCTTCGACCAAAGTATACATTTTGGACTTACGGGATAAATGATCTGCCTTGAGATCACCATCGGGTATTGTACCCTTCTGAAGATACTCGTAGATGTGATTCATCCAGGTATCCTCGTACTCTAGAGAGGCTGTCTCAATAGGAGGTGTCTCTGGTGTTTCGACTAGAGACAGCTTCTGGACCTGCACCAAGAAGACTCCTTGTGGTACTTGAGATTGGGAAGAAGCTATTCGAGCTAACTGGTCAGCGAAAAAATTATCCTTTCGAGGGATATATTGTAACTCGAAACCGAAAAATTGCTTTTCAAGCCTTCTAACTTTCGATAAGTACTGAGACATGGTCAGATTAGAACACTGGTATTCTTTTTCAACTTGATTCACAACTAGTTGAGAGTCTCCTCTCACGAGTAGTTGTCGAATCCCGAGCACTTTCGCTGTTCGTATGCCAGCCAATAAACCTTCATATTCTGCCACATTGTTAGTGGCAGGAAAGTGCAATTGAATAGTATACTTTAAGGTCTCTCCTGTAGGAGATTCCAAGACCACCCCAGCCCCCGAGCCACTTAACGTAAGTAACCCGTCAAAGTACATCGTCCACTGGTCATAGGTATCGTACTAGGGATCCTTAATAGGCTCAGGATTTGTACATTCGGTGATAAAGTCTGCCAAGATCTAAGATTTAATGGCTGTTCAGGACATGAAATGAAGGTCGAAGTCCTCAAGTTCTACTGACCATTTTGCCATGCGTCCCGCTGCTTCCTTGTTCTGGAGGACCACTCCTAAGGGAAACTCAGACGGCACAATTATTTTGTGCACATAAAAATAATGCCACGGTTTTCTCGAAGACATGAGGAGGGCATATAGAAATTTTTTAACCTGAGGGTATCGCTCCTTAGGCCCATGTAAAACTTCACTTATGTAGTAAACTGGTCGTTGGACGTTTTCATATTCTGCGACCAGTGTTGCGCTCACTGCCTGTGGCATGCCAGCTAGATATAATAAGAGTATCTCTTCTGATTTTGGAGAAACCAGAACAGGAGCACTCGTAAGATATCTCTTGACATCCTCAAAGGCTGTATTTGCCTCTTCTGACCACTCGAAACACTCGTGCTTTCTGAGAAGTTTGAAGAAAGGAAGTTCTTTTTCTCCCAGTCGTGCGATAAACGACTGAAAGCTGCCATGCATCATGTGAGTTTCTGGACTTCTTTCTTCGTGGTCAGAGGGCGCATTTGTTCAATGGCATTTATCTTTTCAGGATTTGCTTCGATTTCTCGTGCAGAGACAAGGAATCCAAGCAATTTTCCTGACGAGACTCCGAACACGCACTTATCAGGATTGAGTTTTAAACGGTGTTTTCTGAGGTTGTCGAATGTTTCTTGCAGGTCAGAAATATGATTAAGTCACTTGATGCTTTTTACGACTATATCATCAACATAAGTTTCCAAATTTTGGCCTAGTTGAGGTGAAAAAGTCGTTTTCATCAAGCGTTGAAAAGAAATACCAGCATTTTTTAGATTATGGAAAGGACACCACCTAGGCTTGTCATTCTTCCGTTCGAGGCGTTTGCCCTTGCCCTAATCGGAGTATGGATTGGAACCTCGAGGCTCCTTATCGCTTACGGCCAAGACTTCCTTGGAACTTTTGGCTTGAGGCTTCTGGCCTTTAGCTGTGTTCTTGGATTTCTTGGCCTTCTTATCCTTATTTTTGCTACTTTTGCCTGTTTCTTGAGGAATGTGTCTTCCCGATCGATTATTTTGTTCCAATCGACCGCTTCAACAGCAGTCGCATATCGATCAGCCATCTCAAAAAGCTCGGCAATAGTAGCTGAAGGATTCAAAGTGATGTCCTATGTGATCCTTCTGCTGCGGACTCCCTGCTTAAAAGCTCTAATAACAGAAGAATCAGAAACCTCAGGTATAGAATTGCAAACTTGACTGAAACGCCTAACGAACTAGCGTAGGGTCTCGTGTTCGTTCTGTCTCATCCTGTGCCTCTTTCTCGGGTCGATGGTAGGTGCCTTGAAAGTTGGTTAGTAGAAGGTCGCAGAGGTATTGCCACAAATAGATCGACTCTAGTGGTTGGTTTAACAACCACGATCGAGCAGATCCTTCGAGCACAGTTGGAAGGTAATTTGCCATCACGTGCTGTCCTCCTCCTACTGCTCGGACCACGGTTGTGTAGATTTAAAGAAATTCTACGGGATTCTGGGACCCATCAAATTTCTCCATGTTAACTTGTCGAAACCGCGGCGGCCAGCGAATTGCTTGGAGATTAGGCAAAAACGCCCGGCATCCGCAATAACATCATATCACCTTATCTGTAGAAAAGAAGGGTTGATATCACAATGTGATCGTAGACGACGATACCCGATCATAGGTGGACCCGACCTATGATAGGTCTCAGTCCTACGAGGGTAATACTCCTCGTAGTTCATCTGCTGTTGTAGATTTCTGGGTTATACCAGTGAACGATCATCTCCCTTGGGAGCTTGTCGATCGTCAGACGTTCGAAGAACTCTTCTCTGACTGGAGTTATGGTTAGGAGAACGACGTAACCTGTTGTTGCACCGATCTCCATGAGGTGAGTTGTTCAAACGACCGGTGGTCGATGGAGTCGTACCGCTACGACTTTCAGAATGATGTCGGCGAGGATGCTCAAGTCTTGACATCGTGCTTCAAAGCCTTCGTGTGATCTCTTCAGTAAAGAGGTTGTACCCTAGCGCTTGTGCGAGTTCTTGAGTTGGGTTGTCGAGCAGATCGTTTATATGTTGGAGTTTCCGAGCTTCCTCCGACTGATATTGAACGTGCCCAAGCAAATTTCTCTAAGCCACAATTCTTCTCCTTCGGGTTGTCTCAGGATCATCCACATCTGATCCTTGAGTTTGCCTCAATAAAGTGCGATCATTTCGATTATTTCTCCTACGCTCATCAAAGTATTGATCCCGTTCATTGCCGGAGGCCTCCTCGCCATTGCCACAAGAGGTCGGAGTGTGTGATCGGCGGGGAGCATCCTTAGGCCTGCTTTCTAGGAGAGAGATCATGATCTGAAGTGAGGACGAAGACCTCCTTTATGTGATCTCCACTTGCGTTTGAGGCCTCCTGGCTTGAAGAGTGGTCAAATGATACCTTCTGGCGACTTGGAGTAAACCCTTCCAAGAAAGGGAATTCTAGATTATAACCGTCTCCGTTCGCAGGTGTATCCTGCGATGGAATGGTCGAACCCGCAGGAAGAGCATGCTCACCCACATCCTCTGTGGGGCCAATCTAAGGGAGAAGACCACCAGATGCTGATGGAGTCCTAGAATGATGGCTTCCAGAAATTTCCGTGCCAGATTAGACGGCCTTAGACGGACTCGAACACTTGGAGGGGGAACCCTCGCTATGTTCTGGGTTTGCCTTGGTGTAGTCCTGATTATGGTCAGATAGACCCTTGCCCTCTGAGGAATCGAGTTCCCCATTTGGGCGTAAGTTTGTGGGGGATAATGATCCCTCCTCAACTCTATCCGTGGTATGGTCTCCTGAATCTGGTGAAAGATCCCTAGAGGTGGCATTACCATCGGATAAAATGATACTTGGCTCGTAATCGAAGTCGGCATCCATGTCGAGGTCTGTGTAGTCAGCCAAGTCGAACCAATTCTCCTTGTTCCACTCTCTTTCCATGGAAGCATTAGGAAAAAAGAGAATTTGTTGACAAGGAATCACCGAAAGTTCCCCACGGTCGGCGCCAACTGTTGGTGATCTAGAACAGATCTTATGTATGATTGTTTGATTCAGGAGGACTCCTGGACTAAAGCTACATAGAGAATGACACATGGATTTTATACAGGTTTAGACCTTCTTCAGAGAGAATAATAACCCTACTCCTGTGCGGTTGTGTATTGAGTGTGATGATTACAATCAAGAGGAAGACTAAAGCCTAATGTCTTGTGCTCTTAATAGATCCGTCTCCTGATCGATCTGTGTCCTCTCTTTGCCTTCTAACTTCAGCCTTTATATAGCATATGAAGAGGTGGCAGTTTCTCCAAGTGAAGTGGTGCCTCAATGTTCCAAATGATGAACTGTTTGATAGAGGTTGCTACTAAGGATGTGGCACCCTCACGTCGCCAAACAGTTATTGTCAGGGATAGAGGTGATTCATGCGGCCATTCATAGAGAATAACAGCGCATATTAAATACCCTATGTGTTAAACATGGCGCATAAGACTCCCTAACAGACTGAATCCACATGTCTGTAAGCTCCATAGATTATAGGATGGTCATAACTGACTAGGTTGTGGATATACTTATGACCACAAGTTGCTCGTAGATAAGGCTCACAACCTTAGGTTGGTCGCAGAAGGACTTACGACTAGAGACTGGTCGTAGGAAAACTTACGACCAAGGGGTGGTCGTAGTAGGACTTACGACTACTCCGTAAAGCTTTTCCCTTATGAACAATAAGAGGTATACTTGTGGGTAATATAAAAATATTACTATCTATAATGAGAATTACAGATAAATAAATAAGTGAGGATTATTAGATCCTCGTCACACCAAGAGCAAAGCTATCGTAATTTTTCATAACAAAAACTGCAAAAACAAAACTAACACTATTGTTTCATCCTAGCATAACAAATAATAACAATAAAATTATGCAAAAAAATATATAGTACCTCTTTTGCTGCCTTGCTGCCAAAAAATGAATTTTCCAAGATTTGGCACATTTTTTTAAAAAATATTGCCAAATTATCTCACAACGAATTTGAATTTGCATAACAAAATTTGAAAGAGATATTAAGGAATGGATGGGTGTTGATTGAGGGGGGAGAGGGGTTATGATGGCTATATATAGAAAAAAAATTCAAGATTTTTTTGTATTTTTTTTGCTATTTTAAAGCCCCGAACGGTCAAAAAACGATGGGTTTTTTTTTGAAAATCCGAACGTTACAGGCTAAATGGGCCAAACGAGCCGTGTCGTACCGGGCATGGCCCACCGCTCCAAAAAGCCCTAACGGGCATATTTTTATCGGATCATGACGTGCTAGGCACAACCCATCGTGTCTTGGCCCACCCACAATGATGCCCTCTCCCTATCCCCACCCCCTGCCCCTTCTCCTCTCAGCTCCTCCGTCTGGCAGTCGCCTCGCCACCTCTCCTCCTCCACCAGACGCCTGCCACCTCCTCATCTCTCTGGCCATGGCCACTTGCACCGCTTCTCCTCCTCTTCCTCTTATAAATCATTGCCTGCACCCTTCGCCTCGCCGCCTTCTCCTCCTCACTTGCTCTCGCCTTCTCCTCCGTCTTGGCCATGCCCGCCCCTCCTCCTCCTCCTCTTCCTCCTTATCGCTCCTTGCGTCAGTCCTGCCGCCCTTTCTCCATCCTCCGTGCCAGTGCCACCTCGCCCTCCTCCTCCCTCCCTAACCGCCGGCTAGCTGCCTAACTTCCTCCTCCCAGCTCCTTCCCTCGGCCTCTCCGCACGAGGGCCAAATGGGTCGTCTTGGCCCATGTCATGTGCACTACCGACATTTGTTTGTTCGTCTTGCGTGCAGTCGACTCATCGTGTCAAGGGGTAGCTGGGGCATACTTGCACGAAAGCTCGTGTTGTACCGGCCCGGACCATATTTGCACGAAGGCTCATTCCGTGCTGACCCGACCTATAAACAGTATGGACCATTCTATGCCTGACCGAACCAATAGTACCATGCCTTGAACTGGCCCGCAAAATCATGCGGCACGTCCATCTGGCCACCTGTAGCCTTGACCGAAATATTGTTTGCAATGCATGGGCCGCTACCCCAACTAGACCAGGTCAACTGTGCCTCTAAGCTGGAGCCCAGCGATGGGCCGATTCGGGAGCGCTGAACGGCGATGGTCTCGCCGGAGCACGCGAGCCACGCGATAGCGGCGGCGGCGGCGGCGGCGGCGCCAGGCCGCGCGGGCCTGACGGCGGGGGCGCCGGCGTTTCGATTCCACTGACGGAGGCGTAGATCCGTGCACTGACGGAGCAAACGATGAGACGAGCGGCGAGGTTGCTGGTTATAGGGACGCCGAGATGGGAAGTCGGGAACATCCACCGGAAACGGAGTCGCCGAGATCGGAAACCAGGTGGCTTCGTCGGTGGATCCGCCGAGGAACTGGATACTACTCCCTCACCTGGTGCGGAAGACAGCAACAACACTTGACGCCAATGTCGCCGCAGAGTCGCGGGCTCGCCGTGTGCGGTGGCGAACCGGAGGAGGTCGTGGTGATCCCGCGGTGGCGCGCGAAGTATGTGCTCCTCCATTACTTGTCCATCCTTAACTGACCATTTGTTATCGTTGATTTGAACTGGGTCACCGAATCCGTTGCTCCAGCCTTACAAGCATACCTCATTGTTATGTATTCCCTTTTGATGAGAGAAGGCATGGCATGGAATGGAAGGTCTCTACTTTCGCATCTTTTGTCATCGTAATCACTGTTTGCAGTTAGTTTCATTTAGGAAATGTGCTTCTTTTTTTTTTTACCATGTGGTTGAATTTTGTTCTACATAATGCATATATGTATTGAAGAAAGAAAGACCACTTTATTGCTGACTTATGAAAGGTTTATGTGTTTTCAGGAACTGATGGGGCTGATTTTATGGCATTCGTTGCTTCTCTTCTTCACCTTGGTCTCCTTGTGCTGTAGTTTGAGTCCAGATGGCCTTGCCCTCCTTGCTCTCTCCAATAGTCTCATACTACCTAGCATTATAAGCTCAAATTGGAGTGCTTATGATACAACTCCTTGTGAATGGAAGGGAGTTCGATGCGAGATGAACAATGTGATTTCTCTTAATCTATCATATTCCGGAGTTTCTGGTTCAATTGGTCCCGAGATAGGGCGAATGAAGTACCTACAAAAACTTGACCTGTCAAGTAACTACATCTCTGGCTCAATCCCTCCTGGATTGGGCAATTGTACGCAGCTTACTCTATTGGATCTGTCACAGAACTCCCTTTCTGGTGAAATTCCAGCATCCCTCAGGAACATCAAGAACTTGATATATCTCGTCTTGCACGAAAACTCCCTCAGTGGAGAGATACCTGAGGGGTTGTTTAAGAACCAGTTTCTGGAGGTGGTCCTTCTCCACAATAATAGCCTCAGTGGTTCGATCCCCTCGTCAGTTGGTCAAATGACTGGTCTAAGGTCCTTTACATTGTATGGGAATATGTTATCTGGAGTTCTGCCGGATTCAATTGGCAACTGCACCAAGTTGGAGGATCTATTTCTATTCAGTAATCAACTGAGTGGGAGTCTTCCGGAAACCTTGAGCGATATCGAAGGACTCAGGTTCTTCGATGCCACCAACAATAGTTTTACAGGCGAGATCTCTTTTAGATTCAAGAGCTGCAAATTGGAAGCATTCGTGTTAACTTTGAATCAGATCAGTGGAAAAATCCCAGGATGGCTGGGAAATTGCAGCAGCTTAACAATACTTGCATTTTACAGCAATCGTCTCTCTGGCCAGATACCTACTTCAATCGGTTTATTGAGAAATCTCTCTAAACTTATACTTACTCAGAACTCCTTGTCTGGGCCAATCCCTCCTGAGATTGGTAACTGTCGGTCGCTGGTGTGGCTAGAGTTGGATGTAAACCAGCTTGAGGGCATCGTCCCAAAAGAGCTAGCGAATTTGAGTATCTTGCAGCAGCTCTTTCTGTCCGAGAATCACCTCACTGGAGAGTTCCCTCAGGATATTTGGGGCATCCAAAGCCTTGAAAGAGTCCTTATTTGCAACAACAGCTTATCTGGGCAACTACCTCCAGTATTGGCTGAGTTGAAGCACCTAACGGATGTTAAACTATCTGATAATTTATTCACTGGAGTCATACCACCAGGGTTTGGTACTAATAGCCCTTTATTGGAGATTGACTTCACAAATAATAGTTTTGTTGGTGGAGTCCCGCCGAACATCTGTTCAGGGAAAAGATTGAAAATTTTGGACTTGGGCCATAATCTTCTCAATGGTACCATCCCATCCAATGTTGCCAATTGTCTAAGTTTGGAACGAGTTATTCTCCAGAACAACAATCTTAGTGGGCCCATTCCACAATTTAGAAACTGTGCAAATCTAAACTATATAGATCTGAGTCATAATTCCTTAAGTGGTAACATTCCAGCAAGCATGAGCAGTTGTGTAAATATTACTATGATAAACTGGTCTGAAAACAAGTTTTTTGGTCGAATACCACCTGAAATTGGAAACTTAGTGAATTTGAGAAGTCTTAACCTCTCAGACAACAGCCTACAGGGTGCACTTCCTATACAGATTTCTGGTTGCTCCCAGCTGTATTTGCTTGATTTGAGTTTCAACTCTTTGAATGGTTTGGCACTCACAACCGTAAGCAACCTGAAGTTTCTGTCACGGCTACGGTTGCAGGAAAATAAATTCAGCGGAGGCTTACCTGATTCTCTCTCACAGTTGGATATGCTTATTGAGCTGCAACTTGGTGGCAACATTCTTGGGGGTAGCATACCTTCATCATTAGGAAAGTTGATAAAACTGGGCATTGCATTGAATCTTAGTAGCAATGGACTAGTGGGTGATATACCGCCATTATTGGGCAATTTGGTGGAGCTGCAAAGTTTAGATTTGTCATTTAATAATCTCACTGGAGGTCTGGCTTCATTAAGAAGTCTGCGATCATTGCATGCCTTGAATCTTTCCTATAACAGATTCAGTGGGTCAGTGCCTGAAAATCTTCTGCAGTTTCTGAATTCCACGCTAAGTTCCTTTAGTGAAAATTCAGGTCTCTGCATGTCTTGCAGTGATGGTGATTCTTCTTGCAATGGAGCTAATGTTTTGAAACCTTGTAGTCCATTGAAGAAAACAGGAGCACACGGCCAAATCAAGATAGCTATGATATTTCTTGGTTCATTTTTTGTTGTTGCATTTCTGATACTTTGTATCTTTCTGAAATACAGAGGTTCCAAGACTAAAATTGAGGGAGAGTTAAGTCCGTTTTTTGAGGAGTCTTCTTCTAAATTAAATGAGGTTATAGAATCAACTGAAAACTTTGATGACAAGTACATCATTGGCACAGGTGCCCATGGAACTGTGTACAAGGCAATATTGAGGTCCGGAGAAGTATATGCTGTGAAGAAGCTTGTGTGTGAAGCACACAACAGCTTGAATGCAAGCATGATAAGAGAGCTGAAGACGCTTGGTCAAATTAGGCATAGGAACTTGATAAAACTAAAGGATTTTTTGTTGAAATGTGAGTATGGGTTGATCCTCTATGAATTTATGGAGCAAGGTAGCCTTCATGATGTTTTGCATGGGACTGAGCCAGCTCCAATTTTGGAGTGGAGTATACGCTATAACATAGCTCTTGGTACAGCCCATGGTTTAGCTTATCTCCACAATGACTGTCACCCAGCCATCATTCATCGTGACATTAAACCGAAAAATATACTGGTGGACAAGGACATGGTGCCACATATCTCAGACTTTGGAATTGCAAAGCTTATTGACCAGACACCTGCTGCTCCACAGACCACTGGAATTGTTGGCACCGTTGGATATATGGCCCCAGGTATCGATGGAAGAAAGATGGCGCATGTTTTTATCTTTGTTATTAAACTATTGATATCTTTCTGCTTTTATTCTTGTGAGCATCTTACAGACTGATTTAACAATGCATGCTCAGTCTGTAGCCTGAAACAGCTTACAGAATTACATATATTCGTTATTAAAATTCAGTAGCTTCAATGCAATCATGCATAATAGTAGCTACATCTCATTGTTTGGCAAAGAATGAAAGAATAGAACATGGCAACATGTAGTACAAGAACGAGATGAAATAAATACTTGATGAAGCTGTAAATACATGCACATTGCTATGAAAAAACTACCGAAACAGATACACTTCGCCACAGTTTCTTTCTTCTCATATTTTTGAATTGGGTGTCTGTGTTCACTACATATATCTAATGGTCCTTATGGTTTCTGGCAGAGATGGCATTTTCAACCAGGAGTACCATAGAATTCGATGTGTATAGCTATGGCGTGGTATTACTTGAACTGATTACCAGAAAGATGGCTGTGGATCCGTCATTTCCTGACAACCTGGGCATCGTTAACTGGGTATCCTCCACCTTGAACGCAAGCAATGGGATCGAAACTGTGTGCGACCCAGCTCTTATGCATGAGGTACGTGGCACTGGTGAACTGGAGGAAGTACGCAACGTGCTGTCGTTAGCTCTTAGATGCACCGCAAAGGAGGCAAGTCAGAGGCCTTCCATGATGGATGTTGTGAAAGAGCTGACGGATGCTAGGCAGGGTGTTGGCTCACTTTCGAAGCAGGAGATATCTGCTTCCAGCAGTTCCTTTTGAAACCAGGGAAACCCCTTGTTAGTTGTTACCAGTAAACTGAGATAACAGCTTGTTACAAAGAGGTTCCAGCAGCAGTGGCGGAGGCAACTTAAATCTGTGGGGTCAATTGACCCCACAGGTTTTAGCATAATAAGCCTAATTACTATTGATATTTGTATATAAATTCATGAAAAACTAAAGATTTTATAAGTATTGACCCCACAGGTTTAGATCCTGGCTACGCCACTGTCCAGCAGTTCTTAGTGGGAGGTATAGGAGAGAAAATTTACTACCATCAGTTTTAGTTACCACGAGTTTTGTACTTTGTAGTGAAATGTGTCTATTCTTCAAATTCAGCTGCATCCATTAGGAGTCGACAACTAAATTTTGATTGGAATTCGTGCACCGTTACTGCTGTACTTGCTATATTGTGAGGACAAATTTGTGGTGCATATGTTTTGGAAGCGCATATGCAGAATTAGATGCACATTTGTATATGCAGACAACAGAGCAAGTGGGTACAACAGGTGTAGAGGGATGCAGTTTCAGATTCCATCAGAGTATGATGAGTACGGTGATGCTGCCAATGCGACGCTATGGGTTGATCGGATTCGTAAGTGCCATGAAAAAAATGTGTAAATGACCAAGCCGCTTGACGTGGGCAATCTGCCATGGAAGGGACTAGCTGCTGCTTCCTCTCACAACCTGACCTAGGTGATTCATGGAGAAGAATTAAATCCAGTCAATAGTCTAGTCTAACAATGTTTCAAAGTTCTGCTATATCTATGTTTGTAGTCAAATGAGAACCTGTAGTTCTTGTGGAATACCAAAATGTGTCCAGATCCTGGATGTATACAATATTGCTCCTTATCTACACCGTTCGTTCATGTCTTCAGATCCATTCAGGAACAAGCATACGACTATACGAGAGAGAGAGAGAGAGAGAGAGAGAGAGAGATCCTTACATTGGCTGACGATGACGAGCTACTTCCCCTGGACCACGCCACGGCGACACGTGTGAACTTGACGGCAGTCGCTCTCGCGTCAAGGCGTCAATTGACGAACTAATAGACAGTGTGAACGGAGCAACCTGGTCGATCGTCGTCAAACCGTGTCGTTGATTAACAGAAAAGGCAACCATTAAGTGCGAGGTGAAATGGCGAATGGTCACCAACGATGTGACCCAACAGTAGCCCTCATCAACTTTATCACTAGTTGTCCAATATCATAATAGCCGACGTGGCTAACCACTCCCGTGTCCTGTAGTTAGTTGATAGGACGCATGATTTCGCTGCGTGTGAGACTATTTGATTTTCTTAAATAAGAAAAAAAAACAGAGAGCATTTAAATGTTCTGTTCATACTTTTTTTTATGTTATTTGTAAGAAAATAATGTTGTTGTACATCGATGGCATGTTATTGTCGGATATAAATAACACGACCAAATACAGTAATAAATCGCAAATTGAAACTTGGTAGTAGCCCGCGCGACAGGCGAGAGCGCGCCGTTTTATACCCACGTTGGGTGTTACCGTTTTTAGTTTTTTAGAAAAGGAAATAGAAAATTATGTAAATACTGTGTTGAATATGTTCGCATCGGGAAGTTGCTGTCCCATCTGTCGGCTTATCCCGAAAATCAATATCATCATCTGGTTTATCTATTGAGAGGAGAAAACATAGCACTGTACACGCCAGCAGGCTGCGGTGGCTTTTCATATATAGTCAGACAGAGCTAAGATTAAGAGGTTACAGAACTCTCAATTAGAGGAGCTAATCTAGAAAAGTTACAACTATACAGGGCTATATAATATTTTCTCTAATACCTGTCCGTGGTCGCATCGGGAGGATTCCGGATGCAAAGATTGGACCGAAACTTAGTAAACAACTGGACAGGCATGCCTTTAGTCATGCTGTCCGCGAACTGGTGAGACGAGGGCACATGGAGAACTCGAACATGCCCAATAGAGATCTTTTCGCGGACGAAGTGTATGTCAATCTCAATATGCTTCATGTGCCGATGCTGAACTGGGTTGAAGGACATGTAGACGGCACTGACATTGTCGCAGTAGACAACGGTCGTAGAAGCAATCGGGATGTACAGCTCCTGAAGAAGTTGGTGTAGCCAACAGCACTCAGCGACCGTGTGTGCAACGACACAATACTCTACTTCTACGCTGGAGCGAGACACCGTAGTCTGGCATTTGGAGGACCAAGACACTAGGTTGTCACCAAGGTAAACGCAGTAGCCAGAGGTAGAACGCCTCGAATCAGGATAGCCCGCCCAGTCTGCATTAGAGTAAGCCGTGGTGGAGTTCATTGGAGCGGTCCCGATGTGGAGGCCGATGTCAAGAGTGCCCTTCACATATCTCAGAATGTGTTTGATCATCGCGAGGTGAGGTTCCCGCAGATTGTGCATAAAGGGACAGACCTGCTGAACAACATAGGTCAGGCCCGGTCTAGTAAGTGTCAAGTACTGAAGAGCACCGGCTAGACTCCTGTACTCGGATGGATCGGCAACAGGGGCACCGTCTTGTGCGAAAAGCTTGGCGCAAGTGTCCACAGGAGTCATTATGGAGTGACACTCGACCATGCCGGCACGTTGGAGAAGGTCCACAGCGTACTGGCGCTGTGAGAGGAAGATGCTGGCTGAGGAGCGTGTGACGGAGATGCCGAGGAAGAAGTGAAGATCGTCGAGATCAGTCATCGCAAACTCGGAGTAGAGTTGTTGAGCGAGGCGCCGAAGCAAAGAGCCGGAGGAGGTGGTGAGGATGATATCGTCAACGTAGAGTAGTAAGTAGACGACATTGTCTCCATCTTTGAGAACAAAGAGAGACGTGTCCGAGGTGGAGGGGATGAAGCCGAGCTGACGAAGATAGGTGGCGAATCGCTGATACCACGCGTGTGGCTCCTGCTTGAGACCATAGAGTGACTTCTGTAGAAGACACACGTAGTTGGGTGAAGAAGGGTCGACGAAGCCTGACGGCTGCTGGCAGTAGACAGTCTCTTCAAGGTTGCAATGAAGGAAAGCATTTTTGACATCAAACTGATGGATGGGCTAGGAACAAGATGCCGCGATGCTGAGGACAACCCAAATGGTTGATGGTTTGACCACTAGGCTGAACTTTTTGTCGTAGTCGATGCCGTGCTGCTGCGAGTATTTGCGCACAACCCAACGCGCTTTGTGACGGGCAAGAGTGCCATCGGAATGGAACTTTTGTTTGAAGATCCACTTGCCCGTCACAACGTTCACGCCGGCGGGGCGGGGAACGAGTTTCCATGTATTGTTGTGGACGAGAGCGTGGTACTCCTCCGCCATGGCGGCTCGCCAGTTGGGATCTGCTAGTGCACTTCGGTAGTTCGCCGGGATGGGGGAGACCGAAGAGTGCACAGCGGATAAGTTAAGACGGTGAACTGGCTTCACGAGGCCGGATGCTGTATGGGTCTGCATCGGGTGAGGACCGGGTACAATATGTGGAACCAGGCCAAGTGGCGCGGTGCGACTGGAGCGGCGCGCGCTGCTCGGTCGGTCGGCCGGACCGCACGCACGCTCGGGAAGTCGCGGTTGCGGGCTAAGGTGGGGCAGGTGGTTCCTAAGGGGGTGACGCGACCTGAGGAGGCGACGCGGGCGCATCTAGGTGTGGCACGGACTCATCCTAAGGCCGCGCAGGCACGGTGGGGCGCGGAGGGCTGGGCACGGTTGCTCGACGTTGTAGAACGACTGAGCAACCGTGTGTGCTGGGCGCGATCGCTCAACATAACTATGTGATGGAGCTATCACACAGAGGGTAGGAGTCGCCGCTGCTGCAGTGCGAAGCATCGGTGCGACGGGATCATCAAGGAGAAAGTCCAGCGAGGTGCTAGATGACGAGATCCAGGGGGGAGGGGGGAATCACGGTGAGCAAAGGGAAACGAAGTTTCATTGAAGACAACGTGACGAGAGATGATGAGTCATTTGGTGGCGAGGTCAAGGCATCCGTACCCTTTGTGAGAGCTGGGGTAACTGAGAAAGACGCAGGCGGCCGAATGAGGAGCGAGTTTGTACGGGGTGGTTGATGAAAGATTCGGGTAGCAAAGGCAGCCGAAAACGCGAAGATGATTATATGTGGGACGGGTGCGGTAAAGCAACTCGAAGGGGATGGAGTTTTGAATAGAGGAGGAGGGGCGGCGATTGATAAGGTGCATGGCTGTTGCGAGCGCCTCGGCCCAGTATGGTGGCGGCATGTGGGCGTGCAGCAGGAGCGTGCAGACCACATTGTTGAGAGTGCGGAGAGCACGTTCTGCCTTCCCATTTTGTGGTGAGGTATAGGGGCACAAAAGACGTAAGAGAATGCCATGAGAAGAGAAAAATTGGGTGGATGTGTGGTTCACAAATTCGGTTCCGTTGTCCGCCTGAATGGATTTGAGAGGCAAACCGAATTGTGTGCTAACGTAGTTAGAAAAGCGAACAATGTGGTGATAGACTTCGGATTTCTTTTTAAGAGGGAAAGTCCAACAGAAGTGGGAAAAATCATCAAGAATCAACAAGTAGTACTGAAAACCCGAAGTGCTAGCAATATGTGATGTCCACACATCGCAATGAACTAATTCAAAGGGCATTGAGGTGCGAGAACTGGAATGTGTAAAAGGTAGACGCACATGTTTGCCGAGTTGACAGGCATGGCAAAGAGAGCGATCTACTTTATTACATGAAATGAGGGACGGATTATTTAAATTGTTGAGGACAGCTGGGCCGGGATGGCCAAGACGCTGGTGCCAAAGACTGGATGAAGTGGCGAGGTGGGTGTGTGCTGCAGTGGTGGGGGCGGCTGGTGTCCAGGTGTAGAGATCGTTGGCACTATTGCAGCGAAGAATCACGCTCCAGGTCCGGGGGTCCTTAACAGAAAAACCCAAGGAGTCAAATTCGATGGAACAATGATTGTCACGTGTAAGCTGTCTAACCGAAAGAAGATTACGAACAAGAAAAGGGACAATGAGAACATTGTTCAGAAGGAATTTAGATGAGTTTGTGTGTAGAACAGAGTGACCACGAGAAACGACTGGAACATTGGATCCATTGCCAACGGTGGCAACAGAATGAGAGGTAGGTAGGGGAAAAGGATTGTACCGTCGTTAGAGGCCATGTGTGAGGTGGCGTCAGTGTCCATGACCCAGTTTCCGGGGCCCTGGACAGCAAGCTGGTTCATGGCGGCAATGAGGCCAACTTGATCCCATGTCGGCGCCGGGGGTGGAGACACTTGTGACGGTATCTTAGAAAAATAGAATTTTAACGTGAGTATTAGGAACAATAGTATGTGAAATACAGTTGATTGGAATTAGAGTCGTCATCGATCAATATGATCAAGAAGACTTGCCTGAGTTTTTTAGTCGAGTTCGAACTCAGCTTTGCTCACTGAGACTCAGTCGATATGAATTTTGATAATACGACATATCTATGTAATAGTGTGGCAAGCAGTACGGTCCAATATTTTATATGAATATGTACTTATCTTAAGAAGACATTAGTAAATTATTTAAAATTCAACTTTACATAATGTATTCCGTTTTTCCTTATTCTCTTTGGTGAAGCCCACAACATATTTGCATTAGTGCGTGGGCACCTAGGCTTTTTTACGCTTTTTTGTTCTCAAAACATGATTTTTGATTTTTGATTTTTGATTTTTTTTTTTTACGTTTTCAAGATAACTCAGTTCTCCAACCAAACACTACATCCTCAAACCTATCTGGCCAAAAAAAAAAACTACCAGAATTCCTGGTTACCTCTAGACACCACTTTTTGTCATGCATAAAATCCAGTGCAAGAACCAAACAAGCTCTTAATCGCCCACTCGGCCAGCCCCTTCTAGTACTCACACTCCTCTCTCTACTAATCTCTTTGGCACGGAGACGCACACTGTTGGACCAAATAAGCAACTAGAGGGGTCAATAGGAACACTTATCTTTTTCAACCCCGACAGTATTCAACTTCTTTATGACTCCAATAGCTATGAAAGCAATGAAGATCAAAACACACAATAACACAACAGAAGTTTTGCATTGAAATAGAAAAACCCCGAGTTCAAAAACTCACAGCCGGTCTAACCGTCGGGTCCGGTTTGACCGCTCAGTGGCCGGTCTAACCGTCGACTGCAGGGACAACAACCCAAAACTATCTTAAATCGAACTAACTTTTGATTATGGTATCCAAATCCTCTAAGATTTCAGACATAGCTTATCAAGAAGGTCTGGAACATATTCCAATTGACGATCAAGACGATCGAAGCCAAGGTTATACGAATTTCTTGGATGAGATCAAGAAGGCACGAAAACCGAGGAAATCAAAACTTGATCCAAAAGCTTGCTCGTTGGTGGAAGATGGTCAAGATGACCTTAGATCAGACCCCCACAAGTCCTAGCAAGCTAGATCATAACAAAAGACCCAATCAAAACTCTTGGAATACAAAAACCTCATAATCATCAAATAAGAACAAGAACATGATAATCTTTGCTTGGATTGATTAGAGGGATTGTAGGTTTACACCCACTCTACCATAGAGGACAAAAGCTCACACTTGAGCACCCAATCTCAATCCATCTCTCTCAAACCCTAGCCTCCTCTATTTCCTCCTCTTTCTCTAAATTACAAATTAGGGTTTCCAAGGCTTGGATGGATAGATGTGCAAATCCTGCACCCTCCCCTTTATAGTGAAAGCTTGGTTTAGAGAGAAAACCTTATCGGGCACCCGTTAAGCCCACACACAAAATGGGTCAACACTCACGCATGCTTCTCAAAGCGGATGATGATCCGAGTCTCCTGAATCTGTCTCTTCGTGATTTTCATCTTCTCTTGACCTAAACCGTATCTCTATTGCATCATCCTGCATCGTGGTTTCTGCAAGGTTACCAACCCGATATATATTTTGGCGAAGATACCGAAATACAACTTGATCCTTCTGCAAAGGCCGAGTTCAATCAATATGAAGCAATCCCATGCTTCATCACACGTAGGTCCATTGATTACTCTCTTCATGTCAGCAAGTCTCTCTCATATGGCTCCCAAATCGTGCTCAGTTGCAAAGTGACACCATGAACAATCGAAAATCTTGAAAATAGCATTATGTTCATCTTTAACAACAAGGGTGTATGATGTGAGATAATACAATTTTAATGGGCGTTTTACCTGGTTCGCATGCTATCACCTAACTCCTTAATATCCATGACCGACGCACGGATGGATCTGTCTCCGCTTGGTCCCCCCCAGGTGGTGCGGTATGGTGCTGCGGCGGTGCGGACGGCTAGGATGACTCAGGGGCCGCCCGATGAGGTTAAAGAGGGGGCGGATCATGGCCATGTTGTCGGTGGTTTGGAAGATGGCCTCGGTGGAGCGAAGGTCGAAGGTGTAGGCCTGGCACGCGCGTTCGCAAGGCGCGGTGGATAGGCTGGTGGCAATCCAGGTGGGGTGGCCCGCGAAGAGCGCCTGGCCTTTCTTCCCATGCGCCCTCGCCGCCCACCACCGTGTCGCCCTCTACTCTTTCTACACCGCCCTCTTCCTCTCCCCCGCGTTGTTGGTACGTGCGTCGTCGATGTGGTTCATGCGAGTAGCCGCCCTCGACGGCATGACTGTCATCGTAGAGCGACGAGGCCACCCTGAGCGGCACCTCGGAGAGGAGCGACACTTGTGTGATCCCGAAAGCGAGGCGTGGGATGCCGCCGCCGACTTCGATGGCGACAAAGTTTCGGTGATGCTAGCAGGCAAGGCCTACCTCGAAGCGGTACCTCGGAGAGGAGCAGCGTCTGTGTGATCCCGAAAGCGAGGTGCGGGATGCCGCCGATGGACACGACGACAAAGCTCTCGGTGACGCGCGCGGCGAGGCCACCCCGAGCGGCACCTCGGAGAGGAGCGACGTCTGTGTGATCCCGAAAGCGAGGTGCGGGATGCCACCAACGGACACGACGACAAAGCTCTCGGTGACGCGCGCGGCGAGGCCACCCCGAGTGGTACCTCGGAGAGGAGCGACGTATGTGTGATCCCGAAAGCGAGGCACGGGATGCCGCCGACGGACACAGTGACGACAAAGCTCTCGGTGATGCGCACGGCGAGGCGTGAAGGCGCTATCTGAGCGAGCCCAGCGAGCCCCGCCTTCATGAACTTCAGACCTACCTCCATGAGTACTCGCTCGTAGCTGAATCAAAGAAAATAAAAATGAAAGAGAATGAGGGCAAATAAGTCCTTTTACCCATTAACAACGATCAGAGTGACGGTAATATCATTTTAAAGAATTTCAGTTGTTGATGTTATTTCGCAGTCGATCTTGATTTGTATGCTATTTCTTTAGATACCAACTACATGAGTGGATCTACAAATATTGACCGGTAATAGTTCCCTTGACTCAGTCCCACATCTCATCGGATGGACACCAGCAGCTTGTCAGCAGATCGGACGTCCCGTGTTACACTGATGACGTGGCGTGCTGGGATTCCTGGAATCCCAGCTCGAATGTATGTGTGTGTATATATACACACACACACAGAGATGCCGTCCTAATTAAACAATCTCTCATCTCGTTAGTGAGTTGGGCTGGTAGGCGACTTGGCACTTACCGTCGTTACCGACATGATAAGGTGACAAACTAACATGGATAACATAGCAAGAGAGCATTAGTACTGTTCTTTTCGTTCACGTGTTTATGAGCTACTTTATTACTGTTAACTGAGTTGTGATGTGAATACACAATCAAAGGTAGTCACGGAGATCGGAGAACTTTTGCAAGTTGTGAAATATTTGATACGAATGATGTCGTTGATTAAGTAACATAGTTTTGATTTTTTTTTTGCAAAATTCTGTTCAACTTTTTTCATATACTATATTGTACTACAACACGCAATTGCGAGGGGTCAATCGGCTAGAATACGTGTGAACTGATAAGCTAGTTATGTTTTAAAGCCCAAAATAACCCCAGCCTATCGCAGTGTCCAACGGAACCGAACCAATGTGAACCGTGAGCCCGCGGTTTGCGACACCGCTGTACACACCTGTGGGAACGTAGGTCCCAATCAAAGCCTACGTGTAATACCGCAAAGCGAAATACGTGTGAACTGCCCGTGTGGGCGTCTCTGTCGCAGCGTCGCGTGAGCCCCCCCAACCACTTACTGCGGCAACTACCACCGCTATAGTGCTATAGAGCAGGCGCCTGTCTCCACTCTAGAGCGATGGTTTCTAGTGGAGTTCTAGTTTAGTTCCTCTTGCCAGCCTCCCGCTCCCTTCCGCCGTGCCACCGTCTCTTCTGCCATGGATGGGCGGCCTGGTCATTAGCGCCGCGCTAATCTTTCTCTCCGGCCTCCAACTCCCCTGGAGCCTGGTCTGTGGACGGTGCGCGCCTGCTCTCTCCCCGCTCCTCTGTGCTTCTACTTGCTCTGTTAGTTACTATTATTCTTTTTAGTGGAGAAGTGAGTTCAAATTTTGTTTCATTGGAACCGCTGTTGGTGCTTTGGTTCCTCATTCGGCCTCCCGGGTGACGGCTGCAATCTTTGTAGGGTCCTTCTTTTTCACATTGTTTGCTTGCATTGCCTTTAGTTCTTGGGTTCTTGGTTGCATGGGCTTTTGCATCTGTGTGATAATCTGCCAGATTTCAGAGCAATGTCCAAGAGAAGAGCAACTTTGGATCTACTTTTCTTTCTCACCGACTGAAATAAGCTTTCTTGGGTACCACCATTCTTACAATTGAGGAAGTGCTCTGTTGGTAAACATTGTGTGGTTTCCTGAGAAATGCCATTCTGCGCATGAACGGAACATATGCTGAAGAGAAGATCTAATTTATCTGTAGCGTAGGGATTTCCGATGCCGAACTAAGAGCTGTGCTCGATTCTGATGTGTTTGCGTGGGAAGAGCTGTGCTTTGGCATATTTTCTCCACAAAGTTTTAGTTTGGAGTTCCTTTTAGGAAATGCCACCCTTTCATGGTTTACCTCTTTGCTACGGTTTTGTGAAAGTCAGCGGTGCTTTCTATCCCCTCCCCCACCTTTCCTCCTAATGGTATCTGGTCCTCAGGGTTTCAGGGTTTACCTGATTCTTCTAATCTATGAGTAAATTGTAGTGAAGACTGAAGAAACGAAATCACTAGTATGTGGTTCTAGGAGAAAACACGTGCTTTCTCCAAATCGTTTTGATACGTGTACTCAGAAAAAGTAGCCAAAGTGCCCATGCAAGTGTGCGGCTAACAACAATATAACTGTATTTCACGTTCCATGCAATTTATTTTTAAAAAAATCCCATATGATTTGAATTATAGAGGTTGGTGCATACGTGAATCACGTGATTTGAATTATTTGTATGGAAAGTTTGAATTATTTGTATGGAAAGCTATGCATGGCTAGTTTCTCTCTCTTTTTCGGGGGCAGTTTTTTTCTTTATCAAACAAATTTTAGGTTTTCTGCAATGAATCCTTAGTCCTTACCTTGTGTGGTGTGACATAAGAAAACTTAAAATCATGATAATCTATTATATGATAAAATTTTTTGATGACAACTGTTTTATTGCTGCTAAGAGAGAGAAAAAATTATGCTAGAAATTCTAAAAAACATGTGAGCTTCAATTTGGTGGACCCTACTTATGACTAATAATTCACAACCATTATATGTTTTCTACAACATATTTAAACTCAAAAGATAAGAAAGAGTCATAAACCAAAAAAAAATACTTGCTAAAAAACAATAATACCTAGGAGCAAGAAGGGCACCCTCAAGTCAAAGAAGAAGAAGGGCACCCAAAAACAACACTCACTGAGTCGTGGTTTAAAAAAATCCATTTAAGATATACTCCAATCATATATTGAGTTATGAAAAATTAAGATTACATATAGTATACAATACTAGGCCGCAGCGCTCAATTATGCGGGTCATACATGTTATGAATATCGCTTATATTCAATATGAGGCCAATGGGTCGGTATATATACACAAAGTACATGTGGTGAATATGCAAAGAACCCCTCATAACAATGGGGAATAACAAACTATACATATATCTCTAACACCCCCCCTCAAACTCATGATGGATCAACAACACTGAGTTTGGATCGTGAAGAAATCCGCTATCTGAAGCTCCGAAGGCATATACTGAAGAGCAATCACCTGATCATGCACACAAGATCGCATGAAGGAAGCATCAACACCAATATGCTTGGTGAGCTCATGCTTCACAGGATCACGAACATCTTGATAGCACTCAGATTGTCGACAAGAGAGGAGCCTGTAGTGAAACACCAAAATCCTCAAGTAACCACCGTAGCAAGTAATCTCTACTGTCAAGAGAGCCATAGCTTGCAACTCAGCCTCTGCACTCGAACGGGACACTGCAGTCTGTTTCTTCGTCTTCCAGGCAACGAGAGAACCACCAAGAAAAACACAGTAAGCAGAGAGAGACCGACGATCAGAAGGATCGCCGCCCAAGTAGCATCTGAATAAACTCAAGTCAGAACGAGCCGAGCGTGGAAAGAAGAGACGGCGAGAGATAGTCCCACGAAGGTATCGCAGAACTCGAAGAAGGTGGTCAGAGTGAACCGAGTGGGAGCGAAACGAATCGACTCGAGAATGTGAAGCGGATAAGTGATATCCGGACGAGTAACAAACAAGGTAGACAAGACTCCCAACAAGATGGCGATAGCGAGTCGGATCGAAAGAGGCTCGCCATCGAGGGTCGGAGGTGAACATTGAGCTCCATGGGAGTCTCAACAGTACGCTGATCAGTGAGAGAGGCGCGATCAAGAAGATCCTGAATATACTTCTTTTGGGACATAAAGAAACCATCTGGAGTGGAAGTAACCTTAATCCCAAGGAAGTAACGAAGAGGACCCAGATCCGACATAAGGAACTGCTCACTAAGATGAGTCTTGACAAAGGCAATGTACTCAGAACCATCTCCAGTAATGATCATATCATCAACATACAGAAGAAGAAGAGTCCGACCACGAGACGAAGTGTGGACAAAGAGCGCAGGATCATGATCACTCGCGGAAAAGCCAGCAGCAGTGACCACAGAGGAGAAGCGCTCAAACCAAGCACGAGGGGCTTGCTTAAGGCCATAGAGAGCGGCGAAGGCGGCAGACCATGCCCTCGAGAAGAATACCCGGTGGCGGATGCATGTAGACCTCCTCACGAACTCGCCATTAAGAAAGGCATTCTTGACATCAAGGCGTGAATGCATCCGATGGCGAAACAGACGCCACCGAAAGAAGAGCGCAGACGGTGGTCATGTGAGCCACGGAGCAAAAGTCTCGTCGTAGTCACGACCATGCTCTCTTTGGAAGCCACGGGCAACAAGACGCGCTTTATAGCGCCAAGAGAGCCATCGAGCGAGTCTTAATCTTATAGACCCACTTACACGTGATGGGACGAGAGTGAGATGGAAAGGAACAAGATCCCAAGTACCAAGACGCGCTCAAGGGCATCAATCTCTTGGCCATGGCATGCCGCCACTCGGGGTGAAGTAACAAGATCCCAGAAGAGACAAAGCTCACGAGGCTGCGCCACAAAAGGCAAAACGGCAGGGGGTCAAGCGATAGCGATCGCGGAGAGCGAAGCGAGGAGAAGATGACCCATCAGGAAGATGGATCATCGAAGAGGATGACTCATCTGGAAGATCCTCAATACGAGGTCAACGAGTGTAGGCGAGTGTAGTGGGGAGCCTCGAGGAGCCGCAGGAGACGGCAGCGGCGATAACTTGGCGGAGAGGCCACAGTGGGAATATGTGGAGACTCGATGGACGGGTGGGCAAGGGCAAAAGCAGATATAGGTGCATCTGGAAAGGTCAAAGGACAGAGACTCCACAGAGGAAGCCGAAGGAGAGACAGGCGTGGATAGAAAGGACGAGACTCGTCGAAAGTCACATCCCGAGAAATCCGCGATCCGTCGACCAACAGGATCCCAAAGACCGATAGCCCTTGTGCTCGTGATCAGATCCTAGAAAAACACACTCAACAGATGAAGCGGTCGGTTTGGTACGTTCTCGAGAAGAACGAGCAAACGCAGCCCAAATAGACGAAGCGGCGAGTAGTCGGAAGGAGACCACAGAGACGCCAAAGGGATTGCATACTCAAGAGCGAAGAAGGCCGGATGTTGACGAGATAGGTGGCGATGGAAACGACCTCGGCCCAAAAGTGAGGTGGAATAGAGGCGGCAATCATCGAGCACGAGCCGACTCAAGGAGATGACGATGCTTGCGCCAAGAACACCATTCGAGCATGAGCACCGGGACAAGAGAATCGAAGGAGAGTGCCCCGCGACAAGGAAGCTGCGCAGGTGATGAGAGAGATACTCGCCAGCAGAGTCAGCATGAAAGACACGAATAGGAGTGGAGAACTGTGTGCGGACCATAGTAGCAAATTGTTTATAGATGGACAAGGCCTCACTACGAGAAGACATGAAATATATCCAAGTGTGACGAGAGAAATCATCTATAAATATGATATAATATCGATGACCCCCTTTCGAAACGAAAGGAGCCGAACCCCAAATATCTGAATGAACAAGATCAAAAGGACGTTGACATACTGACTCACTATGAGGATAAGGAAGCTGAAGTTGTTTGCCTAACTTACAGCCCTGACAATCTAAAGACACGTCTCCTGAGACAGACCCCAGAAGACCACGACGAACTAAAGACGACAAACGAGATCCACATAGATGGCCAAGGCGGTGATGCCATCTTTGGAAAGAGCCAGAGACTGAGTGGCGAAGCGAGAGATGGCGGCGATGGTGGCGTGGAAGGAAGGTGAAGCAGATCAAGCTCCCAGAGACGCTGTGAGTCAAAGGCCGAGGGCAGAACCAACCGAGCTCCGTGTGGCGGTCTGAACACAACAAGAGTCGAGTCGAGAATGACCCGACAACCAAGATCGATGAATCTGTCCGTGAGAAAGAAGCCGCATGGTAAGGCGAGGAACATGAGCAATGAAGGAACATGAAAAGATGAGTTGCTAAGAGATCCTCGACTGAGAGCGAAAAGAGAGGTACCATCAAGCAGTGAGAACGAAGAATGAGGAGAATCAAGAGGTGTAATGAAGGACGAGTGGAAGCATCGAAGTCATGTGAAAAGATGCTCGAATCAAGAATCCACTGGAGGTACTGTTGTGTAGAAGGTGGTTTCTCGGTTCAAGAGTCGATGAGCGAGCTCAGTAGAACTGCCGAGGAGAACTCAAGCGGCAGCGAGCATCGAAGTCTGGCTATCTCCTGCTCAGTGAGAGAAACTGCTGAAGGAGTCGATGCAGACGTCGATGTAGAAGCACCAGTGTCAGTGCTAGTAGAAGAACGACGTGAAAGATGCCGCTTCTTCTTATAGCACTGGGACTCAATGTGGCCGACCTTGTTGCAGTAGGAGCAGTGAGGACGGCCACCTCCAGATGGAGGACGGCCACCACCGCCTGTGGCAGCCGCTGGAGGAGGCAATGTCCTTGAAGCGTGGAGCGACCGGTGTAGCAGTGGACGAGCGGCGAGCACAGAGGGGAGTGGCATCAAACTAGCACCACTCAAGCGAGTCTCTCTCAGGCGTATCTCGGAAGAGCCTCCGGAGAGTGACATGAGGGTGCCGTGCAAGGAGCTGGGCACGCCCGCTTTCGAACTTCAGATTTAAGCGAGTAAGGAACTCGAGACCCTGAAACTCCAAGTCAAGACGCATACTGGGCAAAGACGGACACGAGCGACAACCACCGTCTGGCGAAGTCCAATCGACGCCAGACAATGAGCTCTGGCGTAAAAGCGTCAACAAAGAGCATCACCTGCTTGAAGAGAGCTCTGACGGACCACAGACAGTACAAGGCATCACCAGAGGGCTCAGAAGGCCGACGAAGGTGAGTCCACATCTGAAAGCGAGGAGAGTCCCACAACCTCGTAAGAGAACCGAGGTGGACATCGGCAATGAGGACAAGCAGCACCGAAGGCCGCGTCGTCGTCGTACAGCGAGTGTAGATGGTCGGTCGATCTTTGTAGGAATCGAGTCTCTTGGTAGGCAGAGGCAAACCTCATCATTAGCAAGGCGGCGGCCTCAATAGCAAACTTTGTTTACATTTGTCGGGCAAAGAACAAAGCGTAAACTCCGTCGGAGTAGGGCAAAGCGCGCGATGACATCGCCGAGAGGATGCCCAGAGACGAAGACCACGCATATGGATGCGCATGTGAGACACGAAGTCGGTGTAGTTAACACCATCGAAGATCACCGCAACGAGGAAAGCAGTACCCATTGGTAGGCGGTCTTTGGGCCACGGCGCAGCGAGGGAATGAAGTCTAACAGCGGGCCGGGCTGGCGGTTAAGCGACGTTTTTTTTGGCGACTTAAAAATCACTGAAACAAACAGTGACTGTTTAAACCAAGCGGGAACCCTAGTTCCCGAGTCCCTCGATGGCGGCGGAGCCTCACGGCGGCGGCGAGGAGCCGGCCGAGGACGCGATGCTCTCGATGGCGGCGTGAGCCGGCGAGGAGCGGATCAAGGCAGCGGAGCCGGATCCGAAACTCCTCGATGGATGGCGGCGGGAGGCGTCACACCGGGCGGCGGCGGAGCGATCCAACCACCTCGATGGGCGGCGGGAGGAGGAGCTCCGGATCGGCGGCGGAGGAGCTCCGGATCCGTGGCGGCGGCGTGGCGGACCAGAGGCGCGGCGACGGGCGGACCGGAGGCACGGCGACGGGCCGGACCGGAGGCCTTGGCGATGGGGCCGAGCGACGGGCCGACCGGGAGGCCGGCGGCTCGGACAATGGCGACCAAGACGGCGGAGGGATCCGGGCGAGGATCGCATTGTGGGGGAGGAGGCGTCTTGGCGGCGCAATGGGAGGAGGCAGCGTCGGGACGACAAGCGAAGCGAAGGAAAATCCAAAACCCTAGGTAGGCTCTGATACCATGTTATGAATATCGCTTATATTCAATATGAGGCCAATGGGCCGGTATATATACACAAAGTACATGTGGTGAATATGCAAAGAACCCCTCATAACAATGGGGAATAACAAACTATACATATATCTCTAACAATACAATCTAGTTCCTTCTAAAATGTGAGCCACTTGACCAGGGGTGGCACAGAATTTTATCATCTGACATTCAGATGAAATATGTACATATGACTATGAGACAATTCTAGGAACACTTATTGTTTTGTTTTTCTGTGAATTGGAGAGAAATATAATCTTCTGCTGACTTATTTACAAACTTTTTTCAGGAACAAGATGGGTATGGCTTTGTGGCATTGGTTTTTTCTCTTCTCCACTTTGGTTTCATCATCATGGAGTTTGAGTTCAGATGGTCTAGCCCTATTTTCTCTGTCCAAAAATCTCATATTACCTAGTTCCATAAGCTCCAGTTGGAATGCTTCTGATACAACTCCTTGTAAATGGAATGGAGTTCTTTGTGATAAAAAGAACAATGTGGTTTCTCTTGACCTATCATCTTCTGGAGTTTCCGGTTCACTAGGACCTCAAATAGGACTTATAAAGCACCTCCTAGTCCTCTATTTGTCAAATAACAGTATATCTGGTTCAATACCTCCGGAATTGGGCAACTGTAGAATGCTTCATCAATTGGATCTGTCTGTGAACTCCCTTTCTGGTGAAATACCAGCATCCCTTGGCAACCTCAAAAAGTTGTCGTCACTCTCTTTGTACAATAACTCTATCAGTGGGGAAATACCAGAGGGGTTGTTCGAGAACCAGTTTCTGGAGGAAGTGTACCTCCATTTCAATAATCTTAGTGGTTCTATCCCCTCTTCTGTTGGTGAAATGACAAGTCTTAGATACTTTTGGTTGCATGGCAATATGTTATCTGGAGTTCTGCCAGATTCAATTGGCAACTGCACCAAGTTGGAGGAGCTCTATCTACTAGAAAATCAATTGAGCGGGAGTCTTCCAAAAACCTTGAGCTATATCAAAGAACTGAAGATTTTTGATGCCACTACAAATAGCTTCACAGGCGAGATTGCTTTCAGTTTTGAGGACTGTAAGTTGGAGAAATTCATATTGTCATTCAATCAGATAAGGGGAGAAATTCCATCATGGCTAGGGAATTGTAGTAGCTTGACACAACTTGCACTTGTCAACAATAGTCTCTCCGGCCAAATTCCAGCTTCTCTCGGCTTATTGAGCAACCTCTCTCATCTTTTACTTTCTCAGAACTCCTTGTCTGGGTCAATCCCTCCTGAGATTGGTAACTGTCGGTTGCTGGTGTGGCTGGAGTTGGATGCAAACAAGCTCGAGGGCACTGTTCCTAAAGAGCTGGCAAATTTGAGTAACTTGCAGAAGCTCTTTCTGTTCGAGAATCGCCTCGCCGGGGAGTTCCCTGAGGGTATTTGGAGTATTCCGAGCCTTGAAACTGTCCTTATCTACAGAAACGGCTTTACTGGGAAGCTACCTCCAGTGTTAGCTGAGCTGAAGTTCTTGCAGAACATTACAGTGTTCGATAATTTCTTTTCAGGAGTCATACCACCAGGGTTGGGTATTAATAGCCGTTTAGTCCAGATTGATTTCACAAACAACAGTTTTGTTGGTGGAGTCCCGTCAAACATTTGTTCAGGGAAAAGATTGAGAGTTTTGGACATGGGGTTTAATCTTCTCAATGGTAGCATCCCATCCAATGTTGCAGACTGCACAAGTTTGGAACGAGTCATTCTCAAAAACAACAATCTTAATGGGCCCATTCCACAGTTTAGAAATTGTGCAAATCTAAACTATATAGATTTGAGTCATAATTCCTTAAGTGGCGACATTCCAGCAAGTTTGGGCAGATGTATAAATATTACTATGATAAACTGGTCAGAAAACAAGCTTTTTGGTCGAATACCACCTGAAATTGGAAACTTAGTGAATTTGAGAAGTCTTAACCTCTCAGACAACAGCCTACAGGGTGCACTTCCTGTGCAGATTTCTAGTTGCTCCCAGATGTATTTGCTTGATTTGAGTTTCAACTCTTTGAATGGTTCGGCACTCACAACAGTAAGCAACCTGAAGTTTATGTCATGGCTGCGGTTGCAGGAGAATAAATTCAGCGGAGGCTTACCTGATTCTCTCTCACAGTTGGATATGCTTATTGAGCTGCAACTTGGTGCCAACATTCTTGGGGGTAGCATCCCTTCATCATTAGGAAAGTGGCTAAAACGGGGCATTGCATTGAATCTTAGTAGCAATGGACTAGTGGGTGATATACCGCCATTATTGGGCAATTTGGTGGAGCTGCAAAGTTTAGATTTGTCATTTAATAATCTCACCGGAGGTCTGGCTTCATTAAGAAGTCTGCAGTCATTGCATGCCTTGAATCTTTCCTATAATAGATTCAGTGGACCAGTGCCAGAAAATCTTCTAATGTTTCTGAATTCCACACCTAGTTCCTTCAATGGAAATCCAGGTCTCTGTATCTCTTGCCGTGCCGATGATTCTTCTTGCAAGGGATCTAATGTTTTGAAACCTTGTGGGTCATTGAGGAAAAGAGGACTACATGGCCGATTCAAGATTGCTGTTATAGTTCTTGGTTCACTGTTCATTGGTGCAGTTATGGTACTTATACTAAGTTGCATCCTTTTAAAGTCTCGAGGTCCAAAGACAAAAGGTGAAGAATCTGTCAGTACTTTGTTTGAAGGTTCTTCTTCTAAATTAAATGAGGTTATAGAGGTGACTGAAAACTTTGATGACAAGTATGTCATCGGTACAGGTGCTCAGGGAACCGTCTACAAGGCGACACTGAGGTCGGGAGAAGTATATGCTATAAAGAAGCTAGTGATTTCTGCACGCAAAGGTTCGTACACAAGCATGATCAGAGAACTTAAGACACTGGGTAAAATTAGGCATAGGAACTTGATAAAGCTAAAACAATTTTGGTTGAGAAGTGAGTATGGATTCATACTTTATGATTTTATGGAGAAAGGTAGCCTTCATGATGTTCTGCATGGGATTCAGCCAGCGCCAAGTTTGGACTGGAGTGTGCGCTATAACATAGCTCTCGGTACTGCCCATGGGCTAGCGTATCTTCATAATGACTGTTGCCCTGCAATTATTCACCGTGATATTAAGCCAAGTAATATATTGTTAAACAAGGACATGGTGCCACACATCTCAGATTTTGGCATTGCAAAGCTCATGGATCAGTCTTCTTCCGCTCCACAGACCACTGGAATAGTTGGTACCATTGGATATATGGCCCCAGGTATGTGTGAAACAAAGCATCATATATAACTGTTTCTTTTTCCCTCTTTAGCATGCACAGTTGATTGTGAGTTTACAGTTGATTGTGAGTTTAGCATGATGTGAAATTCAAGCTTTGCCTCGAGGGATGGTTCACTTTCAAGCATCTTGTTGAAATCTCTACGTTCCATAAGTTTTCAGTAGTTTCAATGCAATTATATTTGGCAGCAGCTACATCACACAGTTTTTTAAGACCAAAAAATGCTGTTAAGAAGTTGATATACAAATGTACAATTGATCCAGCTGCACATAGAATGTTGTCACACTGACTCCTTACTTGATGGAATCATGGAATAAGGAAATCTCAAAAAGATTTTCAGTACTCTTAAAGGCAATAATGTAAACCAAAAAAAATTCCCAGGCAACAAAATCTGTAAGTAATGGTTAACTTCTCTGTGAAAAACAATTTTATCAGACGCTGCCATCTTGTTGTTTATCTTGCAGGGTTTTCCACTGAGCTTACCTTCTTGAAACTATGAATCTGATATTCAGATGGCAAACTGATATCTGATGAACCGTGTGGTTCCTTGCAGAGTTGGCATTTTCGACCAGGAGTAGCATCGAGTCCGACGTATACAGCTACGGCGTCGTACTACTTGTGCTGATAACAAGAAAGATGGCAGTGGATCCCTCGTTCCCGGACAACATGGACATAGTCAGCTGGGTGCCCAACGCGCTGAACGGCACCGACCAAATCGAGGTCGTCTGCGACCCAGGTCTCATGGTCGAAGTCTACGGCACGGTCGAAATGGAGGAAGTGCGCAAGGTGCTGTCCGTAGCTCTTAGATGCGCGGCGAAGGAGGCGAGCCAACGGCCGTCCATGGTCGACGTCGTGAAGGAGCTGACCGACGCTAGGGCCGCCGCCATCTCGTTCTCACAGCAGGGGAAACCAGGCTCCCGCGGCTCGTACTGACGCATGGCAGGATTTGTGCTTTTAGTCGGATCCGGATTCTCTCGCAGAGGATACTGCATAAACAGTATTTTGAGGATGCCAATTACTCGGCAGTGGTACTGTAGCAGAATTGTAGAAACAGAACGTGTTTACGGTAGCGAAAATACTGTACCCTTTTGCTGTGCCCTTTGGTGATCGAGACCATTTATTTTTAGTTATACGGTAGAGACAATACCATAATGTATGTCATTGTGCTTCTCTACGGTAGAGACAATACTCTAATGTATGTCATTGTGCTTCTCTGTATTAGCCTATACTAATGCAGAGGATCAAGCCGGTCAGTCCATTTTGTACAGTTGTGGTGTGAGATGTAGCATGTACACTCGATTCCATTCCTGTGGTATGTTGTATTCTGATCCGAATTTCTAATATGGAAGGATCCGGATTAGTTACCACATTAGCGGATTAGTTTCCTACTTGGACTCTAAGTCTTTTTACCCTTTTATATACCTCTTGTAAGCCGCACGAGAGAGGGACGCCTCATTGTAACCCCCTGCGTTTTGTAATCGCTCCTCATATAGTGATCATCGCCGGTTGGCATCCGTGGTTTTTTCCCGCAAGGGTTTTCTACGTAAAAATTCGTGTCTCCTTTATCTCTATTTTTTTAACAAGTGGTATCAGAGCACAGGAGTTTAGAGTTTGGAGGAGAGACACGAGAAAAAAAAAGATCGATCTGCCTGCCGCCACCGCGTGCAGCGAGTTCGTCTCGCGCTTCCGCCTCAATCGTCGCGTCGGCTTCGATCTCTCGTTCAACGCGCAAGAGCAGCAGCAACTAGCGAAAATAAATTCTATGGAGAAGAGTCTCAGAGAGACCCCTCCTTATCTTCATCTATCTTCCCCCTCCCCTGATCTAAAGGCCCGGAGGCCCAGGGAATTCCTTTCCGCAACCAGCAGCGCGATCTGCAAGCGGTTGAATCCACCGAGAACATCACCCTTCGTCGGCACGCGTCGGCCTCATCGCCTCGGTCCGTGCGCGTGCGTCGACATCAGCTGCAGCCAGCGCTCGGCGTCTCTTCAGTCCATCCAACGCGCAAGCAAGCCAAGAAACAGCCGCGTGGCAGCCGCAACAACATCAAAACCAAAACCGGATTCTCCCAGCACAGGTTCCAAAAAGCAATCTTTCTTTATTAATCCACATAGCAAGCTTCCGTCTATCTTTTTTGCTTCACGTGGATATTCTCAGAGCAAGGCCATCCCGTTCTGTTGGTTCACGTTGGTTGAATCAATTCCGGTGAGCTTTACAAAGTCCACCCGAGAAGCTTACCAGGGGTTTGAAGATCTTTGATTTGTGTATATAGTTTGTGTACTAAAGAGATCGTAATTTTTGCTAGGTTTACACAGATCAATATTAGCAATTTTCAGGATTTATTCCTCATGACGACTTTGAAGTATGATCTTCCACTCCTGGATCGAGACACAAGGTTCTCGCTGTGGCAAGTCAAGTTGAGAGTTGTGTTGGCACAGATATATTTGGATGATGCATTGAAAGGGTTTGATAAACAACCTATCACATGTACTGCAGATGAGAAGCGTAAAAACCGTAAGGCTTTATCTCATATTCACCTTCATCTATCAAATAATATTTTGCAGGAGATTTTGAAGGAGAAGACAGCTGCTGCATTATGACTGAAGCTGGAACAACTTTGCATGACAAAGGATCTCACCAGCAAGATGCATCTCAAGCAGAAGTCGTACTCTCACAAATTGCAAAAAGGTAAACCTGATGATGAAGGTAAAGCCTCCCTTACTGCTGATGATAATTCTGATGGAGGAGTTCATGTTGCTTTTGCTGGATGTGCTAAGACCAATGATGAATGGATTCTTGATTCTGCTTGTACCTTTCATATGTGTCCTAATAGGGACTGGTTTGCCACCTATGAACCTGTTGAAGGTGGTACTGTGTTGATGGGTGATAACTCATCTTGTAAGGTTGCAGGGATTGGTTCAATTCAGATCAAGATGTTTGATGGCATTATCAGAACTTTGACAGATGTGAGGCACATTCCAAATTTGAAAAGAAATCTCATCTCTTTGAGTACTCTTGATGGTAAAGGGTACAAGTATTCTGGTGAAGGTGGAGTTTTGAAGGTATCAAAGGCTCTCTTTTTGTGATGAAAGCTGAAATTAAATCTGCCAATCTGTATCACCTGCGAGGTACTACAATATTAGGTAATGTTGCTGTAATTTCAAGTTCATTATCTGATTCCGATGCTACTAATCTTTGGCATATGCGCCTTGGGCATATGAGTGAAATTGGTTTGGCAGAATTGAGCAAGAGAGGACTTCTCGATGGACATAACATCGGTAAGCTAAAATTTTGTGAGCATTGTGTGTTTGGCAAACACAAGAGGGTGAGGTTCAATACCTCAGTTCATACCACAGAAGGTATTTTGAATTATGTGCATTCTGATTTATGGGGGCCATCTCGGAAGACATCTCTAGGAGGTGCTCGTTATATGTTAACCATTATTGATGATTACTCTAGAAGAGTGTGGCCTTATTTCTTGAAGCATAAATCAGAAGCATTTTCAGCATTTTAAGAGTAGAAGACTATGGTTGAAAGGCAAACTAAAAAGAAGGTAAAGAAACTTCGCACTAGTAATGGGATGGAATTCTGTTCTGATGAATTTGAATCATATTGCAAGACTGAAGGCATTGTTAGGCACTATACCGTTCTTGGTACTCCTCAACAAAACGGTGTAGCTGAGCGTATGAACAGGACCATCATTTTCAGGGCCCGTTGCATGTTGTCAAATGCAGGTTTGCATAGACGTTTTTGGGCTGAAGCCGCTTCCACTACTTGCTATCTTATTAATCGGTCACCCTCTCTTGCAATTGAAAACAAGACTCCAATTGAGGTATGGTCTGGTTCCCCAGCAAATTATTCAGAATTGAGAGTCTTTGGTTGTACTGCTTATGCTCATGTTGATAATGGAAAATTAGAGCCTAGAGCTGTTAAGTGCATCTTTCTTGGTTATAAATCTGGTGTTAAAGGATATAAGTTGTGGAATCCTGAAACAAGGAAGGTTGTGATTAGCAGAAATGTTGTCTTTAATGAATCTGCTATGCTTCATGATAAACTGCCCACTAATGTTCCTGTTGAGAGTGAGCAGAATTCAAGTGTTCAGATAGACCACTTTGTTGGTTCTAATAACACATCAGATAAGAAAAATATTGTTGTTCATGATGCACCTATTGTTGATGATACTCCTATTGTTCAGCAGCCACCACAACGGTCTATTGCAGTTGATAGGCCTAGGAGAGAGATTAATCCACCCAAGAGGTTGATTGAAGAAGCTAATATTGTTGCTTATGCTTTGAGTGTGACAGAAGAAATTGAAGGTAATTCAGAACCTTCATCATACTCTGAGGCTATTAACTCCACAGATTGTAATAAGTGGATAACTGCCATGCATGATGAAATGGAGTCACTTGAAAAGAATGGCACTTGAAAATTAGTGAAATTGCCAAAGGAGAAGAAGCCTGTTCATTGCAAGTGGATTTTCAAAAGAAAGGAAGGTATTTCTTCTACTGAACCAGCAAGGTATAAAGCAAGATTGGTTGCTAAAGGTTATAGTCAGATTCCAGGTATTGGTTTTAATGATGTCTTTTCTCCAGTTGTGAAGCATAGTTCTATTCACACTTTACTCAGTATTGTTGCCATGCGTGATTATGAACTTGAGCAATTAGATGTTAAAACTGCATTCTTACATAGAGAGTTGGAAGAAGATATTTATATGGACCAACCTGAGGGTTTTATTACTCCTGGAAAAGAACACCTTGTTTGTAGATTAAATAAATCTCTTTATGGTTTGAAGCAATCTCCTAGGTAATGGTACAAGAGATTTGACTCCTTTATGCTCTCTCATGATTTTAAGCGGTCTGATTATGATAGCTGTGTTTATTTAAAGACGCTAATGGTTCACTATTTATTTACTTCTCTATGTTGATGATATGTTGATTCGCAAAAGATAAGTCGAAATAGCAAACCGAAAGCACAATTGAGTAATGAATTTGAGATGAAGGACTTAGGTGCAGCAAAGAAAATTCTTGGCATGGAGATTATTAGAGAGAGACAATTTGGCAAGTTATACCTTAGTCAAAAAGGTTATATTGAGAAGGTCCTTCGTCGTTTTAATATGCATAATGCAAAACCAGTGAGTACTCCATTAGCTACGCATTTCAGATTATCTTCGGCCTTATGTCCTGAGTCAAATTATGATATTGAGTACATGTCTAGAGTTCCATATTCAAAGGCGATTGGTTCTCTTATGTATGCCATGGTTTGTTCTCGTCTGATTTATCTCATGCATTGAGTGTTGTCAGTAGATACATGGCTAATCCTGGAAAAGAGCATTGGAAAGCAGTTAAGTGGATTTTCAGATATTTGCGTGGCACTTCTAATACTTGTTTGCAGTTTGGGAATTCTAGAGATGAACTGTTGATTATGTTGACTCTGATATGCTGGTGATTTGGACAAGAGAAGGTCTCTGACAGATTATGTTTTCACCATTGGTGGTTGTGCTGTTAGTTGGAAGGCAAGTTTGCAAGCTACTGTTGCCTTATCAACTACTGAAGCAGAATATATGGCTATTTCTGAAGCTTGTAAAGAAACTATTTGGTTTAGAGGTTTGTATACTGAGCTTTGTGGAGATAATTCTTGCACTACTATATTTTGTGATAGTCAAAGTGCTATATGCCTTACAAAGGATCAGATGTTTCATGAGAGAACAAAGCACATTGATGTGAGATATCACTTTATTCGAGGTGTTATTGCTCAAAGTGATGTCAAGGTGTGCAAGATAAGTACTCATGATAATCCAGCTGATATGATGACAAAGTCAGTTCCTGTTACTAAGTTTGAGCTTTGCTCAAGCTTAGTTGGTATTACAGTTTAGTCCTAGTGACTAGTTGGCGCACGGTGATTTTTATCTTATTGGGGATCATTTGGTGATTGATAATTCTTTATTTTGCTACAAGAGGAAATTCGTCTCAAGGTGGAGATTGTTGTATTCTAATCCGAATTTCTAATATGGAAGGATCCGGATTAGTTACCATATTAACGGATTAGTTTCCTACTTGGACTCTAAGTCCTTTTACCCCTTTATATACCTCTTGTAAGCTGCACGGGAGAGGGACGCCTCATTGTAATCCTCTGTGTTTTGTAATCGCTCCTCATATAGTGATCATCGCCGGTTGGCGCCCGTGGTTTTTTCCCGCAAGGGTTTTTTACGTAAAAATTTGTGTCTCCTTTGTCCCTATTTTTCTAACAAGTTTAGCAGTGGTCATGGTTGATTGCAACAGGGGATTGGGCTGGCTGGCAACTCAATGTTGATTTGGAACGGTTTGAAGTTTGAACTCGTCTTCCTAGCCAGATGCTTTGTGTTCGCGTGGTCTCATGTAACTGCGAGGAGAGGGATCCTCTGAATCGGTGCTTTTAATGCAAAGATACAGAATTAGAAACGATTTCTACCGTCTGATCGGAAAGCGAAGAACGTCTGATCGGAAAGCGAAGAACGAGATCAAGCATAATAGTTTTTTCCACCATACTACAGGGCAGACCCATGTTCAAACAACGTGAAATATTTCAGTGCTCTGTATTTATTGCAGATGATTTGAATCCTTGCGAGGAACTGCTTTGTTTTCCTGCCTCTTTTCGGCTGAAAGGGTCTACTCATCTTGGTTTCTGCGATATCATGTGTTGTGTTTTGTTACAGATGAGTCAATGTCGTGCAACGCAGCGGTGCTGGTCGGGTGTTCTTGAGATCTTGAACAAATCAATCCAGTGCGTTTGCATGTGGAATATTCTTGCGATCGCGAGATGTTTAGAGCATGTATAATGGGCTTAGAGCATGTACAATGAGCTTATGTCAGCCGTTTATAATCATTGTTACGTAGGATTTTTGTTGACGTGGATGAAAGAGAATGAAGAGAGAGGAAGATGCTGTCTACAATCCTGTAGTCGACTATAGCATAAGAAACAAGAAAAACATTAAAAGATTGTGTGTTCTATAAAGACAACTAAAAAAGACAGCAGTTGTCTATACCATTGTATGGGCTGTCTTTAGTGCTGTCTACAAGTGACATGGATAGTTGTTATAGACAGCAGCTGTATATACCATTGTACATGCCCTTATGTCAGCCATCTATAGTCTTTGCCACGTAGGATTTTTTGCTGGCGTGAATGAAAGAGAATGAAGAGAGAGAGAGAGAGATGATGTCTACGATCCTGCAGTCGACTGTATCACGAGAAACAAGAAAAACATTAAAAAATTGTGTGTTCTATAAAGACAACTAAAAAGACAGCAGCTGTGTGTACCATTATATGAGCTATCTTTAGTGTTGTCTATAGGTGATATGGAGAATTGGTATAGACAGTAGCTGTCTATATCATTGTACATACCTTTAGAGCGGCAGACCAAGTAGTAATGCCCAATAGAAAAATTCTACAGGTGATATGGAGAATTAATATAGACAGCATTATACATGCCTTTAGAGTGGCAAACCAAGTAGTAATGCCCAATAGAAAAATAGGGGCCCAGCAGAGTTGGCGTCGGCGCCCGCCTGCCGGAACCGGGCTGATCCGTGGTTCAGTTCGGCAGGTTCGTGGCTGGGGAACTACGATGGTTGGTAGGCCCGGGCGCGCAGTAGATGGGATGGCCTCATGGGCTGGGAGAACAGCGGGAGGCGCTCGGCTCGGCGCGGCCGCGCAGGAGGTAGGCCAGGTGCGTTGCGGTAGGCGGCTCGGCCGGGGTAAAAATTGGTCCGCACGCGTGGGAGCTAACGCGGCTCGCGAGCAGGCCGCTACGTGGACTTCTTAAACTTCCTTTTCTTGTTTCCTGATGGCCCTTACTTCACTTTCCTTTTATGATAGGCCTTACTTCACTTTTCTTGTTTTAGACTTGGCTTACTTCACTTTTCTACCCATATAATAATGTTCGGGTCTGATTTAAGTCATGGATCTGCCTATACAAAATACGACCGTTTTCTCAGCGTAACACAGTTAAATTTTAGTACATTTATAACTTCATTATACATAAATTACAGTAAATTATTTATGTAATTTATGTTTTTAGTCACGGTAATTATTCTCGAAAGCCTTAATAACTCACATTTCCATAACATAATTCAAAATCTAACCTATACTTTGAGAGATTGAGCAAAATCAAAGATAAAAAATAAAATTCTATACCAACAAAATACGGTAATGCAGTGAACCCGTTATGTTCTGAAGAAAAAATCATAATAAATTCGAACTCAATTCATCAGATAAGAAAAGGTACAAATATCTGAGCATGTTAAACGGATGAAAATTCGACTATTTGGACAAAAGAAAACAGACGCACGTTGTTTAGCAAAACCGTTACTACTGAGTACCGGGTCTACAGTCTACTGACTACTGTGTGACGGCACTGACGGGAGCCATCTCAGCAATCGTTGGAGCAGGCAACAGCGTGTGAACTCAACCGCGAAGCGCGAATAGGTTTCCTCGAAAGGAACAGCGGCACAGCGCACTAGCACAGTCCGAGCAGGTCTGGCAAGTAACACGCAACGATGCAAGTGAAAGCAATTTGCCCAAAATAGTTACGTGTAGTGCAGTAGTAGAACGTTAGCAAATGCTCTCTCTCTCTCTCTCTCTCTGAACAGTACAGTGCAGAGCGGAGCCTAGTGATGTCATGGTGTGGTGCGTCAAAGGATGTGCAATCGCCGAAGCGAGCTACGATTAGAAGTTTAATAGAACACTTGTTTGGCCGAAAACCAATGGCAACAGCAAAAGCAAGAGATTTCTTTCGAACGAATCTCTGCTGCTGAGATTGCTCAAAAGATGTGCTCACCTTGATGTTAGTACGCTCTTGGTCTTCGACCAACCTATCCTCACGCGTCCAATTAATTTGAGCAAATATATACTCTGTTGGGCAAAGACGTAGCCCTCTGTCACCAGATCGGATTAGCTCAGACCTCTCTGACGTCCCCTGTAGTTTAGTAAATGCACCAATAGCTTAGAAATGCGCTTCTACAAGGTGATCGATTACAGGTGGATTGTATCAATTCTGTTAGCAATACTCACCTCAGCTTGACAGTTTGACACACAAGAAAATTGAGAGCTGGGAATTGAACTCACGACCTCCTTTTACGTGGGTATACGTCATGTACTTATATCTGTCCATGTGCATATGTGAGCGCTAGAAATGACTCTCTCTGCAGCACCATCTCTAGCCTTTCAGCTTTTCAGTACATAGCACTACTGCTTGCTCAGGAAACACGACCATGCGGCCTTAACTCGCTAAGCCATATATGAACACCGGAGCCAGCTCGTCGACAGCAACATCACACGACCATGCCTAGATAGGTAGGTTCATTAACATGCCACGTTCAGTACCATCTCCCAGAGTTGAATACCGCCACACCAAGAGGAGGCAAGCCTATCGCGCGCCCTCCGAGCACGTGTGCTGCTGCTTCAGGCTGCAGCGCCCGGGGGGGCCTTTCCACGTTCCATGGCCACCACGGCGACGTACAGTCGTACACCCGCATGCCTAGCTCGGCTTCTGCGCCCGTCTATTCAAGTCGATCATGGTGTCTCACCTACCTAAACAGGGCGTGAACACCGGCTAAGTACAGCCATTACAGTTGAGTACGGGCCAACAAACAGGATCCTCTCAAGATCTCGTAAATGCCGTGGTGTCGCTGGATAACAGCCGGAGATGAGGCCCCTTGGAACAGCGCCTACCGACCACCTCCGATCAGGTACGTCACCGTTCTTGCTTCGCCTGAGATCGACGGATCGGATGCTGCAGGGGCACATGGAAGGAACATAGATTGGTTGGTGACCGTAAGCAAGCTATCACAACAGTTTTTTTTAAAAAAAAGTGCAAAGCCTTGCACATCTTTCTACTAAACCGAAGAAAAAAGAAACGGTTTGTTACGGATAACAAACCGTAGTTATAAGGAGAAAGGAAAAACCCACACTGAAACGATGAGAAACACTAAACTCATCCGACACAGAGGGTGGAGGCATCACACCCCAACAAAGGTTATGATGGTGAACAGTCAAGCGATCGACAAAAACAAAAACAACAAACAAATGGAACTACTAGCAATTAGCGGGCACCTCCAGACCAATCGCAACCGCCAAGCGCCAATTGCGGAGCTCGTCAGAAATCCGAAGCAGAAGTTGATCGATAGTAGCGGTGACATTATTGAAAATCTTTTGGTTGCGCTCCTTCCAGATCATCCAGGATACGAGAATTATATACGAATCAATGTCCTTCCTGCGTTGCTTTTGCGCGACGTTCCTGGCGGCAATCCAATGATCCTGCAGAGTGGTTTGGCCAGCAGGAACTGCGTAGAGAGTTCCAACCTGACTAAGGAAGTGCGCCCAAATTTGCGCTGTCACTACACAACCAAATAGGAGGTGGTCGATGGTCTCTTGTCTGTGACTGCAGAAAACACAAACACCTTGGTTATGCAATCCTCGATGTTGGAGGCGATCAGCTGTCCAGCAGTGTCGTCGGATTGCCAACCAAATGAAAATCTTGCACTTGAGAGGTGCCTAAGCTTTCCAAATGGCCTCGGCACATGGAAACCTTATCGAGTCTATGAAGAAAGCACTATAAGCCGACTTAGCGGAGTATATACTCGAGGGTTCCCACCGCCAAAGAACCGAGTCGACCTCACCCTGAGTTAACTGTACTGAGTGTAAAGTATCCCATAACCAAAGGAATTTTGATATATCAACATCCTCTGGCCGACCCGATATGTCTGATATCCAAGCATCGTTTGTCAAGGCGTGGGCTACCGTTCTTTTCTTTCTAATTGTTTGTTTGACCATGTCTGCAATGGGCGGCGCTAGGCCAAAGATAGAGTACCCATCCAGCCAGCGATCCTCCCAGAGCAAAGATTTCTCGCCACCCCCAAGTCTGACAAAAATCGAAGCATGGAACATGTTTTCCTCCGCTCGGCTGCTTTGTGTTTGTAGTCCCCCCCCCAAGGCCTCGCCGACCAAGACCGCTGTAGCCATTGCCAGCGGATGCGAAGGGCCCATCCAGGCATGACCAAGTTGGGTAAGCCGAGCCCCCCGAGATGGCGAGGATGACGAACCGAGGACCAGGCCACTAGGCAGTGAGCACCCGCGATGTTTTGTGATCCTTTCCAAAGAAACGCTCGACACTTCTTATCAATTTCCCTGATTACTAGGAGGGGGGTCGAGGGCCATGAAAGTGTACACCAGCATGGCCGACAACACCGCCTGAACCAAAACGAGTCGTCCCCCTTGTGAAAGCAAACTGGTCTGCCAAGCTTGTAGACGATTAGCAACTGTATCCAATAGAGGTTGGAAATCTCCCCAGGAAGGTTTTTGCAAGGTAAGGGGCAAGCCAAGGTATTTGCACAGAAAAGTAGCCATGTAGCATTACAAACTGTCAGTTATGAGCTGAGTTTGTTGGTCATTGCACCGAATTGGCATGAAGGAGCTCTTGGCTAGATTGGTTCGTAGGCCTGAGGCTTCACCGAAGAGATGAAGGAGTTCTTTGATGGCATCCAGGTTTGAACTAACTGGAGTTAAAAACACAACCACGTCATCTGCATACAGGGATAGCCGGTGAGGTAATCCTTGGCACCCACCGATTGGTTGTATCAACGTTGCATTTTGTGCCGTTAGGATCATGTTATTGAGGACGTCTATAGAGATGATGAACAACATTGGGCATAGAGGATCTCCTTGGCGAAGTCCGCGACCGTGCTAAATCGGTTTTCCTGGTTGGCCGTTGACAAGCACTCTTGTGGACGATGATCTGAGCATGATGCTTAGCCAAGCACACCACCTCGGGCCAAAGCCTTTGTGCCTCAAAATTTCCAGCAGAAAGGGCCAGGACAAAGAGTCGAAGGCTTGCGCGATGTCAAGTTTGAAGAGAAAGACCAATTTTTTTTATTTTATGTTGGTGGAGTAGACAAGTGGATTGCCTAATGAGGAGGAAATTGTCTTGAATTGAGCGAGTTTTTGTGAATGCTAATTGGTTAGGTGCTACCAACTTTGGCAGTTCTGATGCTAGCCATTGAGCCAGTACTTTTGAGAAGATTTTGGTGAAGCTGTGAACTAGACTAATTGGCCGGTAGTCACTTGGTTCCTGAACTGCGTGTCTCTTCGGCAAGAGGGTTAGCAAAGATTTGTTGAGCAAATGGAAGTTTCCTCCCGCTAAGCGACCGAGAGCATGGAAAGCCACCATTATGTCAGGTTTGATGATTTCCCAACAGCACTGATAGAAAAGGCCATTGAAACCATCCATCCCTAGTGCCTTTTCGGATGGCATGCTCTTGATTGCTTCCAAAACCTCTATTTTAGTGAAATCGATTTCAAGGCCCTGGAGGTCGTAAGAAGGCAAGTTGAGGAAATTGAAATCCAAGGAATGAGCCCGTGCCATTGGTGTTCCAATGAGATTGAGGAAGTGATCATGGAAGGCCTCTTCCAACCCTTTCTGAGTAAGCACCCAGGAGTCATCGACCTTTAGGCTTGCATTGAAATTGACTGGCCAACGAGGATTTGCATGAAGATGAAAGAAAGGTGTGTTTGTGTCCCCCTCCCGCAACCACCTGATACGTGACCTTTGGCGTGCGATTGTTCAAAGGAGCATAGTCCTAATATTTTCTTTTTGAGCTCCATCCTTAACTAGCACTCCCATAAAGAAAGTGGCTTATTTTCGTCAACCAAATCAATCTGACATAATAGCACTTTTGCCATCTTGATTTGCTGACGAATGCTACCACACTGGCGCTAGCTCCAGTAGTGCAGTGTGTGACCTGTGGTTTTGAGTAGGGTATGAAGGCGTCGTAGTGGATCAGCTATATGGTTGTCGCACTTCCATGCCTGAAGAACCGCCTCCTGGAAACCTTCCACCCTTGTCTAGAAAGATTAAAAGCAGAATCGTTTCTTAGCTCCATCAAGAAAGATGTTGATAGTGGTCAGATGCGGTGGAGGGTAGGTCTCGGAGGAAGCAGTCTAGGAAGAGCATGTCCCACTCCGGATAAACGAAAACCCTATCAATGTGCTCTAGGGTCGGTCTCTCCCTAGCACTTGTCCAGGTGAAGGATCTGCCATTAAGGTGGATTTCTTTGAGCTCTAGGTCGTTAATTACCCGACGGAAGCTACCCATTTGGCTTTTGTTTAAACGATCATTGTTCTTGTCACTGGCTTGCAAGATAATATTGAAATCTCCAAGGACCATAAAAAAGAACCCTGTATGTCGCGAAGCTCCTGTAGAAACGCTAGTTTATAAGCATCTTCCGAGGGGCCATAGACAACCAATAGTCAGAAGTAAGAGCCACAAGGTAGAACCACCTTTGCTGTTACGGAATGGTTTCTTGTGCACGGTGTAGTACAAGTTACCCTACTTGAGTTCCAAGCTAAAAGGATGCCTCCTCTCGATTGGGACAATGGTAAGTAAGAGAACCCGCCAAAAGAGCTTCCGAGGGTTTCCATTACAAGGGGTGAGTCAAATACACTAAGTTTTGTTTCTTAGAGGCAGGCGACCGACGCTTGCGAAGCGAATATAGTTTCTATGATCACAGTACTCTTGGCCCTCATATTTAGACCCCTTACATTCCAACTGATGAAATTGAGGTTACAACTGTCCATTGATTTGATGAAGCGACCGCTATCCGAGACGGCGATACTCAATTTGCTGCGAGAGGTGGTTGAGCCGAAATGGCTTCTGCAAGGCCTTCTTGTCACAGCAGGGCACCAATGGGTGCCCTGCACCCTAGAATCGTCGGGAATACCGGTGTGCCGTCGGGGATGCTGTACATATGTAAACCTAGTCTGTATAGTGTGTTTTAGGGCAAATGTACCTAAAACGCCCCTTCTCTCTCTCTCGCCTCTGGGGGCAAGAAGGTAAATATCCCTTCTTGCCCCCTATAAGTAAAGCCCCATGGGCATGTAACAAGGGGATCCTCAATCACACATAAAGCACTACATACATACATGCTTGTCTTTGGCTTCTCCCCTCCGGTCCTTCTCCCAAGACAAAGGGTACAGGGTACACTCTGTACCTACTGTCTAGTCTTTTAGCTACGACAGTTGGTGCCGTCCGTGCGGACCGAACAAAAAGCTACATGCGAGCGAGAAGCGAAAAACACAGCCGACAAACAACCAAAGCCCCACATCCCACCTTTAGCCACCCTCGGCCAACAAAAATGTAATGGCCGAAACCCCCATCCCCCCACAACACCTCCAGCCAAACTCATCCCACCACCAGCCGAAGAAAGCCAGACCATCCTGTTAGACCATGCGGCCTTGTCAAGGTTTTTGCTGATGAATAATTGATTTGAATAATTGACTTTTGGGTTGCTTGGAATTTGCGGTTGTTAGAAGGTTCTGTTGTTCCATTTGGGTGGCTGGTTTAAGGTCTTTTCAGGTTCACCGGAGGTCTTCGAGGTCCTCCTCGGGCGCACCCACGTAGACTCATCAAGACCACTCAAGGTCCGCCTCAAAAGCACCCGCGTGAACTCATCAGGACCATCCAGGACCTCCCTAGGATAAATCTGGTCCATCCAGGACCTCCCCCAGGAGCACCAACGTGCATCAATCTGGACTGTCTAGGACCTCCCAAGGAGAACCAACGCGCGTAAATCTGGACCGTCCAGGACTTCCCCAGGAGAATCAACATGGAGCAATCTCGTCCACCTAAGACCTCCCCAGGAGAATCAACGTGGAGCAATCTTGTCCACTCAGGACCTCCCCAGGAGAATCAACGTGGATCAATCGCGACCATTTAGGACCTCCCCATGAGCACCAACTTGGATCAATCTCGACCACTCAGGACCTTCCCATGAGCACCAACGTGGATCAATCTGGACCACTCAGGACCTCCCCTTGGAGCTATCTAGACCGTCCAAGACCTCCGCCTATGAAGAGGTTTTTTAGTACTGTTCATCGAGGTACTGTAGCAAGAAGGTCTTTCGAAGCACTGTAGCTCTGAGCACTGTTCATCGAGGTACTGTAGCAAGGAGGTCTTTCAGGTACTATAGCAAGGAGGTGGTCTTTGTAAAAAGGCCAAGAGGGTGGTCTTTGCAAAAAGACAAGTCTGTTCAGGACCTTCTGTGTTCTTTGGAACCCTTCGGTGCTCACTTGGATCTCCCCGTGTCCTTCAGGACCTCCCTGTGTCCTTTAGGACCTCCCCCTCATTCATTTGGACCTCCCTGTGTCCTTTAGGACCTTCCTCTCATTCATTTGGACCTCCCCTTTGTTAGGTCTGACCGTTAAGACCCTCCCCTTTGGAGATCTTAACCGTTTAGACCTCCCCTTTGTTAGATCTGACCGTTAAGACCTCCCCTTTGGAGATCTTAACCGTTCAGACCTCCCCTTTGTTAGATCAGACCGTTAAGACCTCCCCTTTGGAGATCTTAACCCTTCAGACCTCTCCTTTGTTAGATCTAAGGGTCCAGACCTCCCCTCTGTGGATCTGACTGTCAGGACCTCCCCTTTCTCTCAATCTTGACCGTTGGGATCTTGTTTTGGAGATCTAACCGTTAGGACCTCCCCGTTGATTTTGATCTTGACCTTCGGACCTCCCGTGAGCAGGTCTTTTGGACCTCCTGCCCATATGACCTCCTCATTGTTGTGTCTTTGGACCTCCGGTCCTGTGCTTGGACCTCCCCCGTGGTTTAAAAATGTTTTATCTTGATTGACCAACTGTTATTTAAAAATGTTTTGAGCCATGACATTGGGTTGTCATGGAGTTTTGCCAAAAGGTTTATGAAAAGCAAACAAAAGGAAAATGGATTTGGACTTGGGCAAATTGGTTTGCTTGGCTGGTGCAATGTTTATGCACGGACTCAATCCTGGGTAAGGTTGAGGTCCAGGGGTTTGTGGTGGTCGCCCAAGTCAGTTGAGGACTGGCCTTTGAGCGATCCTTTGCTAGGCCTATAATGGGCTATGCCTCACCGTACAACCACATGTCTCCAGAATGGGGCGTGGGACCTGGCCAACTAATTTGTAAGTTCTACCGCAGTTGTTCCACTTTGATGTGTGGGAGGTCTTTCATGGCCTATGGTCTTTCATACCTATGTTTCCCATTGGTGCAAGAGGGGGCTCCGATCCTGCGGATTTGTATCCAATGGAGGCGAAACCTTAGCGAGGAGGGACTGTGGTGGAATAATACATTGTAAAGGCCTTGTCATGAGCTCTAGACCTCTTACCTTCGGCAGTGAGAGGTGGCATTGACGAATGCTGGACAAACTAGAGAAATCATGTCATGTGAGTAAAGTGTACAACCTCTACAGAGTGAAAACTATTCGAATAGCCGTGTCCACAGTCATGGACGTGCTAGCAAAAGACTACTCAAAGTTAGATATTGATTTTGTTTTCAAAGTTAGATAAACTGTTTTTGGGATTTCTATCCCATGGTTTGGGCGGAGAGCCTTGTGACAGGAGGGTATCCTTCACCATTTGATGATGAATGTTATCCATGGCCGAGTTTTGAAAATGCATTTTAATTACTGTAATTGCTTTGGAACTTAGTACTTATATTTGAAATAAACTTGGCTTTACGCAAATCAACCATATTATGCTTTCCCTTGAGATATCCATTTATGCATGTCATTACATTAATTGTGGGTGTAACTTGCGAGCACGGTTGTTGTGCTCACTCTTGCTTGATAACTGTTTTGAGCAGGAAAGAAAGCCTTGTGGTGATTCTGCTATGACCCTAGAGGTCCTGGACGTCTAGGATGCGCCCTCCAGCCGATTGCCTGTGGTGTATCGGGTGGCCTATTGTTTATCCTCCGCTGTGTTCTGGTTTGTTGGCTTGTATGCCCCTCTTTTGTAAACAACTTTGTTGATATTAATAAAGCTCTCGTTGAAGTGTATGTTACCACTGTTGTATGCTGTGAAGAGCTAGCTGTTGATCCTTGGGACTAGCTCAGTTGCATAGGGGACCTTAAAGTGATCCTAGTCCTCCACGACCACCCTCAGGTCTGGTCGTGGGAGGTCCTAGGGTAGCCTCGGCCCTCCACGACCACCCTTGGGTCTGGTCGTGGGAGGTCTTGAGGAGACCTCAGTCCTCCATGACCTCCCCTGGTCTGGCCGTGAGGGGTCTTCGGGGTCCTCCCTGGCTCCACGACCTCCTCGGGGATGCTCCCAGGACCTCTGGGCGGTCCTACTGGACCTCCTGGGTAGTCCTAGAGGTCCTCTCGGGTGGCTCTGTTGGATCTTCTGGGAGGTCCTAATGGACTTTCTGGTTGATCCAGGAGGACCACTCAGGTGGCCCCGGGTCGGGCGTTATAGCGATCGGCTTCGCCTCCCCCTTGCTAGCGTTTGGGCTCTCAAGCGAGCAAAAGCAAAGAAAGTTGGGGGATGACGATCGTCTTTGCCTCCCACTCACTAGCATTTGGGCTCTCAAGCGAGCAAAGGAAGTTGGGGGATGGCAATCAGCTTCGCCTCCCCGTCGCTAGCGTCTGGGCTCTCAAATGAGCCCAAGCAAAAGAAAGTTGGGGGACGGCGATCGGCTTCTTCTCCCCCTCGCTAGCCTCGGAACCTCAAAAGAGCCCAGTAGTAACTCAGGAAAACGGACAAAGCCCCTTCGCGCCCCTCCAAGTCACAAGGACACCTGACTAGGAGCGGCCAAAGGGGAGATGGTACCAGGTCCCCAACAGAAGCATCGCAAATGGTCACACCAAAGAAGTAGTCGAATCTGAAGGCGTGCTTGGTGCCATGGCCACCACTCGCCCGCAAGACGGCTCGCCACTACTCACCGCCCGCCTCGAGGCTCTTGCCTCGTGAGGCGGCCCCAACGCCGCCCGCCTCGAGGCCCATGCCTCGGCGGGGTGGCTTCACGCCGACCGGCGATCGAGGCTGCCACTGCTCACCCCGACCTCGAGGCTACACGCCTCGTGGGCGACCAACAGCTGCCTACCTAGAGGCCCATGCCTCGGTGGGCGGCTCAGCGCCGACCGCCCACACGGGCTCTGCCATCGCTCACCACCGCCTCGAGGCTACGCCTCGGGCGGCGGCCCCAAGCAGCCGCTCGTCTCGAGGCCCATGCCTCGGCGGGGCGGCTTCGTGCTGACTTCAGCGTGTCGGGCTCCGCCACTACTCACCACCCGCCTCGAGGCTATCGCCTTAGTGGGGCGGTCTAAATGCGCCGCCCGCCTTGAGGCCCATGCCTTGGCGGGGTGGCTCCGCGCCTGCTTCGCCCGCACGGGCTCCACCACTACTCACCGCCCACCTCGAGGCTATCACCTCGGTGGGGCGGTTCTGCTTCAACTTCTCCAGGGGTATTCCGACTCCCGAGGGGTCGGGGGTGACACGATTGCGTCCGCTCGCCCCTCAGGACTGCAGGACCTATCCTCACGACCTTGGACCACGAAGATGAGGGAGTTGTCGTAGCAGGGCACCAAGGGGTGCCCCGCACCCTAGGATTGTCGGGAATACCGGTGTGCCGTCGGGGATGCTGTACATATGTAAACCTAGTCTATATAGTGTGTTTTAGGACAAATGTACCTAGAATGCCTCCCCTCTCTCTCTCTCTCGCCTCTGGGGGTAAGAAGGTAAATGTCCCTTCTTGCCCCTATAAGTAAAGCCCCATGGGCATGTAACAAGGGGATCCTCATTCACACATAAAGCACTACATACATACATGCTTGTCTTTGGCTTCTCCTCTCCGGTCCTTCTCCCAAGATAAAGGGTACGGGGGGTACCCCCGTACCCACTGTCTAGTCTTTTAGCTACGACACTTCTAAACCAAGAGGCAAGGATTCCAGGACAGAAATCTTGAACACTGATGCTAGCGCAACCATGTGGTTGTGCGAGAGCTGATTGTCAAACAACCCTTTGAACTTTTTAATGACTGAGCGGTCCTTCGAATGGCTTGCTCGGAAGACCTAGCTTGCTCGCTAAAAGGAGCTGTGCAAGCTGTTCTGCCGGGACATTTCTGTGGTTCGAAAAAGCCAGACACAGGCTACGCCGCAGGGTGAACAACGTAGGATGTTTAGCATGTGGACGTTGGACATCCGGCAATGGCAGCAGTGGTTCCTTCCGCTCACCTTTGGCCTGGCTAGAGTAGGTTAACAGTTTGCATGTGCCGACCAGGCCTTGGCTAGTAGAGATGGACGAGTCGCCATGGTATTCGACTAAGGAAGATATTGAGTTATTGCAGGTGTCCTGTGCCGGGTTCGAGGCTGGAAGGGGCTCTGTAGAGGATAGAATTGCCATGACGAACTCTGCCTTGTCGCGAAGAAAGATTGGGCTACGTGGGCCTTGGATAGCTTTGCGCGGTAGCGTGGGACAAGCAACCTGACTAGGATGCCGCTCAACTTTGTCTGCAAGGCAGGGCGAGGGAGTCTTAGTCATCTTGGATGGGCCAACAGGTGCCACATGCAACCTAGATACCTCCCTAGCAAAAACCGCGGCGAGGACATGCTCATAAGACTAAGCAACTATATCGAGCCACGTGACTGATTGGACTGAGAGGCCAACTGAGTCTCTGACAAGACTGAAAGGCAAGTCGGTAACATTTAAACCCTTATTTTTCTTTTCGAACATCAAACGGGCCTGATGTGTTGCCAAAGAAGGCAAGCGGTGGGTAGTTCTGTCTGTCTTGGAGGTGACATGCCTGATGAAGTCAGGAAACCCCCTTTTTGTGTAGCCTTTGCCGCACAGAATGTGGCACGAGGTGACTGATCCCGTGATAGCCCTAGGACCTATCGTTGACCATGGGGGGAGTCTCCAGGAGGGGGTCAGTGAGCTCCTTTGATTCCAATGACCATGGTTACCTTCTTCCCGACCTCTGGTGGGTCGGAATCAGCCATCCACTACGCCAGGTTTGGTGCAATAGTAGTGTCGTCGTGGCCCTGAATCGTTTGAATCGGTTGGAGGGAGCCCACTGAAGTCGGAATCATCGCTTGACGGCACAAAGGGAAGGGGCTGCTCCATGGACGAGGAAAAATCCTCAACACCATGAATGTGGATGATGACGTTGTAGCAGAGGGCCTCTCACAACTGCTGGGGACCTGACGGCTTCGCAAAAACTTACGACCCGTGGTCCAGGACAGAACCATCCGAGAGGAGGTCCGGTTTGTGCAATGGTCACCAATTTTTCTTTAGGGATCAAATTAGGGTTTAAAGACCAACGACCAAGTGAAAGGCTGACAGGTCAGCATGCAACGTGGACGATTCATCAAAGGCTTCGATCCAGCACGAGGGGGATAAGATGGCTGACATGGTGGCCAAGCTCCACGCATGTAGCAGCAGCCCCTCTAAGCTTATCTTGATCCAGAAGCGAAGTGGTTGGTTGACTGCCTAAGCCAAACGTGACCACTAGCGAACAAGGAGGAATCAAGATGTCTTGATGGTGCCGCCAAGGAGGATTCGGTCTTTGCTAGAGTGGCTGGTGAAGACAGCTAGGAAGTTCTCCGGGAAGTAAGGGGTGCACCGAGAAGCTGGCCTGCAGTATGCCCCTCTCAACCTAGATAGCCAGTGCGACCTCTTGTGCTGTGATTTACAGCCTTGTCCCCCTACCCCCCACACACACAAATGATGAGCGCACGCTCCAAGCATCTTTCCATGTCGCGCATGGCTGGGGAGAGTGGAACGACACACATTTCTCTGTCGGGGCAGTGCAGCGGGTTCCCCAGGGGGAATTCATCGTCCGTGTCCCCAAAGAGCGGTGGAAGGAAGGCCTTTCCGCCCCGAGGACTTCGGTGGACCTCGTTGGCCAAAGGCTTAGGAATTGCTGCAAGGTGATTAGGAGCCTTAGTCACTATACGGCGGTGCTACGGCGAAGGCGAGCGACCCACACTTCTAGAGTTGGCCGACGACGGAGTGCGAAGTGAAGTTTTTTTGGCCCCTCTGGCAGGACAGCAACGCCTCCCGCAGGTCACCGATAGGCGATGGTCGTCTTGAGCCAAGGAGGGTAGGGCTAGGCGGATTTTTGCAGTGTGTAGACGTTTGACCCACATCTTTGCAACAAAAACAATGTGCGTGGTTCCGACATCCCGTTGTGACGTGGTCACCGGCGAAGCAGTTGAAACAAAGGCTTATGAGGTCGCGGGGGAACCGGCCGCGACACGGGTGTCTCCCACCGGCGAGGCTGAGCCCTTCGGCGCTAGGATCGCCGCCATCAAACTTCTTGCCAGGCGCTCGCCTCAGGTGGACGGGCTGTGCTGGCCTCGAGCGTCGACGTAGGAGAGGAAGATTTGCTCAAAGGCAGCCCGTTGTTGAGGAAGAGCACCGCCTTGCCCCTCACTTTAGAGGAATGCTTCATCGTGGAGGCAGGGGCTCCAAACACGATCTGCGACTAATGGCCCAAAGCGAGGGCTTGGTGATAACGACTGACGACCTAGCCGGTGACTCACGGCGCTGGGATTCCACCAAGTTTGGGATGGATAGGGTGGATTCCATCCACCTATGTTCCTTCTCAGATATCTTCCCTAGGACCGCCGCCCGGAAATCCAGATTTGGTGAGGAAGAACCCATTGGCTGCGAGAGTGCGTTGTGGCCAGAGCGGCAGACGACGCTAGGGTAGTGGTGGGTAGCTAGAGAGAGACAGGCGGCTTGGTGAAGAAGCTGCCGCCGAAGTGGCGAGCGGTGCGGAAGGAGAGGGGTGCGGGGTGAGGAAAGTTACCTTTTCTTTTGTTGATCTAATGGGAGGCTCTGCCATGATGCTATCACAATAGTTACGGCTGATAAATCGTGTGTGCGCGCGTGCATGCTGCTCACTGGTCTCAGCGAGGGATTTTGTGCGCGTTTCTTTCCGCTCGCATCATTTCTGAATAGTTGACACCCATACGCCTTCACGTGCTAGAGCCTTGCCTGTCTGACGCCTGGTATAGGTAGTGGCTGGACCGATTAAACACTAACAAAATGATACTGGTTTGGGTGAGGAGATTGGTTTAGGTGAGGAGAGTTACGATCGAGCTTGGGCTGGGTAGCACAATGACGGTTTGTTGGTGAATGCTGCTGTTGACTTGTAGTACCTCAGAAAAGATCGATCGACTATAGATTTTTTTAATAACGAAAGAGAAAAAACATCTTCTTTGGCCTCCGTATCAAGATGCACATAACCTATTTTATTAAAGAGCTTAAAGTATCAAAAAAGCCAAATCTGTTAAAAGTGGCTTGAAGCCTTACAACCAAAAGACGACTGAAAAGTAAACTCAATCATTGCAAATTCTGTGACTAATTCACTACCTGTGCAGATTGAAGATTTGCTTCACCACAAACTCCAATATTTGGCTTCTGGCCAACATGTACTCGTTCTAGACTGATTTCTGCAGATTTGCCTAAACACTCAGCCAGTGCCCACTCAATAAGATAACCTTCAAGGGGTTAGTGACAATCTTTTTATCAAACACAATATCATTTTGATATAACCAAATAAACCAACATAAAACACTAGCTCCCACTAGGAGTTGTGACTTTAAATTTTTTTGAATGTCGGCTAACCAATTCCCGAACATATTTGCTATGCTCGTAGGAGGGGATAAATTAAACGCACATTGAATAATCCACCACGCAAGACGTACAAAAGAGCAGTCAATAAAAAGATGTTGAATTGTTTCCTCTTTAATACAGAAACAATACGTTTTGCTTCCCCTTCAATTTCTTTTAAGCAGATCATCTTTAGTTAATACTACCTATCTTTTGAGATACCATAGGAATATTTTTACTTTTAATGGAATTTTAATTAGCCAAGAAAAGTCCTAATAGGGGCTTGAAAATTGTCAATTAGTGCCACATATAAAGACTGTACCGAAAAAATTCTAGACTTATTCAAATGCCACCTGAAAACATTCTTTTGCGAGCTTAATTGTAAGTTAGAAATTCTCAACATTAACTCATTCCAACCATGTAACTTAGTCTCAATAATATGTCTTCCAAAAGAAATATTTAAAGGAGTCGATTTCAGAATATTTGCAACCGTATCATTATTTCTCCTCACCACATTATAAAGGATTGGATATTGTTCTTTCAATGGATAATCTACAATGAACATGGAATGAACCAAAGCGTAAAAAATGATCTTTAATTTTCGTAAGGCTTGACCAAAAATAAGAATTCTCAGATTTATTAACCACCTGCGAAAGACTCTTCTCACCCAAATATTTCCTTGTTAGCAAAGATTGCCAAACTCCTTCATTAAGCAACTTGAACAACTATTTCTCAAGTAAACTTTTATTTTTTGTGTCTAAATTCTGAACGTCTAGATCGCCATGTTCTTTGGACAAACACACTAAATTCCATTTAGTAAGCCTATATTTTTATTTATAACTGTCACTCTGCCAGAAAATTCTAGATCGATAAAAGTCTAGTCTTTTAACAACCTCTCGAGGAACTTCAAAAAAAGAAAACATAAACATTGGCAGGCTGCTTAGTACCGAGTTAATAAGTACTAATCGTCTATTAACAGACATATTTTTTTTTCTTTTCAACGGCTAAGTTTTTTCTCAACTCTATCGTCATCACCTTTCTAATCACTGTTCCTTAATTTTCTAAGGTGAATAGGACTAGATAGGACTAGAGCCGGCCCTGAAGCTCGACGCTTGCGAGCTGTGCAAATAACTGGAGTCCCAAATAATTTTTATCACGTCTAATCTACGAGCCAAATCGAACCCAACCAAATCGTTTCATTGATCATATTTTCATGTCATTCAAACCCCACGTCATCACATACAGGAGAGAAACTTGGGTCAAAGTTTCCCCCCCAGAACCAGCTTTTGTTTCAGCCTTTCAGGTGCGACAGGCAGGCATTGATGGACACCGAAGGCCCTCACGCACTCTCGTCCTACTGCACGCGACCGACTGCGAGCCTGCGTGATTTCGAGTCAGAAAACGGGGACCTCTCTGTCGCGCGTCTAGCTCGGCATGCAGCCGCGACGACGGCGAGAGGAAGGGAGATCGATGTTGAAATGGCGCACCCCGCAAGCAAAGCAGGCGAGCGAGCAATCTTGCTGTCGGCACGGCGTGACCCGGCCGGCCGAGATCGATGGGCATATCTCAGCAGCGGGCGGCGTGTAGGGCCACGCCCCAACATTCCATACAACCGAAGAAAAGTGGGCGCCGCGAGACCAAGAAAGATCTTGCCGGGCCCGAACGATCCACCTTTCCTGTCGCGTTTGACGAACAGCTAGCACTGCTTCTGTGCTAGCAATAGCTACTAGTGCTTTATCGATTATCCATCAGATGTTTTCCACTTTTTTAGCTGTGTTCGTTTGCTTGTCTCGAAGTATCCTCCCGGTTAAATGGAGTCGTAGAAAGGGGCCACGTCGCCCTTTTTATTTCGTCCGATGCTGCGGTCTATCATTTACACCCTATTTTTATCATTATACTCTGATATCTTATAGCTGCGTTAGCACATTTCATATGCTCTTTTTCCTCCCCCATGATAGTACACTGAAGGAAGCGCAAATCATGCTGTCATCTACTCGCGAGAGGCTTTTTGAATCATCCTCTGCTTCAGAACAGGTTGGCCAGCTTATTATCTTCACCTCTCTTTTTCTTGCAAGTGATGGTGCAAACACATGTACACATAACGTCTGTAGAATCGACCAAATAGTTCAGGTTATAACTTCTGTTGTTCTAGCATCCGAGCTCACGATTCCCCTATTTCCATGTGGCTACTCACTTGTCTATCCTTTGCAGAACATAGAGAGATATTGATGACTCGTTGTGATTATGAAGATGCCATAAAACATGGAGGATTGACGTCGATGCGAATGGTTCTTTCTGGGATTCCACTAGAAGAGGCATACTTGCAATGTAGGCTTGCTTTGATGGCTTAGAGATACACAAAACCAAAACTATATTAGAGTCCATGACGAAGCACGTTACACATAGTCACATGGCATAATGGTTCGGCTAATTGCTTTAGTCATGCTCACTACTACTAGGGTACAACTGCGACACAAGCATCTGGACCATGTAAGTCTACATGCTTTTAGGGGGTAGTAAACAACATAGGGAGGTAGGACGGGGGACTACTACGTAATGACCTGACCTACTACGTGGACCAGGGCCATTTTCCCTTCTTTGCTAGCTCGGCGTTGAACTCCTCGCTGGCCTTCCCCTTCCCTTGTCACGGGACTGTCCACGTCGGGCTGGTATGTCGAAGTCGTCTATACCCTGCGATTTCATGATGTAAGGGCACCGTATAGTGAAAATCATAAGAAGGATGTAAATTTTTGATAACTCACGTCGTCCATACGGATTACGCCAGGCGGCCGGATCTGTTGGTATTTGGGCTCAACCGCATGAGCCTTTCCTTTGCCTTTATCGCGGAATTTGTCACGTCGAAATTTGGTATGTCGAAGTCGCCCATATCCTGCGATTGTATGATGTAAGTACACGTGCGAAACCTTATGTAATAAGGATGTAAATTATTCATAAGCGGCGTCGTCGATATGGATTACGCAGGCGAAATCTTGGGCTCGCCTTCTGCCTCCTCAATAGGGTCGATGCGTAAGGTTTCCACCGCACGAAGTTCTCGCCCGCACCGAAAGTAGTTCAATATGTATACCTGTTTGGATGAATGCCTGTCGTACATCTCGGGGCCGTCGATCCTTTGGAAGAAGTGGCGGCGCATCTCATTTGCCATTACATGGGGATGAAGTTAAAAATTTGAAAAATTCAACGTTGGAGAGAGAAAATCGTCTGCGAAAAGAAAAGCTTACGAGATAGTGCCCGCATGTGTAAATGCGCCCAGCCGCGATTGTGCGGGTGTGTGGGTGAATGATCTCTGCCTTCGCCACACACACATTGCGGGGATCGAAAAGCGTGGTGAGTCTTGGAGCATCTTTCATTAATTTATCTTGGTATTGTAACTGTTTCCTCTTCTACTTAAGCCAGTTTTGCTTTTGCAACATCCTCGCGTAGAAGTTTGCCGAAGAGTCCATAGCTGGGTATCTATTGTGTAGTGTTGTGTAGTGTTGGGTTTGGTTCAACCCCCTTTTATAAGCCCTATGGTTGGCATGGTGTGGTTAATTTCATGTAGAGTATAGAATCCTGTCTTTTAATTCAGAAAAGCTGAGGAGGTAGAGTGTTGTCATGATCTGGAAAGTCGGCAAGGCATAGTATTGTCACGTCTTACTGCGGTGAGAAGTCATGTCTTGCTTTGCGAGTCTTTGTCTTATCGGTCTGAAAAATTTGGCGAGGCAGTGTTGTCACGTCTTTCTTTGCGAGTCTTGTCTTTTCGGTCTTAAAAGTGGCGAAGTGTCGAGGTTGTCAAGCCGATCTGAAAAGTCTAACCTCAAACCTAAACCTAAACTACATAAAGTGTCTCCTTTGGTCTTGTCCTCACAAGGAAAGTCCTGCTGATCCTGCTGAAAAAAGACGCCGGTAGTGTTAGTGCATAAAAGTCGCTAGCCCGTCTGGTCTTGTCACTGCGCAAGGATGCCACCATTTTGTCTTGTCCTTCGCGCAAACCTGCCCCGTTTGGTCTTGTCTATAAAATGCTTTGTTAGCCTCCTCCCGCGGGGCTATAAAATGCACGCCCCACGCTCCGAAATTAGGACCACTCGATCCTTAAAACCGTAGGATGAAGAACCTTCTCCGTCTTATAGTAACAAAGCGATGGCGACGCCGAGGGACCCGATCCAACCGGGGTTGCGGCGGACCTTCCAGTCGAAAGGAGGAGGACTTGGCCCTATCTGGTTGATGCGAAGGCGTGCTCAAGCGGTATGGCGAAATCTTGCGGACTGTGGGGCGTACGCTCGAAAGTGGGACCACTCGACCCTTGAAACCGTGGGAAAAATAACCTTCTCCGTCTTATAGTAACAAACGATGGCGGACGCCCAGGGACTAGTCCAACCGGGGTTGCCGAAGCTAGACCTTCGAGTCGAAAGGAGGGAGGACTTCGGCCCTATCTACGGTTGATGCCGAAGCGTGCTCAACCCAGTATGGCGTAAATCTTGCGGACACGGGAGGGCGCTATCGTGCGGTCATAGACGGCCCTTTCGATGGTGGATGGCGTTTCTTTCGATGCCTATACTCTGGGGTAAATAGTTTTGTTCATGTTATCGCTAATACATTCTCCGTACTAACCGTCCCTTATAGCGGATGGCGAAATACAACTTCACCCATTGGATCGATCCTCCCCATGAAGGACATGTTGTGAGATGCGTGGATGTATTGTGGAACCGAATCTTTGATTTGGGCGCAAATTAGCGATCTCAAGGAGAAAAATGATGACCTCTGCTAGCTGAGATGCAAGCGTGAGAGGGGCAATGAGGAGGTCGTGAACTTAGGAAGTTCCTATGATCCCATCCGGCCAAAAAACGGCTACCGTGATGCTGGCGTCTTGATCACGGATGTCGAAGGAACCACGATGGCATGTCCTTCTGGCGATGTCACGTGCTCGAATTTCTCTCTGCGGCACCTCAAGCATACGAGGAAGGTTGTCGTCTGCGCCTCAAAAGATCCAAACCGTCTTTCCAAAGCCTTACGCCGCGACGCCACACCTTCGCGTGGCGATCTTGTGCTTGAATTTCTTCTCAATAGCCACCATAATGTGCTTGGCCTCCACATCCTTCTTCTTCACTATCTCTCCATACATCAAATTGGCTATGAAGGTCGGCGTTAGGTTACGATGTACGCACAAAACACTCACGAGCATGCAGGAGTGCGGCTCCTGCCGAGACAATCCGGTGAGTCTCATACTTGGTCTATGTCGTGCACTCACCAAGGACAACCTACCGCTTTCGCATTTCACGGTGTCTTGCTCTTGGCTAGATTTGATGACCAAAGCGTCCATTGATAGACATAGCTCACGACTTAATGGCATCTGCAAGGATGTCTTATCGACAAACATTGAGTGCAACCGAACCTTCCGTGGCATGGTACTCCCCGCGGCGATTCGTGCTCGTCATGCGTAGATAGACCCTCGGCGTCAATCTATTCCATTCGGGGATGGGAGCTCGAATCCTCATCGAAATTGTCCTCGTCGTCTTCTTGTAAAGCCGTCTTGACCAAGGCCATCCGGTCATCGCTTTACATTTGATGCAATATGTAATCCCTATGCTCTCCTTCATCGACTGTCATCTGTAGGCTCACCATGCGGTGACCGATCTTCCTCTCTGTATCTACGGCGTCGGTGATCACAAGCAACATTCTCTGAACTCTTAAGTAACCTGACCCTCGGGTCCTCTTCTTCGCCAACATCTTTGGGCACCAGGCTAACTTTCGCACCACCGGATGATATCTGGCGGGGGCCTGCCACGACTTCTTTTGGGCATGGTTGCACAAGTATCACATACTCATATCCCGCAGCGCCGACATCCTTCTATAAAGCCCTTCCACACCTGCGTGCGCGTCGGTCTTCTCAACTCCCATCTGATGTTCGTGGGAGACCGGCTCCAAAGCCCTTGTATCTCGACATTGCACACCTCGGGGTTCAAGAGAAGTTGCGGGTGAGCCAATGCTTCACATCTTCGATTAGTGCATTCTCGCCGTCGGGTATACAACGATGGCTTGAAAATCGCTCAAGTCAACACCGCCGGACCTTCACGAGCGGTGCCAACACCGTAATGCACTTTCAATGTAGTGGGTACAGGCATGACTTATTGTATAGCTGCAAATATTTCCAACATTGCAACTAGTCAGATCGCAACGCACGACATGCAAGTTCTGCTACATTGTGATTTACATTTCTAAGGCCCTTCGCCTATCATCGACAACTACACGACAACATGATCATTCATTACCTACGGCAGAGGCCACAATGAACGTGCAGTACGATATTTAGATTCAACATCAAAACCGATCTATTCCATAGCAGGCATTATCCGATTCGGACGCTAACTTGCAATCCGAAATGCTATAGGTAGCGTTCTAGTCTTCTACAGAGCTATATCTATTACCTAAGTCAATTAGTTCATACTAATTAACTTCTACTAATTAGTTTATACAAATAATTCATCTTCCTTATCGCTCGTTCATGCATTATTCACCCAATAATAGTCGACCACGCATGCAACCACATAACTACAATACTTCTCACAAACAAAGCACTAATACTCCCTCACAGACTATTTTTTTCTCTAACTAAAGTTTCTTATCATGACTACTTACATACAAATCAACAACATTTCGATTTTCTATTTTTTTTCTCTAACTAAAATTTCATACTGAGTACTACTTATACTACAATTTGTACTAAATAAACTATTTACCTACTACAAAAATACACTACAAAATAAAATAAACTTACCTCATGATTCTGTTTTTCCTCTCCTCCCCTCTATTTTTCCTCTCCTCTCCCTCTTTCTCCCCTCTCCCCTGGCAGCTTCTCCAAATATTTTCTCTCTCTTTCTCGGTCCACCGCTAGGACCGCGTGGGTCCTGGCGTCTTGATCATTGCACACTATATCTCTTTTGCTTGTGTCTTCAGTGCACTATGTCCTACTACGCTGATCCAGATTTTATAGCTTCCTATAAGTTTCAGTTGTGCATGGTATTATACCTGTCCGCAATGTGTACATCAGTTGTTTACATTTGTTAGATACATGATGTATGCTTCATGTCCAGTCTGATAAGGTTAGTCTAAATACTTGTTAGGCTATGTCTTTTATCGATTTGATACATGCTTGCGACACTAGATTGCAAGTTTGTTCAGACTTTGGAGAATTCATATCTACCGAAATGTTAGCATGGTACATAGATTTCTGGCAATGCGCACTCACATCTAGTGTAACGTCCCATTTTTTTGGGTCTTTTCGAAAATTTCAAAATAAAAATAACCATTTGAATTTTCTTGATTTGTTAAAGTTTAACTTGAAATGTCAGAAAATAAACTAATTTAATATGAATAAATCAAACTTCAATTAAATTCAAAAATTGGTTTATTTCATTTTCTGAATTTTTCGGCTTTCCAAGTTCCTTTGTAACCTTGGAATTCTATTTATTTTATTGATTTTTCAAAATTTCTTTCCTTTGTTGTAAAATTTAATTTAATTAATTATTTTAAGGTGTTGGCTTTTAATTTGGAGTTCTTGCTTTTATTAAAATTATTCAAATCTTTGATCCCAAAATCAATTCTTTTCTCAGCCAATTTTGAATTCAAATTCTCAATTTGAATTCATTTCTTCTCTCCAATTCAACCTCTGACAAAATTAAAATGAAAATTTCTATTTGAAATTTCTCTGAAATGTAAATCTCAGAATTTTATTTTTCTTGGGCCCAAAATTCTTTTTCCTTTCCTTTCCTTTTCTTTCCTTTCCTTTTCTTTCTTTCTTTCTTTTCCTTTTCCTTCTTCCTTCTTCCTTCTTCCTTCTTCTTTCTTTCTCTGTCCTTCTCTCTTTCTGCCATGTGCCTGCCTCCTGTGCCATCTGCGCCGCCTCACGCCAATCACTCCGCCCTCTGCCCGAGCAGTGCCGCTTTCCACCCGCCGCCATTGTGCTCATCTTGGCGCCCGCATCTGCCAATCCCATCGCGCCATGCACCAGCCCCACGTGCCCGCGTGGCACGCCTCCAGCGCCATCAATGTCGTCCATGCGCGCTGCTCCTGCCGCAAATTGCGTCACACCGTTCGACGGTGCTGCCCCTCTGCTCTGACCGTGCTACTTGTGCCATTTGCGCCGCGCCGCCCGCACCGCATCCCTGACCCGTGCCCGCCGCTCGCGCCGTGCGCGTCCACACGTGTACTGACCACGCCGCTTGCGTTCCTTGTCGCTTTGCTCCCGACTTTAGCTATAAAAGGGAGCATCACGATCGCCCCGTGCTCCTCTTCTTTTTGCTCCAAGCACCATCCCCTACCTCCCCTCCAATTGCTCGAACGCCCGACGCCATCCGCTCTCTTCTCCAAGTCCGGCCAAGTCATTTCCATGTAGATCTCCTTATCTGATGAGTCCCGAGCCGAGATAACCGCGTCGCGTCGTGTTCCCGGCCAAGTGCTATCCATCCCTCACCTTGGTTCATCCGATTCATCGCCATGAAGCTCCGCCACCAATGCCACCATTCTTGTGCCACCGGCCGCCGTGGAGCCACCTCCTCGGAGCTCCCCGAGCTCCCCGAGTAGCCCATCACCTTCCCTTCACCCAGGCGCAACCCGTGCTCATGTCCATTTCCTTAGGGCATTGTCGGTTCACCGTCACCCTCATGCACCGCCGCTGCCCATGCGCCTCCTTGAGCGCCACTGCTGCTACTGGCCGTCGCAGCCTGGACCGCCACCTCCCCTCTCCTCCTCGGGCCAGGCCGACCCATTTTGGGTGTTGCTCGTCGTAATCGTGCCTCCCCTCATCGACGCCACTGCCGAGCTCTGCCGTCTCCCCTGCTCTCTATTGCTCTGCTGCTTCTTCTTCTTTCTTTCTTCTGTTCCACTTACAAGTGGGGTCCACCTGTCATACACAACCCTTCCTCTCTTTCCATCTCTCTCACTTCCATGTGGGCCCACAAGTCAGCATTTCTTTTTAATCCCTTAATTCTGAAAAGGAATATTCTCCAGGATATTCCCTCATTTTTTCTTTTTCTATCATTTCATGTGATATTCAACTTCCGGATATAGATGTTCATTCTCCTTCATACGAACTCTCATTCCGTCGATTGTTGTTTATAAGTTTATCTAAATTCATAATATTTATTTTGGTACCGATTTTATAAAAAATTTTTAGATTTTATTTGGATTTATTTTATTTATTTGCATTGTTTTGCGCGTATAGAATCCGGCGTTTCCGAAGCCAGCTTGGATCAAACTGCCAAAGTATCACCAACCTTCAACAAAGGCAAGTCGTAGACATTTGATCATATTGTACCCATTTTTACAAAACTATATTTTTTTTTATATCAACATGCATTGCTAATTTTATATCAACTATTTTTGGGAGTAGCTAAATACCTATTTGACAGTATGACACCTTAATAACTTGTGAATGACATGTTTCCTTTGAAACCATAGAATGGGATAATTTTAGTTGGACATATTTTAACACCAACATGGGTATCATAGTTATGCTTAGTTACGATTGGATCATGATCACATATTCTATAATGATAAATTTGACCTAATGATATATAGAATCATGGCAGGTAGCCACTATATTAAAATTTGTTGTGCCATGGCAAGAGATGTCATTTGGACGGGTTGAACAAAAATATTTTCATACTCAGACGAATGATCGTCTAGTAAAGGAGGTGCGGGTAGCACATTTTAGATGAGGATGTTTCGCCTAGGTAACCACTAAGGACTTAAGTTTGTGCGCCATTGATCTGAACCTTACCGTACAACCACATGTCCAGTATGGGATGGACCTTGTTGATTAATTAGTAATGTATTAGTTTGGTTCTGTCGTGGTGGTGTGGTTTCCGGGGTACTGATGGATTCATATGGCACAAGAGGGGGCTTCCGCGGATGGTTAGTCCAAAGGAAGTGAAATCTTAGCGGGCAGAATTGGGTTAAGATAGAACTTTGCAAAAGCCTTGTGATAATCACTTGGTTGCACGCCTTTGGAAGCGTGTCTTGACCAACATTATAAGTTGATTATCTCTTGTGGGTCAAATTGTACAACCTCTGCAGAGTGTTAAAAACTATTCGAATAGCCGTGTCCCCGGTCATAAACAATGCCTGGTGATTTCACACAAGAGGTAGAGCTTTTATAAAATGTTTGGATAGTGGAATTGATGGGAAGTGATCGGGTAGTTCACCGGTTGTTGGATGGGAAGTGAACGGGTAGTTCACTAGTCATTTCAAAGAAATTGTATATTTATTTATTTATTATTCTTTTCAGTTATGCTTTGCAATCTATTTACTGTATTTACTATCAATACTGCTTTCTGCAAAAGAATCATATAGCTATTCCTTGTTCAAGCCTTGCATAAATACTATTTGCATGCATTTCCCTACGACTTGTTGAGTACTTTAAAGTACTCACGGTTTTACGCTATTGTTGATCAGTTACTGAGGAAGAATCCGGGAACCCAGAGTTCTACGATGAGTTTTTGAAGACTATACGAACTAGGATGTGCTCCTTACTCGATTGCCTGTGGGCATGTCGGATGGCTACTACGAGTTGCTTTCTTCCGCAACAAGTTTATTTATTTATATTTAAACCCTACGTGGCAAACTTTGTAAATCTTGATCATAAGATCCGTTGCTACTAAGTAATAATAATTTGCTTATTTCTCAGTTGTTTCATTGTATGGATATGATTGTCATCAATGTTGTCATTGTGTGAACCGCTACTGATCATAGAACTAGTTTAGAATACACAGAGGACTCGAATTCAAAATCCGGGGTCCCAACATCTAGCAAGAGACTATTACCGTCTTCATATGGCTGTATCTTTATGGTAACATCTATGCATCTTAGTATGCATTCCTATTGGCTATGTGATAGTACCACATAGATACAGTCATATTATTTAAGAGGCACCAGCTCATCATGTATTAGTATGCTGCAAAATCAAACAGGTAAAAACATGGATTGTTATTTAGTTGTGTTGTTCCTCAACATCATTCACCAACTGTTCCCCAAAATTTACGCGACGTACTTCAAACTTGGTTTACCTCATCCTTTCGAACTGTACATTGTTTTTACAACTCAAATATGTGCTGTCTCCCAACATCGTCGTTCCTGCACCTGCCAAAAAGAGTCGCACGGACAAAAAGCCAACAACTAGGTTTAGGTTCGTAGCCTGTAATCGTTGTTTCTATCATTACAGTACGTTTCGCATTCCATACAGATTTGTAGAACCTTTTCCAATTCTTTTTCATAATTCACATACTGACTACACTGAAGGCGTTTTTTTTTTTTGCAGTGAGGCCCATCAAGTGTTCTGCTACCGCGTACCTTTTATTTGCTTTCTGTTCTTACCACCTATGCTGTTGTCTACCTATCAATGTCTTCGATAGTCACTTCACCTTACTATCGTAATGTTATGTACCGTTTATGTTCCCACGCTGTAGTACTTTCTCTAAACACTTATGTGCTGTATAATTCCCCTAACGCTGGTGCTGCACACCCCTTTTGCTGGATCCAAACATCTAGAGCTACGGAGCAGTATCTATGAGTCCTTCGCTATATTGCCTCTTTTTAGTGTATGTACTGGTGTCAAATGGTTTACGCTTTGATACCTTTGGTAATTTCGCATAGATAAGGTCTAATTGTGATACAACCTAACATCCCAGCTCACTACCTGATCTTATACGTTGTGGCATGCATAGCGTCATCTTTGGAAAGATCTACCGAGATTCATACTCTGAACTGTATAGTTACATAGCGACGCTGTGCTAATCGACAGACTTAGCCAGTTTTGTGACAATCGATATGTGCTTGCTTGATCGTGCGTTTTCCATCCTTTCGAATATCTTCCCGTTGCACATCTTTTCCCGGCGCGCCTACTAGTAACCATTTATACCTAACAGGGTGCAAACGTGCAGCACGTTGCGGCAATATGAATTGTATGAGTAGAACGTACGCACGATTAACTTGCAAGTGTATGATTCTTTTTTTTTTAAGATCCATGTGTTTGATTCTCTAGAAAGGTAGAGGGAATTTGTAGCATTTTAATCTTGTAGAGATATGATCCGATGGTCAACTTGGTACAAGCAATTCAATAATGATCCCTGGTACTCCATTTGCTTTTTTTTTCTAGAAAAATAATGAATGTTATGTATCAGCATTATTCTAGTACCTCTGTCTACAAATTACTGTACTTTAAAGCCGGGAGAAAGGGCATCCTCGCAGGCGTGCTATACGTGGGCCACAAAACCGCAGTTGTCGGATCGCTCCCCCGACCCCCGCGCGCTCCATGTTGCCTTGAGACGCGTGCCCGTCCGATCGCGCACTCACGCCCGCCCGATCCATCGCGCGGCCTCGTGCCTGCGCTTGGACCAAACTGCGACACGCCGCCCGTCCGTCGCTCCTGCGGCCCACCAGCGTCCAGTTGGCTTCGTGCCCTTGCGGGCCTCTCCATGCCGCCACGATGCAAAAAAAAATGGCCCACGCCCTTCGGCGCGGGTGCTCTTCCTAGTATATATACTGATGGTCGAACTTTTATAACTTCGACTAACACTAGCATAAGTAAAAGTATATAGGTTAATTGCATGAAAGTAAACATTGTTATATTCATCATTAAAAACACTTACGCTATTATTTCCGTAACACATTTTGATATAAAATTAGTTGTTAAAGCAAATCTTGGTACACCCACCATTACGCACAAGCGGGACGCGCCTCAGTGAAAAATTTGTGTGGTCACCGATTTATCGTAGGCCTCCGTATTTGTACATGTGTAATAATTGGGTGCACTTGTGTGTGATGTGCATACACGATGATGTGTGTTAGTGTATGCGTGCCTACCTTGTAATCGAAAAAAGTTGCGTATTAAGATCGAGCCATTGTCCGAAATAACATGTACGTATATAATAAGTTGGGGGAAAGTAGCTTAGTGACATCGCATTAAAGTGTAATCGGAGGAACGACACTCTGTTCGTGACGCACTGGAAAATAACATCGCGAACACTAAAAAATTAGACGAATGACATCGTCGCCAGTTACTTCCGTTTCCATAATTTTTTAAATATAGAAACTGAGCTAAAAAATTATCATTTTTTTTGTGGAGCCTCCCAACACAGTGTAATTGCTTGTGTATTTTTTTTTCAAAACTTTATACGTTCTGATTTTGTCTCTAAAATTAATTTAATTATAATATTTGTAGGAATTTTCTAATATAGAAAATGAAGTCCAAACATTATGAAATATTTTTTTCAAGCTCCTTACATAGTGGGATTGATTGTGTAATTTTTCTAGAATTTTTACAAAATTAATTAATATAATTTCATAATGTCCTTACATTATGAAATATTATACTCCTCACACAATGGATATTATGAAATTACATTACTTAATTTTGTAAAATTCTGTAAAAATTACACAATCAAGTCTACTGTGTAAGGAGCTTGAAAAAAAAATTATAATGTTTGGACCTCATTTTCTATATTAGAAAATTCCTACAAACAGTAAATTTAAATAAATTTTAGAGGCAAAATCAGAATGTATAAAGTTTTGAAAAAAATACACAAGTAATTAAATTGTGTCGGGAGGTTCCACAAAAAAAATTGATAATTTTTTGAGCCCAATTTCTATATTTAAAAAATTCTGGAAACAGAAGTAACTAGCGGCGATGTCATTCGTCTAATTTTTCGGTGTTCACAATATTATTTTTTAGTGTGTCACGAACGGATTGTCATTCCTCTGATTACGCTCTAACGCGATGTCATTGAGCTAATTTTCCCTAATAAGTTCCTTCCGAAAATATTAAGATTTTGTTGATGCTGGGAATCTTGAGCTCAACACTTTGTCGCAAAAAAATATTTGTAATGCTTAAAAAACATGATGGAGCAGATCCGGGACCCAAGATAGCTTCGGTCCACATCTTAGACTTTATGTCGTGTGACGTAGAAAATGGTAGGCATGGATACGGATAAAGTAACTCAATTAGTTTAAAATGTGCAAAAGCCTAGCCTAAATGGATAGGTAACCCACCTGATAGGTGATAGCGTCCACGCAAAATGGAGAGAGAATGACTGTTGCTTGTTTTCTACGGCTGGCTGCTGCGGGTGTGAGCGGTGGTGGATCCACGAAAAAATATTACCAGGTCAGACACTCTTATTTTTTTCCAGGTCAGACACTCCTATAAGCATGTGGTGGTATTGCCTATTTATAAATGTTATTGTTATCCTTACAGAGAATTTGTACTAATCATAGCAAAAAGTCATTCGGGTCATGTAACCCAATGCTTACTTGCTGATCTCGGTGTGAGGAGACAGTACATATATCAGAATGGCTAAGGTGGTAGTGTAGAAAATTTCAGCTTGTCGCAAGGCACACACGTTTTGTTTGGAATGCGGACCAGTTCATCCGGTAATTGAACCGTTTTCTACATAACATCCTAAAATTCCTGAAAACTATAAAATTAATTTCTAAATCATCGTTCCTGCATTTTCAAATATTTCTGCATTAAAGAAAAGGTTTTTCTCATTTTCCCCGCTGCTGGAAATGAATTTATAAAAAAAACTAAAACCTGAATTGAACCTGAAAATAATTTATTTGAGTTCCTAATAACCTACAGTACCTTCCCAAAAACAGTTATAATGTTTGGAGTGGGTTCGCTAATTGTTTTTAAAAAAATATGTAACTTGGTTTATAGAGTTAATTAAATCATAAAATAATTAAAATTTGAATTTCCTTCCGGGAACGATCCCTTCCCTTTCGGCCTGGCCCGTTACTGTTTCAGCCCATTTTCGGCCCACGCACCATCCCTGGCCTGAAGCGCTTTCTCCCCTATCTATTTTTCTGCTCCCACTGTTCGTTTGCGTATTTCGTGGAAATATGTTTTCTCTCTTAACGCTTCTCTCACTCTCGCTGACCGATGGGCCTAGGCCCACGCGCTAGGGCCCTTCGTCAACCATGTGCCGCGCCATTCGTCGCCTCGCCTACGCGCCACGTCGATCGTTTGATCGAAGGAGACGCTCTCACCTCGAGCTCCCCTGCCCAATGCGTCGACCCGTCTCATCACTCAGACGCCTTAACGTTGTCCTGTCGCCTCCCAACCGTCGCAAAAGCCGCTCTGCTGCAAGATCGTCTCATCGTCCTTGTGACAAAGCATGCTTGCTCCCCTTTGTCGTGACCTTATAAGCAAAACCCAGCTCGCCCAGCTCGCCATCTCCAACATCCCCTCCCAAAACTAGAGCCCTTGGTCTTGTGGTTCGCATGGAACATCATCGTCTTCTTCGGCGCTAGCGAGCACGCCACCGTGCCACTGTCCTCCCTGGTGAGCTTCCTCATTCGACACGCGTGTCCATTCTCGCCAGGAACTTCGTTGACGCTCTCCCCGTGCTTGCTCTTGCAGTTGAGACCGTGGGAACCCAGGTCAATCTCATCTTCTTCCTCCCCCGTGGACACGCCGTCACAACCACCGTGTTCCCATCACTCTGGTAAGCACCATTGTCTTCTTTCCACGTCACCTTCTGCCATTATCCCTGTTGAGCAAGATCCCTCACTTGATTTGGTGTTTCTTTTAGTACAATTCCAGATCTGTATCGTCTTCCATCGCTTCGACCAAGCTTCGCTGCCGCGCCATTCCTGTGCTTTCGTGAGTACCGCATCTCGTACACCCTCTAAACCTTACTGCATGCCTCGTTGCCGCTCGTCCTCGCTGTGTGGAAGCTATGACCGTTGACCTCACCGCCGCTGCCCCTGTTCATCGCCGTTCATCTGCCTCAGTCCTTCGCTGTGGTCGTCATCACCACCGTCGTACTCATGGTAAGTGTGACGACCCGGCCCAGGGCACATCCGGAGGTCCTCGGGACCTCTGGGAGGTCCAGAAGGACTCCGGGGCGCCCCGAGAGGTCCCTCAGGACCTCTTGGGAGGTCCGTAAAGAACTCCCAGGACGTCCCGAGAGGAGGTCCCTCAGGACCTCCTGACCTCCCGAGAGGTCCGATAGAACCACCCGGAGGTCTGGGGTCCCAACCCGAGGAGGTCGTTGGACCTCAGACCTCCCCAAGCTCCATGCACTACTCAAGAGAGGTCTGAGAGGAGCCAACCCGAGGAGGTCGTGGGGCTTGAGGACGAGCCTAAAGTCCACTGTGATCCAAACTGGTCCCCAAGGATCATCGACCAGTTCTCACAGCAAGCAAGTGACAGCAAAAATATCCACAAAACTTTATTAACAACAAAAGGAGGTTTGATTACAATGGGTTGCTTACAAGCTCCAGCGACCGAGAGCACAATACACAGCGGAAAAACCAAATGATAGGCTCCAACCATTACACCACAGGTGATTGACTGGAGAGCGCGGCCTAATTGATTTGGTCATCTTCATCATCATAGAATTCTCCACTTGCTCAATTTATGAATCAAGCAAGAGTGAGCACAACTACCGTGCTCGCAAGTTACACCCGTCAATTAACAGAATGACATGCATAGGGGTATATCAAGGGAAAGCATATTAGGGTTTATTTGCATAAAGCCAATTTTATTTCAAATACAAGTACTAAGTTTCAAGGCAGGTTACAATAGTTAAAATTCATTTTTGCAAATTCCATTTTCAGTTGGATAACATTCATCATCAAGATTGTGAAGGATACCCTCCTGTCACATGGCTTCCCGCCCATTTCCCAATTGGATAGCAATCCAAAAACCGTTTTCATAAGCCTTTTGAAAACCCAAAACCAAGAGCTAACTTTGAGTGACATTGACAGCACGTCCATGACCGCGGACACGACTATTCGAATAGATTTACACTCTGCAGAGGTTGTACACTTTACCCACATGACATGAATTCTCTAGTTTGCTTGGCATCCGTCGATACCACCTCACACTTCGTTTGGTGAGAGGTCTAGAGCACATGACAAGGCTTTTACAATGCATTGCTCCACCACAGTCCACCCACATTAAGGTTTCGCAAATCCCCCCTTTGGATAGAAACCCACCGGGTTAATGGGGTGCCCCCTCTTATGCCAAGTGGGACTACAACGGTCGTAAAATGACTACCCACCGCCTCAATCGGATCAACCACGATAGAGCTTTGCAAATTAGTTGGCCAGGTCCCACGCCCCCACACTGGAGACATGCGGTTGCATAATTGTGCCATAGCCCATTATAGGCTTAGCAAGTGGTGTCTCAAAGACCGGTCCTTAACTGACTTGGGCGACAAACCTCAACCCTGGGGCATCGGATCACACGACCCCCCGTGCATAGACATGCACCAACCAAACAACCAACTTCGCCCAAATCCAAATCCATTTTCCATTCACTTTGCTTTTCAAACCTCCATGGCACACCAATGCCATGGCTATTTGTAAAACCTCCATGACACACCAATGTCATGGCCAAAATCTCCATGGCACACCAATGCCATGGCCCAGATTATTTGAACAAGAGATATTTTTGGCCAGAACTCCCAAATCAAGATTTTGGTCTAAGCAATACTAAGCATTCCATTTTTTTTAAAGCTTCGGGTCCTCACTATTGCAAGAACCAGATTTATCTAGGGTGACAATGAGATTGATTCAACATGGACATGGTCATACCAAGCAGTAGGCATAATTATGAACTGAAACTTGGGCATTGATATAACTTAGTGAAATAAGCATGCATACATGTTTGAAATCGACATAAATAATTTGAAGTATTGGGTACAACATGATCAAGAGTGTAACTTGCCTTGCTCAAAGTCTTGAGCTTCTTCCTCTCCTTCGCAGAACTCTGGTTCTACATGGTCTTGACAATCTACACGTGAAAACCAAATGATTCAAACAAAGCTCCAAAAGAAATTTTAGTAAAACTTCCAAGGTAAACCAACAGAGAGACTGGGAGATCGGGAGGAGGTCTAATGAGCTTGTTGGGGGAGGTCCAGAGAGTGCTCAGTTGAGCCAGGGAGTGAATATGGGGAAAAATGAGAAACGAACGGTTGCCCAAGCTATATATATATAGCTGGAGTCCTGGAGCTTTCTCATGCTACGGTACTCAGGATTTGGTAGAAAGGACCATAAGGGCAGGTAAGAAATGTGACAAGAAGCATGCCACAGGTACTGCAAAAAGTGGTAGCATTTAATGCGATTCAACAGGCATTAAATGTGGGGAAGACTCCCATACCCAAAGACTCAGTCAAAGGTAAAGAAAACTGGGAGTGACGGCCTAGTGGGGGCAGCCAAGACCCGCGGAGGAGGTCCTGCAAGGACATTGAGGAGGTCTTGCAGTGAACAAAGGGAGATCCTCACCTATTGGGGAGGTCCTGACGGTTGGATCTCCAAAAGAAGGTCCAACGCCCAAGAGGAAGCGCAAAAGAGGAGGTCCTCGCTCGCAAGGGAGGTCCTGACGGTTGGATCTCCAAAAGGGAGGTCCAACGGCCAAGACCAACGCAAAAGAGGTGGTCTACGAAGGTACAAGGAGATCCCCACCCGCAAGGGAGGTCTGAACGGTTGGATCTCCGGAAGAGAGGTCCAACGGTCAAGATCAATTATAAACAGGGAGGTCTGAATGGTTAGGATCTCCAAGGGGAGGTCATAACGATCGAATCTGCCAAAAGGGGAGGTCTGGACGGCCAAGATCTCCAAAGGAGGAGGTCTTGACGGCCAGATCTTCAAGGGAGGAGGTCCTGGACGGTTAAGATCTCCAAGGGGGAGGTCTTAACGGTCCAGATTTACAAGGAGGAGGTCTGGACGGTTAAGATCTCCAAGGGGAAGGTCTTAACGATCGGATCTGTCAAAGGGAGGGAGGTCTGGACGGTTAAGATCTCCAAAGGGGAGGTCTTAACGGTCCAGATTTACAAGGAGGAGGTCTGGACCGTTAAGATCTCCAAAGGGGAGGTCTTAACGATCGACGCATAAGGAGGGAGAATGCAGGCGGTTAAGATCTCCAAAGGAGAGGTCTTAACGTCCAGATCTTCAAGGAGGGAGGTCTGGACGGTTAAGATCTCCAAGGCGGAGGTCTGAACGGTCCAGGTCTTCAAGGAGGGAGGTCTGGACGGTTAAGATCTCCAAGAGGGAGGTCTTAACGATCGGATCTGTCAAAGGGAGGGAGGTCTGGACGGTTAAGATCTCTAAAGGAGAGGTCTTAACGGTCCAGATTTACAAGGAGAAGGTCTGGACGGTTAAGGTCTCCAAATGGGAGGTCTTAACGATCCAAACGTACAAGGAGGGAGGTCTGGACGGTTAAGATCTCCAAAGGGGAGGTCTTAACGTTCAGATCTTCAAGGAGAGAGGTCTGGACGGCTAAGATCTCCAAGGGGGAGGTCTCAACAGTCCAGATTTACAAGGGGGAGGTCTGGACAGTTAAGATCTCCAAGGGGAAGGTCTTAACGGTCCAGATTTACAAGGGGGGGTCTGGACGGTTAAGATCTCCAAGGGGGAGATCTTAACGATCCAGATGTACAAGGAAGGAGGTCAGAGCCGCTGGATTTCAATCGGACCGCCCAAAATGATCTAAGGCTCAGGGAGGGTGGGACGTTCGGACCATCCGAACATCTCACCAAGATCAAATCGTCCAATGCAAATCGGACGACTCACATTCGATAGAGGTGAAAATAGATAGGGAGGAGATCCTGGAGGACCTGGGGAGGTCCTGAAGGACACGGGGAGGTCCAATAAAGGTAATGGGAGGTCCTGCGAAATGGTAGCACCGCAAGGTGCGGGCGGCACTACAAGGTTGGCACCGAGAGGAACTTCCAGAGAGGGTTTCAAGGGTTTGAGCAACAGAGTTAAGTCCAAGGGGACTCAGTGGTGTTCAAAAGAGACAGAGAATGAGTTCCAAAGGACTTGGGCCAGGTTTAGACTTGGAGAGGTCTAAGCTTGGAAGGGAACCACAGAAGGTGGTGTAGACTGGAGAAGGTACTATCACTTGGGGAGGTTTAGACCTAAGGAGGTCTAGACCCTTGGATCCAAACGAAGAGGAGGTCTAGACCATTAGATCCAGACGAAAGAAGGCCTGGACGGAGGGGCTTCTTAGGGGGAGGAATCCAACAGGGGAGATCCACGGAAAGTGGTCCAGAGGAGGTCTGGGCGGTCAGGATGAACCCAGGGAGGTCCTGACTGCCAGGATGAAGGACCAAGGAGGTCCTTAGGAATACACGAAAAGTTTAGGTGAACACAGGAGGTCTATGTGAACAAGGGGGAAGTTTAAGTGGACACAGGGAGGTTCAAATGAACACGAGAGAGGTCTGAGCATAAAGGAGTGTCCAAGCAAGGGAGGGGTCTGGACATAAAAGAAATGCCCAGGCAGCAAGAAGGTTTAAACCTGGAAGAGATTCAAACCAACAACAAGGTGGTCCAAGTACACGGGTAGTCTAGACACACAAGAGGTCTGGACTCACAAGAGGGTTCCAAACACAAGAGGATCTGGGCATAATGGAATGCCCAAACCAGAGAGAGGTCCAGAAGGGGAGTTAAATTCCAAAATTTAGATTTCTGGGATCGAAGATATTTGAAACACAAACCTGAGCTTAAGACATATCAGGGGTAATTGTGACCCGAAGGAGGGGTCAAAATCGAAGAGGAACTAGAGAGGAGGTCTGGAAAGAAAAGGCTGAGCTAAGAGGAGGGCAGGACTAACAAAGGAAGGAAAAGATAGCTCCAGAGAGCTCCAGTAACACCAAAAGAACCAAACTATAGGGTTAGTTGAGGTTCGGTTTAATCATTTTAAACACCCAAATTCTGAAAATCTCAAGTTAAGCTTTGAATTCTTATCAAAACAAAATGGTTCTTTTTATTTTGAATTTTTTTTAAAAGGCTCTGAAAATCAGGGTGTTACAGTAAGCCACTGATGATCTAGTGCTCTATATTTTGGCTTAGGCAAAATGTTTTCACCAACACCACCGTCGTCGTCCATGGTGCTGCCACGGCTGCATGTCGCTGGAATGGCTCCAGTGACCTTTGCCTAAGCCAAGCCTGTTCGCATCATGTTAGCCTCCTAAATCCAGTGCGCCTAGCCCCTAGGCGAGAAATCGCTCATTTCACAGAAGTCGTCGCAACTCGAACCACCCTGCTGCTTGCTGACACTGTTGTCAGCACTCTAGTGGTCTCTGAGCGTCGCCATCACCACCTTTAGCTTCGTTGTAGACCCATTGTCCCATTTTTTCGGTTCCCAAGTCGTGCCGCCCTTCCTTCACCATCGCTGAGCTCAACCATGGCCGTCATCGCCTCCCTGTTTGCCTTTCTCTGACAAGCAGGCCCCACACGATTAGGATTAGATTAGTGCTAATGATGGTAGTTAAGAGTAACATCCCAATTTTTGCGAGTTTTTGAAATTTGCAAAATAAAAATAACCGTTTGATTTTTCCTGAATTGTTAAAGCTTAATTTGAAATTTTAGAAATTAAAAACAAATTCAATCTGAGTAAATCAAACTTCAATTAAATAAAAAGCGTCTTATTTGATTTTCTAGTTTTATCGTGGAATTCCTTTTTCCAAGATCTGGTTGTTTTTCCGTGGAGTTCTTTTTATTTCTTTTCAGCTTTGCCTGTATTTCAGAGTCTTTTTAAAGCTTTAGAAATAAAATAAACTATTTGCATTTCATTGAATAGATGTAAAGCTTAAATTAAAATTCCAAAGTGAAAAACATTTAAATGATTAAATCAAACCTTAATTAAATTCAAAAATGAGTTTAGTGGATTTTCTGGGTTTTCTTCGATTTTATTCAAGTCAGTGCTGCTTATTGCAACCCGGTCTATTTTATTTCTTTTCTGTCTTCCCAAAAACTATTTTATTGGTTGTAAAATTTAATTTAAATTATTTAATTTAAAGCGGTGATTTATTTTGAATCTTTAAAAATAAAAAAATAATTGTTTGGATTTTATCGGTTTAATTTAAAGCTTAAATTGAATTTCTAAAGCAAAAACATTTTAATTGGCTAAAACAAACTTCAAAAAAATCCAAAACTATTTTATTTGGCCTATTCAAGTTCCGAAGTATTCTTGGATTTTTGGGTTTATTTTATTTTTCGGTTTTTCTTTCTTTTCTTCCTTTTCTTTTTTTCTCTCCTCCTGTTTTTCATCCTCCCGTGCTTTCTTTCCTTCTGAGCACGACTGTGCCTCCCCAAAGCGGCCCTCTTTCCTTCCCCTATAAAACTAGCAATAGTTCCTTCCTCTCCCCCCTTCCCCTCCATTCCTCCTCCTCCTCCCCCCTTCCTTCTTCTCCAAACTGAAGACCCCCAGTAGCAAGCTCCGGCCGTGTGCCCCACTAGCTCCCCCATGCGATGCTTCCTCTCCGCCCCATGCCCTGGCACCTCCTCGTCGCTATCGCGCCCATGCCGACCACAACCTGCTGGTGCTGCAGCTCCTCACTGCCGAGCTCCCTCCTCCCTTCCTCTCCTCTAAAACTAGCACCTCCCCTCTCTTTTAAAGCCAACCGAGCTCCTCTTCCCCTTTCCCCTCCTCTCTTTCCCCCTCCAAACCGAGCCGAAAGCCCTAATAGCAACTCCATTCTTTCTTTCTTCCGACGCCATGGTGCCTGTTGCTGCCGACCGCACAAGCTCCCACCTGCCATGCTCTCTCTTTCTTCTTCTCCAAAAACAACAGGACTGTTGGAAGTTAATCTTGACTAGTATCTTAGTTAAGTCATGCATTAGTTGAGCCATTTGGAGAGTCCAGTGCTCCCGTGCGCGTGTCTTCGTGAGGGACACAAGCTGAGAGAGAAATAAGTAGATCAATGAATGATTTCCAACACACCTCTCCTCCGTTCTCCCTCCTCGGACATTCATTTCCAGAGCCAATTGCGTCATGGCGTGCCCCCCAGCCTCCTCTTCCACCTCCCAGAATTCATTCCTCTCTCTCGCTTCCGTTTCTCTACAATTAAGATATTTCCGTCGCGAGCCGAACAACCTTCAGTCGTAGTTTTCGGCACCGTCAATCATCCCCCATCGACATCATCACTGTTGTTAGCTTCACCTCATGACGTTCTACGTCGAGCTCCCTTCCTTTTCTCCGAAGCATCGCTAGTTCACTGGCGCCACTATTCCCCCATGCGCCTTTTTGTGCGCCGCCGCTGCACCAGACCTCCGCCGGCAACGCGACCACCACCATTGGGCCCGTCTCGCTCCTGGGATTCCAATTTTCTAGTTCACCGACCGCCCCTCTCTTTCCCTCACCGGTGCCATCATTTTTGCCTGAGCCTCACTATTCATGTCTAATGATTTTCTATATTTCATGTGAAGTCAAACTTCCGGATATTCGTTCTCCTTCATACGAAATCCATCGATTCTTATTTCTAAATTCATCTAAATTTGATATCTTTCTGTCGCTACTAATTTTGTAATTTTTTAATTTTATTTGGATTTGTTGTATTTATTTGGCTCTTTTCGCACGCGTAGATTCTAGCGTTTCCGAAGAAATCCTGGAACCGTCTGCCAAAGCATCTCAAGCCTTCAACGGAGGCAAGTCGTAGACCTTTAATCATGTCATACCCATTTTATAAAACTATATTGATTTATATCAACATGCATTGCTAAGTTTATAATAAATGCTTTCAGGATAGTTAAATGCCTAATTGTCATTACGCCTCGTTGGATAATTGCTATTGACATGTACCCTTGAATGACATAAATCCTTGAACACTGTAGGATGGTTAATTATTAGTTGGACATTATTGTACTACCAACATGGGTATCGTATTATGCTTAGTCACGATGGGATTCATGATTACATACTCAAAGAATGATTGAATTTAACTAAATGAAATATGGAATTGTGGCGCGACCACTGTTATTAAAATTTCTTGTGCCATGGCAAGAGTTGCCATTTGGTCGGGTTGAATAGAAAATGATTTCATACTCAGATGAATGATCGTGCAGTAAGGGGGGGGATTTTGGGGTGTGGTTGCCTCGCCTGAGTAGTCTCTAAGGACTTAACTCTGTGCGCCATTGATTTGGGCCTTACCGTACCACCACATCTCTAGACTGGGATAGACCTGGCCATCTAATTAGCAATGTTTTGATTCAGTTCTGTTTTGGTTGACTATTCGGGCGCAAGAGGGGGTCGGTAAGGCGAAACCTTAGCGAGCAGAACCGGGTTAAAATAGAACTTCATAAAGGCCTTGACGCAGTGAGTGGTGGTATCAACGGATGCCAAACAAACGAGAGAAGTCGTGTCATGTGCGTAAAGCTGTACAACCTCTGCAGAGTGTAAAACTATTCGAATAGCCATGTCCCTGGTTATGGACAATGCTTGGTGATTTCACACGATGGGTAGATTTTCATAAAAATATTGGAATGGTTTGGTTGGAATGGTTGAGAAGTGAACGAGTATTCACTGCTCGTTGGTTGGGAAGTGAACGGGGTGTTCACTAGTTGTTTCAAAGAAACTTGTTTACTTGTGTATTAATCTTTTAAATTATGATTTTTAATCTAATTACTGTATTTACTGTCAATACTGCTTTCTGCAAAATAGCCATAAAGCTATCCTTGTTAAGCCTTGCATGAATACTATTTGCATACATTTTCCTACGACTTGCTGAGTACTTTAAAGTACTTACGGCTTTGCACCATTATAAAACAGTCACAGAGGAAGAACCATGGAATACAGAGATTTTTGATGAATACCTTGAAGACTATACGAACTAGGATGCGTTCTCCACTCGATTGCCTATGGGCATGTCGGATGGCTACCACGAGTTTGTTTATTCTCCACTGCATGATTACTCTGTTATTGTTAAGCTCTGCGTGGCAAACTTTGTAAAACTTGACAATAAGGTCCTTTGCTACTAAGTAATATTAATTTGTTTGCTTCATTAGCTATCTTGTTGTATGGATATGATTTCATCGATGTTACAACCATGTGAGCTAGCTACTGATCATGGGACTAGTTCAGAATACACAGAGGGTCCCGGAGTTGCATATCCTGGGTCCCGACATTAAGAGTAGTGAGTCGCTGACAAGTCGGACCAAAGAATTAATTAATCAAGATTTTAATTTAACGAATATTTAAAATCTAAGTCACTTACATGCAGGACCCCCTAGGTTGTAGACATGCCCATGGACTCGGTCCACATGCACCTGACCCCACTGTCAGCCAAATGACGCAATAAATACGGGTTTTACTTTAGGAAAAAAATGGGAATTAAAAAGAAAATCCTTGTACATGATTTTCTCTCTCTTTTTTCCCTGGAATTTCTTCATTGAACCAACTTCAAATGCTAATAACTTTTGCATATGAACTCCAAATTGAGTAAAACTTGTTTCTAAATTTTCATAAAATCATGAACTTTCATGATATGCAAAAAATATTTGAATTTTCTCTCTTTTTGAATTTATTTGTCTCTTATTTGTGTTACTTGGCTTTTACCGAAGAGATACTGACTTGTTGAAAGTCCCTGAAGTTGATCCAGGGTAGTACCAAGAGTTCAACTAGCAAGGAAAGCACACACTTTGACCATATTTGATCTCATTTTTTCACTATTATGTATGTTGTGTTAAAAAAAATTATTATGCATGCATGTATTTTCGGTAAAATCGATACGTTGGTAGGGTTGCACGTTATACCCAATTGTCGCATTGATCCTACCTTTATAAATTGCTATACTCACTATTTTCACCATAGTATTTCTATCCACTGTTGGTACAAATACTTGTGGGGTTTTAGATGGTATGAATTAGTTGATGCTTAGCCATGTATATATTGATATTAGTTTTGATAGGTTGGAACAATTTAATAAATTGGTCAAATATGGGAAACACTTGTATACATGTCCAAAAGAGGTATCTGTGTTATTTTAGTTATCAAGTGAAAACTAAAACTTGTTTTAGACTTGGGGCAATGTATGTTGAGACCGGTGCAGGTGCACGAGATTTTGGTTTGTGGTTGATGTAGTTAGACCCAAGAAATCAGTGCAAATCACATGTGTCTTTTATGGGAGTGTCTTTTATGGGAAGGCCCTAACACAATAAGTATCGTGATCTAGCAATCAAACCGCAGGTGGTAGATTATATGCTAAAAAATTGGGCTAGTGCGGGCATGGTAGAGTATCTCCATGTTCGTAGGGACTTTGCGAGGACTGCAAAGTTTTCCAACACAACATATGAGTTCTTAGGATTTTGGAGAGCTCTCTATATCTTAAGAAGGTATCATAGCATGGTTTGTTGTTAGGACCGATAATTCCAAAGGTTTGTCAAGAACTTTCAAATCAGGTACCTTCGGTATCGCGTGACATGGTGGGATATTTTTGTTGTGTGGGTAAAGCTGTACGACCTCTGTAGAGTGTAAATATATTCGAATAGCTGTGTCCCGGTTATGGATGACTTGGTGCATCCTCTACCTTAGTAGTTTTATATTTTGCAAAATGGTTTGCGAAATATATATGGACATAGAATCCATTCATATCTTGTTTAGCAAAATGATTTTGTCGTTGTTTTGGTATTATGGCAGCAAGCCACTTGTTTATTTATGCTATTTATACATTATTATTATTTGTTTATCAATGTCAAATGCTTTTACAACTTCTAATTGATATCTATTACTCATTATTGTAAATGAAAGTTTGCTTTGTGCAATAGTGGAACAACTTAGTAGGATAGTCATCTCTCTTGACATAGCCTTATATAATCTTTGCTATAAAGTCTTGCGGAGTACAACTTTGTACTCACAAGTGATTGTTGAACAAATTCAGAAGATGTGGATGATGACCCATCGATTGGATATTTTTGCGCTGCGGGTTTTAGCGATGATGACACCGATTACTAGGGTTTAATCCAGATGGTTGCCTATGGGTGTGTTGAGGCATGCTTGTTGGTCATGACAGATCCCCTATGCTGTCAGATCCCCCGTCGATGGCCATGACAGCAATTGGAGGCGCCGATGCGAGGATGGAAATACCATGCGGCGTGGAGGTGGTAAGAAAGGAGGAGGAGGCGATGCTTGCTTTGTCGGCGCAGAGTAGGAGGCGTTGGTGGCGTAGGAGAGGGTTAGGATGAACAGGACGCGGTGCGGTGAACTCGAGACGGCAGTGCGGTGTGGGAAGGACATCTTCATCTCTGCCTCTTCCTCGTGTGCCGTCGCTGCCTCCCCTCCTTCCCCGACGCCGTCACTTCTTGACGATGATTAAAATCTCGATGTATTTCTTTAATACATAATAAGAGACCATATGTATTTTATGGTCGTAACCCCTAAGGCTAACGGCCCCTGCGGTCGTAAGGATTCCAGAGGTTACATAATAAGTATCCTTGTCGGATGAGGTCCTATAGCCAGTCCCCAACCAGATGACTGTTCGTAGAAGCAATGAACCGGCATCCAGACTTAACTCCGGGTATATTCCTTATCGTGTGATGAATGGAACACATGTCATATTTGCTCCATACCATGCGACGTTTCATGGTCCTAGGATACTACAACAACCACAATACGGTTGAGTATCTCACAGACACACAACCGCCCAACGGTTGATACTTTATCAACCGCTGCCTCGCTCCGACCAGTCGCGGCATTCCCAATAGGCGTCTCTTCAAGGAGTAATTGCCACCTATTCGACGGTTACTTAAAGATAGAGCATGGAGCAAATCAGGGACATGTTGCATCAGATGGAAGCACAACAATCAGGCCTTAGATTCATGTTTCAAGTCTGATTTTGCAGTATAACAAGCATTACGCTCAGTGTAATTAGGATTAATCCATCGCCTTGTCGAAGGCACCCCCTGTAATAGCCAGTTCATAGCAATAAAATAGCAGTCCTATTGTTTCTCAAGAACTCTTTGCCATTTACCTCTATTTTATTTCGTAAGATCGGCGACTCGATCGTCGGTAGCTAACGCCGACCATGGGGAAGAAGGCGTTAAGTTCTTGAAGATCACTTCGCTCAAGCATTCCTCATCCACTTCCTTTGCTCCATCATCACCCATGCAAACATGGTAGGGCCTTGGGATGAGGAAAACTGGTACGACCTGGCAGACTACTCCAACCTCGACATGGACGCATGCATCCGAGCCATGGAAGAAAACAGAATGTCATCATCCTCCTCCGCCGGACTTCAATTTCTACTGCAATCAGTTGAAGAATATCAAGCCGCTCAAGAGTTCTTTGAGAAAGAGTACTATGAAGACTTTGCAAATTAGGAGGTGTTCTCCACTTGATTACCTATGGGCATGTTGATTGGCATTTCTAAGTTTTCCTATACCGTTGCAAGAGTTTATTTGTTTCTTTAACCCTGTGTGGCTAGCTAATTAAACATTGACCATAAGGTCCAATTATTATTACTATTTGTTATTTTGAGATCTTTTTAGTTAAATCGATAAATGGATGGTATTTCATCGATGCTTCCTGTGTGAACTAGCTACTGATCTGGGAGTAGTTCAGGATACACGGAGGGTTCCTTAATTGCATTTTTGGGTCCCGACAGAAGCCTCCCATTGTACGTCCGAGCACTAGTTGCCCACTTCATCTATCCCTAAATCTGGTTGTATCACATTTTGCAATGCTTGGTTCACAGGGTATATCACGGAATGCTAAATTGGTTCATAGAGCACAAAATTAGTTTAGAAGTCATTTATCTCCCTAAACAAATATTGATAACTCTGGAGGGATTTACCTCACAACCCACTTGGTCCTAACTGAACTCCTCTGCAGCAACAAATGAGGGAACACACCAATTAGCAAGCATGGCTATGAGATCAACCAAATTCTCACATTAATTTCCAAAATTGTTTGCCTAAAACAAGAGGAAATGTTAACCATGTCAGACGCAACTAAACCAAACAAACCAAAAATAGTGAAGGTTGCTTACTTGGTGCAGATATATGGATGAGGAAGAGACGGAGTGGGGGAAGGTAAGGATGTCGAAGTGTTGCCACCAGTGTGGCCGCCGCCACCAGACCCTGTGTAGTTGTGCTGACCGCCTCGATCGACCAAATCGGTGAGCGGCGAGGACATGGGGAATGGAAGGAGGCAGAGACGGCAAAAAATAGGGAGGGGTGAGAGGCACCAGTGATGGAGGAGGCGAGGCAAGGCCATGGGAGACGAAGGCAGTGTCGGGTGCATGAGCCGAGGAGGCAGGAAGAAGGAGGGGAATCGGGATTAGGATGGGAGTTTGAGCTAGTGCCTTTTGCATAGATGGGGACACCGGCGTCGTGGAGGTGGCAAATCATTGCGGCGGTGGCTCGACCGGAGCGACGACGGGGTCGTCATCAATTTTAGCTGTGGCGGAGGCAATGAGAAAGGAATTGACAAAGCTTGGATCGCAACGGTGATGTTGGAGCTTGACCCACGGTGAATAAGAGGAGGCGACACTAGATGGAGATGGATCGGGAAGTAGTTCCTGCCTTCTACCGAATAGTGGGAGAAGTGATGAGTGAGACATAAATCACACGATCCAGCGGGTAGAGAAGGAATGAGAGATGGAGCGTGCGTTTCTTTGGAACGGGACGAGACGATTGGGCCCATGTAGGGGGTAAAGTCATTCTTTTATTAGTTATGATAAGATATAGATTAAGTTCATCATGATTCACGGGATGACAGAAAAACTGTCCAAAAGTCCGCCACTATTTTATTGAGTGTATCTACAGTTAAAAAATATTGTACAAACCGCATTGTAGAACTGCGAGGTCACAATTACATTAGATCAGTTGGTCTTGTCATGGAAGGATTAAAAACGAACAATAAACAAGTCGGCAAAACTCAAGTTTGGTGACGCATGATTGCATACACCTCCTTTTCTCACGTCATAGGAGGCTCATGGTTTTGCTAAGCAATAAATGTAAGAGCTCGTCCTAACTAATGTGACATCGTACTAAGGGCCTGTTTGTTTCGGTTGTGCTTTTACGGCGACTTTAGGCCGTGCTCTGAGGCTTTAATTTGTCAGAGGTTGAGCAACCGGGCTTTTTCGATTTGGTGTTTGACTGTCTGGCTTTTAGGTAGGCTGGCTGCAACTTCCGAGATGTGAAATGTCTGAAATGCCCCTAAGGACAATAATGGCTCGTTTGATGTCGTTTAACGTAATTAATAATATTTAACGATATTTAACAACATTTAACAACATTTAATGATATGTAACAACATTTAACGATATTTAACGTAATTGATGAGAACTACCGATATTGACCGCAATTAACGACAATATACCGTAAACAACGCAATAAACCACAATTAACGTATTTAACACAAATTATTACAATAAACATTTATTACCACAAATAATTATTACAATAAGTAATTATTACACACAATTATTACATTGAATAATGAATACAACTAAATACTTGTGGACAATTTTTACATAGACACAAACATTGAACATTGCAATAATAATCAGTGATTTGCAATTATGGACATTTTGTATCAATTTAGATGTATAAGTAACAGGAACATGCATTAATGGATATAATTACAATAAGAGTAACCAAACAACTTTCTATAGATGTTGAGGCATCCAGAGTTACTTCATAGTCATTGTAAACTACTTCTGAGTAAGTTTCACTGATCCTCTAGATATCAAGTACACATTACCAACCTCAATTAGGTCATAAAACTGATCAAACACCGAATTGAAACATGTTGCACGAATTTCTCCACCATGTGAATCAAGGAGATCAATAAGTTCCATTGCCATTGCCATGCCAAGAACTGTCAATGTTTGGATTGATTGATACAATATACAGAATTAGTGACAAAGTTACAATATTTGGATTAGTTAGTTCAGTACAGCAAAGTGACAATTCATGCCCCCCTCCACTTTTTTTCGAGCTTGGGATCGGCATCGGCAGTGTTAGGCAATATTATCATTCCTTTGTTGCTAACATCTACTAAACAATATCAAACTAAATACTAGATACTGAAAGTAAACCAAGTAGCAAACTCATCACATTCATATATCTCAATTTGATAGAAAAGAATTCAAAATTATGATCAGGGCATCAAGGTCCATGTAAGTATGCACCATTAAACGTACAACAACACCCACATGCATGCTGACAAACTACTATGGTCCATGTAAGTATGCACCATTAAAAGTAATTTGATTTGTAACTATCAACAACAAGAGGTTGTCACGCATGCCCTGAAATGCAAACCATCACAATGCCAAGCACCAGAACCATCTCGATCATCACAATGGACAACACACAAACAAGCTTGCAAACAGACAGGCGTGCAGTACTTGGATCAATCAAACAAAAAATTGAATTATATGAATACTAATCAGAACTATGTATACATATTATAAGTGTGCACTTTACAAACAATTCTACAACTCAGTTTTACAACCATAGCAGCAGGATCAGCATCATAAACATTACATTTCATTCTTCGGTTCATCGAGTGAAAAACAAACATATAAACATACACAAATTTCATTTCATTTTGATATCCAATAATCTAAAACTCTTGAGCGAAACCCACATATAATCAATTAGTCCATAAGATCCTTCTGGATGTCCAATCTTGATCCACTAACTGCTTATATGTTTTCCATTACAACAGCATGTTAATGTTAAAAACATTGCTTAAGTAGCAATGGCAGTGGCATATATTATATCATCAGAGAACATTGCTTAAGAAAATTCAATCCAGATGCCAATCTTTGAATCAAAACATATCATATGCTGCTAGTAATAAACAGAAGGCTTCATAACAAAACATGGGCAATCACAATAAAAAATACGCACTCCTATAGGGTAACAGATTTAGAAAGTTGAACTTGCAGCACAACTCCTATGAGGTAACAAAACATGGGCAATCACAGTCAAATGATTGCAAAATTAGAGCATGCACAACTGGTGACAACAGAACATATAAAGACTTGTGCCGTCAAACACGACAACTAATAGACTGAGCAATACAGAGATTTCAGAATAAGTGTGACACATTCAGAGTATGTAGGGAGGCAAGTAATTCTAGAACAGGTCACAAAATTGCAAAATTCGCCTCCCAACTTCCCTACATCACAACAATTTATGCTAAGACCAAAATGGAACAAACAAATACAAGCACTGTCCCATAGGGTTCATAGATTGAACTTACAAGCACTGCAAGCACTGTCCCACATTTCATGGAACTTCAAGCAATACCAGTAACTACTAAGATATCAAACTAAATTCAATGACCAATGAACAATGGAATTTCAAGCAACAGCCATCTCGAACCCTCAATTGGAACCAAGAAATCGGAGAGGAGGGGGAGGGTGGCTCGGGAGGTGGAGGAAGGAGGCGACGGCGGCTCGGGAGGAGGGAGGTGGAGGAGGGCGATCGCGGGTGGAGGAGGAGGTTGCTGGGGAGGAGGTGGCCAGCGCAGGAGGACGTGCGCATGGGAGGAGGAGTGGGCGGGGAGAAGAAGGGGGCCGGCGTCGGGAGAGGAGGGAGTCGGGGGAGGAGGCGCCGCGTCGGGAGAGGTGGATGGCAGCGGCATGAGCCGGCAGAGAAGGAGGAGGCCAGAGGCGAGCCGGAGGAGCCCAGGCGAAGGCGCCCATGGGCAGATCCAGATCTGGGTAGGGGAAAAGTCAGAGGGCGAGGTAGCGGACCAGGTTGAAGGAGAGAGGCGACTGGAGGGCAACCGGGGGAGGAGGCACCGCTTCAGGGGAGGAGTACGGCGGCACCGTGCACCGGCGGAGGATGAGGAGGCCGGAGGCGAGGCGGAGGTGCCAAGGCGAGGCCGGAGGAGGCGCTATCGGGCGGGAGGCGGACGGTGAGGCGATCAAAGTGGGAGGCGGCGGGTGAGGTGCGAGTAGCGGAGGCGCACGGACCGGCGGGAGGCGCGGCGTGGAGGCGAGATCCTCTGGAGCGGCAGCCGAGGAAGGCGCAGTCGGGAGGGGAACAGGAGGCGCCGCTAGGGTTAGGGGCGCAACGCTTGGGGAGGGGCGCGAGTGGGGAGGGGAACGGGAGGGCGGCCGAGCGTCCAGGCTTAAGTAGTAGGTAGGGGGCGGGTAATTATTCTGGGAGTCCAGGGGCATTTTCGGAAGGCTGAGTGGGGAAGCGGCGGGAAACCGGCTTCTGGCTTTTGGCTTCTCCGCGTTGAGACAGCTTCGAGCTTCCGATGGAAGCGGGGGGAAAAGCCGCCCCGTTTGTTTCGGTTTCTAGCTTTTCCGACTGAAAAGCCGAAGCCGAAACTAAAACAAACGAGCCCTAACGAACGACGTCGGTCGATTTTATTTGTCACAAGTGTCTTGTCTCCGTACTAATCAAGTGGCAATTATTTGGATGGAGGCGAGCAAATTTGTTGAAATGGATCCATCATTTAAATGGATTATATCAAGTCGTACAATGTAGGTGGTTTTTGTAAAATCAGATCTTGCATATGTCCATAATAAAGAAAGAAATATAATACTTTACTCACATTTGCATCCACATAATCATATAGCTGTGCAGCTTGTTTTTAAAAAATCATGTAGCTGTGCACCCACGCAAAGAGAAGCTAAGATAGCCATGTACATTGCAGATATATATACAGGCCATATGCTACTCTTGTTGTTGCAGCTCAAGTGTCTCAGAAGAAGAAAATGGCATATTTTTGCTGAAAAAAAAGAGAGATAAAATGTCATATTTATCCCTTAACCAAAAGGAACACCGGAGCAATCTTTTCTGCCGACGCAACGGCACGTACGCACAGTAGATGACAGCAACATGGCCTGTGGGCTGTAACGGACGGCCGAGATGCCCTCCGCGCTCAGATCGCCCCGTAGCTGAAGGACGTCGCTGGCTGCACTGCACGGCCGCAGTGCTCCACCTGCCGGCCGGTGCGGTGGCCAAGAAGTGGCACGAGGCGACCGCGCACCCACCCCCACCGCGCGATAGGCTAACACGGCCGGGCCCCCGCGCCGAGGACGGCGGCACCATGCATCGGGCGGCATGCACGTGCCGCTGCACGGAAGCATAGTACGGCGCGCGAGCGCTACGGCCGCAGCAAGCAGTATGGCCGATGGGCCGCACACCTCGCTGGCTCGCTCCAATTATTGACGACGACGACGACGCCGCCAGAAGAACGCGTGCATGACAGTTGCGACTTGTGACGAGGGCCCGTCCGTCTCTGCCCGTGCCCTTCTCCGGTCGTACGCGCGCTGCGGTTCGAGCATACTTGCTCCGTTTCCTCGGTCGTCTCGTCGACCTTCTCTGTCCCGGCGGCGGGCCCATTCCCTCGCTCCCTCGCGGCGGCGGCGGCGGCGGCAGAGTTTTGCAGGGGCTGCCTGGGAATCGGGGCTGACGTTTTAGAATGAACGAATGAATCCTTATCAACTCCCAGCCGGAATTGCTCCGTGCACCATAAAACTTTCCAAGATTGTTTTTTGTTACAAAAAACACATGGGTTTTTTCGGATGCACCGCACTCGTTGATTTGGGTTTAACTCAGTAATGAATTAGCGATTATATATACTGTTTGTGATGAATCTGTATAAGAATTGTTTGTACATCTAATCTTGCTTACTCGTTCTGTATCTTGTTTTGACTCCATTGACCTCCACGGTCTCCTGATTGGAACACCAAAACACTGCTTGGCTTGTTTGGCACTTTGTGCAGTATAAACTGTGGCAAACAGCAGTGCCTAGACTTATCCACATCGGATAAGAAAAGGAAATACTATTCCAAGTCTTCCAACCCTAGCTCTTGGAAGCCTCTAGCCTCTACTCTCTAGCTTGCAGCTCGTCGTGCACGGCGGTCCAACGACTTGTCCGACCGTGGACGTGGGAACTTGGAAAGATGCATTCATGAGGCTTTCACAGGAACCTAGCTCTAGCTAGCTAGCTAAAGATCCATGGAAAATGCAGCACGTGCCATGGGTGGAGAAAAATCAATAATTTACCCCCTCCTCTCTGCTTTTTTTTTCACTGGGTGTCCTAAAATATATGTCAAACATTTTAATATTATATTTACATGAAAATTATATAATTAAATTTATCGTTAAAAGTACTTTTATAATATTATCATTTTATTAATATATTTAATGTAAAGGTATAAAAAGTAATTATCAAAATCGTATGAAAAGTAAAAAAAGAATAGATGGAGTACTAATCTTGCAGACTTGATGAACTTCAATGCGTGTGCTCAATTCTTATCCCTTTTTACTACAATTTCGCGAATAATTTGTCTCTCTTGTTTCACGGAAGATCAATAGACGTGAATTTTTCTCAATTCCTGTAGAAAAGCATGATACATCTCTACAGAGAGATCAGATATGGCAGTATGGCACCAAATTTTGAAATCAAAAAATCTTTCATTCGTAAGAATCACCTAACTAGACAAACTATAAAAACCTTTTCTTTATACAGCAATGATGGACTGTGGAGTACCAACGAGAGCTAGCCATGACAATTGCACACTTGGGCAGCCTAATCACATGCCAAATTCACTGACACAGTTTACACACAAACAAAGGTTATCTTCTAAGTTCATACTACTATACAATATCTCATCGTAACTACGTTTTTTGTTGTTGCAAAAGTCGTAACCACTTATTCGCTTTGGTGCTATCGTTTTCGACCGATAAGAGAATTCTCATCGTCTTCCGCAGCTGCACAAGCCTTATCCGACACGACCAGTCTCCTACTCTCCTTGCATCGTGAGCTTAATTGCATTCACTTTAAGAGCGTCTACAATAGTTTATTTCTTAGGTTGTTACTAAGAGAAGAGAGGATATCAAATCTAATAAAAAGAAGCAAGTCTTTCAATAGATTGTTTATTGAGCTTGTGTCTAAGGTTTTAATTGCTACAAATGTGCATGATTCTTGATGATCAATAATGAAGTATAACTTTGTGGTATACATGTTTTGTCTTATTTATCATATCAATAATAAAGCTAGACTGCACAAGTGATCCGGTGGATATTTTGCTTGGAGACAGTGGTACCTACAAAATACGTTTTTAAGTAACAAGTAAGTCTCCAATAGAGTATTTGGTTGTTTCTTGTGTCTTAGTATTAACAATCTGCTGGTTTCATCTAGAAATAACGTTATCTTCTCTCCTCACCTACTTTTTTTATATCACCTAAATACTGATGTGATAATCATTTAATAATAAGTGACGTAGACTGTTATAATTTCTCTTAAAAAATGGCAGTTATACATTCCAACAGGACTCCTCGCAATCACAGGTAGGACCGTAGGATATACCTAGTCTACTACCAACTGCAGCATCGTAAAGTGTGGCCACTTGTGCCTGTCCTTTAACCAGTAACCCTTAGATCCTAAGCTAACTACGCAAGAAACAGAGACGAGCTGGTTCGGCTTCGCACGGCACTTCTTACTACATTTCTACCCCCATCAGCGTCTTTTTTGCCCAATATTACTCAAGAAAACGATGTGTTGTGCTGTAGCAGAAGTGTATAATGTTGAAAAACCGTCGCTAACGAGTTTAGTCCGAACGATTATATTATAGACAAACTCAGAATCGTAACAACAATGTAAAAACACAAGAACAGAATAGTAGATTAAACACAGAGATATGATGAGACTTCTAATTTCTCTTTATTGCTCTTATGTAAGGCTACTCCTAATGCTTCACCTTGGCTAGTATCTTAAGCATGCCATGTAGGCAAATTGATGATGTGACACCATAGTTAATGAGGAGAGATAGTACTCTAGTATCTAATTTAGATACCAGTTTGGGCTCAAAATCCAACACGTAAAATTTATTGTATAGTCATGCATGTAATTAAATGAAATAGCCTAAAATACTACACCATAAGAAACCATGCATTGGAAAGATAGTATCCTAACACTTTTCATGCACTAAGAAACTACACAAAGATACTGCCCATTGGGAGCAGCCTAAATGGCAGTACAATGGTTATGGTCCCCTCCTTTATATAGACTACTAGATGGATGAGTAGCCTATCGTGGGCCAGGACTGATGGCCTGGGCCCGGTTTCTTAACACTCCCTCTTGGGAAAACATCCGATATGTTCATGCCTCATCAAAACTCCATAAAAACCCAGTGGAAAAAATTTAAAGAAAGAGTACATAAAACATGTTCTGCTGTGCTGCACGAATTGCCTCATTAAAAACCTTAGTCGAGAAACTTCAGGAAAACTCGTCAAGGGAAAAATAATACAATCCACCTAATTTCATTTAATCTCCAGGATTTACTTTTTGGGTACTCGATCTTCATGATCAAGTTTCAATAACGAGTTCGTGAAGATTCTCTCCCTGAATTCTGCACTTCTCTAAGTCTCATCGTTCCAATTCCACGTATGCATCTTTCAAAGCTAGACACTGGAAGTGACTTAGTGAATAAATCTGCAAGATTTTCACATGACTTAGTATGCAGTACTTTAATTTCATTCATCTTTTGCAATTCGTGAGCATATAAGAACTTAGGGTTGATATGCTTTGTGATATGACTCTTCAAATAATTCATCTTCACATGTGCAACACAAGCTACATTACCTTCATATATAATAGTGGAGTTTGCGCGGTATTCAATCCACACAACTGCTGGATGTGGTGAATCATCCGCCGAAACCAAGCACATTTTCGTGAGGCCTCGTACAGTGTTATTATTTCTGAGTGGTTCGTCGAAATCGATACAAGACTCTGCTTAGACGGTTTCCATGAAATTGTAGTTCCACCACGTAGGAGTTCATAGCATGTTTGCGATTTGGTTGTATGCGGGTCTGACAGGTACCCGGCATTTTCATAACCATTCATAGTTAGGTCTTTGTTCTTTCTGTAGAACAGACCAAGTTCTTTGTTTCCTTAGAGGCATTGGAAGATGTCCTTCATTCCCTACTAGTGCCTTTGGTAGGTTCTGCACTATACCTTGCTAATAGGTTCACGGCAAATGCAATGTCCGATCTAGTACAGTTTGCTAAATACATGAGTGCTCATATTGCACTTAAGTATGTGAATTCCAGTCCTAGGACTTCCTTCCCCTCTTCTTTAGGTCTGTATGTGTCTTTGTCTTGCTGCAAAGAACTCCCGACCATTGGCACTTTCGAAGGGTATGCCTTTTCAAAGCCGAACCTTTCTAACACATTCTGAGTGTAGATTGATTGATGCACTAATATCCCTTCAAGGGCATACTCAAGATGCAAGCCTAGGCAATATTTGGTTTTACCCAAATCTTTCATTTCGAACTCTGACCCCAGGTAAGGGCTTGCTTTCTTAATACTTTCTAGGGTTTCGATGATATTCAGATCATGTACATACACTGAGATTATACAAAATCCATTCTAGAACCGTCATATTATATACACAAGGATTATTCTCATTGTTCGTGTAGTCTTTCTTGCATAGAAAGTCGCTTCAAGCAACTATACCACATCCTGTCTGATTGCTTAAGTCCATACAGTAACTTTCTGAGTTTCACACTATACAGATTCTCATTTGCTCTGTCTTGGTTCGGGACAGGGATACATTCAAGTACCTTCATATAAATGTCTGAATCCAAGTTTCCATAAAGGTATGCAGTTACCACATCCATCAAATTCATTTCTAAATTCAAATTTACTGCCATTGAGATCAAATATCTAAAGGTAGTTCCGCCCATGACCAGAGAATATGTTTCTTCATAATCATCTCCTAGACGTTGAGTGAAACCTTGTGCAACGAGCCTTACTTATTTTTCATTTCTCTTTCAAACAAATACCCACTTATGCCCTACAGGGTGCACATGGCGAGGCGTGCGACTTACAGGTCCAAACACATCTCTTTTATTCAGAGAGAATAATTTAGTTTCTATTGCCTTCTTCCAATCTTTCCAATCTGATCTTTTCTTACATTCAGCGAGCGATGCAGGCTCTGGATCAAGATCGATGATTATGGCAATTTTCTTTGCAAAAACAATGTCGGCATTGGCTGTTGTCTTATTAATAGATTCTCCCGAGGTCACAAAGTTTATAGCTATTTCTTCAAAGGGCAATTCTTCTAATGCTTCTACTTGCTCACCGCTTCTTCCAATTACGAGGGCAAGTCCCTTTAGTTTTTCAACTTCGATGTGTGCACACACATTCATGCTGATGTCTCCCTTCATGAGGATGTTCCATTCTGGTATACTTTTTCTGAAGGTGTCATACTGGTGCAGGTCTCAACTGGCTCTCCTACTGGTTCTAGGGCACTTCGGTGATCGGCTGTGTCAAGTCTTTCTTATTCTTTTTCACCAGACGTCCCCGGTTACTTCAGATTCGAGGGGCCGGAGTTCTCGTTTTGTCTGAGGCCTCGGGACGGGATTAGGAATATCTTTTTCTTTCTTCGGTATTTCAACCTTCTTCGGTGCATTGCGTGTAGGCACATGCAACTTGGTCACGCTCTTCAAATCACTAAAGTGGTCAGGCAGTTGATTTGCTAATGCTTGCAAATCAATTATCTTCTAGACTTCAATTATCTTATGGACTTCTCTTCTTGCTTCATTAGTACATGGGTCATGTGCATGGATTTCAATTATTTTATGGACGTCAACTATCTTCTAGACTTCTCTATTTCATGACATTTTTCATCAAAGGGTTGATTTCCTCCGCCTAATGACGGAAAACTATCCTAATCTAATATACTATCAGCTAATCGGATAGTATGCAAAACTCTCATCATAGAGTCCAAATACCTGATTATGGATGTTGTCTCATAACCAACGTATATCCCAGACTTTCGGAGAAGGCCTATTGTAGTTCGTTATGGTGATGGTATAGGTACATAAACCTTACAATCAAATCTTCAAAGATGAGAAATTTTCGGTGTTGACCCTTGCACTAGTTGCATAGGTGAATGGATGTTATGTGCCGGTGGTCTAAAATTGATGAGAGTTGCTGCGTGTAGGGCTATATGTCCCCAACATATAGTTGATAAATTACAATTCTACAAAATCTTCTAGTCCATGCTGGGTGTGGACATACGGTACTGAATACTCAATGTTATGTCCTATTGTCATACAATAATCATCAAATGCCTTCGAAATAAATTCTCCGGCGTTGTTTATTCTGGTGGACTTCACATGATGATTAGGGAAAATATTCCTAATGTTAACTATCTGCGAGATTAGCTTTGCAAAAACATAGTTTCTCGTAGACAATAAACATACGTACGAGCATTTCGAGGAAACATCGATGAGCACCATAAAGTACCTAAAAGGCCCTAACAGGGGCTGCATAGGACCGCAAATGTCTCTCTGGATACTGTCTAGGAATGCAGGAACTTCATCCTTCGCTTTCAGAGTAGGAGGTCTAGTTATTAATTTCCCGGTGACACGTGCAGGGCACACAAAATCTTCCTTATTCGAGAAATTCTTTACATTGACATTATGTCCCTGTGAATTGTTCATTATATTTCTCATCATCCTAAAACCTAGGTGGCATAATCTATCATGCCGAAGATAGAAAAGTTCAGAGCTTCGAAATACGGTTTTCAGAGCAGTATAGGTTGTAGGTGTCTTAATATTAGTGTAGTATAGCCCAGTTTCAAATGAAGGAAGTCGTTCTAATACCATTTTTCTACTTTCTTTACGCTTTGTAATGAATAGGTATTCCATGCCATACTTTTCTTCAGTCTCTACGTGGAAACCGTTAGCGCGAATATCCCTGAGAGTTCTAGTTGATTCTGGGTACAACAAGGCTTCTTTAGTGACCAAAGTTGTACCCATCGGGAGTATAATTGTGGCCCTTTCTGAGCCTATTATACAAGTATCGCTGCCTGTGATTGTTGTAAGACTACAGCATTCTTGCTGGTTGACTGAAAGAACTTCATCTCTCTCAAGATGGTACTCGTCGTATCGCTACCTGCTAAGCACACTTTCTCCATAGGGTGCCACATGCGTTATAATATAAGGTACTTTATTATTATGTAGCAGGAAGCAAGCAACACGTAAATAAAATAATTCAGATATCAGAACATAACTTGCTATTATAAATACGGTAAAAATAAGCCTTGCAGACTCATCATGAGAATTTACTGTTTTGCTCTCCTAGAGCTTACAACCATTATTCAAAGAACAAATTAATTCAATGTTCCATCACAATCACAAACTACAAGTGATTGTAAAAAGATCTAAGTGCAATGCATGCACTATATCGAATCAGCGGAGTATGTAGAAACTTGTGCCTAAATCTGCTCCATGGCGATCTTCTCCTCTTGGGCAACTACAGCTGCGGCCCTTGCGATGTCTAAAGAAGGGGTGATAGGGGGCTGCTACTAGGTTGTCCACATCCATGAGTGCAACTAATGGATGTGGATTCTTTGTGCCTACAATGGCGAGGTGTGGCTCATACCGTCCTTTGCCCTTCTTCTTTAGACTAGAAAGCATCAATAACATATGACCCATGATTTTACCCTTCTTGCCTCTCTCCTTTGTGAGAGGCTTCTTCACCTTGTAGCTACTAGCATTGGATTCATGACCAATATTGTTACTAGACGGTTGTTAAGATGTAGTTCTTCCTTAGAACACCATCTTGAGCTTCCGCAACTTGCATGATGTCAATCAATTCGACATACTCTTTGTAGCCGTCTTGACAATAGTTGCGTGCGGATTGCACCGCATTCAAGTGAAAGGTAGAGAGAGACTTCTCAATCTTCTGCTCATCTGTGATTAGCTTACCACATAATTGAAGAGTGGTACAAATTCTAGCCATACCGGGTCAGTTCATTGAATTCTTGGTTCGTGATGCCAGTCATCTGCATATTCATGCAAGGAGCTCACAAGATTACTGTTGGTAATTTATGTAAAATGGTTGCAAAATTCTCATAATGCTCTTCAAACTCCTGGTTCGTGATCCCGTATTTTTCTATACATTTTCAAGATTTACTGCTATTTTCAATGATTAAAAGCAATATAAACAATCACAAATGATCAAAACAGCAAATACAATAAATAAATTGCATAGAAATAATAATAGCAAAGTTAAACATACTTCAAATGCTCAAAAAGATTCAAAATTGAATTTCCGAGGCCCTTTTCTGCTGGAATATGAATTTTTAGAGAATTCTGCAATTTTTAGGGGTAAGCCGCGAATATTCAGTTTTGAGAAAAATTTCGTGTAATTTTTCAATTTCTGAGGGGTTATTGTGCAAGAATTTCTTTCCCGAAATATTTTCTTGTAATTTTCAGAACTTCGAGGGTGTATTTGCAAATTTATGGGATTTTTCTTTTTCCCTCGCCCCTTTTCTTTCTTTTCCCAGATTTTTTTTTCCTTTTTCTTCCCAGAATTCCTTTCCGGCCGGCCTTTTCCTTTCTTTTTTCGGCCCATGCTTGGCCGGCCCACTTCGACCCATTTGCCGGCTCAAAAGAGGGTGAGGGGTAGGGGTTTCCCTACCCTGTGGCGGCGGCGGCTCCAGGTCTTCATCCACACAACAGGTATTCACCATGAGGTGGTAGCGGTGGCCTTGCCGTCTTGAGGCGCATACGGGCGGTTTTGTCCGGTGGGCTCACGTGGCCAGTAGGGTCGCCATGCGGTAACCATGTGGGGCGGAGGCGCTTGACACGGTGGCCGTCTTGGGGGCGTGTGGTGGCGCGGACGGGACGGCTGTCTTGGCCGCAAGCCACCACGCCATAAGCGGCCGGCAGTAGGCGGCACCAGTCGGGAAGGCGGCGAGCCGTCGGCGGGCAACATGGTGAGGCGGCAGCCGCGACCGACGAAGAGGGCTAACGCCATTCGAGGGCGGCATGAGGCGGCTCAGCGATGGCGGTTGCGAGTCATCTGAGGCCGACAGTGATGCGGGTGGCCGTGTAAAACCGAGGATCGGCGTGGCCTTGCGGGGCCAAAGGCGGCGCAAGGCGGTCTACCACGGCCGCATCGCGGCGGCTATAGGCGGCGCGATGCGCGGCGGCGCGGTGGCGTGGTGGCATTGCCGGCGGCGCGTGGCGTGGCTCTGGCGGCGCATGCGGCGATGACATGACTTCAAGCGGCCACGGCCAGACGTCGGCATGGCGTGGCTTCGAGCGACGCCGTCGGTTTCGAGGGCGTGGCGCGGCCGACGCTCAGCACGATGGTGCGACGAGCGTGATGCTTCTAGCATGTGGCTTCAGGATCGATGGCGTGGCCGCGTTCAGGTGGCACGGCAGACGCGGAGGCCGGCGGCGATCGTGCAAAAGCGAGGGCGGCGCAGGTCGCGTCAGGGAGGACAACAAGGCTTCACTCATGCGGGTGGCGCGGTGGCGCAACCGGGCCAAGACGACCGGCTTGGGCGCGCAGAGCAACACGGCCGAACTGCGGTGCTTCTGGCGCGGTGATGCGCAGCCGCATGCAAGCGTGGGGCGCGGCGCGTCGTAGGCGGCGACACGACGGCATGCGAGCGCCGGCGTCGTTTTTTCTATGTTCATGCAATGATCTACGGTGCAATCAACATCATCTCTTTCATGCAATCCCACCGATCGGCTTGGTCGGTGACTTCAAGTCAGCTCGCGGTAGATTAGAGAGGATTTGCACCGTAGGAACTAGTCTAGAAAACCAAATTTGCAGAATTGAAAGCGATTTAGAAAAACGATTCAATCTACGAGCGTCATGCTACGACAGTTACCTTTCGATCCGAGTAAAGTATGCCTAGAGGTAGACCGGAGTCAATCGTACTGATAACGTGTCGAGGAACCGTCGCTGGCGAGTTCAGTCCGAGTGATTACCTCGTAGACAAACTCAGGATCATAAGAACAATACGTTAGACTGTACATTACCAGAAAAATGCCAAGAGACCGGTGAAGTCGGCACACGAGGTGCTGACTGGTGACATGAGTTCGAATCCTCCAAGAATTCGGCACCTTTATGTGGAGGAAAACAACAGGCGCTGATACTGATCTACAGAGGAGCGCAGAAGCAAGAATCTCTGGAGGCGACTTTGCTGCTCTCACTTATCTTAGGTTCATGAATATGACAATTGACAAGGTAGGGGTGCACGACACACCACGGTAGGGTAAGCCGTCGCCGGCCCGGTCACCGGCCAGGCTCCTCGGTGGGAATCACCGACGGCGACCAACGGACGACGACCTCGGGCTTGTTGCCAAGCACCCGTCGGTTTCGCGGTCGGACGAGACTCGGACGCACACCATCGCCCCGTGTTCTCCCTCTTCCAGCATCAGAAACGCGATGGAATCGCAGTGTGATGGAGAGCAGAGCAGTGGCTTTCATGCCCCGGTTGTCTGGCCGGAAAGGTCAGCGTTTCTGTTCTTCACTCCCCCTCTCCTCGCTTCAGCAAACTGTACGTCCCTGTCGTGAGACCGACGAGAGAGCCGCGTGCCGAACACGGCTTCGATAAATGTTTTCCGGATAACGATGAGCAGCTGCCTGCGCGGGCTGCTACAAGCAAAACAGTTAATCCAGCTGGTCTGGCGCGAGGGGGGATGGCAAGGCCTGTAGTCCTGTACAGATGTTACCTCGCCGCACGCAGGGGCTTAACCCAAGCTGCAGCAGCCTGTACTGGGGGAAAGAACTGCAAGCTCAGAAGAACAGTGGTGTGGGGTCCGGGAAAGGGAAAGTTTTAGGAATAAATTGGTTGGAACGTTAGCAGAGCAATCCGCCTCATCTTTCAGAAGGTGCAGCAACAGTAGTAGTACGCACTGACGACACCTGCATTCTCGGTCAGAAAAAGGGGGGGGGAACGATTCACGGATGAGGTAAAGAAAAAATGAACAATCAACAGACGGATCATCGAAATTGAATTTCTTCTTCTTCTTTCGATTCTTCTCGCGAACTAAAGAAACAAAGGAGGAAAACTTCTAACGTTTGTACAAGGAACTGCTAACCAGGTAAAACATGAACCAGATAGCTGTCATCTTTAACCTAACGATTGATCACTTGTCAGTTTAGCTGATCTTTTGCCTTTGCCCCTTTCTCCCCCCATCCTTTTCTTTCTGCTAAGCTAATTACAAAAAGGAATCATGAACGAAGTGAACGGCTCCTCGAAGATGTCGCACGCACCCAGACCACTCTTGCCTCACTCGAGCTAGTCCTCGAACGAGACCTGAGGTTGCGAAGCTAGGAGATGCCGAGTCGATGAGTCTCTCAAGCCCTGAAGCATCTTCAGAACATCGGCCGGGTCATCCAGGTAATACTTCGCCAAGCTTGGCTTGTTGCCGACGGTGCAAGGGAAGATCTCAGCAGTCTCTGGGATTGCAGGATTGCTCATGGGAGTTGTGGTAGCCTCAAACATGTCTTCATCAGACCGGTCATCACCAACACATAGAATGAAATCTGGCAAGTCGCCACGATTTCCCATAGTTGAAATAAGATTCTCCACCACGACTCCTTTGCCCACCCCCTGGACAGAAATATAATAGTCGATGAGACAGAGTAGGACAAAGCGATAATGCAAAGAAAGACTACTCATGAAGATAAGCTGGACATATTAGTAAATATAGTCAACAGAAACAACCAAGATTGGCATGGCCCATGCAAATTTTATGGACCGGATTATATTAAATGTTGAAGTACGTGCTAAAGAGATACGGTAGCTGAATATGAGATGGATGAAGCTTCTTAAAGTCAGTATAATCTAACGCCTTTTGGTCTGAAAGCTATGCTTGCTTGATCATGACAACTACCAATGGAATTGAGACTTGTTCTTTTAGTCTTGGTTATACGAAAGTGAAATAGCTACCCAGTACCCAAAGAGATGATACGGAGAATTATTGGATGTGAACCCCTCTTTTCTGAATACATAGATATCTAAAGAGATGATACGGGGACATTATTGGTAGATTTTTCCGTACCTGCGGATTAACTTCCACAATTTGATGGCCGCTTTTCACAGACACTGGTGCATTCGAAAGAACATTCTGTAGGTGGTCCTGGAGTTCTTTGGCCTGACATGATCCAAAATCCGGATCAGCTTCCTCGTAGTGCCACACTAGTGATGTTTCTTTAACCTCGATGTATGACCCATCCGTTGCATCAGTGTAATGCTGCATTACAGGCACTGCAATATTCTTCCAATCAAAATCCATCACCAACTTGCAAGACTCCCATGGAGAATCCCTGCTCCACCTAATAAAGGAAACAGAGTTACTTCCAGAAGCAACCAATCTTATTCCATAATCTCCCCACAATTACATGCACACAATCGTAAGGTAATTGAAGAATACAGAAAATGAAAAGTTCAATCGCATAAGAGGCATTCGTCTACAATATTATTTCTACTGTGCACAACTTATTTGTAACTCAGAATAACTATACTTTACAGAGCAATGTCAATCAACATCGACTCATGACCAACCTTTTTGGTATCTAGAGAAAGCAACTCCTCTTTGTGTATCTCAGATGTATTTCTTTTTCAGAGCAGGTCTATACTCAAACGTTAGAGATAAAAGCACACTGGGATTCCTACTTAAATACCATTAGTAACACAATTCAAGCCGGCGGCTGGTCATACAGTACAGGATATTGACCTGATTTCAGAAGAATTGGCTATTCAAGTATAGAGCACGTTATTTATATCAATTGAACAATAACATAAATCCAAACATCCAATGCTCAAAAGAAAATCCCATACCCAGGCCATCTTATCCAGTTGTCACCTACCAAATACCTAAACCATCGGCAAGTTCAATTTCACCTACCAAACTAGGAACATGCCAAGAGAATAGGGGGAGAAATCATGTGTTTACCTTGTGAAGTAGCCGTGCTCTGCAGAGATCCCCAGCCTTTGGCATGGCTCAAACCATTCAGCCAGTTCATCCTTCCCCCGCCCACTGACTACGAATACGGTATTATTTGGATCTGAGCACAATTCATTCAGAGTACGAATCACTTCCTGGCTGGGTGCCTTGTTGATCAGCCCCTGCGGCATCACTGTGCCATCATAGTCCAGTAAAATGAGCCGGTTGCCAGCCTGGCGGTACGCTGGATTAATGTGCTCAGGTGAGAGCTTCTGGAAGCTGGGACCAAGCGCGACGACGCGGAAGCTCATGGCGAGGCCAACGTTCAGGATCATCATGGACGAGTTGTCCTTGCAAGCTCTCTGCAAGTCCTGGTCGAACGACCGCGCCCAGAAGGCAACGTCGTGCGTGCTCACATACCTGTAGTGCTTCTCTTGCCGCATCTGCCTCTCGCGCTCCTTCATCCTCAGCGCCGAGTTCATGGCCTCAGCCACGTCATCCACATTCCACGGGTTGACCCGAATCGCGCCACTCAGCGACGGCGAGCAGCCAACAAACTCGGACACGATAATGGCGCTCTCCCTCAGCTCGTCGGCCAAAGCGTTGGCAACCGGACCCTCCTGTCGGCATACCGTGTAGAAGTACGGTATCCTGTTCAGCCCGTCGCGCACGGCATTCACAATACAAATATCTGCAGACGCGTAGAACGCCACCTTCTCGTACATCGGCATGCCGCCGTCGATCACAACAACCGGCTCGTACCCCGGCCAGCCGAACCGGTCATTGATCCGGTCCCGAATCGCCAGCACCTCCGCGCTGACCTCGTCGACGTCGCGCCCAAGGCTCCGCGCCGGGTTGTTGATCTGCACCAGCACGACATGGCCGCGCAAGTCCGTCCGCGACTCGAGCAGCTTCTCCATGGCCAAGAGCTTAAGCCCAATCCCCTTGAACAAATCAATATCGTCCACGCCGAGCATCAATCGGCGGCCCATGTACGTGTCAGCGATCTCCTTGACCTTGGCGGCCGTCTCCGGCGACGGCAAGACCGCGCGGAGCTGGACCATGTCGATGCCGACGGAGAGGATCTTCACGACCACCGTGCGGCCGTAGTAATCGATGCCGATGTAGCCCCGGCTGGAGCGGTTAGCGAGGCCGAGGACCCTGGAGCAGGTGGAGAGGAAGTGGCGTGCGTAGTCGAAGGTGTGGAAGCCCACGACGTCGGCGTTGAGGAGGGCGCGGAGGAGGTCCTCGCGGACGGGGATGGCGCGGAAGAGCTCGGAGGTGGGGAAGGGGGAGTGAAGAAAGAAGCCTATGCGGGCGCGCGGCGACTTGTGGCGGAGGAGGGTGGGGAGCGCCCAGAGGTGGTAATCGTGGATGAAGACGAGGTCCTCGTCGGGGCTGAGGGCCTCGAATACGCGCTCGGCGAACTGCGTGTTAGCGGTGAGGTAGGCGCGGTAAAGCTCTCGGTTGAAGGGGAGGCCGCCGCCGCTGCCGTAGGAGGGTGCGAGCGGGAGGAGGTAGTGGAGCATCGGCCACAGGTAGTGCTTGCAGAATCCGTCGTAGAAGTCGGCGTGGAGTTTGGCGGGGAGGAACACCGGGTAGCAGGAGAAGCGCGCGAGGAGGTCCGCCGCGAGCTCGTCAGACGCGGGGATCGACGCGGCGGCGGCGGAGGGGAGCGCGCCGACGAAGAGAACGGGGCGGGGGAGGCCATGGGAGAGCTGGAGCGGGAGCGCGTCGGGGTCGAGGGCGAAGTCGAATCCGTGCGGCGCGTCGGGGTTGGGCTCCGCGCGGAGGGGGAGGCGGTGGGCGACCACGATTCGGCGCGCCTCCGACGGAGACGGCGAGCGCTCGTCGCCGGAGTTGGGGAGGGAGGGCATTGTGACGGCAAACACAGGGGTTTGGCCGTTTGGGTTTTCGTGGGAATTGGAGGGGGTGGGCTGGGGCTATTTGTTAGCCGCGCCTCGAGGGCGGAGGCGCTGCACAGCTAGCTGGCAAGGGTGTTTTCCAGCCTGGCCCCTCACGTTGAAGGTTTTTCGAAAATCAAACGGGCAGACTCGAATGTGCAATAGGGTGCGGACAATATATCTCCTTTCATTTTTTACAAAATCTTCTTGTCGAGCAAACAATAGAAAAATACGACGGATTAGTCTGTTTATTACGACAACAAAAACTAATTCAAAGTAGATGATTTCTTCTAGCAAAATGTTTGCTTAATATTTAAGCCATCCATGCACACCGTCTAATTCATCAGTTACAAGTATATATGGCGCATCGTGGTTAAGAACGCACAATCATACAAAACAAACACTCCTCTAGCAAAGCTTCATGTTTATATAGTATAGGTTTCTCAGTGCTATCAACTCTAACATGGCTCACCACTTCCTATGAGTAGATAGATAAGGATTCATACAAAACACATGCTCCTCTCTAAGGCCTATCAATGCTTACCAACATTTCTAAGCAATTCCACACTAATAGTCTAACATATTAATAGTAAGTAAAACTTGTTTTGGTTTGAGTTTCAAAAAAGGAAGCTTCATGTAAAATCAATGGTTTCTCGGCACTAACAACTACGAAGTGGCTCATAACATTCTATTCGTATACTCCCTCCAGCCACAAAAAAAATGTTGTTTTGGGTATGTGCAATCAAATTTTTAAAATTTTGGGTATCAATATCTTTTTCAATATGTAGATTGAACACATGAAAAATATATGTATAGATTTGTCACCAAAAGAACTTTCATATAAGTATAATTTTATTATATTTTATCAATATAGTACAATAGAAATTAGTTACCAAAATTGTGTTTCGAAGACCGTATCGATGTCCAAAACGACATTCTTTTGTGACTGAAGTGGGTATATGGATAAAGATTCATAGCTAGTAAAAACGTTTGGAATGTATATAGCTAGCAATAAACCGTCCCACATAGACATACATGTTATCACATGACATATTGTGATCGTAGAGATTTAACTCAAAATATTGCTGGATGAATTTCACATGCCTCGCATTACCTCCATTCATGTACAACAACATCAAAGTGACGCACACCTATTATCTAATATATTTGTTAGTTTACACTTTCGTGGCTCCCTATGGTTAATGAGACATAACAGTATAAAAGCCATGCCCCTCTAGCGTGGCATGGATAAAAATTTGTGGTTGGCACCAATTCTATGGTTATATTTGGCAGGAAATTAATCGTCGCACTGTGGTTTTTTGTTTTCTCACGCGAAAGGATAATCACTGAGATTCAAAACATGCCTAGGTGGATTTCTAATTCCTCTCTTGATCCATCCACGTGCTGTAACACTATTTAATAGATCGCAACCACTTTGGAGTGATGTGCATGGCTCCATATTTTCTCAAACTAAATATTCATGTCTCTTGAGATATATCCCTAAATCATGATAGGCACATTTCTAGCAATTCCGACCATCTAGTTCCGACCATCTGCTTTAAATTGAGTGCTTGGAAGAAATTTATTTATTCGAAAGTTTGAATACTTACTGAGCATCAATTTTAGATCAAATTGTCAAAATATATCCTTGTGGTTGATAAGAAATGTAAATGGGTGAGACATGCATTACATTCATAGGGCAACCAAAAATGTAAACACGTAGGGATCAGATTGAAATTCTGGAGTAGTTCGAGGGCTGACGTTATAATTCCTCTGGAGAATGGCATGGGTTATCCATAGAAAATAATATGCATTTACGAAACTGCCCCCAAGCTCCAAAACGTGTTCGACAACACGTGCCCCTGCTCTCCTTCCATTTTTCTTTTTTCCTTTTCCCCTCTTCCTCCTCCAGCCTGTTACGAAGATGCGTTACGGCAGTCCTGGGATTTGTATGATCTAGGGTGACTTACTTCACACGCAACGGAACTCTTCCCCAATAGTATCGTTTGTGCCTGTGATAATTTCAGATGTGACAATTAAATGTGATAATTTCAGTTGCAACGCAACGGAACTCTTCCACATATATACTCCATTCGGGAACAGTTAGGCAACGGATCAAAAACCTCTTCTCAATGTGACAATTTTTAGCCCCGTTGATGGAGATTTTTCAGTTGAAATTGGGTAGAGATGCCAATCCATGCGTTTGTATGCTATGGCGTATGAACATAGCAAATAAAAGATCTACCATGTTCCACCCAAAAGAAGCTGATATTTGCTGGGTTATACAACGACTAACGGCGAGACCGGATTCACAGCTCCCTTGTTTATCTTCCTGCGGTTTTCCTGAATGATCAAGATGAGGAGGATGATCTATCCAGAGACGTAGCTATCGCTTTGTGCCTCCATATACATGGAAACTTCACAAGAGGGCAGGCAAGCCGGTGATGGTTGAACGAGCCATTATTTCCTTCTCCAAAAGGGAAGTTTCGGGTATCTTTCAACGGCTTTGAAGGGACACTACTACAAAAGAGGTTATACTGGACGTCTTATCACAGACGATTCATAGAAATCGTCTGTGTTGTAATTATTACAAACGGTTTTACAAGCGTGACCGTCTATGTTACTAGCTATGGCTAGAACAGTCTGTGATACATCATTATCACAGACGATTCTTCTTAAGAACTGTCTGTGATGATTCACGGACGGTTTTAAATATAAACTGTCTGTGATGTCTCCGAATATCACAGACGGTTCTTCTATGAATCAACACAGACGTTTTTAAATACAAATCGTCTGTGATGTCTCCGAATATCATAGACAATTTGTATTAAAAACCGTTTGTGATAAGTATGCCTAAGTCTCTAATTCCGGTCAACACAAACGGTTTTTGTATGAAACCGTCTGCGAAGTATTACTGTTATCATAGACAGTTTTTGTACGAAACCGTCTGTGGTTCACAACGCGGGAGGGCGAAAAATTTTGAACGCGTACGCGGGAGGCAAAATGTTTTGGCGTTGTCCTTATATATTATAGCCGAGTCGGCGGGATCTTGTTGAGGTGAGGCTCCGCGTCTTCGACAATTTGCTTTCGGCTCGGCGAAGGTAGAGCTCGTCATGAGGAGTGAGCGGGGGTGCGCTACGAACCAGCTGCGACCGGAGGACGTGAACGTGAATAGGGCCAAGCTGTTGCCAGAGGAGCTCGTGGTGCTTCAGTGGTGCCCGTACCCTCCTTCCAGGCTTCGTCCTGGCTTCTATTAGTTTGATATTTCATTTCTACCCCTGTTTCATGTAGGATGTGATTATTTAAGTAATTATTGGGTCATACAATTGTGTTTGTTCATTTTTTTAATTTCGTTGTTTGGGGATGATTAGGTTGGTGATATTTCTCGAATGGAATATGAGCTCTCTAATACGGATATCCTATATGCTGATGGGATAAAATTATCGGACGGGTTAGCATCTACTGAGTTCTCTTGCCCACAGCTGACTTTGAATAGACGGGGTGTTGATGAGCCTGATCCATGAGACACCTTGCTAAAGTTAGTTATTCTGTCACTCAGAGGGCAGTTGTTGCCTGCTGTTACTGCATTACTTAGTCTTTCTATAGCTTTTATGGCTTTTAACTTTTTATGCATCTGTTGTGTGACCTTATCTTAATTTTCTAATAAGGATGATAATTCTGTGTATGTGAGTAATCGTTAGGGTTCCCTTCTAATGTATGGGAGTGATGCCTTTTCCATGTATTTTCAAGAGTATCTCAAGATGGAAAGCTCACATATACATTTAGTATCTTATTCAGTCTAAGACACCTTATATTTTATCTTCTAGGTCCAAGTTCTACATTAGGAACTGTGATAGTACCAAACTACCAACTATGAAGCATTTAAAATCCGTTTTTTTAATAGAAAAAACTATCACAGACAGTTCTGAACAAGAACCGTCTGTTATAATTCTACTGCAAACGATTCTGAACAAGAACCGTGTGTGATAATATCACATACGGTTCTTGTTCAGAACAGTCTGTGATAGCTTTTTTCACAGATGGTTCAAACCGTCTATGATGACTGCCTGTTATCACAGACACATAAATCCAGCTGGATCAAAAACCGTCTGTGATGACGGTTTAAAATCACCTACGATGATCCTTTGTGTAGTAGTGGGATATTGTACATCTGTACGTCGTCCCGTTTGATTATCGGTAGATGCGTGAGTCGTATTCGCTTATCACCATGAGTTCATTTCTGGATAACGCTCGGTACTGATATTTTTTGGAAGTAACTAGCAGCCGTACGTCCGATTTAGGACAAAAGATCGGACGCCCAGTTCCCAATCCGAATGTGGCTCAAGACAGTGCGCAACCCGGACGTGAAAATTGGCGCCGACAGCAAGTGAGACGACACTGATCAAGCTGCTACGTCACAAGTTTTAATGTGCGTGAGTGAGTGCACGTGTTGCACTAGATTGTGTGACACCTTGAATTAATTTTAGACTCTTTTTGGAGTTTTCAAAAATAAAGAGAACCATTTTGTTTTGATGAGAATTCAGAGCTTAACCTGCAATTTCATAATGGGTTTAAACTACCTAACTCAAACTACAACTAAAGGTTTCTTGCTGGTTTATTGAGTTATTGGAGCTTTGCTGGTCTTTCCTTCTCTGTCCATCTTTTACCCACTTTCGACCCAGACCTCACCTTTGTTAGGATCCAGAGGTTCGGACCTCCTCTGTGCAGTCCTCCTATGGTCCAGACCTCCTTAGGTCTAGATCCTCCAAGCACTTGGACCTCCCTGGGTCCAATACCCCTCTCGGATCCTCTCTGACTCGCAATCTTCCCAAGTCTGTGCCACCCTTGTGTGTATTTGAACTCCTTTGGAACCCTGAGGACCTCTCCATGTCCTCGAGGACCTCCCCTTACATTTCTTAGACCTCCCTGTGTCCTACCGGACCTCCCCAGGTCCTCCAGGACCTCCTCCTTGCCCATTTACATCTCAATTGATTGTGAGTCGTTGTAACGACCCACCTCTAGGGCACCCGAGAGGTCCTCCAAGACCTTCTAGAAAGTCCATCAGGACCTCCCAGGAGGTCCACAAAGGACCTCTCGGACAGTCCACCAAGACCTCCCAGGAGGTCCAGCAAGACCTCCTGGAGGTCTAGGAGAACATGACCCGAGAGAGTCTTGGAGCCAGGGAGCACCCACGGATCTGCCACGGCCACAATCAGAGACAAGCGAGGAGGTCTGAGGGTACCCTAAGACCACCCACGACCCTCTAGAGGAGGTCGTGGAGATCTGAGACCACCTCAGATCTCACACGTTCATCTCATTATGAGGACATAGAGGTCGAGTTTGCTCGAGGTTCCTGTGAATCGAGCTAGTCCCAAGGATCATGGCTAGCTCTTCACAAAGACAATTACAAAGATGGTGACATCCGAACACACCTTTATTTAAGTAAAATATTGTGGCGTTGTTTCTGTGGTGGCCTTAGGCCAAACATAAATACAAGAGCAAAAGACCAAAAGATCCATCAACACGCCACGGTAAAATGATCGAAGGCACAACCTAGCTGCTTTGATCTTCATCACTACCAAGGTCTTCTCCTGGCAAAGATTGTAATGAGCAAGAGTGAGCACAACAACCGTGCTCGCAAGTTACACCCGTGGGTTAGCAACATGACATGCATATATGGATAATCAAAGGATGGCATAATATGGTTATTTTGCACAAAGCCAATTTTCTTTCAAATAGCATTACTAAGTTCCAAAGCAGGTCTTTAATAGCTAAAATTCATTTATCAAAGCAATTTTTCAGTTGGATAGCATTCATCAACAAATTGGTGAAGGATACCCTCCTGACATTAGGCTCCCTGCCCAAACCCATGGGATAAAATCCCAAAAAACAGATTTGATAAACCTTTCTGGAAAAACCCAAAACCAACATCTAACTCCGAGTGGCCTTTGCCAGCACGTCCATGACCGCGGACACGGCTATTCGAATAGATTTAACTCTGCAGAGGTTGTGCACTTTACCCACACGACATGAGTACTCTAGTTTGTTTGGCATCTTGTGAGTGCCACCTCTCACTTAGAAGGTAAGAGGTCTAGAGTTCATGACAAGGCCTTTACAATGCATTGCTCCACCATAGCCTTTCCTTGCTAAGGTTTCACCCCCCCTATGGACTGCAATCCAGCGGGAAGCCCCCTCTTGCACCAGTGGGAACAGTAGGTATTAAAAGACCATTGGCCATATAAGACCTCCCACACCTCCAATGGAGCGACCTATGGTGGAGTTTTGCAAATTATTCACCAGATCCCACGCCCACTGCCGGAGACATGTGGTTGCACGATTGTGGCATAGCCCATTATAGGCATGGCATTGGTCGCTCAAAGACCGGTCCTCAAATGACTAGGGCGACTTCCACAAACCCAAGGGCATCGATCTACCATAAAGGCACGATCCCGTGCATAAACTTGCACCAACCAAGCCAACCAATTCGCCCAGTCTAAATCCATCTCCATTTTCATTTTCTTTGCTTCCCCAAAGAACATTTCCATCCTTCCATGACATCCCAATGTCATGGTGAAAATATTTAAAACAGTGTTTGGTCATGATGGTAAAGATTTCCCCAAATCAATACTTTTGGTCTACGCATGACTAAGCATATGTTTTTCAAATGGTCTTAGCTCACACTATTGCATGACCCAAGTTTGATCTAGTGGTGACAACATGCTCGATTCAAGTCAATAGTGGCCATACAAAGGAAGTAGGCATCGCTATAAATTTAAAACAGGTATTGAAATACTTGGTAGAAATAGGCATGCATTATACATTAAAACAGGACATAATTAATTTGAATTACTGGGTGCAATATGATCAAGAGCGTAACTTGCCTCTTGCTTGATAGCTTAAGATTCTATTTTCTCACAGCTCTGGCTCTCAGGAACGTCAAGATCAGGAGGAGGGTGGTCTTTAGCAAAAGACCCCAAGGGAGTGGCTTAAGCAGTAGGCAGAGAGGTCCCGAGGCAATGGTTCTTGCACAAAGTCCAGAGAGGAGGTCCTCAAATAAAGGCCATAGAAATCTAGAAGGTGTCCACCAGGGGAGGTCCTGTGAAGGACACGACCCGCTCAATGTAGTGACCAAAATAAGAGTGAAGCGGACCACCAGAGGACTTACCAGGGACAAGAAGGAGCAATGGATGGAGGGGAGGTCGTGAACACGAGGTCTTCCCTGGAAAGCCACTGAGCAGGAGCTAAGATAACAGGGTGGAGAAAGGTGATGTGGTAGAAATTCTCGGTCTAATTGTAGTCAAGGTGGTGAAGAAAACTAAAAATATACGTGTCCAGGATAAGTATAGAAATGGGTCAAAGGTAGGTAGTGGCAGGGTAGGGCAGGTGTCACTATCATTCTGGGTAAAAGGTACGAGGAAGGACAATGTATGTTGCTATGGGAAGGAACAAAGAAAAATGTCAGAGTACGGCTAAGTGACCAGATTCAAAGTAAACACCACGTATATGGATGTATTTAATGTGACAAGACATGTATTAAATGCCCAAGATATTAACGTGGCGGAGGAAATGAGAATGACCAAGACTGGCAGGTGGGGCCAGTCAACTTAGAAATAGTCAGATCAAGAGGGGAGGTCTTGCCCCGCAGGGGAGATCCTTGAGGAGGTCCGAGAGGCTTAGGAGGTCCTATGCCCAAAGGACAAGGAGGTCTAAAGGTTGAGGAGGTCCAGACATATAGAGGAGGTCTGGACATGGGGAGGTCCCGACGATCAGGATCAACAAGAGGAGGTCCTGACGGTTAGGATGTCTTCAAAGGAGGTCTGGACGGTTGGGGTCCAGACAAGGGGGAGGTCATAGAGAACACGAAGAGGTCCTGAAGGACATGGGAAGATCCAGCTAAACAAGAAGGAGGTCCCAAAGGACACACGAGGAGGAGGTCTCATGGACAGGAGGTCCGAAAGACACACAATGGGGAGGTCTTATGGACAGGAGGTCCAAAAGACACACCCACAAGATGGTCCTGAGGACAGGACCACGGTTATAAAAGTCGGGAAAAATCGCCGCCTAGGCGCCGACTACGCGCGCGTCGGGTCTCTTCCGCTGCGATTACCACCGAGGCGGTCCTCCAGGCGGGCTTGGGTCCAAGGCGGTCCACGGCGGTCGTCGGCGGTCGTCAGCGACGCTCGGCGGCTGTAGGCGAGGCGGGCGACGAGGCGAAAGATAAGAAGAAGAGCGCCCAACTCCCCCGACCACTCGTGCGACGCGCTAGGGTTCAGCCTCCCCGCCGCCGAAGCGAAGCGCCCATGACCTTCGTCTACGACGCCTGGGCTGACCACGCCTTCTCATGGGAGGATCACCTCGATGACGCGACCGAGCCCCGCCGTCCTCCTCCCGCCGCCGCCGCCGAGGAGGACGCGATCGCGACCGCGACCTCGCCGTCTTCCGCAACGAGATCACACGACGGGGCGTCCTCGCTAACATCCCCGCCGACTTCTTCTCCTCTATGTCTCGGCGCCGTCGAGGCCGAGCCGGCCTCCCCCACCGCCTGCCGTCACCGTGGCGGCGCTCTCCAGCTCCCTCGCCCGCGGGCTGCGCAGGGTCGGGCGTGCGTGGTTCCGTGGAGAGAGGCGGTTCAGAGCCCCATCCGCAGACTTCACAAGGGTGAGGTTTTTGGCTTTGCTAGTACTTACTAGCGTGGAAGCATGAGAGGCCGCAGGTCCTTGTCATTGGGTGTGGAACTACTTTGGAAGCAAGCATTACGATATCTTGGACAATTCACGGCGTGCCATTGTCGGCGATAAAACGTAAGAGGCTCTATATCTCTGTTTTGGGAAATGTTTTATCTCATCATCTCAAATGCCTGCAGCTCATGTTAATCGCGAAGATTGTTGTAGAGTGTAGATCGACTAATGAGGCTCCATTCACGACCCATTGTATTTCCAACATCAAGGTCATTCAAGGACCATAGTTGGGATTCAAAAGCAAAAGGGTTATCGTGGATCTCAAGACCAATTTACCCTTTTGATTTTAGACCCTGGCCATGTAAGTTATGGTTATTATTCCTTTTGTCGGTGTAACCTATTGTCCTCTCAATTGGTTGGTTATTTAAAATTTAATTTAACAGCTAATTGGAAGTATGGCTTGTAGTATTGGTATTTATTTTTCTGGTTTCAAAGCTTACCAAGTTGTGTAGCTCCAAGGTTCCTCAATTTGTATATAAACGTTCTCGTTACTTAATTTTTTTGTTCTTCAACTGCAAATGTTTTGCTCCACACATTCTGTTTTATAGAATGCTATTTCAACCAAATGATGACCGGTAGAATGAACCAAGCCCCACATTAACTCCGTTACTTCTTCGCTTTATTAAAAAAAAACCATTTTGAATCCTTTTTACTCCGCCATAATTTGTAATGCGTTGTTCTTTCTACAGTTTAATATTCAAATGTCTTGTTTAAATGTTACAGAGAAGCAAAGCAGATTTAGAGAGGTCTCTAAGAAGCAAAAAGGTTGGCGAGTCGGTGAAAAGAGGTGTCCACACCCTCGTAAAGCCACGATGTCGTGCATCAAATGACCGCCAAAATATCTCAACTTACAACATTTGGTACATTATTGTAACACGTTTGATATGGCTTTCATGTTTTCGGTTGTGCTATGTGGATCCCGGAATTCTTTGGTTTAGAAGAAATGGAGCGACTAAAGACTATTGATAGTATCTGGTCAGTCTCTAGAACACTGGTAAGTACGACGAGTAATCGCATCTTTCTTTGATCACGTGCCAAAAGCTTTGAAACATACAGTTGGTAATCTGAATCCTTGCGCATGTTTATCCATTATTCATACAACGCACTAGGTAAAATACCAATTATCTTTATGGAAAGCTTTTGCTGATGAATGGAGGGTTGAAGTAAATTTGGTACTCGGATTTATGTCAAAAGCTGATAATTATCATATTTTGCTCGATGTCATCATCAGTTTTGGACATTTTATTTCTCATTACATTGCTATTGTACATTACATAATAGAATGATACCACTACTCTGGTGAATGAACCTGGGAAAATTGATTGTATGAGCATATCTGTTTGTCATGATACTAATTCTTGAACTGTTTATTGCCATACAAATGCACTTTCCTTAAAGTGAGGCTGTCTAATTCTCTGTTTGTCATGATAATAATATACATGACTACATCAGATTACACATGTCTTGCTTCTTTAGGTAATTTTCCTTCTATCTTGCTCAATTTGATGCCTGATGCTTGCTCAATTTATCAAATTATTCCTGTTGTGGAATTATCTGCACCATAGCCAAGCTGACCGCCTGGGCACCGCCTAGTCACCGCCTGGGCGCCGCCTAGTCCGCCTAGGCGCTAGGCCCTAGGCCACCGCCCGCCTAGCGCCTAGCGCTTTCTTGAACCTTGGACAGGACCCACAAAAGGCTAGTCCTGACGGTCAGATCTCACAAGGGGGAGGTCTGACGGTCAAGATCCAAAAGCAGGAGAGGTCTGACGATCAAGAAAATAAGCAAAGGAGATCGATGGCTAGGACCTCACAAGGAGATCCTAACGGTCACGATCGGTAAGAGAGGAGGTCTCGAAAGCAGTAATACCGCATGAGTTGGGGCGGTAATACCAGATTGCACTAGGAGGACTTTTCCAAAGAGAAGGTTTACTAAGGTCAAGGTGAAAAGGAGTCCAAGTGATCACCAAAAGGGTTCACAAGAGCATAGAAGGAACTCCAATGGTTATAAAGGGAGACCTAGACCCCGAGGAGGTCTAAGCGAGAAGGAGATGCGGACGGGGAGGTCCAAGTACTTAGGAGACCTAGACCTAAAGAGGTCAGGATCCTTGGATGATGATCACAAGAGGTGTGAACGGTTCAGACCTACACATATGGGAGGTCCAACGGCTCAGGGGGAAATCAGAAGGGGGTCCAATTGAGCACAAAGGTGGTTCAATCGAATGCAAAGACGACCCAATTGGACACAGGTAGGTTCAAGTGAATTTCTGGGCATTCCAGTGAGCATGGGGAAAACTCAAGCAAAAGACTTGAGGGGAGATCTAACATAAGAGTAGACCCCAAACAAAGAATGGGGTCTATGATCAAAAGGAGATACAGACGTCAAATAGATCAAGACAAAGAAGAGATCCGCATCATAGGTGAGGTCCAAGTGGTAAGGAGGTTTGGGCATACAAAAGGGTCTAATCATCCGGGAAGTCTAGACTTAGAAAAAGTCTGAACATAGGAAGGAGGTCTGAATCAAAGAGATTCAAACCAACAAAGAGAGTACCCAAATAAAAAGGAAAGTGGTTTAAAGCCACAAGAATGATCTAGACCTCAGAGGAGGTCTAGCTGCAAAGGAAGCCTAAACCTCAAGGGAGGTCTGAACTATAAAAGAGAGATTAGGAGAGAGGTCCCGACCCAAAGGGGGTCGGACCAACGAGATAGACTAGACAAAAGGTCTCGATGAGAGAGATTTCGAGGAGAGGAAAGACCCAGAAAAGGCAGGAGGAGGTAACATCAACGAGAGGTTAAACAAGAGGGGATACGGACATATAAGAATGTCCAAATATAGGATAGAGGAAAGAAACCCTTATCAAGAAAAGGAAAAATAGCTCCAGAGAGCTAGAGCAACACCAAAAGAACTAAGTTTTGGATTAGTTGAAGTTTAGTTAAGTCATTTTAAATTCTTCAAATTCTGAAATTCTCAAGTTAAGCTTGAATTATCATCAAAACCAAATGGTTCTTTTTATTTTTGAATATTTTCAAAAATGCTCTGAAAATCAGGGTGTTACAAACCTACCCCCCTTAAGGGAATCTCGACTCCGAGATTCGAAAAGACTAGAAAGAAGGAGGTGGGCAGCAAAGGGTAATTGGAGCTGCTGCTTACTTGACAACTTCACTGCCTGCCTTTTTGGACATTTATTGGCGTAATGTCCCAACTCCTTGCAATAGAAGCACGTGACACTTGCAATAGGAGGGAACTTCTTCTGGGGTTGGCCTAGAGCAGATAACTTGGAGGTGCTAGAGCTACCTTGACACTTTACTGCTTCAGCTTGGGGCATTGGCAATCCCATACTTCTGTATTCTTGTGCTTGCGACAAAATCCTCTTATTGTTCTTTCTTCCTGCTGCTGGTGAAATTGTTGCAATAAGGGTAGCTTCCGGAATACTGTCCGGGAGAAGTGCTAACCGCCTTTCTGGGCATCCCTCGGCACGATGCCGCTTATCCCAACAATGGAAACTCTGCACCCTGGCCTTTAGCGTCTTGTTCTGGAGGGAGTGTCCATCAATCGTATGGGTCTTGGAGATGTTCACAAGGTCCTGCACTTGATCTTTCATCTTCCTTTTATGTCCCTTGCCCTGAGGATGGCAGGGAGCTTGAAGGTTGAGCGCTTTGGGACTGGTCCTGCCTTTTTCGGCTGGATTGGGGGCGGCTTGATCACTCACACACTGAGGCTGTGCTGCAGAGGTCAAATATGTCCTCAAGGGCTCCTGGTCTTCATTGCTGGAGCAATTCATAACTGCTTGAGCTGGGGCCCCAAGTTTTTCGGATCTGTTTTTCAGAACTGAGGCTACTTGTGGCGCCAGATTTGCTTGTAAGTGGCATTGCTTGACAAAGTGGCCCTCCTTGCCACAATAGTAGCAAACTTGGTACTGGGTTTCTTTTCTTCTAGGACACCTGATGAAATAGTGGCCCGTCTTGAATTCTGACTAAGCGCATAGAATTTCTTGTTACGGTTTTCCTTTCAGGGACATCCATAAGCAAAATGCCCTTGTCCACCACATACATGCGAGGCACGTACTTCCAAGGGTGGCGGCCTTGAGAATGATATGGCTCGCATTTTCATTAAGAGGGACTTCGGTGGCTCATCCTCGGATAGCTCTTCGCAGTGCAGCTCTTGGTCTTTGCAGAGGGTGTGGCTAAGGAGGCATTATTGCCATTCAATTCTTTGCATTAAGCTGTTGCATCACCGGTGCAGGTGATGAAAAACCGATTCAGATTCGGAGGACTTCATGGACAACGGTTGGGGTCCTTGGCACTACCACTCTGAGGGCATGGTGTGGGAGTAACTTCCACCCGAGAGCGGCGAGGTCTCCCCATCTGCTGGGTGCTCCAGAAGGTTATGGAATGGGACCAAGGATAGGGAAGGGACAAAAGAGATCTAAAGGGAACACAACAGGAAACAACTCAACATAGGATCCAACAACAGCTTACTTAGAAGAACCCAACAACTAGCAGCACTCTAGCGATCCTCATACTAAAGCTGTAGCAGGGCTCCTATATAGGAGGAGTGCGGACAAGCTGAGGCTATAGGGTTAGGTTTGTTTAAGCGATCTTCAATCCTCGGCCTTCCATAAGCCTTGCAGTTGTCCCCGATGGTAGAAACGACGATGCTTCCAATCTTTCTTCCTGGCTCTCTTTAGGAGCTACTTGCTTCAACCAGGTACCAGGTGCTAGTTAGGAGCTAAGAATCAAGCTTCCCAGATTCGCTAGATCTACAATATACTATTATTAAGATCCACCAAATCCATGTATATATATACATATTCAAGTCACACCTTTGAAAGAATCTAATTACTCATCCAATTCCACCAGATTTTAACCAGTCATTACCGTCCACAAGAGTGTATCATAATTTCTTTCAAAAGACTTCTACAACCCACCGGTTAATAATGATCCACCAACTCACATACCTCAGGATCACCCAATTAGGAGGACTCAGTTATTCAATCTAGGTTCTGATCAATGGGAAAGATCCCACAATCCACAAATCCCATTCTCGGATTAAAAGATCTCCTGGGTCCAGATTTAAATTTGATCCAATAAATTACTACATCCGCAACTATCCAGCAGCTAATTGATCAAGCTTAATATCAATAAGATACCCTTCAAGCATTCCTCCATTATACGGTCGTTATGCCATTCCAGGATCTGATCAAGATTTATTCCTACAATCCAATCAAGATCCCTTTCAAAACCGAATTTCCTATTTGATTGTATCCATCCAAGTCCAATATATCCCACAGATTCAAGTCTGGGCTTCCAATCAGTTATCACAATCTACTCCAAACTTAGGGTATTCAATTTATTCTAGTAATCGAATCCATACCTCGAATTCCTATCTTTTCATAACCCACCGAAAGTTTTCTTCCAAATTAACTTTTATTTGCTCAAATTGTACAGTCCACTATTCATATCCTCTTTAATCCATTACAATCAGACACACTCACCAACATGCCCCAGTATTCATAAAACTTCCAATAATCCCAACAAATCCTCAAAACTTTGCTTCACAATTTCAGCTGCACCTCGACTTGAGCTACCTAACAGCACCCGGATGTCTTGGTGAACTCACAAGGGCAGCTTCCAGAGCTTGTAGTGTTGGTCCATCGGTTCGATCTTCAGAAGCATCCAGGCTCGAGAACCCAAAGGCTCGGTCCTCTGAAATTCTCGGAGGAAAGTGAATTCATTTACCTCGTAGAAAGCGTTGAGGCAAGCAAAATGATAAGGGGGAAATAGGGTAAGAAAAGATACAGAGAGGGGATAAGAATAGAAAGATGACTCAGATAAGGAAAGAATAAGTTATTTCTTTTGTTGTCAAATAAGTTTTGAAATCTTCACTAACGTCCATTCTACTAGGTTGCGACCTGCAGTCGTAATGCTCTGATACCACTTTTGTAACGACCCACCTCTAGGGCACCCGAGAGGTCCTCCAAGACCTTCTGGAAAGTCCATCAGGACCTCCCAGGAGGTCCACAAAGGACCTCTCGGACAGTCCACTAAGACCTCCCAGGAGGTCTAGCAAGACCTCCTGGAGGTCTAGGAGAACATGACCCGAGAGAGTCTTGGAGCCAGGAGCACCCACGGATGCCACGGCCCTGTCGAGACAAGCGAGGAGGTCTGAGGGTACCCTAAGACCACCCACGACCCTCCAGAGGAGGTCGTGGAGATCTGAGACCACCTCAGATCTCACACGTTCATCTCATTATGAGGACATAGAGGTCCGAGTTTGCTCCAGGGTTCCCTGTGAATCCCGAGCTAGTCCCAAGGATCATGGCTAGCTCTTCACAGCACAATTCAAAGATGGTGACATCCGAACACACCTTTATTTAAGTAAAATATTGTGGCGTTGTTTCTGAGGTGGCCTTGGGCCAAACATAAATACAAGAGCAAAGACCAAAAGATCCATCAACACGCCCACAGGCGGTGATGGAAGGCACAACCTAAGCGCTTTGATCTTCATCACTACCAAGGTCTTCTCTGGCAAAGATTGTAATGAGCAAGAGTGAGCACAACAACCGTGTTTCGCAAGTTACACCCGTGGGTTAGCAACATGACATGCATATATGGATAATCAAAGGATGGCATAATATGGTTATTTTGCATAAAGCCAATTTTCTTTCAAATAGCATTACTAAGTTCCAAAGCAGGTCTTTAATAGCTAAAATTCATTTATCAAAGCAATTTTTCAGTTGGATAGCATTCATCAACAAATTGGTGAAGGATACCCTCCTGACATTAGGCTCCCTGCCCAAACCCATGGGATAAAATCCCAAAAACAGATTTGATAAACCTTTCTGGAAAAACCCAAAACCAACATCTAACTCCGAGTGGCCTTTGCCAGCACGTCCATGACCGCGGACACGGCTATTCAAATAGATTTAACTCTGCAGAGGTTGTGCACTTTACCCACACGACATGAGTACTCTAGTTTGTTTGGCATGCGCGCGTGCCACCTCTCACTACCGAAGGTAAGAGGTCTAGAGTTCATGACAAGGCCTTTACAATGCATTGCTCCACCACAGCCTTTCCTTGCTAAGGTTTCACCCCCTATGGACGCAATCCAATGAAGCCCCTCTTGCACCAAGGGGAGCATGAGGTATTAAAAGACCATTGGCCATATAAGACCTCCCACACCTCCAATGGAGCGACCTATGGTGGAGTTTTGCAAATTATTCACCAGATCCCACGCCCTGCATGGAGACATGTGGTTGCACGATTGTGGCATAGCCCATTATAGGCATGGCATTGGTCGCTCAAAGACCGGTCCTCAAATGACTAGGGCGACTTCCACAAACCCAAGGGCATCGATCTACCATAAAGACACGATCCGTGCATAAACTTGCACCAACCAAGCCAACCAATTCGCGGATCTAAATCCATCTCCATTTTCATTTTCTTTGCTTCCCCAACAACATTTCCATCCTTCCATGACATCCCAATGTCATGGTGAAAACTTTAAAAGCAGTGTTTGGTCATGATGGTAAAGATTTCCCCAAATCAATACTTTTGGTCTAAGCATGACTAAGCATATGTTTTTCAAATGGTCTTGGCTCACACTATTGCATGACCCAAGTTTGATCTAGTGGTGACAACATGCTCAGTTCAAGTCAATAGTGGCCATACAAAGGAAGTAGGCATCGCTATAAATTTAAAACAGGTATTGAAATACTTGGTAGAAATAGGCATGCATTATACATTAAAACAGGACATAATTAATTTGAATTACTGGGTGCAATATGATCAAGAGCGTAACTTGCCTCTTGCTTGATAGCTTAAGATTCTATTTTCTCACAGCTCTGGCTCTCAGGAACGTCAAGATCAGGAGGAGGGTGGTCTTTAGCAAAAGACCCCAAGGGAGTGGCTTAAGCAGTAGGCAGAGAGGTCCCGAGGCAATGGTTCTTGCGCAAAGTCCAGAGAGGAGGTCCTCAAATAAAGGCCATAGAAATCCAGAAGGTGTCCACCAGGGGAGGTCCTGTGAAGGACACGACCCGCTCAATGTAGTGACCAAAATAAGAGTGAAGCGGACCACCAGAGGACTTACCAGGGACAAGAAGGAGCAATGGATGGAGGGGAGGTCGTGAACACGAGGTCTTCCCTGGAAAGCCACTGAGCAGGAGCTAAGATAACAGAGTGGAGAAAGGTGATGTGGTAGAAATTCTCGGTCTAATTGTAGTCAAGGTGGTGAAGAAAACTAAAAATATACGTGTCCAGGATAAGTATAGAAATGGGTCAAAGGTAGGTAGTGGCAGGGCAGGTGTCACTATCATTCTGGGTAAAAGGTACGAGGAAGGACAATGTATGTTGCTATGGGAAGGAACAAAGAAAAATGTCAGAGTACGGCTAAGTGACCAGATTCAAAGTAAACACCACGTATATGGATGCATTTAATGTGACAAGACATGTATTAAATGCCCAAGATATTAACGTGGCGGAGGAAATGAGAATGACCAAGATTGGCAGGTGGGGCCAGTCAACTTAGAAATAGTCAGATCAAGAGGGGAGGTCTTGCCCCGCAGGGGAGATCCTTGAGGAGGTCCGAGAGGCTTAGGAGGTCCTAGGCCCAAAGGACAAGGAGGTCTAAAGGTTGAGGAGGTCCAGACATATAGAGGAGGTCTGGACATGGGGAGGTTCCGACGATCAGGATCAACAAGAGGAGGTCCTGACGGTTAGGATGTCTTCAAAGGAGGTCTGGACGGTTGGGGTCCAGACAAGGGGGAGGTCCTAGAGAACACGAAGAGGTCCTGAAGGACATGGGAAGATCCAGCTAAACAAGAAGGAGGTCCCAAAGGACACACGAGGAGGAGGTCTCATGGACAGGAGGTCCGAAAGACACACAATGGGGAGGTCTTATGGACAGGAGGTCCAAAAGACACACCCACAAGATGGTCCTGAGGACAGGACCCACAAAAGGCTAGTCCTGACGGTCAGATCTCACAAGGGGGATGTCTGACGGTCAAGATCCAAAAGCCAAGAGAGGTCCTGACGATCAAGAAAATGAGCAAAGGAGATCTGATGGCTAGGACCTCACAAGGGAGATCCTAACGGTCACGATCGGTAAAGAGAGGAGGTCCTGGAAAACGGTAATACCGCGAGTTGGGGTGGTAATACCAGATTGCACTAGGAGGACTTTTCCAAAGAGAAGGTTTACTAAGGTCAAGGTGAGAAGGAGTCCAAGTGATCACCAAAAGGGTTCACAAGAGCATAGAAGGAACTCCAGTGGTTATAAAAGGGAGACCTAGACCCTGAGGAGGTCTAAGCCAGAGAAGGAGATCTGGACCAGGGGAGGTCCAAGTACTTAGGAGACCTAGACCTAAAGAGGTCCGGATCCTTGAATGATGATCACAAGAGGTCTGAACGGTTCAGACCTACACATGGGAGGTCCAACGGCTCAGGGGGAAATCAGAAGGGGGTCCAATTGAGCACAAATGTGGTTCAATCGAATGCAAAGACGACCCAATTGGACACAGGTAGGTTCAAGTGAATTTCTGGGCATTCCAGTGAGCATGGGGAAAACTCAAGCAAAAGACTTGAGAGGAGATCTAACATAAGAGTAGACCCCAAACAAAGAATGAGGTCTATGATCAAAAGGAGATATAGACGTCAAATAGATCAAGACAAAGAAGAGATCCGCACCATAGGTGAGGTCCAAGTGGTAAGGAGGTTTGGGCATACAAAAGGGTCTAATCATCCGGGAAGTCTAGACTTAGAAAAAGTCTGAACATAGGAAGGAGGTCTGAATCAAAGAGATTCAAACCAACAAAGAGAGTACCCAAATAAAAAGGAAAGTGGTTTAAAGCCACAAGAATGATCTAGACCTTAGAGGAGGTCTAGCTGCAAAGGAAGCCTAAACCTCAAGGGAGGTCTGAACTATAAAAGAGAGATTAGGAGAGAGGTCCCGACCCAAAGGGGGTCTGGACCAATGAGATAGACTAGACAAAAGGTCTCAGTAGAGAGAGATTTCCAAGGGAGAGGAAAGACCCGAAAAGACAGGGAGGAGGTAACATCAACAAAGGTCAAACAAGAGGGACAGTCTGGACATATAAGAATGTCCAAATATAGGATAGAGGAAAGGAAACCCTTATCAAGAAAAGGAAAAAATAGCTCCAGAGAGCTAGAGCAACACCAAAAGAACTAAGTTTTGGATTAGTTGAAGTTTAGTTAAGTCATTTTAAATTCTTCAAATTCTGAAATTCTCAAGTTAAGCTTGAATTATCATCAAAACCAAATGGTTCTTTTTATTTTTGAATATTTTCAAAAATGCTCTGAAAATCAGGGTGTTACAGTCGTCCGATTTGCATTGGACGGCTTGATCCTGGTGAGGTGTTCAGGTGGTCCGAACCTCCTACCTTCTCTGAGCCTTTGGATCTCCAGTGGGCGTTCCGATTTGTTGTGAGGTTCGGGCGGTCCGAGCGTCCTAACCATTTTGGACGGTCCGATCAACATCCAACGGTTTCGGACCTCCTCCTGGCACATCTGGACCATTAAGACCTCCCCTTGGAGATCTTAAGCGTCGCACCTCCTCATTGTAAACTGACCGCCAAGACCTCTCCTTTTGATATCTTGGCCGTCGGACCTCCCTTCTTGGCAGATCTGAATCGTTAGGACCTCCCCTTGGGAATCCTAACCATCCAGACCTCCCCTGGATTGGATCCTACCGTTCTAGACCTCCTTTGCGGGTAAGGTTCTCCTTTTACTCTTGCGGACCTCCTCTGGTGCACTTGATCTTGACCGTTGGACCTCCCCCTTTGGAGATCCAACCGTCAGGACCTCCCTTGCGGGTAAGAACCTCCCCCTTGCCCTTGCGGACCTCCTGCAGTGCGCTTGATCTTGACCGCTTGGACCTCCCCTTGAGATCCAACTGCTAGGACCTCCCGGTGGGTGAGGACCTCCCTTGTTCATTGCAAGACCTCCTCGAGGTCCTTGCAGACCTCCTGGCGGGTCTTGGCTGCCCCACTTGGCGATCAAGCACCCAGGTTCTTACCTTTGACTATGTCCTTTGGGGCAAGGAAGTCTCAGTAACATTTAATGCATGTTGTATCACATTAAATGCCCCCACCTTTGCAAAGACGCATGTCACATCGATTGTCACATTCCTTGCCTACTCTCTTGTCCTGTTACCAACTCTTGTTGACTCATCCTCGGTCATGTGCATAGCTTTCCTATATATATTTTGGGAGAGCCCTCCTTTATCACTTTCTTCCTCATTTACGCTCTCTGTCTCCAACCGAGCCACCATAGCCCTCCTCTCTCAAGTCTCTGGACCTCCTCCAACTCGAGCTTGACATTCTCTCTGGAGCTCCAGACCTCTCCACCAAGCTCCTTGGACCTCCTCTTGACCTCCCGGCTTCTCTGTTGGTTTTGTCTTTAAGTTCATTTGGAGTTCTTTGGATTCTTGTTTGAGCTTTGTTTGAATATTTGGTTCTTCACGTGTAGATTGTCAAGACCGTGGGGAGCCTGAGTTCAGTGAGGGAGAGGAAGCAGCTCGAGATCTTGAGTAAGACAAGTTACATTCTTGAACATGTTGCACCCAATACTTCAAATTATTTATGTTGTTTTCAAAAGATGTATGCATGCTTACTTTACTAAGTATTTCAATGCCTATCTTTCAATCCATAGTTAAAACCTACTGCTTGGTATGACCTCTATCCGTGATTGAACCAACCTCATTGCCACCTTAGATAAAAACTGGTTCTTGCAATAGTAAGGACCCGAAGCTCTTTAAAAATGACATGCTTAGTAATGCTTAGACCAAAATCTTGATTTGGGGAGCTTTGACCAAAAACATCAAATGATCAAATGTTTTGAGCCATGGTATTGGTGTGCCATGGAGCTTTCGGTCATGACATTGGTGTGTCATGGATGTTTTACTTGTGACCTTGGCATTGGTGTGCCATGGAGAATTGTAAAGCAAAGTAAATGAAAATGGTTTTGACTTAGGCGAAGTTGGTTGTATGGCTGGTGCATGTCTATGCACGGGGGTCGTGTGATCCAATGCCCCAGGGTTGAGGTTTGTCGCCCAAGTCGGTTAAGGACCGGTCTTTGAGACACCACTTGCTAAGCCTATAATGGGCTATGCCAAAATTGTGCAACCACATGTCTCCAGTATGGGGCGTGGGATCTGGCTAACTAATTTGCAAAGCTCTATCGTGGTTCATCCCACGGACGCGGTGTGTTTGTCATGTTATGACTAGTTGTAGTCCCACCTGGCATAAGAGGGGGCACCCCATTAACCCCGCGGTGTTTCTACCCAAAGGGGGGATTGCGAAACCTTAATGGGGGTGAGCTACGGTGGAGCAATGCATTGTAACGGCCTTGTCATGTGCTCTAGACCTCTCACCAAAGGAAGTGTGAGGTGGCATCGACGGATGTCAAGCAAACTAGAGAATTCATGTCATGTGGGTAAAGTGTGCAACCTCTGCAGAGTGTAAATCTATTCGAATAGCCGTGTCCACGGTCATGGACATGCTGGCAATGTCACTCAAAGTTAGCTTTGGTTTTGGTTTTCAAAAGGTTATGAAAATGGTTTTGGTGGTTTAACCAAAATGGGTGTGAAATTTGGAAGCCTTGTGCGAGAGGGTATCCTTCACCATTGCTATGTTGAATGCTATCCAACTGAAAATAGTTTTCACAAGAATGAATTTTAATTATGGTAGCTTGCCTTGAAACTTAATACTTGTATTTGAAATAAAATTGGCTTTATGCAAATCAACCCTAGTATCTTTGTCCTTTGATATATCCCTATGCATGTCATTCATTAATTGACGGGTGTAACTTGTAGCACGGTTGTTGTGCTCACTCTTGCTTGATTCATATATTGAGCGGATGAAGATTCCTATGATGATGAAGATGACCAACTCAATTAGGCGCGCCCTCCCACATCACTGTGGTGTAATGGGTGGATCTTGTCTTTTGGGTTTTGTTCTCCGCTGCGTTTGTGTGCTCCCTGTTGCTGGAGTTGTAAACAACCCTTGTAAACGAACCTCCTTTTGCTGTTAATAAAGTCTTTGTGGATGTTTATGTTGTCACTTGTTGCTGTGAGAACCAGTCGATGATCTCTGGGGGCTGGTTTAGATCACAGAGGACTTCAGGCTTGCCCTAAGCCCCACAACCTCCTCGGGGTGGTTCCCTCGGACCTCCCTCGGGTGGAGACGTGGAGTTTTGGGAGGTCTGAGGTCCAGCGACCTCTGCGGGTCAGGACCTCCCAGACCTCCGAGTGATCCTCTCGGACCTCTCGGGAGGTCTGTGTGGTCCACTAGGATGTCCTCTCGGGACGTCCTGTGAAGTCCTTCGCGGACCTCCCAGGAGGTCCTGAGGGACCTCTCGGGACGTCCTGGGGGCTCCTCTCTGGACCTCCCGGGAGGTCCGAGGAGGTCCTGAGGGACCTCCCGGGGGTGCCCTAGGCCGGGTCGTTACAGATTGCATGTGGCCATATTCTTCCAGATGGAAGCAAAAACATTAGCACTGCTACACGTGCTAGCATTATAAACTTTTGCGTGCTATATACATGCGTACAAAATTAATGCGTACAAAATTAATTTGACCGAGCGCGCTGTGTATATCAAGCTAAAACCGAACGTTGGAAAAAGCATAAGAAACTTGAAGAGCTTCAATGCAACTTTTCCTGGTAGTACATCCACATGACCAGTAATTGTTGATGTTAAGTTTGACAATTCATTTACCAATTTCTTCACGGAGGAAGTTTTGAAATCAATTTTTTTTGGTGGAGATGACGATGATAAGGGGAGATAAGACGCACAGAGCAACACCCACCACACAAAAGGGGTAGAAGTACGCCACTGCATGCAACATCTCCCGAACACGGTTGCGACATCCCCGAACAATGGTTGCAATATCCTAGGACAATGGTTGCAACATCCCCGAACAACGGTTGCAACATCCCCCGAACATGGTTGCAACATTCCCAGACAACGGTTGCAACATCCCCCGAACACGGTTGCAACATCCCCGGACAACGGTTGCAACATCCCTCGAACACGGTTGCAATATCCCCCAAACACGGTTGCAACATCCCCCAAATACGGTTGCAACATCTCCGGACAACGGTTGCAACATCCCTCGAACACGGTTGTAACATCCCCGGACAACGGTTGCAATATCCCCGCACAACGGTTGCAACATCCTAGGAAAATGGTTGCAACATCCCCGCACAACAGTTGCAACATCACAAATCAAAAAACAAAGCATCTGGAAAAAAACGCGTTAGAAAAAATTGCAACATCGCCATGAATAATATGCAATATTTTTTTGAACGCATTAAAAAAACACGTCAGAGACCATTAAAGTGTGGATACTATATATAATATCGCACCCCAGTCTTTTTCTACAGATGCATGGATTGTATTGCATATAATCAGAAAAAGTGTTTACAAAACACAGGGATTTTCGTGAGTCGTTAACTCTTCCCATGTGACTTACAAGGGGTATATATGGTGCCACCATCTACGACTCCTCTGGGGGCGAGGAGGACGAGCACGCCACGTGCGGGAGGTCATCGACATCGACGTGAGGGCCACCTTAACGCTGCTGGCGCCTCCGAAGCGCATGGCACTGGTTCTGATGTTGTTTCCAAATAGTTATCCTTTGTTGTTTCTGCTGATGTTGCGGTCCGTTGAAAACAATGTTACGTGGCCGTCCGAGTTGCGGGGCCCGGACCACTCGTCGAACGGCACCAACGAGTCGAAGACGTTCATGTCCCCCGCGGCCTCGGCCACCTCAAACGGCGCGTCCTTGTCGGCCATCTTGGCCTGGATCATGAGCGCGTCCACGGCCATGGCCTCCAGCTTCTGCGAGGAGAAGGCGAACACCTCCTCCAAAGTCCCCGGATCGTCCCTCGCGCTCCAGATGCCGATGGCGACGCGATTGCTCCGGCCGTCGGACACGGCGGTGGCAAGCTTCCAGACGAGCTGGACTGACCGCGCGGCGCTCAAGCTCGCGCCCTCGGTGCGCCACCCACTGATGACCGCCTCCGCGATGCCCTTGAAATTGAATTATTGGATCAGATGTAATGACCGCGATGACCGTGATGCGCGTCCAATATTTTCCCTTCGGCTCGTACGTAAGTCGCTTATCATTTCCCATATTTTTTTCTCTCTTCTTTAATTAGTTAATTTACTACCGACGAAATATTGTGAGGATTGAAATGGCATATACGATGACGCATTTGAGGAGAGAGCGATTAATGAATAGATAGAAACTGTTAATCTGAAGGCAAAAATAAAAATAAAAATATGAGTTGATAAGGACGCACGATGCACCGAGAAAAAAATGCAGCCCGAGTTAATGAAGTTAATGGACTGATAGAAACGGATGATTTGCAGCGAATTTAGGCTGTTTGCAGTGCTCCACTTTGGTTAGTATCTTAAGTCTACTATATAGATAAAATAATGATATGACACTATATTTAATGAAGAGAGAGGGTACTCTAGTATCTAATCTGGATACCGGTTCGGTCACGAAATTCAACACATAAAATTTATTGTGATCGTTGTTTCCTCTTATGCATGTAATTAAATGAAACAGTCTAAGATACTACACCATAAGAAACCATATATTGGAAAGATATTATCCTAACACTCCTCATGTACTAAGAAACTACATTAAGATACTGTCCATTGAGAGCACGCTAAAACGAGGCTATTAACATGACAGAATGAACAAACGGGGAGGATAAAAGGAGAGACGGAAGTTGTTACCATCGCCCCACCATACTTTCTTTTTTGCAATTAGAAGGAAGACCAGGCCGGAAAGTAAAACCTGTTGCGTTACATAATAAGCTGCAAAGCAAATGCATGCACCTATGTCAACCATGAGTCTCATATATTTACAAAAGAAATCCATCCATTCGTCATTCCACGAAGAATTTAAGTAAAGGTAAACAAACCCAAGAAGCACCCAACTTCCAAGAAACCGCAGGTTAAAAGCGAGTTCCGTGTCACACATGAAGTCAACTGCAAAATTCGTGTAAAACTCGGCCACAACCTGCGACGGCGTGGCCCAATCGACCCAGCTCCCCGGCCAGACCCAACAACACCCGCACGAGAGCGGAAGTTCCAAGAAGCGACCGACGCGACTACTCGGCTCTGACCGGCCGGTTTCGTCAAATCCCCCCATTTTTATGTGGCCGGCGCGGGCGTGGTCCTTCCACCATGACCCACCACGTCTCGGGAGCCAAAAACACGGGCACTTCGGCGGCAGTTTCCATCCATCGGACGGCTGCGCTCACGGCTCGCGCGCGACGCAATGCCGCGCGGCCGCGCCGGAGTGGGGCTCGCGCGCCCGCTGGCCGCTGGCCAACTGCCCGGTCGGCGCGTCGTCGGCGCGATGTGTGCTCCGCGCCGCGCACAGCGCACAAACTACGTGGTACGGGCGTGCGGCACTGTTCAGCCTCTGGCTATTGGCGTGCGTACCGGTACGTAGGTACGTGGTACGACCGGTGCGGCCGAGCAGCCCATACCGCACGGCTCGCTGCGTTGCGGGACGTGTTAAAAGAGTCTGTGCGGAAAAGGGAGTACCGACGCTACACCGCATCTGATGCTAGATTTCCAATTATCCAAACCTGTCTGGACGGTTCAAATCTGGGACAGAGCTCTCCTGGGCCAAATATCCTGGCATGAGTTTTCCATTCTTTTTTGGGGGAGAAGATCATGTGGATCCGGGGGGTATGCGGCTGTCAACCAGAATCCAAATTCGCTTAATATCGACAGCTCTTTAATCAATGGGTTTGTCAACTGCCATCGACGACCTCTCGTGATCTCGTCGCTCGCTGAGAAAAAAAAGTGAAACGCAGACCAGCAAAATCTGCTCCACGCCACAGGTTTTGTCGTCAGACGTGTCGTGTCGCGCGACGAAGTTGCAGCGTTGCATATTTTAAAATTTTGACTTTTGATCCGATGGATTGCATTAGATAAACCACTCACCAACAGAAATGCAAAAAGGCTACGAACACTAATCAACGGCGGTTATGTGTCACGTACGACTCTGGCATTCATGTACGTGTTGTTGTTGACTTGCTGAGGAATTTAGTTGGGCGCTAAATTTATTTCAGCAAATTTATACGGACGGACGCGCTGGTAGATCGGCAGCTTCATCCATGACGCCCAGCGATTCAGCAAATATATGTGCCGCTCCTACAAGGTGACCTGCCAATGAGCATCGCAACTTTGGATAATGTACAAGGCCTGGAGGGCTAATCTGAAGAATTGGAATGCACGAAGGAAGAATTTTTTTTTTAAAATAATCTATTTGTTATTCGGAATTACAGAAATAATACTACTTTTTTTTTGTCAGAAACAATTATCAGTCGCCGTACGGTTGGACGACTTAGTTTAGTAGCCCAACCGGTGTGCGACATATATCTAACTCGCTTAACGGTGAAGCGACTCGACCCTTCGCCTCCTAGTCGCTGAACGGATGGGCGACTCAGTCCTAGTCGCCGTACGGTGGAGCGACTAGGACACATGTCACTCTGACGCTGGACCCTAGTCGCCCAACCGTTGTGCGACTTGGAGTCTTTTTATACCGTGCACGAGCGACTGCCCGTGGACAGTCACCATTCGAGAGAGAGACGGCCGAGAAAAAGAAGAGAAATAGAGAAGGAGAGGGGAACAGAGGAGAGGAGGAAAAAAAGTTTGTTCGCTTCGCATCGACGACCACGATGGTGAGTTTGTAGCATTATTTTGTATGAGTATATTTTTGAAACCATGGTAGGTTAGCAAGTAACATCATGTGTATTGACATATTGTTAGCAAATGAAATAATAGTAGGATAATTTTAAAAAAATCTTAGTTTGGAAATAGCATGATTAATGCAATTAGTTTAGAAGTTCGTATGGAGGAAAAATTAGTCGGTGAAAATTAATTTAGTTGTACTATTCCGTGTGCTGCGCTAATTGCGCCCGGGCTTGATGAATGATAACGTGTTATTTTTCTATTATATAAACTTGTCGATAACACGTGCATTCGCAAATGTTAGTTTATAGAATGTTAAATACATGTATTTATTTGCACAGTAAAGAATTGATAACATTTACTTTATAGTTTTGGTTGGATTAAGGAATTATAAAATATTAAGACAAAAATCACAGATACATGGTTTCAAACCCGTAGGATTCTCAAACATGTGAATTTTTTTTCCTGAAAGCTTCACCCATTATAAATATGCATAGTAATGATGATGTTTTAAAAATTTCGCAATCCATAGCAGTCGGTACAAGGGTTAACGTAATATAGCCTTTTGTAGGGAAAATTGTGTGTTTACCACTTGGGTTTTATGAAATTGTACATGTATTACCACTGTGTTCGAGCAAAGTATTTAGGTGCCACTAAGAACATACCAAATATGATTTATTTTCCATTGGAATATAATTTAAATGATCAATTAACATTAATGCTTTTAATTTCTTGATTTGCAGGTATGGCTCATGACCCTGGTGGTTCAGACTGGCATTAGGGGCCTTCGTTCTCAGCCTCTCGTCGCCATCGTGGAAGACGTTCTGCACAGTACATTTGGATATTTTAGGGAAAGCATGCAAATACGGTAATTCAGGACGACGTGACCCGACGAGCCAGCTTTTCAGGACGACGTGACCTGACGAGCCAACTTTTCAGGACGACGTGACCCGACGAGCCGTCTTTTCAGGACGACGTGATTCGACGAGCGGACCTTCAGACGGCGTGACGGCGAGAGCCCTTTTCGGGATGGCGTGACTCGACGCGGCGCGGGATAGCGTGACCCGACGAGTCAGCTTTTACGGACGATGTGACCCGATGAGTCAGCTTTTCAGGACGACGTGACCCAACGAGTCTCCTCAGGGACGCTGCCTCGCGGACGCGGATTTCTTTCAACTGAATTATAATTTAGTCGCGTACGCAGTGCCAACTCAGTATATAAGTACTACCCCTTCCACACCGGGTTCTCCTGCATCCTGAGTTCAACACAATCTCGCTCAGATGGACAAGCACTAGGAGGATGTCCGCGAAATGCAAAGGGAGTATGCGCCCTAGGAGGAACAAAGGGAGCGTGCCAAGAGGCCACCTCCTTGCAATGACGCCACCCCCCTCCTGGTAGCAGCAACCCCTACCATAACATCCCAACCGAGCGTTCGCCGCAACACCCGCCCGAGGGGGAGACACCGCCCCTCTGTTGGTGTAGGGACAGATGCAAGTTCTTCAAGTCCAAGCATCGCCTAAGCTTGAGCATGAGTTACTGGGGTTGCGCAAACTACTCCAACGGCTATCCCGACCGCCGTTGGGATACGAGATGCTATCAACAGCCGGTAAGGACATGTAGCATTATGTTCCTGACGAGGATTAAAACCTCTATGTATTAATTTAATACATAGAAGACCATACGTCTTCATGGTCGTAACCCCTAAGGCTAACGACCTCACTGGTCGTAAGGATTCCAGAGGTTACACGATGGGTACCCTGGTCAGACTAGACTTCGACCAGGTAGCTGCTCGAAAAAGCTATGAACAGGCACCCTTAACCGTATGATGAATGGAACACGTACAGAACGTTCCATACCATGCGACGATATACAAGACACTAACAATAAACCACCTTACGGTTAAGCTTCTCACAAGCACTTAACCGCAAGGTAGTTAGCACATTGTTACCTACCTTAAACCTCCGACCAGTCGTAACGTTTAATCAGGGACGTCTTCTCCAGGAGTAACTGCCGCCTCTTCGGGAGTTATTTAATGCTGGAACACAGAAGACGAGGAGACAACGAACAACAGAAAACACACAAAGCAAGGCTACTCAGAAGCCAAAGCAGTAGCATTCAATACATTTGGTGTAATTAGAGACAGTCCCTAGTCAGGTCTTGTAATCCTAGTTCATATTAATAAAGAGCAGCCCCCATTCTCTTCCAGGATACTCCACGTCATTTTCCTCTTTTTATTTTCGTAAGATCGGCGATTCGATCGTCGACAGCTGGCGCCGTCCGTGGGGAAGAAGACGTAAGTTTCCTGAAGAAACTCTTCGCTCATACAAATCCTCGCCCAAGTTCCTGCAATTGCTAATGCGAATATGCGCGGAGTTTGGAATGAGGAGAATTGGTTCGACTTGGCGGACTACGCCGACCTCGATATGGAAGGATGCATCATGCCATGGAGGAAAATGGCAGATCATCCTCCTCTTCCTCATCCCCGGCTCGCCGACGTCACGAGCGATAGCGAGGTCGGCCGGATGAGCGAGGATCGCCACCATTACGGTGCGCGCAGAGGAACGACCATTCCGATCACTCGGAATGTCGGGGACCTCTTCAAGCCCGGTCTTCCGGCCGCAAAAGCAGTGAAGAAATTTTAGCACCACCACTCGAAAATCTCTATACCCTCGATGAAATCATGGTGAAAGATATTCTCCTACGGCTTCGGCAATTCCAGAGTCAACCGACGTCTGGTAACGGTGTCGCTGAAGCCTCCACTGGTCGAGGCCATGTGGGGATGATCACGCTTCAAGATACGATCGGCGATTCGCGAATCAAAGCAAAGAGACCTCAGGAGGTGCTCATTTCCGACCGCTCTCCATCGTGGAAACTTCGCGAATAAGCGAGAAGCTCTCCATTAGTTACAATGGAAGCTCATCGGAAGATCGGTGCTGGAGGCACGAAGTCAACGCGATCGGAGATGAAAATCAAGATACCCTGCACGGTCCTACATTCTCTACCACGCCATCATGTGTTGTTAGAGATGATCCGGGCCATTAGGCATCAACTTCCGGAGTCCACGGAGCGGATTGACGTCCATCAGTTAACTCGCTTGGCGTTGCCCCACCTAGAGTAACTGATAGGACAGATCAAATCCGAAGGTCGGGGGAAGGTTCAGGTCTGCGTACACCTACGACCAGTATGAACCCCCTGAGACCTTCGGTAACTGTACAAAACTTGCGACGTGTTCAAGATATGTTAAATAATTCTGATCCTACTTTAGTAGAAACTTCAGGTTTTGTACAGCTCGTAGGTCAAGTATCCGAAATTCTCCAACAGACCATGCAGCGCACGGAAGCATACCGAGAACAAAGGGTTTCAGGGAGTCAAACTATGACTTCATCCCAGCGTTCCTCCCTCAGCAGAGGACAGCATGGTCATGCTCGGGAACAATCGATACCAAGGCCTCCTCGACGATTCCGACCAAGGAGTCACAAGGGGAGAAGGTTATTTCAAAAAGCCACTCCCCCATCACGTCAAGAAGAACCATCGCTTGGACCTTACGATCTCCGACATCGTCTGAATCAAGTAGGCGGTCGAAGGCATCATACCAATGTCTACGACCGGATCGACACACCGGAGTTCCAGTATTCCAATCTTAGGAACCGGTCTCCGACCGATTACAATCCTGCACCCCCCCAGAGAAGGCGCCATGAATCAATCACAGGTTGCCGAGCCTTCTCTGCAGGGCTCCAAGCTGTGCGTTGGCCTAACCGGTTCTGATCGGCCAACTTGGACAAGTTCAATGGAACTCAAAATCCATTGGAATTTCTCCAAATCTATACCATCGCCATCAGAGCTGCTGGAGGCGATGAGAATGTGATGGCCAACTATCTACCCACCGTGCTCGAAGGGTCTGCCCGATCGTGGTTGTTGAACCAACCGGTCGGATCAATCTATACTTGGGAGCAACTCTGTGATCTTCTAATTGCAAATTTTCAAGGTACGTATGACCGCCCTGGGAAGGAGGATGATCTCCACCGAATCCGGCAGGGTTCTGATGAGACTTTACGTCAATACATCAAGAGGTTCAGTCAGGTTCGCAATTCTATACCCGAGGTCGCAGAGTCATCTGTTATTCAGGCTTTCAAAACAGGTCTGAGAAATCGGCGGTTTACGAAGGACATAGCAATGAACCCTCCAAGAACAACCGTTGAGCTTTTTGACATGGCCGACAAGTATGCCACCGCTAGTGAAGCAATCAAGTGGTGCGAAGCCATTGATCGGAAAGACAAGATTCCTCAGCCCGGCCTAGACAAACCAGAGAAAAAGATTAAGAAGTCTCTCAAGAAGAAAAAGAACCGCAGACCCGACGATAAGGAGGTCCTAGCCATTCCTGATAAATTCATAAAGGGTAAGAAGGACTACACCGGTCGGGGCAAGACGAAAGCTCTGACCGAGGGATTCCAGAAAAAGAAGAAGTGGTGTCCACTTCACCAGCAGGCAGGGTATGATCTGCGCACCTGTCGAGTCTGGCAAAAGAAACTGGAGGACTATTATGCAGGTGAAGGACCATTTCCCACAATACAAGAACCCAGAGAAATGAGCTCCAAAAAGGATAAGGATGGCGACGAAGAGATGGAGTACTAGGATCCCCAACACAAAGTCAACATGATTTTTGGAGGATCTTCTTCATACGAATCCAAACGTCATCTGAAGGCCATGGAGTGGGAGGTCAACCTCGTCGAATCTCCGACCATCATCAAGCAATCGAAGTGGTCGGACATGGCAATTTCCTTCAGCAAAGACGACTGCCCCATCCCTATTGTTGTTGAACCAACCATTAATAATTGTAGGGTTAATCGAGTCTTAGTAGATGGAGGTAGTTCTTTGAATATATTATTTGCGGGAGCTTTAGAAGAAATGCAGGTCCCCATGTCAAAGGTGAAACCAGTAAAATATGCTTTTCATGGCATAGTTCCTGGCTCCACCGCTAAACCGATAGGGCATGTTTCCCTACCGGTTACGTTCGGAAGACCTGATAACTTTTGAATGGAAAAAATTTCGTTTGATGTGGTAAACTTTGAATCCGCATACAACGGAATTCTTGGTCGACCGGCATTAGCAAAGTTCTTGATAGCCACGCATTACGGTTATCAAAATTTGAAAATGCTGGGGCCAAAGGGAGTCATCACTATTCGGAGAGATCGAAAAATGGCTTATGTATGTGATCGAAAATCCTTTGAACTGGTCGATGAACTTCCGACCAGAGAGGCTAATCCATCTACCATGCAGGCCAAACACTCGAGACCGAAGGTGACACCCAAACCCTCAGGCCGGTCAAAAGAGGTATCACTCAACAAAGGTGCTTCTCGGACGGCGCTAAGTCACTACAGGCGAAAATCTTGGCCCACCGCTCATAAGATTCTCGGTCGAACAAGACTCGATCCTAAATAGGAAGAGTTGCTTGTCTCCTTCCTCCGAAACAAATCGGGGCGATTAATTTGGCGGGCGTCCGATATGCGGAGTCCCAGGAGGTGATCGAGCCTGAGGCTAGCTCTCGGCTGATAAGAAACCGATCAAGAAGAAGCTACGGCGTTTTGCACCTGATCGGAAGGAGGCAATTCAGTCAGAGATTGACAAGCTTCTCAAGGCTGGATTCATCCGTGAAGTCAACCACCGTCAATGGCTCGCCAACCCTGTAATGGTTAGGAAGAATAATGGGAAATGGAGAATGTGTATCGACTTTGAGATCTTAATAAAGCTTGTCCGAAGGATGATTTTCCCCTTCACGCATTGATCAAGTGGTAGATTCTACCTCTGGTGCGAATTACTAAGTTTTCTAGATGCGTATTCGAGGATACCACCAGTTAGTATGTGTAAAGAGGATGAGGAGAAAACTTCCTTCATCACTCCATATGGCACTTATTGTTATGTTAAGATGCCATTTGGTCTCAAAAATCTTGGTGCAACTTTTCAAAGGTTGATGCAAAAACCTTTAGTCCACAAATAGGTCGAAATCTAGAAGCTACGTTGACGATCCGGTCGTAAAGACCACCAACGCCGCAATCACATCTCGACTTACAAGAAACTTTCAACAACTTCAGAAGGCATAACCTCAAGTTGAATCCGGAAAAGTGTGTGTTCGGAGTTTCTGCTGGAAAATTGCTCGGTTTCCTAGTCTCGGCTAGAGGTATTGAAGCAAACCCAGTAAAAATAGCGGCCATCGATCAGATGTGTCCTCCGACCACGAAGAAAGAAGTCCAAAAACTAACCGGTTGTATGGCAGCGCTAAGTCGTTTCATAGCAAGGTTAGGGGAAAAAGAATTACCTTTCTTTAAACTTCTTCGGAAACATGGGAGTTTCGAGTGGACTAGAGAGGCAAACGATGCCTTTGAAAAACTTAAAAAGTACCTTACAAGTGCCGGTCTTAGTCTCTCGAGATCGGGAGAAACATCTGCTAATGTGCGTGGCGACAACACCACAAGCGATGGCGGTGTCTTGGTCGAGAAAGGATAACATCCAACAACCGGTTTATTACGTGGCGAAGTCTTACATGGACCAAAGAAAAGATACCCACAGTACAAAAGTTGCTATATGGTCTCCTTATGTCTTCAAGGAAGCTAAGGCACTACTTTCGAGCCCACAAAGTGGTCGTCTCGATTGGATATCCTTGGTCAAGTCCTTGAAACAGGGAATCATCAGGACGAATAGCAAAATGGGCGGTTGAGTTAGGGGCGTTTGACCTCCATTTCATTTCACGAACAGCAATAAAGTCCCAAGTAATAGCAGAATTCATTGCCAAATGGACAAACCACGAACCCACCCAAGCGCCGAAAGTACGAATACCACGAGGAGTGGACAATGTACTTTGACGGCTCCTTGATGTTAAAAGGGTCTTTGGAGTGATCTGATATCCCTACTAGCGAACACATCAATCGCCATCCGGTTAAATTTTCCTGCCATAAATAATGTGGCAGAATATGAATGTTCTTGGCGGGATTAAGCGACTCGTTAAGCTTGGGATTCGCAGATTACTAGTGAAAGGTGATTCTCAACTAGTAGCGAATCAAGTATGGAAAGAGTATCAATGCTCGAGTACCAAGATGTCATCTTATCTGGAGGAAGTACAAAACTCGAAAAGCACTTCTTCGGTTTTCAGATCCAACATATTCCTAGAAAGGAAAACTTTCTGGCAGACCAGTTGGCACGGATGGCCTCCACGAGGTCAACCGTCCCGCTTGGAGTTTTTCTCGAGCAACTCGATTCACCCTCGGTAGTCGAGCCTTCCGAGAACATACATGATTCTTTACAGGTCGAACAAACCGATCAAAGGAACATGGATGCTCCACAGGTCGTTGACGGTTGGTATTTATCACGATCAAGGTAGAGATTGGATGACATCGATCTACAATTATCTTGACATGACATAATTAGGAAGATGATGTAGAGGCCGATCGTATAGCACGAAAAGCCAAATCATACACTCTAATCGAAAGTACCTTGTATAAGCGAGGATCTCATGGAGTGTTGATGAGATGCATATCTCAAGCGGATGGCATTAAGTTCTTGACGAAATCCATGAAGGAGTCATGGAGCACATCATTCCTACATAACACGGTAGGTAAAGCCTTGAGCAAGGATACTCTTCGCCAACTACCCTTCATGATGCAAAAGACTTGTGACGGCGCGTATAATGTCAGTTTCATAGTCGACAAGTACATCAGCCGGCACAAGCCTTACAAACAATTCCTCTTTCTTGGCCCTTTGCAACATGGGGACTGGACATTCTGGGACCTTTCCCAAGAGCACCCGGGGGCTTCAAATTCCTTTTCGTCATGATTGACACGTTTACAAAATGGATCGATGCCGAGCCGGTTGTTAAAACAACAACTGAGGCCGCTAAGAGATTCCTCATGAAAAATGTGATCACACGATTTGGTGTACCCAACATCGTATAATCGCGATAATGGCGCCCAATTCTCTAGCAATCAATTCCAAGAATTTGCGATGAACTTGGTGTCAAAGTTCATTTTACATTGCTCATCCGCAGAGCAATAGAGCAGTTGAGCGAGCTAATGGTATCATTATGCAAGGGATCAAACGCCGAGTATTCGACCAATTAATCAAACGGTCAGGAGCTTTGGCTCAAGAACTCTCGTCTGTATTATGGATCGTTCGAACCACGACCAGTCGTGCGACCAGTGAAACACCATTCTTTTTGGTTTATGGGACTGAAGCCATGCTTCCACTAGAACTCAAAATTGGCTCTGCTCGAACTGATCGTTTTAACAAAAACGATTAGAATGAACGAAGACTCGACGATATCAATTTCCTTGAAGAACGACGAAACCAAGGCCTTGTACGATCAGCAGTCTACCAACAAGCCATGCAAAGGTACCATAGTCGTAAGGTGCAACTCGCATGACCTTCTCAGAGGTGATCTGGTTCTCGAAAAATTCGTAACCAAGCAAATCGCAATAAACTTTCTCCCAAGTGGGAAGGTCCTTACACTGTGGTTGAAGTAACTCGACCAGGTTCCGTACGACTAGCTATGTCTGATGGGTAAATTTTGTCAAATTCTTGGAACATTGATCAATTGCGTAAGTTCTATGTTTAATTATTGTTTACATTCTTTCAATTCTTTCAATTTCAATAAATTCATTTATTCATTAAGAAAAACCTTGCTTATATATATATATATATATAATATTATATATATATATATATATATATATATATATATATATATATATATATATATATATATATATATATCGGTATATTCATGATTGTTAATTTAAATTGGTCGGAGAAGATAATTTTTTCTCCGATATCCTTTCCAAGGATATCTGTTACTCTATGGCAACGACTTCTAAGTCATACGCCGTATTGGTCCTAGTCGTGAGCATTTTTCCACGCGCGACAACACTCTTTTCTTAAGGAAATATATGAGTAATCAGAGCATCATATAAATAACTTTCCATACTGAATGATATGCCTAAGATTATGAAGATTATATTTCATTATTTTAAGATTCTGCTCTGCTCTTGTCTGGCTACTGGTCGGGACACGGAAAGCCTCCTAGTCGAAGTCTCTCCTTTTTCGTGACGTGGTCACCTTGCTGGAAGGAGCTTCCTAGCGACGGTTCTTTTCTTACGATCCTCGCTACCAGTCGGATAGAGAGCTTGAACACGTTTCACGAATTATGTTATATGATTTCAGATCTAAGCATTCCTTCCGACCAGACTTTAGGATAATAGATATAAACAAAGTTCACTTATAATTTGTTGCATTCATTTTTACATTTCTTCTTATGTCAAATAACAAGGTCTTTTATCCGACCATGTATAACTTTTGATTGGTATTTCGATCATGACAAACAAAGATCTATAACTAGACGAAGTCATAAGCTGGTTCCGACCACAGTGATTTCCTAGTATTGCTACGATCAGTTTTGACTTCATATCGGCACATACCTTCAAAACAATGGTTTCAAATTCCATTCTCTTTCTTGGCTACCTACTTGTATAGTAAAGTTCTTCTACTATAAAGCAGTTGGGGGCTAGGAAGTGTATGAGAATTTTTTAAAAAAAGAGAGAGAGTCAAACAGGATAAACAAAGGCATTGTTAATGGCATAAAAGATATGTTTTATACATATTCAATATTTTTACCTTTTTTGCAGGAGCCTACTCTAGAAATATTCCCAGACTAATTACTGCTTGATGGAGATCCGACCTCCATCTCCTCTACAACTTTATCTCCGAGTGGCTTGAGTTCTTCCATGAACTTGGTCGCCTCCTCAGGTGGGTAGTTGAAGTCATCTTCAACAACTTGGAGATCAATGGAGGGGTCGGAAGCTTTCAGTTTTGCCAAAGCAAAACTAACTCCACTAGCAACGCCTGTTTTCATGGCCTGGGTATAGTTCTTCCGAGTAGTCTTGAGCAGAGTACTAAGATCCTCTAGAAGTTGACCCAAGTAGTTCATTTTCTCTACTAGATCTCTTAAGGTAGGCAGGCTTGATCCTGATCCCATATCAAAGACCATCTTATTCAAAAATAGAGTCTTCTCATCAATACTTTGAACAAGAGCCGCCTCCTTGTCTTGCTCAAATTTCATAGTCTTTTCTACTCTGTCCAAAGCTTGTTTTTGCTCTGCAAGAGTAAAACAGGCGATAAACACAAAAATAATTGGAGGAAGATAATAAGTCAAGTTTACGACCTGTTACCTTCAATTTTCTTGTTAAGTTCTTCCTTGCTGATCGTCGCTTCGGCAATCGATCGGTCCTTAATTTTGATTTCTTCTTCAAGCAGAGCTGTCTTAACTTTCTCAGCGAGGATCTCTTCTTTTATTTTCTCCAAATCTATCGAATACGATAAGGGAGAATAATTAGCAAAGGGCGAAGCGTTGAAGAAAGAAAAAGGTTAAGGGGAAAGTTCTTACTTTCTAATTCGGAGTGTTTCTGCTCCAAGTCTTTAATCCGCTGGGTCAGTCCTCCGACCACAGCAAAATTCTCGACCATGTGCTGTTCAAATAGCATTTTCCTCTTTAAAAAATTCTCTATAAAAGATTTTTTTAGGAGAGACTATGAAACTGGTCGTAGATACTTACCCGGATCGCCAAATCATTATATTCACCAAATATTGAATCAAGATGCATTTGGATTTGATGATCCGATATTTTTCCCCATGCCTCGTCAAGCTCCTTATCCTCGATGAATTGAGGGTGAAAAGGGAATTTGTCAGGTTGAGGAGAATTACCAACAATGGTCGGAACCTGTTGAGGGCCTTTAGGGGCATCTACCTCCGCAGAAGGAGTTAGAACCACCAATGGTTCCAACTCGACCGTTGGCCCTAAAGCTTGCTCGGGGGCTTTTCTGACCACTCTTTCCTCAAGAATTCTATCCTGAGAAATGGTCTACTCATGGACCTCCACAAGGACCTGGTCCTCAGAAGGAGTCTGGTCGGAAACGACCGGAACACCAGAGGACCTATACAAAGCAAAGAAGGGAAGTGTACCCTAGTCGGACTAGGCTTCGACCAGGTAGCTGCTCGGAAAAGCTATGAACAGTCACCCTTAACCGTATGATGAATGGAACACGTGCAGAACGTTCCATACCATGCGATGATATACAAGACACTAACAATAAACCAGCTTACGATTAATCTTCTCACAAGCACTTAACCGCAAGGTAGTTAGCACATTGTTAACTACCTTAAACCTCCGACCAGTCGTAACGTTTCACCAGGGACGCCTTCTCCAGGAGTAATTGCCGCCTCTTCGGGAGTTATTTAATGGTGGAACACAGAAGACGAGGAGACAACGAACAAAAGAAGACACACAAAGCAAGGCTACTCAGAAGCCAAAGCAGTAGCATTCAATACATTTGGTGTAATTAGAGATAGTCCCTAGTCAGGTCTTGTAATCCCAGTTCATATTAATAAAGAGCAGCCCCTATTCTCTTCCAGGATACTCCACGTCATTTTCCTCTTTTTATTTTCGTAAGATCGGCGATTCGATCGTCGACAGTTCCCCCTATCCTTTCTCTTTCAAAGTCCGCACTAACAACCTCCCCCGTCCACCTGCAGTCCCTGGATCCGCTATGTGGCTATCGCAAGTGGATCGACCTAGAGATCCACCCACATGACCAGTGAACTCTCGACTGCGAGGAGTGCGATGCCAACAGGGACCACGAGCGGAGGGGGGAGCACTGCACCGAAGAGCATAACCAGTGTATCCGGCGGGAGACATAGGCCCATTTAGAGGCATGTAGGCACAGGGAGCATGAGGCTCACGAGAGGGAGCACGAGAAAAAGAGGGAATTGGCGGCCGAGGCCAAGGCGGTCGGCGAGGAGTACAATGTCGAGCTCGCAAGGAAGGGCAAATGGCCTCGGTCCATGCAGTAGTTCGACCCTCTTCGTCCATATGTCTTATGTATTTCTAATTCCCTAAAGGCATACGTGTACCGTCTTTAGTTTATTAGTCTGCTTGCCATGTAATCCCTTGTCGGATCAAATGTCGTATTGTTATCGTTGCACCATTTCTCCAAAGTTCACTGTGTATGAATTTTCTGGCGCATCACAATATTACTTACCTTCGTAGTTACGAATCATTGCTACCTCTATCGTCCTCACAAAATTCTTCAAAAATTATGCGCACTAGAACAACATACGACGATCACAAAATGTTATTACGAGTCTCACAAATTTCGTACCCTTCTGATTCTACGAAAATCATAAACAGACCAACCAACCTTGTTGCCCCCTTTTTATTTCCAAATTTTTTTTACATCCTACAACAGAATTTCCTAAATGTAATATGTAATAAATGTATCATTTATTTCAACATAATTATTCCAATCGGATTTACTAAATACCAGATCTGCTACCTCAAATCGCCCAGTGGTTGGACGACTTTAAGTAAGTCGCTCAACCACTGGGTGACTTAGTGAAGTCGCTCAACTGCCAAATGACTCTAACGCTTGGCGCTCTGTGGTTGGGTGACTATGTCTAGTCGCTCAATGGTTAGGCGACTATGAGTAAGTCGCCCAACGGTACGGCGACTGATGATTATTTCTGAAAAAATATGATAGTATTATTTCTGTAATTTTGAATACAAAATAGATTATTTTAAAAAATTCCACGAACGAAGGCCCAGACCTCCGTGGTTGGGCTACCAATCCAATTATAATAAATTGGGCGTTAACAAAGACTCTGGCCTAACAAAATAACGGCGGTAAAACAGCAAAAAAAACATCAACATGTCATAGACACCGAAGGAATATTTGATTATTTGCTACTCTAAAGATATGCAATTTAGGATTTGTCACTCCATGTGTCTATGACATGTGGGTAGGGCCACATGTCATAGACATATGAGTGGAAAATCCTGAATTGCACATCTTTTGGCAGTGGCAAATAATCAAGGAAGAAGTCCATTCTACCCCCTCAAGTATCGACGTGCGGACACCTAACCCCCTGAAAAAAAAACCCGGCCCTTTGACACCTCGAAGTTGCAAAACCAGACAACGTGCCCCCTCCGGCTGTTTCGTGTGGTGGTTTTGCTGATGTGGCGTCCGGTCAGAGCGGTTTCGCCAAGTCAGCTAGGTGAGCTGGCTTGTTTGGTACTTGGGCCCATCTGTAAGTGAGCCTAGCGTTTTTTTCTCTCCTTTATCCACGCAAATTCCCATTCACCCGGAATCACGGGCCCAAATGAAAACAAAATTTAAAAAGATAAAACCAAATCAAATCACAGCTCAAAAGACCAGCACAAAGCTGCAGTACTTGCCAACCATCTCCTATCCCCAGCATTCTTCGCCGTCACAATGGCGGTCGCGTTCATGCCATCGCCGTTCTTGCGTGCGCCGTTGAGCTTCGGCGTTCACGAGGATGGCGGAGCGGTGGTGGCACAGTTCGAGGAGGCGGCGGCCGCCGCGCAAGCGTCGTTCGAGATGGCGGAGCTGCCTGGGGGAACTTCGTCGCGGCGGGTGGTGGAGCTCATCTTCTCGTCGGGGCGGGCGCGGCTGGGCTGCGGAGAACTGCCGTGGAGGCCCTGTTCGGTGCACAGTCAGCGAGCAGCGGCGGTGCACTGCAGTTCGAGGAGGCTTGGCGGCGCCCGCCTGACAGCGTCGTTCGAGATGGCGGGCTGGGGGAACTTCGTCGCGGCGGGTGGTGGAGCTCATCTTCTCGTCGGGGTGGGCGCCATGAAACGCCGGAGCGGCCGTGGAGGCCCTGTTCGGTGCCTGCAGAGCGGCGGTGGCACAGTTCGAGGAGGTTCGGCGCCGCGCGCAGCCGCAGCGTCGTTCGAGGATGGCGGAGCTGCGGAGGGGAACTTCGTCGCGGCGGGTGGTGGAGCTCATCTTCTCGTCGGGGTGGGCGCCATGAAACGCCGGAGCCGCCGTGGAGGCCCTGCTCGTGCACAGTGCATGCGGCAAAGCGGTGGCACTGCAGTTCGAGGAGGCGGCGGCCGCCCCGCAAGACGGCGTCGGCGGAGCAGAAAACGAGATATCGTTTGCTTGCAGCGTGGAATGGCGCCACGGGTGTTGGTGTGGGCGTTATTATGGTGGCGGCGGTGGTCGGAGGAGGAGGTGCCGTGAGGAGCTTGGCCAGAGCAAAATTTGCAGGAAGAAATGGAGAGAGAGAAGCAATGGAGGAAAAGAGAGAAAGAAAGAAGAAGCAAACAAGAATGAGTGGATAAAGGAGAGAGAAAATGCTAGGCTCACTTACAGATGGGCCCAAGTACCAAACAAGCCAGCTCACCTAGCTGACTTGGCGAAACCGCTCTGACCGGACGCCACATCAGCAAAACCACCGCATCTAAACAAATGGAGGGAGCACGTTGTCTGGTTTTGCAACCGAGTGTCAAAGGGCCGGGTTTTTTTTTCAGGGGGTTAGGTGTCCGCACGTCGATACTTGAGGGGGTAGAATGGACTTCTTCCAATAATTAAATCTCACAATCTAGAATTGCAGACATCAGTATGCACTAGGCAGTAGGCATCACCACTAAGAATCAGAGAAACAACAATTCGACAAGTTTGATTGATTGCTCAGAGTTCGGAGACAGGCTTGCTAACTCCAAATCTATTTTGATTTTGTTAGAGAGAAGATATCCCTTACCGAGTCCAACACAAACACAAGAAGTATCAGGATTCAACATTGTATACGAGTCGGACAACAAAGCTGCCGCCGTGCCAGACGAGCTAAAATCCAATACCTCTTCTGAAGCCGTGCTGGACGAGCTAAAATCCAATACCTCTTCTGAATTCTTTGTGTATACAAGTTAGATGAGGTAACTCTAGTGCTGCTGTGCCGGACGAGCTACAGTGCAATACCTCTTCCAAATTCTTTGTGTATACAAGTTAGATGAGGTAACTCTAGTAGTTTCCTTGTATCATAAGCTGTACATGTACTATATATTCTAAGCAATGACATAAAACATGGCATCGTGGATTTACAACCTTTCTTTCATGGTATCAGAGCCCTGCGTTTTTTGAAACACAACTCTTCCAAAAGTCCAGGGGCAGAGCCAGCGTCCCTATTGGCTGGGCAGTTGCTCGGGCTTCGCAGCTGGCTCCGCCCCTGCGCTTGATGCGTACTCCGGTGCCATGTACCTATGGAGTAATGTGGCATTCAGAGATGGATTTGGCAGCAGTTTCAGACTTTCAATTCAACGAATAGGGCATTTCACTGAGCAACATACTGGCCAAGCCAATAGCCTAAAGGCTATATTGTTCGTGGGTTGCCTAGGCCCGTACCAGTCCAAAACTAGTAATCAAACCAATGAATATGTCTGTGTAGCCCAACCGGACCTGTTCTGAGTTTGATATTTGAGTACACATTGCATAATCTGCATTAGCACGAAGTGCTTACCCGAATGTGCCCATCACGCGCGTCGAGATATGAGTCAGCGAATCGTTGGTTAACTTTGCAAGGCCGAAATCTGCAACCTGTTTTCTTCCCCAATCGAAGCCAAGAAACGAAACCGACATCAATCGTCAGTACATGAAGGGCCACCGAAATTCAGAAGTAAGCATGGTATGAGGAATTTTGTACTGCAAACCTTTGCCTCGAAGGCGTCATCCAAGAGAATGTTGGCCGACTTGATGTCCCGATGTATGATCCTAGGATGGCCTGCAAAAGCACAAAACAAGTTAAAAAAACAGTCACTGGTAGAAAAGAAAAGGCAGAACAACACACGAACGAGCAAACTGTCACGTACAATCTTCGTGCATGCCGATGCTGTCGTCCTTGGCACAATGGCACAGTCTAATTGGAAGAACCAATTGCGAGCTGTTTGCACTAGCAGTTGCTATCAATTCCGCTACGCCCCGCACGAGCCGGCAGTGCCTCGCGTCGCGTCGACCAGAGCTTTCCTTTCTTGTCGAGCTTGCCCAGTCTTTCCAAAGCCGCTGGCTCCGCCACTAGTGTGACAGGTTGCTGTTCCTTGTGATTTGCAGATTAGCAGGCTTCCATAATGCTGGTCTATAGGAAGATAAAAGGTTGCCCTATTGTGCGGTTTTTTCTTGGTCGATTCAATGGAGAAATGGACGATCTAAGGTAATAGCACAATTTTCTTGGACGACAGTACATGGACAATTGCAGGCAACGCTATGCGTTAGAAAAGTAAAAACTTGAAGAATTAAGCAAATCAACTAGGCACAAAAATAAGAATTGTTACTGATGGTTGAGATGTCGAAGGCTAGTTCACTTTCTACTGAACAAAGCTAAACTAACCAACGACGATATAATAGTCAGAGACCAGCAAGAGCTTCAACCAACAACAGTTATAATAGATTCATCATTTCCTGTCAGGCCACTGGAATTAAGATGGCAGTCTGGCATCTTCCACGATAAGAAAAACCTTTATTTATTTATTTTTGGAAATTTGCAACCTGGAACTCATTTCTAGGATCAAAACCAGATTGATTCCCACGCAACAAACTCCGAATCACTGGAAACAAAGCAACTGGTTTTAAGCATAAATCCAATTAAGTTGCAGTTTAACAAGAACACAGGATCAGCACAAAACGTTAACATACCCAAACATAGCTACGTTTTCGTGTCCATTTATCCAACTGCATGAATGATTTCAGACCCTTACCCCCACAGTATAAACGATTGTTCTCGACCAGATCGCAGCTAAAATTGAAGGTCACAACGAAATACAGTAAAGATATTTTCCTAGTCTTTAGCTATAGTTGAAGGGTCAATTACTTGGTAATCTCAAAGCGATAAGAGCGTGAGCTACGAGACTTCCTTTCTCTCTGACTGAAAACTGCTTCTTGTGCAATATGTACCCCTTCTAAACTCTAATAGCCCTGTTCAGGCTCACCATGCGTGTCGCTGATGAACCGGACTGTGCATGAGCCCTTCCATGGCCAACACGCAAGCCCTTGCTGTTCCTGTCCTAATAGTACTCACCAGCCTGTCCAGAGCCTGGCACTCTTCCAGTGTTGTTAAAGATAGAATTGTTGAACCAATTTGGTAGGAAATAGTTTCTATCCCTATCTTATACATAATACAGATCTTATCCCTTGTATACGTGATTCTGTTTGATAGAGACCGAGATGTATACGAACTCCTGTAATCGGTTTCTATATCAAACACTGTAACCAATCTGGCACAGCCTCTCTGTATATATATTCAGGTCGTATCCTCTGCGCTATGATGCGCTGAGTATTACCAGAAATCAGATCTTTCTCTTCCTGGTTTTCTACATGGTATCAGAGCCTTCTTCTTCCTCTACGTTGTAATGTCTACATCGAGTTCTTCCTCCCACTTGGCGACAAGCGGCGCGACCAATCCGGTGATCAATGGTGCACACAGCACGTTCACCGGCCTCCTCCCGACGCCAAGCTTTGGACAACTAATCAATGTCAAGTTATCACAAGAACAAGGAAATTATCTGCTCTGGAAGGCCCAGATTGTTCCCTACCTACGAGGACAACGCCTTCTCGGTTTCGTTAACGGAACCAGACCGGCACCAGCTGCAACCGTAGCTCAGATGGTTGACGGCGAGACGACCCAAGTCGAGAATCCAGATTATGAAGCATGGATCCAACAGGATCAGATTGTTCTTAGTACCCTCCTGTCATCGCTATCTTCTGAAATTCTTTCGCAGGTCATGCTGCTGGAGACTGCTGCTGAAGTGTGGGGAGCATTGGAGCGCATGTTCTCATCTCAATCAAGGGCACGACTCATGCAGCTTCGAATGCAGCTCTCCAACACACGCAAGAACGATCTCTCTGCAGCAGTGTACTATGCCAAGATGAAGAAGCTAGCAGATACAATGGCATCTGCAGGCAAGCCACTTGAAGATGAGGAGTTCGTATCCTACCTCCTCGCTGGGCTTGATGCAGACTACAACCCCTTGGTGACATCCATCACAACCAAGTCTGATGTGCTCAATCTCAATGATGTATATGCACATCTGTTGAGCTTCGAGATGCGTCTTGATCAGCAGAACAACGTGTCCCAGTTCTCAGGTTCTTCTGCGAACTTCTCTTCCCGAGGAGGTGGTCGGGGAGGACGGGGACGCAGCCAAGGTGGACGTGGCAGTGGCGGTCGAGACCATGGACAACGACCAAGTGAAGGCTATCGGCGCACAGGTGGTTCCGGTGGTGTGCCTGGTGGAACACGCCCCTCTTGTCAAATTTGTAACAAGGTGGGGCATGTTGCACAAAAATGCTGGCATCGCTTTGATCATGCTTTTCAGAATGAAGAATCATCCAAAGTTGCTGCAGTTGCCAATACATCCTCATATGGAATTGACACAAACTGGTATACAGACACCGGTGCGACAGATCACATTACTAGTGATCTAGACAGGTTGACAATGAAGGACAGGTACAATGGACGAGATCAGGTTCAGGCTGCAAACGGAACAGGTATGCTCATTAGTTATGTTGGTCAATCTACTATACCAAATCCTAATAGAGATCTTCACCTAAACAATGTTTTGTGTGTTCCTCAGTCTGCCAAAAATCTGATCTCTGTCCATCGCCTTACTTCAGATAATAATGTCTTTCTTGAATTTCACCCTGACTATTTCCTTATCAAGGATCAGGATACGAAGAAGGTTCTTCTTCGAGGCAAATGTGAGAGAGGTCTCTATCCCCTGCAGTCCCAATCCAAGCATGCCTTCGCAATATCTACACCAACCCAAGAGCAATGGCACAGTCGTTTTGGTCATCCATCATTTTCGGTCGTTCAGCAAGTCATTAAGCGTCATCATCTTTCTTGTTTAGATATGTCCAATAAACCTCTAGTTTGTGATGCTTGTCAACAAGCTAAGAGTCATCAGCTCCCTTACTCTTTATCAACTCGTGTCCTGAGCCCTTTAGATCTTGTGTTTTCGATGTGCGGGGTCCTGCTCCTCCATCAGTCGAAGGATATAAATACTATGTTAGCTTTATTGATGACTATAGTAAATTTTCCTGGATATATCTGTTGAAAAACAAGTCTGATGTGTTCAATGTTTTTCTAGAGTTTCAGAAACATGTTGAACGACTATTAGGCAGAAAAATCATTCATATGCAAACTGATTGGGGTGGGGAGTACAAGAAGCTGAATTCATTTTTTAAAACAAATGGCATTGCTCATCAGGTTTCCTGTCCTCACACTCATCAGCAGAATGGCTCAGCTGAACGCAAACATCGCCACATAGTTGAAGTTGGCCTAGCTCTTCTAGCTCATGCTTCTATACCTCTAAAATTCTGGGATTCTGCCTATTTAACTGCCACCTTTCTCATAAATAGGATGCCTAGTCGAGTGCTCAATTTTGCTTCCCCTATTGAACGACTGTTCGGTCAAGTCCCAGATTACTCCTTTCTTCGCACTTTTGGGTGTGCATGCTGGCCTCACCTTCGACCATACAATTCCAGAAAGCTTCAATTCCGCTCCAAGCAATGTGTGTTCTTAGGATATAGCAGTCTTCACAAAGGGTATAAGTGTCTCGACATGTCTTCTGGACGTGTGTATATCTCTAGAGATGTCATCTTCGAAGAACGTGTCTTCCCATTTGCCAATACAAAACCCTCAGCTGCTCCTCACCCAACCGACCAACTAACTTCTGAGCATATTTCTGATTTCTCTAGTGAGCAACCTAACTTGTCTATGCAGCATGTTCAGGGAGCTGGAGCACACGCAGGTACTCATGAGGATTCGGGTGCTACTGTCGACAATATTCTTTATGTAAATCTGGAAGTCTACCATATAATTGCTACAACCTGACTTGACTCAATGTTAGTCGACCCTGCTCCATTGCACTCGCAACCCTCTACGGCGAGACAGGAGGCTGCTTCGACGGTCTCACTGCATGATGAACCTGTGACACCGACAGTTCCTGTATCCCCAGAGCCCTTGGCTTCTTCGTCGCTCTCCTTTGATTCCTCTGAGGAGGCTCCTCCGCGTACTCAGCACGGCATGGTTACACGGGCACAGAACAACATTCGGGTTCCCAAGACATATACTGACGGCACAGTGCGTTATGCATTCTTATGTTCCACCGAAGAACCATCGTCTTTGGATAGTGCCCTGGCTGATCGGAACTGGAAACGTGCCATGGATGAAGAATACCGTGCCTTGGTTCACAATTGCACTGCACTGGTCCCTTCTCGTGAGGCGAATATAATTGATTGTAAATGGGTGTACAAGGTCAAGCGTCGAGCAGATGGGAGCATTGACAGGTACAAGGCCAGGCTTGTTGCAAAAGGGTTCAAGCAACGGTATGGTGTTGATTATGAGGATACATTCAGCCCAGTGGTCAAGGCGGCAACGATTCGCCTTGTTCTTTCCATAGCTGTCTCTCATGGATGGTCACTTCGACAACTTGATGTACAGAATGCGTTTCTTCATGGCATTCTGGAAGAAGATGTTTTCATGAGGCAACCTCCAGGATATGAAGAGAAAGATAAGTCTGGGTATGTGTGCAAATTGGATAAGGCACTATATGGATTGAAACAGGCACCGCGTGCGTGGTACTCTCGACTTAGCTCGAAATTGCAAGAAATGGGGTTCAAACCATCCAAAGCTGACACTTCATTATTTGTGTATAGGGTGGAGATACTATTGTTTATCTTCTCATATATGTGGATGATATCATCATTACAGGATCTTCTAGCGATGTCATGACGGCTACTTGATCGGCTCAAAGTGAGTTTGCATAAGGATCTTGGTGAAGCGCACTATTTTACGGGATTGAAGTAATTAAGATCGAAGATGGACTACTCCTCACACGGTCCAAGTACATATCGATTTATTGAATCGTGTTGGCATGAAGAAGCGCAAACTGTGACCACTCCTTATCATCGGTGAAAAGCTTTCCTGACAAGAGGAGATGCTCTTGACCGAGGACATGACCAGTATCAAAGTATAGTTGGTGCTTCTGATACCTTACATCGACTCGACTCGATATTGCATATTGGTTAATAAGGTATGTCGGTTCTTACATGCACCAACAACACAACATTGAATTGCGATAAAAGAATATTGAGATATTTGCGGTTTACACCAAGTATTGGACTATCCATACGCAAGTCCGGTTCAATGTTGCTTAGTGCATTCTCGATGCCGATTGGGCGAGTTGTCCGGATGACAGAGGTCGATGGAGGCTTTGCAATATTTTTGGTCCTAACTTGATTTTGTGGAGTGCTAGGAAGCAAGCAAGCGTGTCACGATCAAGCATCGAGGTGAATATAAGTCCTTGGCCAATGCAACTGCTGAATTGATATGGGTTCAGTCTTTGCTAGGTGAGCTTGGAATATATCAGTCCAGACCTCCTATACTTTGGTGTGATAACTTGGGTGCAACATATTTATTCGCTAATCCAGTGTTTCATGCACGGACAAAGCATATTGAAGTAGACTTTCATTTTGTCAGAGAACGTGTTGCACGCAAAGCACTTGAGATTCGGTTCATACCCTCCAAGGATCAAGTTGCAGATGGTTTCACAAAGTCACTTCCAGTTTATCAGTTGACACAGTTTCGACACAATCTCAATTTAAGATCTGGCATAAGTTGAGATTGAGGGAGGGTGTTAAAGATAGAATTGTTGAACCAATTTGGTAGGAAATAGTTTCTATCCTATCTTATACATATCTGAGATCTTATCCTTTGTATCGTGATTACATTAGATAGAGACCGAGATGTATCTGAACTCCTGAATCGGTTTCTATACCAAACACACAGTAACCAATCTGGCACAACCTCTCAGTATATATATTCAGGTCGTATCCTCTGCGCTATGATGCGCTGAGTATTACCAGAAATTAGATCTTTCTCTTCCTGGTTTTCTACAAGTGTATCCGAAGTCCAAACCGTTCACCACTCTGCCTTCCTTGTGACAACATAAAGTTCTCCTGCCTCCTTCCCAATTTCAAAGAATCCTGAATCTCGGCCCTGCGTCTGGGCTGTGCCCCCTCCAGAGTTACACCGGTCGTGACTAGGGGTACAAGTGGGTGCGGGCTGTCCACGAGTCCACTTAGCCTGTCCCATGAAAAACATTAAGTGGATACCATCCCGCGGGCTAGTTGAATAATTAAGTGGCCATTTGTGGACGCCTATGATGTGTCCACATACCCACATAGCCCATGAAGCCCAATGTTATTGCTGCAACTGCACCCGCTCAGCTGCCGCTCGCAAGAAGGGGACGATGACGCCATTGCCGCCGACTCGGACCCCGCTGAGGGGTGCTGCCTTGGCACTCGACAACACCATGTTATCCATGTAGTTCGGGAACAGCAGCGCCGCGTGGTCGGCGGCGGCGCACGCCTTGCGGCCGTGGTGGTGCCCCCTCGCGGCGGAGAAGGCGTAGTCCGCCTGGAACCGGCCACTGAATGTCCATGCGCTTGCATCCGTCAGGGCCGACGGTGTGGGTGAGACCTTTCTTGTACACCTCGGCCTTCGCCAACGTGTGGCTCAGCGCCAGCCGTTCAGCGCGCGTGCTTCTTGGCGACGACGAGCGCCCGCATGAGCGTCATGTTCGCCTGTCACCTCACCAGCTCGCCTCTTACCATCAATTGCATCTTCACCATCCCTCTCAACGTGTGTCGCGCCTTCCTTGACAGCGCATTGCCATGGATTTCACTTCAATGAATTGCAAAAACCAAAAATCGACCAGCGGGGGCGAAAGCTTCTATCGGGGGCGTGCGACGGCGGCAGATTCGTTGGCAGCGTCACGACCGGCTGAAAGAAGTGGCTAGATAGACCTCATTGTCGAGTATTGATGTCTGAATAATTTGTGGACGAAGTGCGGTTCTTGGTGGTGCTTGGAACGTGTAAGGATTTGTTGCGCCTGGGCGTCTTCGGCGGCAGCGACCCACGGGATGAGCGACAAACTACCACCACGACGCGTCGTCATCGCTACTGCGGATGAGCTTTTTCTGTGTTTATGTTTTTTCCCTCTTTGTGCGCATAACCAGCGACGACCCGCGAAACCCACCAACCCGCATATCACCGCGTGGCCCGCATGCTGTTGGCCCACAAAATGCCATGTGGCTGGTGCAGGCTTTTGCGGACCGACCGTGTACATGCCCACTTTCATCTATAGTCGTGACCACGTAAATCTTCTTATTGTCCTCTATAATGATGGAAACCTTATGTAACATCTCAAAAATCTTAATTTTGGAAAAGTATAATGAAAATAAATGAAAGAATAATTTTTAGCATGTTTATAGGTGGAAAATTTTATTTGAGCATGTTTTGAAAATTTTCATCAAAAGCAACTATGCATTTATATGAAAACAGCAACCAGGAAGAATTTTAGAGAAAATCACAGAATAGATAAAATCCTGAAAAATTTACACCAGGAACCATACTGTGTTAGAAGCATCCACAAAGTTTTTCATAATTTTTGCATCCCGTTTGTTATGTTTAGAAATTCGAACAACAATCAGCCAGTTTAAAAATTCGAAATCTGATTTGAATTCCCGCCGAGCCAATAGGCTGAATTTGCCATGGCCCATCTTCGCTCGCGCTCACTCCAGCCCATGCCAGCCCCCGCTCCCCTCTCTCGCTGACGTTCCAGGCCCACACGTCAGGCACCTTCTTCCACCTCGCACTGCCCGTCGCCTCCGCCCTATAGCGTGCCAGAGCTTCACGCCCATGCCATCACTGCTGTCATCCTCGAGCGCCCACGGGAGAGGACCAAGGTTGCCCGGTCTCACCTGCTCCGTCCACCATTTTGCTCCACCAGGGTCTCGTCATCGCGCGAGAAACTCGCGAAAACCCAAGCCGCTTGCAAGTTTTCCGTTGGCCTTCTCATCTTCTTCTCGCTACTTGATGACCCTCAGTTAGTGCCGAAACCCTAAACCTCCTACGCCGTTTTCATTTTCTCCTTTGCTGGTAAGTTTCGTCCACCATATCGTCTGGAACACGTCGTCATCCTGAGCTCTGGTGCGCGCACTTCGTCGAAGCTCGAGCGTGTCCCGGTGAGCCAAGCCCTCGACATGCGCGTCATTATGCACCATTTAGCTCACTCATCCAACCCCACTTCTCTGCTCTTCCAATGCAGTGTAACTCCGCAATCGGGTCTTCTTCCGCATCTCAGGCGCTACGGTAGCCGTAGGAGATTTTCACACTTGGTGAGTCCCTGGCCACTTTGAGTCCGATTTGAGCATCGTCTCACCTCACTGAACCTTCTTGTGCAGTTCATTTCAGCTATCTTCACCCAGACCAAGCCGTCATCGTGAACCCCTCTGTCTCTACTGCCACCATTGATGCCAACCCCTCTCCTGTGAGTTCTTCACCCCACCAAGGTCAATTTCTCCATCTATGAGTCCCCCTGAAGCTACGCATGTGCTGCATTTCAGTTGATTCCCACCGAGACGACTTGTCACCATGAAGCTTGCCGCCGCTACCTCTGTTCATCACCGTCAATCCGCCTCAACCCTTCTCCGACCTCATTGTTAGCTTCCTCATGATTGTGGTGAGCTACTAGAGCATACGCTTGCTTTAATTTGGATAGTGTAGTGCGTTTACGCTGTAATCACTAGTGAAGCCCATGGCACCGCTGTGGGACATCACCGTTGGCTCACCTCAGGTGACCCTAGGGTCCCGAGCCATGACCATTAGCAAGGCGATAGCCCCTAAGCCCATTCTGAGCCTCGACTCCCACAGCTCTTTCCCCTAGCGCCAAAGCCATGTTGAACCCGAGGCTCCTTGCCGCTTCCCGCCGCCGTCTCCGTACACCTCTCCGACCATCTTCACCTTCCCTAGCATCGCAATGACACCCTCTCTCCATTCCTGGGCTCCTCCGAGCTTTTCCGTGCTTGTCTCACTGGCGGCGAGCTTGCCTTCTAATGGGGACGTTGTCCCGATCTTTCGATGAGGATGATACAACTTGATTGGTGGAGGCTAACTCTCACGATCCAGGCTACAACTGTGCGACGACCGTTGCACCCGCAATCGTTGAACCAACTTCATGTTCGTTATCGACATTGCCGGTAGCGAGATCGACCTAACCACGGAAGTCTTTTCCTGCATGTAATCAAGAATCAAGCAAGAAAAATAGATGAAGCAACGAACTTGCTGAATAGGAATTGAAGAACAAAGATGTATTGAATAATTTGGGGTCTTGAAGACAACGTCTGGTTGCACTAGCCGTACAAGCAATCGATGGTGTTTCTAGCCTAAGCTAAAATCAATCTAACAAAACCCACTGAACTAGATGGGCGATGCTTGGCCTTATATTGGCACCTAAGGGTGCGGCCAACACACACACGACCTAATGTTGATTCTATCTCTAGCTCCCATATCACACAAAGATTCTATCCTAATACAGCTATGGAAAGATTACAACTGACTCCATCCAAAAGATATATACTATAACTTATCTATGACCAATACTATTCATGTCGACTGGTCCTGGAGTAGTCTTGAGGAAGCCCCGAGGAGGTCCTGGAGGGAGGTCCTGAGGAGGTCCTAGAGGGAAGTGGTCCTGGAGGAGGTCCTAGTGAGGAGGTCCTAGCGAGGAGGTCCTGGGGGAGGTCCTAAGGAGGTCTTGGAGAGGAGGTCCTGGAGGGAGGTCCTGAGGAGGTCCTGGAGGAAGGGCTTGGAGGAGGTCCGTGCTATCTCTGGAGGCCGACTTGGATTCCAGAACGTGTCCAGGTTGAACTCTTGCTTTCCTGGAGTGGCCCGTGCTATCTCTGGAGGCCGAATTGAATTCCAGAACATGTCCAGGTTGAACTCTTGCTTGGTATGTGGAGTAGCGGTCGTATCCATGCTTGTTGCTGCCATCATCTCCCTTTAGCTTGCCTCCTGATCCTTGATTCCTAAGTAAAATAATATCACTTGCTTTAGGCAGCATCATAGAGTTCATAGAATATGGATGCACTCCGAGAAACGAAGTTACCTGATAATTTAGTTAGCGAGCACGTGCTCTAGTAATTGGTCCTTGCTCATCAAAAGCAGTAGGGATGGTTGTATCAATGGAAGGGATGTCCTCATCACCTTCCCTCTTGGCCATGCGCGCACCCAGCTACTCTCCTTCTCTTTTCCGGTGGACCCCACAAGATTAAGTGTTAATTAGCGTTAAGTAACAGAGGTTAAAGATAATAAGTCTATGACAAGTGGGATCAGTTGAAAAGGTTAACATAAATGTAATTTTCAAAATATTAAGAATATGTGTCACTGACATGTGGGACCACTCACTATTCTTGATTTTAAAACGTGTTTTAAAAACCGAGAGACTGACATGTGGACCCCAACTACCATTGAATTAAATCAAATAAGAAGTAATGAGTCTATGACATGTGGGTCCGCCTCTGTTTTATAAATAAAATCTAGAAAAAAATACGAGTCACTAACAAGTAGGCCCACATGTAAGTTAATAAAATTCAAAAAAAAAAGAAAAAGAAAAAAAATGAGAAAAATCGCTTTCAGTTCAGAGGAAAATACGCTTTCTTTGTTGGAAAGCGTAAACCTCAAAAGAACTTAGAGGAAAATACGTTTTCTCTGTTAGAAAGCGTAAACCTTAGAGAATACGCTTTCGTTGTCACCCTTTTTATTAATTTTAGGATTTTCAAAACTGAACTAAATTCAAATGTTAATAACTTCTGTATATGAACTCCAAATTGAATATGCAAAAATATTTGGATTTTACTGCTATTGAAATTATTTTTTTGTAAGGCAAGCACTCCATTTGACCATGTTGATACTATAATTTCCATTATTGTAGAAAAATAATTCAAATAATTGAAAAAGAGGTGCTTGCCTTGCTCTGGTATCACAGAGTATGAGAATAGACGTCGATACTTCGAACGGAATTTTCAACAATCCTCCATCATCATACTCTGAGATACCAGAGAAAGACAAGCACCCCCTTCGACCATGTTGATCCTATTATTTCAATTATTATACTTATTTTCGCAAAATCTATTATGCATGCGTGTATGTTTGCTTAAAATTGCTAAATTTGGGGATAACGGTAGTTATAGTCCTATTCGATGCACGATCCTCCTTCAAATATTAATATCCTTCTATTGTAGACATTAGGGCATGGTTTAGGCAATAAATGATGTCAAATTGGGTTTTTCGAATGTGAATATCGCATAAATGCTTAGCCGATCTTTAGGCCCTGTTTGGCATGGCTCTAGCTCCCATCTTCATGGTCGGAGTAGGTGAAGCCATGCTAAATGGTACAACTCCAACAAAAAATTGAATCTGGAGTTTGAGAATCTGGAGCAGGTCGTAGTGTATTTTCTCAGAGCTACGAGGAGGCTGCTCCCCTCATGGAGCACCAATCCTATTTACCTAATTGCCCACGGAGTTCACTGGTAATTCCCCGCAACTGCCGTCGACCAAAACCCCTTCCCTATCCCGAGCCCGAGCGTCTGTTTGATTCCCCTCCCATCCTGTTTCGCCACAGCACCCACCATGGCCTGCCACCTCGCTGCCGTCTGCGTCCCGTACCTCACCCTCGTGGCCTCCTCTGCCGCCGCTAGCAAGCTCGTCCGCCGCACCTACTGCCGCCCGCTGGGGTAGCCTTCGCACCTGACGCTCACGTTGCCTTCGACCCAGCCGTCCGTCGTGGAGGTGCAGCACGCCATAGGCCTCACCGACAACCCATCCGCCTCTAGGAGGGAGAAGCGGTCCCCGTTCATGGAGCTCATAGAATCCACACCTATCGGGCAGCGGGAGGGCAATGCTGAGCGTCGGCTCCGCGAGGCCGCCGAGTGGGTCAGTGACACCACCGAGGCGCACACCTGTGAAGGTGATGGCCTTGAAAGTCTCTCTAATCCCGTTAATGATCTTCTCTTTGTGCACATATTAGATTTTGTGGACAATATACAGAATTGCACTTGCTATTTTTCATTTTTTTGGAATCATATTCTATGAATCTTATAGTTCTTTCAGTTCTGGATGAACTTGTGGTTCCACCCTATAATATGAAATTGGTCCATGAATGAAGTTGAGGAAATGAACGGTATGCATAGCACACTGTGGCTTAGAATTAGAAATGTATGCATTTCAAAATGTATACCTTATGATTAAAACCTTGCAAATCATGTAGATGTTATACATGTGAAAAGCTTTGAAGGATGTAAGTTGCGGTTTGCCAACATTCATATTTGTTTGCTTGTGAAATGGCATCAAATGTAGTCTTTAGTTCTTGATGCTATACATGATATTGGTTCTGTTCTAATTGAATATATCAAGCTATCGGCAATTGAGCTTGGTCTTCATGTTGATGTCAAATAATATTAGATGCTTAGCTTTTGAAGTGTTGCAGCTCACATGGTGAAGGATTTATCTTGTCAAGTCACAGTCGATATTCTGTGGTATTCTAGCAGTAGCAAATAGCTTAGTCTTCAAAGTAGCTCTCAAGCTTGACTTTCCATTGTTCTCATTATTACCTCATAATACAAGCCCGTGGTACAAGCCCATTACCACTGACACCGAGTGATGGTAATTTTGAGTGTTGACTGCATATGTTCATGTATCATGCATTTTTAGTGAACTTTAAGCTTCATTGGATCTCCAATAGATTGCTACCTCACCACTAGGTAAAACCATAACACCTATCATTTTTTATTTCCCTTTGTCTCTTGATTGCAGCATTGAAGTAATAATAATGTTTGTTGGTGACCTTTAGATCTTATTGCACAAAAGCACCAGCTGAGTAAGGAAAACAAGTCAAAAGAACCCATTATTGAATGGGGAAATCAATTGATTAAATATTATTATTCCTTGCCAACAGAAGATGAGCTCTATTATGTTGAATGACTTCACTCCTCACATGCAAGGATGATAGATCAATAAAGTTCTAAAGAATCATTTATGTTTTGTCTATACAGGTTTATGCAGAAGGAGATAGATCAATGTCAACATACAAGAGGCGGACAAGCCTTAGAGAATTGTAGAAGCTGAATTTGGCAAGTTGCCCTTGGATGTTTTATTCTTTTCATTGTTGCCGTTTGATGTAGTGGTTTTCGGACTTGGAACAGTAGCTTTGATTAATAAAGATGAGGAGAATTGTGAACAACATCTCCTGCCTCCTTGCCTCTCTTATGGACTTTTGTTTTGATACTCATTGATTTTTTTTTAGAGAAGATACTCATTGAATTATAACCTTTGTTATGAACTTTGTATGTTTATGTATATCGTATTTAATTTTTTTCAAGTAATTGTTTTGAATGTGGGCGAAAAAGATGGCACTACAAGGCATGTTGGCCAAAAATAAAATAAAAATAAAAGCACACAATATGACAGAAATCAACTTATTAAACTGTTATAAGTTAAGCAATAAAAAATGTTACAAGTCACAAAACAAGGGTAGTGCAGTCTTTTTACTACGATCCTTCTCATTACTAGAGCTAGAGCTAATTTTCTAACCAAACACCAACTCAGATTGCTCCAACTTCTTATAGGAGTGGATCCAAGAGTGAAGCTGGAGTTAGAGCTGCAAAAACTTAGAGCAGAGCCATACCAAACAGGCCCTTAGTCTTTACTAAAATTTGAGAGTGGATGGAATATTAAATATGATTTGGGGGATTTTGGTATAACGGTCCCAAGGGGTTACCTCTATTAATTTTATATAATAATAAAAATGAAAAACCTAGATTTCGACGTGGGCGAGTTATATTATGAACTGATGAATATGAGAGGGTTTCTCGCATGTAGATAGGGGGAGATCTTCGCCCGGGTCAATTAAAGACCGAACGCTGGTGCGACCAATCTAAGCGTAACTGTACAACCACATGTGTCGGTATGAGATGGCCTTAGCTAATTAAGCCATCGAAAACTAGCCATGCTTGTTGGTATGCTGTAGTAGTGCGAGCATATGTGATTGCTCGAAGGGGCTCCCTTCACCGAGGCGTTGGGACCAAAGCCTTCCGACACAACGGTTAATGCCTCACTTTGACAGGAGATACCCGAGATTGAAGTGAGGGTTGTCACTGCCGGGCTAGTGCATGGTTAGAACTAGGTGATGTAAAGGCTTCGATAGTGCTCTAGACTGCATACTATAATGTTGTGTGCGGTGGTATCGAAGGATGTCGGATAAACTAGAGAATTTGTATACTGTGGATAAAGTTGTACACCTCTGCAGAGTGTAAATCTATTTAAATAACCGTGCTCGCGGTCATGAGGGTGCTATGAGCAGCCACATCGGGTATAGTCTCTACTTTTGCAAAAAATAGTCTTATCGAGAAATGTTGTGACTGATATTTTAATGTTAATTAATTTGAGTGCCATGTCAATAGCTGAAAACAAGATGTTGATCGTAGCCAAGGTTGTGATTTGTTATTTATCAAGTTACTTACTTGTTGTTCCTTATTTATTTAACTACTCTTAAACTTGTGTTGCAAAATACTATGTATTGATATTGCAAATAAAATTTTGATTAATGCTAAAAACAACTTGTAACATAGAGTATCATCCCTTGTTAGCCAAGCATGTATATAAATGTTGCGATACACTACAAGTTTTGCTGAGTATACAATGTACTCAATCTTGCTTAAATTATTGTTCAGGGACTGAGGATGATCAAATGATGGACGACGCCTTCTTCAGTCCAGGTACCAGTCGGTTGCCCGAGGGTTTAGATGGACATGCCACTGGAATTTTGCGTTTAATCTATTAAATTTCCACTACTGTTTTTGATACTTGAACTTTTATTTGACCAATCGGTCCTTGTATTATAAATTATGTAATCGCTTAATTTTATATATCATATTTGTTTCATGTTGTATGTAATTGTGCATAAATGTGTATGCCAATGTTGTGCATGTGTGTATTGGCCACTGATCATGGGACTAGTATGGTATACATGAGGATTTCGGATAGTACACATACGAAGATTTCGGGTATTCAACGTTCGGCGTCCGACACCTTATGTGCCATATGGGAGAGCAGACCCTGCAGCTAAGCAGCTTAGTTTGCTCAACATTGTGGAAAACAACGCTCTGTGTTGGTTGGTCCCAACTTGCATGAATCTCCTCTTAGTATCATCATCTTGCTGACAACACTGTATGTGAGTTGCTCATGTCAAACATCATAGAGAGCTGGCCCAGGCTCAGGGACCCATAGCAGGATGAATAAGATATGAGAGGTTCTAAGAGCCGCTTCTTTGATCTTAAGCTTCAGCAAATCAAGAACATGCTCCCTGTTCCTCAAATGTTTCCAGAACTCCATAGAGCTGATGACTTTGAAAGACTCTTGGTGGTCACCCGTTTTAAGGGTTCTTGTGGCAGCCATAACATGGTCTTTGACACTCAGGAGGGCCAACAAAAGTACGCCTCTCAAAAATACGAACAAGCCTGTGGAATGTTTCGCTTACATGTTTCTGCTTGTCATGAGTACTGGCTGCCATATTAGGGACCTCTATCAGCATGGCAGAAATCAAATGTGTGGCTTCCAAAAGACCAAAAGTTCAAGAATTATATGCATGTGGTAAGGCATCTGCCTTCTCTTCTCAAGTCTTTCCTGTAGGAATTAGATGTAACAAACGTATAAACGTCAAATTATCATAATCACAAAACAAGCATTTTTCTTTGACAAACCAATGGCAATCAAATAGAACAATTATAATTAAGCTTGCAGCATGTATAAAACAATGTAGCTTCCAAAAGCAGCAAATATACTACAAAGGGCTTAACACGGGTAGAAGAAATAGAAAGCAACTCAGGAGGAGGAAATGTGTAAATTGTTAGATGGAGAGGGGGAATGCAAATGCAAATAGTTAATTGTATTTCACAGCTCAAAGGGCTATAGTACAAGGGACACGCAAAACTAAACCCTTAGAACAATAGAGAAATACCACAAATGCCCTTAACACTCCCCTCTCAAATGCAAGGCGTATGCAATAGCATTGCATTTGGAATAGGCTGACACTAAAATAGGAAAAATCTAAAATCCGAATCTTGATAATGTCGTCGTAGCGTCCAGCTCTTAGAAAATATGTTGAGTATCAAAAGATCTCCTATTCGGGGTCGTGCAGCAGCTCATAAAGCACAAGGTGTAGGGGTTGTAAAGGTAGAGGCAAGTGGAAGTAAAGTCGACCATGATAACACGACGAAGAAGATGATGAAACCAACAGAAATAGAGAGCTGTTAAATCAAGCCGAAGGGGAATGGATAGAAGTATGGTGACACAAATCGAAGCCCAAGATGGCGGCACAGTGCACAAGAAGCGTAGCGGAGGCGCAGTGCGGAAGAAACGTGGCTGCCTTAGAAGCTCGAGGCGGCGGCTAAAGAGAAACAATGACATCATAATGACTTCTACGATCCGTAGTGGCTCAAAGAGAAGAGCGGTGGCTGCTGCCAGCCTGCCATGAGAAAGGAGACAAAGAGGGCCACACTCGATCCAAGAGGACGGACTGTGGCTAGCAAAGCAATCAGCTGACTGACAATGAATTTGTGAACTCGCATGGTTTAGACAAAATCAAAGATAGAGTGTTACAAACTTGGACGGACTCAAAGGGAAAAATGACTCAAAGGATAACTAGCAGATACTAGCAGCAGTACTCTTTAACAGCGGAAGAAGCTGCAAGAAGCCGAAACCAGCTGTGAGAAGATGGAGCTAGATCAGCCGAAGTTGGAGCCGGTAGAGAATACAGAGCCGGTGAAGTCGAGGTAGCTTTGGCCAGATCTGGTTATAAACTAGACCACTCTTCCTCTCTTCCTTCCATCAGACTTCTCTCCACTCTTCTCCCTTCGAACGAGCCTCCTCCTTCCTGGCCTCCTCGTGCCTTTCGACGGCCAGTGACGCGGTGGCCCATGGGGCGGCGGAGTAGGGGATGCGCGTGGAGGCTCAGGGGAGGGGTCTCGGGCTGGATCTGGAGAGGGAGTCAAAGGAGCTGGAGGCGACAGTGTCGGGTCGAGGCCCGGATCTAGAGGCGGAGCATGGGTGACGCGTGGAGCAGAGCTCGGCCGCCTTGTGGGAGCTTCAGGCGTGGATCCAGTGGGCGGTCGAGCTAGGGCCCTCGAGGCACAGACAGATCTAGTTAGTGCAGGGTAGCGGTGGCACAGCCTGAGCAAGCGAGGGACAGCTCGGGCATGTATGGAGCAGAAGTGGGAGTGCGGTGGGTGTGTTGCTGCTACTGCTTCTACTGGGAAGAAGAAGAGTATGACTAGAAGGAGGCTGCCCCCAGGAGTGGAGATTGCTCCTCTCGGGGGCAGTGGCAGTGGGGGATGAGCAGAGGCTAGGAGAGAATCTAGTGATCTGATACCATGTTAGAAGGAGAGGAAGGGTACAAATGTGAATCATCAGATGTATTGCACAACCCAAAGGGCTATTGTGGATATCATGGGGATATGCCCATGATCTTAGGATGATGAAACAATTGGCAATGGTGCTTTTGGTTTGAAGTTTCAAGTGTTTTCGATAAAGTTTCAGATCTGTCAGGTCAGCGACGGTCTGACCGGCTTTTGTGCTGATTGAAAATGTTAGTTATGAATTGATTTTGGGATAGGTCATATCCATATTTGTTAATGCATATGTGTTGCATATTGCATGTTTTGGCTAACGTGGGTCAAGTTGTGAAGAACTTGTTCCGGATTCGTGTTGCTTGTCTATTGTTGTGCGGTGGCTTGAAGGTCAACGACGGTCAGCGGCGAGAAGGATCGAGACTAAGCTTGGAGAGCCGAGGTCGAAACGATCAAGGATGCGGGTGAGGTCAATGAATTCAAGCATGGCGCAGAATGGACAAGGATGACCGAACAGGCGGTTCGGTGGCGATGGTTGGATCAAGCGGCGCGAGTCGTTACAAGTGCTCGATGGTGCGGTGGGATCCGGACGGAGAGACTTGACGACATGGAGCCGTTGATCAACCACACGTGGCGAAGCAGGCGAGTGCTTCACGTAGATTGGACTCGGTCTTCGGAAAGGATCGAGAAGGGGTATTTTGGTAATTTTACCAAATACCATCTTGGTGACCTTTTGGCTAAACCACGGCGCGGGACGGCGCAAAGGAAGTGGTTTAAGTCAAGAGAATTGAAGACGGCGCTTTAATTTGCGTGCGTATGTGTTCCGTTGTTGTTTTAGGGTTGGTAGCTGCCCTATAAAAGAAACAGGAGATGGGACATTAGGTTTTTTGCTGGAGAAAAAAACAGCCGGCGGCTTGTTCTTGCTGCCCTTGTAGAAAAAGAAGCGGCGGCGCCTTAGCTGCCTTGGGAAAAGCGAGTGGGGCGATACTCAAGCCCCAAAATGAGCGACTATGGCGGCTTGTAGAGTATGAGCGCTCGCAAATACAAGAGGTCTTGGCGGCTGCTTGTTTCCTCAGCAAAAACCAGCTTTTTAGGGTGGCGGTCGGTTCCTGGCAAAGATTAGAAGCCCTGTGCGGCAGCTGTTTCCTATTGCTGATTGTGCTTTTGTGTGTAAGAGTTTCACCACTGTTTGATTTGATGTTGGAGTTTCTTTTTGTTTGACTGGCTTCAAGTTAGCAACCAAGTCTTTGTTTCTAATTGCCAATCACCATTTCTTGCCTGTGCATGCGAGTGTTCCTGGCGGTGCTGTTCCGCCCGCAATTTCAGGAGCCTGTGGCGGCTGCCTTTCATGGTCCGTTCTGTAGACAGAAGAAATGAGCGGCCTGTGCTGCCCAAAGAAATAGAGGTAGGCGCCGGCTTGTAGTGGGTTGTCTCTAGTAAAAACAGGAAGCCCTGTCGGTAGCATGTCCATCGGTTTGTGCATCTCGAATCTACTGCATTGAGTTGATCCGTTCCCTGTTTCAAGTATTGTTTATTGTGGCTGCTGTGTCTCTGTGCGTGCTGGTCGGAGCTGTGTGTTTTGATACGATCTTGTAAAGTCTCCTCTTGCGTGTGAACGGATCTACGTGGTTTGGTGCCTGGACATGCTGTGCGTGCTGCGGCGGCCAGCGCTTGTAGAGTCCTGTGGCGACACCTGGAATTCGGTAGAAATCGCAGTCGGCGGCGGCTGTTTGTGAGCTCCGGGAAAAAGCCCTGTGGCGGCGGGCTCTCCATGCAAAAACCGAGGCTGAGGCGGCAGCTTGTAGTGCTATCGGCAGACATAGAGCAAGCTTGCGGCGGGTGTAATTTATGGCCGATCTTGCTTTTTGCATATTGATTTGTCTATCTTGGTCGCCATCTTGATGAAATTGATTGCTGCCCTCTTTCCTCATGCATTGGTAGCGCCTGCAAAAACTAGAGCTGGTGGCGGCGGCTGAGTCCTCCCCGCAAAAACTGGATCTCTGGCAGCGCCTGTGTGTCCGCAAAAACCGGTGCTTGTGATGATTCAACTTGTTGATTTGTTACTTGCAGTCTTTGCTTTTTCTTTGCATGTAAGAGTCTTGTACCTTGTTTGATTTAAAAAGTTTTGAGTAGATCCAAGTTTCTGGCTGCTATCTTGATGTGTGCTAGTGAGGTATTGGTTTGGCTGCAGTCTCCTGTATGCGTGTGAGGCGATGGTTGTAATGGCCAGCAAGTTCTAGTCGATCTCTGTTTTGCCTAATTTGATCAGTATCTTTTCCTCCTGTGAGCGAGTGGATTATTCTAGTTCTTGTGTGTTGGCTGTCGGTGCAGTGTGCCGCAAAAACAGGAGCGTCTCTGTTGTAGCTTTGGATTTTGTGAATGCGGGTGTGAGTTGATTTTGGTCTTTTGCTTCGGGGTGAAAAATAGAGAAAGCGTCTATTCACCCCCCCTCTAGTCGTCTTTTCGATCCTACAGCTATATATAGAGTACAAGGGACACACAAGACTAAACCCTTAGAATAATAGGAAAATATCACAAATACTCTTAACATAAATACGTGCAAAGCCATAAGGCCCATAACAGGATAAGATTACTTTTTTTGGACTACAATCAAAACATACATCCATGAGATTACTATAGTAAACAATAAACAGGAAATCTACCATACTAGCTCATAACCAATTATATTCTCTGGACATAATTTGCCATTCAATAATTTAACTATATTACCGAATGTGTTGAACCATCAGATTCAAAACAAATATATGTGCTGAATTATCAGATTCAAACATGTGCAAACGCAAAACATAGATTTCTGTTTTTTAAAGGAGAATAAAAGTAGGTTGTTCTTAAGCATATCATTACCTTGGTTTTACACTAGATCTACTTGTTTGTGGACAACATTTGGATACAGAATAAACCATAAGCAAAATATATGGACCAATAAATAAATAGGAGCTAACCGATACAGTATACTTCTATTTTGCATGATTGAACTACTGAACAACCCAATGTTAAACACTTAAAAACAAAAGGTCAGAAACTAGCGCAAAGCATAAGCTTAACTATCCGACCATGATGTAGGTTCCTATGTTTTTCAGTTAGTATGCAAACATGGATGCCTTCTTATGACTTGTGAGTAAACATATGTGTAGAAATTTTGGGAATAATTGTGTGTCCCTTTTGGGATCTCCACGTCTTTTATTTATAGTGCTAAATATTACAGTCCGACTCCAACACGACTTAGACTCTTACCTAAACTCTGGATTCTTTCCTAATCTCTAATATCTCTAACACTCCCCCTCAAGATGGTCATGAGATAGCAATTATAACCATCTTGTTACAATGCAATATCATTACTAGAATCTAGTAAAAAACTACCATCCATCGACTCCATAACCAATACCACAAAAAATAGTTGCTAACCACCAATACTACTAGGGACGTCACCAAATCCATCTCCACCATCTACCAGCTGCCCGACCTCAACCTCATCTTCCTCTACCCTCATACCCCTAGCCACCTCCGGCCTCCACCACTCTACCCACACACCCCCAGCCTCGGCCTCGGCCACCTCTACCCCTGTCACAGACCATTATGCCTGACTCCAGTCCCAATCCTCCCGAACATCTTCAGCAACACAATTTTCGGCACCCATACCAACACAACCGCACGACACCAATACCATCAACGCCAACTGACATAACCTCCACTGGAGCTACCACCAGCTCCTACTTCATCCTCACCATCGTTGAGCTCATCACCATCATCCAATTCCACCATTAGCACAACCACCAAAGCACCACCTGGATAGTCTTCTCCCCCTGTCTTTCATACCTTCCGTCGTAACCTCCGATACTGTCACCGCCAAGCAACACATCCTCTCTCTCCTTTTCCCACCACAACACACGCAACAAATTCCCCTCAACCACACCAGATCCACCACCGATCTGGAACCTTCACCCTCGAAGCACCCACAGCCGCACCAGATTCCCCTCAACCATACCAGATCCTCCACTGACCTCCACAGCAAAAGCACCACACCGGATCCACAGCAAAAGTTCTTGGCCACAACAAATCAAGGCTCCTTCTCCCAAAGGCTCTTCTTCCTCTCACCTCTCCTTCATCTCTTCTCCCCCGAGCGCTTCATCTCCTCTTCCCTACCTCCTCCACCACCGACCCCCTTCTCACCAAATCTCCTCCCTTCTTCCTGAGCCCGAGCGCAGCCCTGGCTCTCCTTTCCCCTTCCTCCACCACCGACTTGAGTGCCTCCTCTCCATCGGTCGCCGCCTCTCCACAGGTCACCACCACCCTCGGATGCCTACCCTCGACGCACTGCCCTCGGCCTTGGCGCCGCCTGCGCGTCATCGCACCAGCTCCTCCCCAAGTGCCGCCTATCTCTCCTCTTCTTTCTCCTCCTCCACAATGCCCCCTCAAGCCGCCACATGGAAGCTCCTCTCCCCGAGTACCGTCCCCCTCAAACGCCAGCACCTCCGAGCGCCGCCGCCTAGCACATTGCCTCCATCTCTATGCCGCCACGCCAGATCGTCTGGATCCAGCTAATGGCCGCCGGATCCCGCCATCTCTGCCACCTAAGCCGTCGTCTCCCTCTTCAGCACCGCTCCAGCTGCCTGGATCCGCCGCTGTGTCGCCTCAAGCCTCCGTCGGCCGCCGCACGGCCTTAGCTCCACCACCACCTCACCTCCTCGCCAATCCGTCCTAGGCTGTCCGCTGCCACCGTGCCTCCTCCTAAAGGCACGGCGGCGGCGGCCCGCGCACGCCCACGAGACGACGGTGGTGGTGCCCTATTGCAGTGGTGACGACGGTGATGGGCGTATCGAGGGGGGCGGCGGTGGTAGCAGGTGAGTCGCGGGTTAGGGTTAGATTTCGGGACAGTGGATTAGGATTGGCTCTGATACCATGTAGAAATTTTGGGAATAATTGTGTGTCCCTTTTGAGATCCCCACGTCTTTTATTTATAGTGCCAAATATTACAGTCCGATTCTAACACGACTTGAACTCTTATTTAAACTCTGGACTGTTTCCTAATCTCTAATATCTCCAACAATATGCATGTGTTTTGTAGACCAGACCGCAACAGGGAGTACGGGGTATCACAACCTGCTCGGGAGTTTTCTCATGGTAGAGGTTATGTTGGACACCTTGTGCAAGCAATTCTTTCACTCTCCGAGTCAAATATTACACAGAGAGGCAGTTATGGGCGTCAGTTATCAGGCCAGCACTAAAAGCACACAGCCCCAGCTGGGCAATAACTCTGTTGAACAAAATCTGTGACGATATGTCCATAAGTTGAGCTTCATCTTGTAAATGACTCATTAAGAGCAAGTCACGAGCGACTGGGAATTCATCAGAGACTGCATGGTGATATATGTCACATAGCATTGCTCTGGCTTTGGTCCTTTCATCTCCATCCTTGTAAATTAAAGATGTCAAACCGTCCATCAAAGTTCTACTACTTGGAGGAAAAGTAGGCATTCTAGGCACAACCTCTGGAACCACAACAAATGGCGGTGGCCCGCTGTTGCCATCAGTTACCTCAGCATCTCCGTCCTTATTTTCAGACTGTTCTGCCAAGTTTCTCGTTGCATGATACACTTCCTGAGGTTTGTAGTAAATCAGTTCAACTTGACGCTAGCAGCAGCCTTAAAGTTCCCAACTCTTTCAAGGTAATCCTGGATATTCTGTGCAGCAACCATAGACAAGGGTCCATCCCCCGGCCACTCAACATAATCTTTAGTATGTGGATCAGTGCATTGCAAACTCTGGAAGTATTCAGAATCCAGTCTCTCAAGGAAGGCAACCATATCACCTGACACATTGATAGTTCCATCATAGTCTGCACCTTTCTGAGTCTCCTCGTCAGGCTTCACTAAGTTGTCAACCACAATATTAGGATACTGCTGCAAGATATCAAGCACAAGAAGCATATTGTTAACACAATCCTTCCACACATTGATTGGCATATGACCAAGCAAACTAGGATTGACATCAAACTGAGCTGAAATCACATTATAAAGAATTTCAAGCTTCTGAGCAGGTGTTTTTGCCACACGAGTCAAGAAAATGAGTTGCTCTACCCTTTCAAGTTTCAACCCTCCCAATACCCTTTTTGCCCCTTCATGCCACGATCTCCTTAAGCTTCTTATCAACAATCTCCCACGTAATCTCACTTGGGTCTTTCAGGAACTGCTTGTCCTTGAGCTTATCCTTCTTGCCCATCTTCTTTTCCCAGGCTTCTCCATCCTGACTGCCCTCATCATTGTCATCCTTTTCCTCATCTGATTCTGACCTATATACCATTGTTTCCTAATCTCCAGATCACTATCATATTCATCATCATCACTGTCAACCTTCTTCTTGCCATCTGCATCCTCCTCGTCAAAAAACTCTGGATTCTCTCTGCACTTCAGTATCAGCTCCTCATACTGCTCGTTCTTCTTCGTAAGTTTTTTGTTTCATTGAGTACCTTTGCGTTGCTGCTGCTCATCTTCTTCTTGGCTTCCTTATTTGCAAGTGACTCAGAAAGGAAGTCCTCAAGCAACACAAGAGCCCGTGATGTATGTATTTGGAAGCCTGGTGGCCTCATTTACACGAACCACCTTCTCCAGCTGTTTGTTGAGATTCTCGAAGCAATCTTGGATGCAAACCCAACCACTGATCTTCATTGCGTTGCGCATCTGTTCAACAGTGGACTTCACCTCCAGATTACGTTTGACCTTCAATGGCCGCACCACACATTGAGTATCCGACTCATCACTGTCACTTGAGGTGATCAAGTACTTCTGGCGATCAGCACGCCCCCTTTTATCATCAACGGGGAATCAGGTAGACTTCCCTCAGACTTACTACCGTCGTCGTCAGAGTCACTGACTCCCTAAAATTGAGCAAAACAAGGCAAAAAGTAACTGATCCTTACAATCAACCGGGACAGATCAAAAGACTTTATTCGGATTAGAATATGTGAGAAAGGGGTACCTGTTGTACCCATAGAGGAGACATGGCTGCTGCTTCTTTTGTTTGTTCTACACTTCTACGTGGATCTTCTGAGCTCTACAAAGTATATAAGTAAGACATATTAATAATAAAAAAAAAGAATGTGATAAAGCATGCAACCTACTTTAATCACAATTACAATTGACCAGAACAGAAGGGTGAAATCGAAAATCCAATTCTAGGTCGCACAAACACTACACGTGACACTAGTAAGCCACTTAGCAACGGTATAAACAAGGCAAAACGGCATATTCAACTCAAAACCACATATCAATATAAGGACATGATGATATTTGTAAACAACTAATGAGCCACATGTTCTTCAACTTCCTTTGGCATTACTACACATATTATGCATGATCTATAATGCTCATTCATCCAGGACTTTAAGGGTTTTGCCCAACTGTAGCATTGCCTTTCTATATAAACTGAAGATAAGAATCAACAAATTCTTACCAATTGCTGAGAATGTGAAAACCATCAGAATAGGTTGCACCAAGACGGGTAAATTTTATGGGTATGACATATTGACATGATACAAGCATGGTAACATGAAATTTTACCCAAAAAAGTGCTACAGAAAAATAGCTATGCAGATGAAATATGAAAAATATAAGAAACATCAATATATTTCGCTTAATCATTGCACATATCACATAGGTAAAAAATAAAATTCAACAACCAATCACCAATCTAAGAAAAATGGCATGACCCATGCGCTAACACCACATATCAACAACATAATAACCACAAGAAAGCCTAAAGTGGGGAGAGAGAGAGAGAAAGAGAGAGCGAGAGACCACAACATAATAAACGAAGTATTCCATACATATACAGCAAGAGAAAACCTATAAGAGAACCACAGAAATCCACCAAGAAGCTCTCATACAGATCATCAAGCTATTCTAATTAACCACACTCACAATCTGTTCATTAGCTATTATTTCACTCAGAAAATTTACCGTTGCTACAGCCCTCTACCGATCACGTATAAAAAGCTTAGACGAAAACCGGACAATAATAAACAGCAATAGAGACGATAATAAACAACAAATAATGGTGAAGACATGCAAAACTTCAATGCATAAACAGAGCAGCTCGTAAACCCTCCCAAGCATCAGGGATAAAGTACGCCTTGATTCCTACACAAGCAAAAACAATTCACGAGCCACATCGATCTAACAATCAGAAGAATATCTACAACCCCTAAGAGCATCTTTAGTGTATTGAACCGACGTCGATTTAAAGTCATGCCACGTAAGCATTGTAGGAACCAAGCTTATCTTTCTCCAATGTATTGAACCGATTCCTACTATTAACTGGGACCCATGTTACATTAAAAAACTACAAAATATTAATATCCTCTCTCAACCGCACTCTCTCCTATGTAGTTGTTTAATGCTCATATGAGTTGTTTAATGGTTTGAATCGACTCCTAAGTAGAGTCCGGTTCCATGCATTTTTTTGTTGGAATCGACACCTCCAATGTATTGAATCGATTCAATGTCTTCTCTCTCCTCATTTAAACCGGCTAAAACACAACATTAGAGATGGTCTAAGCCCTACCCAGCATTCAACATGGACAACGTACGCCATCACTTCCCGGCCGAAAACCTGGCCCTCATCCAGTATGTATCACCATCCAAACACTCAACCAAACCAAAACCAAACATCAACCCCTCACAAAAATACGAACGATCTACGAAACCCTAGTCCACAAAATGAACGATCCACGCGGCGCATCTTGTCACAGGACGATCAAATCGATCCCGGCACGAGATCGCGACTCCCCACCCTGCAGTGGGAGGGATTAGAGGAAGGGGGAGGAAGCTACTTACTTGCGCTGTGTGAGGATCCCCGGGTTATTCCCATAAGACCGAGGCCTTCCCAGTCTTATAGGAATAACTCTGGGCCTCAAGTAAATGGATTCCAACTTAACTCCATCTAAATGAGAGGCCTTGCTCGAACTAGAGCCCTGACGATCATGCGTGCTGCTCCTCTGCGAGCACTACATGATGATCGCTAAATAGTCCAAGACTACACTTAGTGAGTTAAAATGGAATTCATTACAGCGAGTATGAGATCATGTTGGCTCCCAAGATCAGTGACCAACACGCCCATACTCTCATTCAACGTCATACAACAATCATACATAGATAATCCAAAAGACATACATCGATATAGTTAAGTCTACAACTATTACATAATGGCCGACCGGCCAAATTCAAATAAGAAAAAAAGTAGCAGCGGAAACAAAGTAATTAAACCAAAAGTCCAGCAAGGTATGCCCATAACCCATCGGCAACCGACTGGGGGTTAAATAATAACACTACTCGTCGGTGTCGCCTAAATCAACACTAACAAGCTCCTCGGGCTTGTAGTCTTCTTCACCTGAATCGTTGTAGCCAGGTTAAGTACAAAGTTGTACTCGCAAGTCTTACACAAAGATAAAATTAGTTATGCATAATGGACATTCAAAGGATAGCATTAGTGGCTTTATTTTTGTGAAAAACGCAACAATTTTCAACCTACACATACTAGTTTATCAATTGCTATTTTAAAAACAGATTTGAAGCAGAAGTAAATCATGCGATAAAGTAATACATTGATAGACAAATGAATCAACAAAAACCAAAGTAGTAGCCCACTTTGATACACAAACATGCATGAACACCCCATTCATGCCGATTACCAAGTTGTACCCACAATTTTAATTCAAAATCTAAAATTGGTTACTACTAAACTCAAGTGATTATCCATAACCGTGGACACGGCTATTCGAATAGATTTATCTCTGCAGAGGTGTACTACTCCACATGACTCAACTAGCCCGTAAGCCTCCGGATGCCTCCGAATAATGACACACTTCCTTTGGTATGCTGGCCGGGGAAATTAAGATTCGGTACTTTTCGGCAGGCATTGAGCACGGTCCCCCTTGCGAGATGAAACCCCTAACTTAGTACGAACGACTGATAGCATTTGCTAAGCAGGCTCACAAGTTATGTTGGATATACCGATGCAATGTAAATAAAGAAAAATGGAGCTCCCATGCACACTATAGAAAATTACATCGGCTCCTACGAACAAATGATCGAACACAAATGTCCTCATACCACCTAGAACCCAACTCAATCAAAACCTTCCCCCTACTTGACCAAGCGGCACCCATATACCGCGTGTGGTAGCACGAGTTTTACTTGAATTAGTGATGTTACCAAAATTCGGTCCTTGTTGGTCCAGACAAATCAACCACATACCCGGTCTCGTGCATGAAGGCACCCTCACTAGAAACCACTTGTCCAGACCCAAAAACTCTTTTAAAATGTCAAAGTTTAACTCATAAAATAGATACGAAGATCTAGAATAAAAAGAAGATAAGAAAGTATGTGTTTCCCATAATTGTCGGGTTATTCCCGACAATCAATCTACCGTATCTAAACTTGCATGGCTAAGCAATCCCGTACAATATATTTTACACAACATATCTTAAGCATGTGGCACTGGAATAATTTAAGATTAACCTCAATGAATAGGATATAACTAACTACACATCACAAAAATAGCGACATAACAAAAATAGCATGTAAGCAATTATCCTTGCACTAACTTATCAAAAACTGGGATCAAATATCATGCAAAAGAAAGTTCAAATGATGTTTGCCTTGCTATAAGTTCAATTTCTCACTCTCGGTTATGTACTCGCTTACTTCCAGCAACTCGGAATCTATAGAAAGACGATATCGAATAAACATCGAGAAAAGCCAAAAACTTCAAAGTGCTAAAAAATGCATGAATTTTATACAATACTATATGATGATTTTAGATGAATTTAGGTGTAATAATTATTTCATTTAAAGTTAGTACGTGAAAGTTATGAAGGTTTGAATATCAGTTTTCTGAAAAATCCAATTTAAATTGGAATCGGTTACTGTTCACCGAATTTAATTATTTGGTCAAAATTTGTATGGTAGTGGTAGAGAAAAGGATTACATAGATAAATATAGAATAAAATTATAAGACCAAAATAACTTGGTTCAACTCATTTGGAGTTCAGAAGCATTTTCTATGAATTTTCAAAGTTAAAAACATTTTTAGTGCAAAAATAATTCTGTTTTTGGATAAATTTCCAAAAATAATATTTTCTGTGACAGAAACATATTTCATTGCTATTTCAAATTAAAATACATTTAAAAATAAAATTATCAAACTTGGCTTCACTTGATTTGGAGTAGGTTTGCACTAGTTATGAATTTTTGAAGTTAATTAAATGAATTTGTAGTGCACAAATAATTGTATTTCAAATTTTTCCAAATCATTTAATACTTTTTTTGCACACATGCTATCCTAGCCTCTGTCATGAAAAATGGGGCCTACGTATATTCTTTTCTTTTCCATTTAATGCATAACGAAAAGCATCTATCGACAAATATAATCTTCTCATAATCATTGACTTAACCGATTCTCCGGCGTTGAATCCGCTCACATGCATAACACTCTCTGATCATATTCTCATATCTTGATCTAATTCCTGTACTAACCTCCACTAGGGCATTATCAAGGTAGTCAATCCATCGAGTGATGCCCGAACTCACGATCTTCCAACTATACAACCTATCCAATAATTATACGAAATCCACCGACTTATGGTCATATGAGCATGACTAAATCCATCAATCATTCTCCGATATACTATTTAAGCTAATGCTAACTATCTAGCTCTACTAGTCTTGCCTCGGCAATTCACATTCGTATACACCAAAATTTCTACCGATAGAGGTTTATTTGACCAATCGACACCTAATGAGCTTAACAATTTTAATAACACATCCAACTTCTAATAGTTCACTAATAAGTCAACTTACATCCATTTCACCGGACTAGTCGTGTACGACAACTACTAATCCAATCACATATGCACCTCTACAATCAACTAATAATCATTTAGTTTCTAATAAAAAAGAGAGTACAATTCCATCGACTCGGCACAAAGGACTTACCTACTAATTACATGGCAATCCAATTATTTATCCAAAATAAAATAATCCATTCCTACCTTTTCCCAATTATAGCATGTATAACTCACATAGATATTACTTAAGACATCCGACCAATTTGCTCACGATTAAATAAATCATCCGATTCAACATCCATATTTCCTTAATCATCATCACAAGAGCTATCCATCAAGTAATAAATTATAAAATCTTTATGCGTCTAAAATCCTAAAATTACTAATCCAAGGTGAGAAGAAACCTCCAATTAATTTATCCTCCAAAGATCACCACTAGCTTCCATGTGACTTCAAAAATAATATCGTCCGACCAAATAATCAACTCATATATTTAATCTAGCATCTACCGATCAATAAGATACATATTCCGCTACGACGATAAAATTATTCGTATCAACCGACATACATCGCATGAACACGCCTACGCATAAATAAGACATAACTAGAGAATTATACTGGTCTTAAGCTACCAAATCATTTTTATAATTAAACATGCATAAATAGATGTCATGCTTATAACTAATATGCAACATGCACAAGTAAAATGTAATGCGGCAACATAAATAATTTTATCGCAATACTAGGTGTGCGAATCACCATCGGGAGTCGTTTTCTCGGCTCCGCATCCGTCGTAGTCGTCGCCGAGCTTGTCCACGTTCGCACCCGCCGTAGTTGTCGCCGAGCTCGTCTGCATCTGCCTCCACGGCAGTCGTCGTTGAGGTTGTCCGCGTTCACGTCCTCGACGCCGTCGCACTCGGTGCCTCACGAAGGCACGCATGCGCCGCATGCATGTCCGCCGGGTCACCTCCTTATCGGCGTCGCGCCACACGAGTCGTGCTCCACCGCATACATGGCTTCGGCCGTGTTGACGTCGCCTCGCCTCGCTTGGGCCGCACCGTCACGTGCATACACTACCGCATGCATGCACAACAACAAAGCCCACTAACGAAACTTGCACTGCTTCTCCAACTAGCTACCAACTCACGCACATGCAGACCACTAACTCAGCCACTATTCAAGCCAAGTGCTTCAACGTGCGACTACTTCTTGTATGCATGCAACTCACCCACAACCAAAGTGATACGTCAGGACCATACAATTACAACATGCATGCTGACAAAACAAGCCACTAACTGAATTCTTCTTGCTGCAAGACTCAACGAACTAGAACATGATGCACCTATTCAACTACATGTAGCTCTGCAAATCGTAACCCATGCATGCAAGGCATATATGCCATTACTACTAGACAAGATTTAGTCCAACAATAGCCGCATAAGCGCCTCCGCGCCGCCTTGTCGCCGCCGGGCTGCGTGCTACCGCAGCACCGTGCCTCGCTACCGTCACGTGGCACGGAGCTGTTGGCCTTGCCTATGCCGAATGCTGGGCGCCGGCTCCTTTGCCTCGGCGCCGTGCTGCTGCGCGCTGCCTCGGCCACGCCTCCTTCAAGCTTGGGCTGCTAGCGCCGCGACACTGCTGCAGCGCCTCCGCACCGCGCCACATCACTGCTGCCGCTCGCATGGCTGCCGTCGGGTTGCCGCGCTGCATGAGCCCTAACCTCCGAGCCCGCTGCATGCATGTAGCCCATGCATGCACTGCCATGAAGTCGCTGCTACCATGTGCTGGCCGCTCTGGGCCTTCCTTGCTGCATAGAGCCGCCAGCCATCTCACCACTGTGCTTGCCCAAGCCGTGCGCCCGAACTGGCTCTGGGCCACCGCCGCTGCAGCCTTGCCGCTCCCTGCTGCCGCATGCTTGTGCTGGCCAGCGCCTCCATCCTTCCCTTTCCTCTTCTCCAAAATGTGTTCATGCATGTAGAGGATGTTTGTATGGATGGAAAGATTGCGCGCTTGCGAATGCAATGGCACAACATGCATGGCTTGATTCTCCCTGTTTGGATGAGACTTGGAGGAGAGAAGGTGGGAGGAGCTAGAGCTCTTGTGCTGTGTTGTGGGAAGAAAATGTATTGAGGAGGAAGAAGGAGGTGAATGGTAGTGGGATTGAGTTGGCAGTGGCATGTGGGGGGAAAAGATAACAATGGGCAGTGGGGTGGAATAAAGAATGGGCAGTGGAAACACATGATGAAGTGGCTGCATGTGCTGTTCGGCTGGGGCAATGAAATGGACAGTGGCATGGGGAGATGCTTCGGCTGAGCAAAGAAAAGAAATGGCAATGGGTGCATAAACAATAGAAGTGAAGAGTGGGAAAGGGGATGGTGAATGGCAGTGGACAACAAAGTTTCGACTGGGACAAATGAGTTGGCAGTGAGTTGCTTTGTTTGGGGATTAAAGAAATGGGGATGGATGGGGTTCAGCTGTGACAAAAAAGATGGCAGTGGAGATTGCTCTCTTGGGTAAAGAGATGAGTGCTAGCTAAAGAAATGAGGAAAGGTGGCTGTGTAGGGAGGGGATTGAATGGCTGTGATGAATCAGCTGAGAGCAAAAACAATGGCAGTGTATGGGGCTTTGTGGGTTTCATGGAGTTGGCAGTGGGGAGTGAGAAAATAAAATGGTAGTAGGTGAACAGGGAAAAATGATAGTGGAATAAATTGCAGTGTATTTCTCCCTCTTTTTCTCCAACTCGCCCAAACGACCTCGCTTGCACGAACTAACCGCTAAACTGGAACACTCTCGCGACGACGATCGCAACGGTATAACATGCATTGTCGGATTCTTGATTTTCGGTTATGATTGCGAGGAGAGAAGTTAGGGAAAAGAAAGGACACGCAGGCGAAACGTCTGTAGTTGGTCGAACTAGAAAAGAAAGCGAAGATACTAATGAATGCAGAATGACATGATTTTTCTGATGTATGCGAAACAAGAAATCAAAATAATTTAATTTTTAAAAGCGGTCTTTCAAACAATTTGATTTAATAAAATGCAACCTTTTAATTAATTCAATTTGATTTTCAAAGCAACATTTTAATTAAACACCGGAAAAAATTTAAAACACAATAAAAAATTTAATAGATCCCCCAATTAAATATTAACATCCCGATTCTGAAAATTGGGGTGTTACACGCTGCTCTTCGCCTCTGTTCTCTGGTGGTTTATGGAGAGAGATTGCAGTGATTGACGAGTACGGCGCGACTCCTTAGGTGGGGTAGTGGATGGGAGGAGAGGAGGCATCCTACCAGGTAATTCGGCGCAGAAAGGGAGCAAGGAGAGGGTGGCCACGTCGCCCCAATTTGTTTTGCCCGTCGGATTTGGCGCTTCTTTCCTTCGCGGCCATCCGATTTTATTTTCGTTTTGCGCGTCTGTGATGCCTTCGCGTTCGCGTTCGCTCTGCTTCTTCGTGAACTGCCTATGCCTCAACACGTGCGCCCGCACGCTGAGAGAACCCCCCCCAAACGCGTTTCCTCCAGGCGTTTCTTCGTTTTGTCTTCTTCGTCCACCGCCGCTAAAATTGGTCGCCACCGCTGCTGGTTCGTCCTCCTCCCGGTGACCCGGCTTCCCTCGTCCTTCACCGCCGCCCCCACCTCCTTCTCCTTCCCCACGACCACCCTCTCTTTCCTTCTTCCACGAGCTCCGCACTCTCTTGTGTTGGTTGATCCAGCTAGCTATCTGGCGCCCCGCGCTCTCCCTGCTCCTCCTCGTCGCCCTCCTCCTCCTCTGGATCTCCTCCACCTATAGATCTCCTCGACCGTCGCAGCGTTCAAGCCACTCATCGACACCCTCTGCATCCCCCCGTGAGGTTTCCCCAGATCTGTTGGTGCATTGCTCTCTTCTTTCTTCTCTCTTTCTGTTTTTATTTCTCTTTCTTTTCCTTTGCTAGATGGATGTGGTTCTTGATTTGGCGTTCCTGGGTGCAGATGAGGCGTACTACAGGGGTAGCGTCATGAAGTGTAGGGACGGATCGGCCAGGTTGACCAGGGATCAACTCAACGACGCCTTCTACAACTGCCCCGACGGCACCAACGAGCCAGGTAACACCTTCTTCTTGTGCTCTTGAATTCACATGAGTTTCTCCTGTTGGCTCGTGCTTTTGAATATTTTTCTCAGATTTTTTATTTGGTTTGCTGTGAGTTTGTCTAGGGTTCTACCCGCTACTGGAGAGTAAAGATTTTGGGATTTTTATCTTGCTACTTTGCTGCTCCTCGTGGCCTCACCTAGGGATCCCGCCATGAAGCTCCTCAAGGACAACAAGGTGCCCGAGCTGACCCAAACCTACCCCCGCATTCCTTGCCATTTTCATTGATTTCTTGGAAAAGGTTGGTTGTTTTATTCTGCTTAGTCAATTTGACTTTCTGTAACTATGAGTACATCTGTACTAGTATATCCTACAACATAATGATCGATTGGAGGTTTATGTGCTGCAGGGTGATGTCTATCTTGTCCGTTCTATGGAAGATGTGCAGTACACTCAGTTGATTGAGCATCCGCAAAGCTCAGTTACGAGCTCGGTTGAGCAGCTTACCTGCCTAGTGTGTCTAATTGGTATGTGGAGGTGGTTTGTTTTACTCTTAACATTTATAAAAAATTTGCAAATCTTATTTCATTTGTTCATTAGAAGTTTGGAATATCTCTGCAGGTTTTAGTGTTGTATTAAAATGGAATATCTCTGCAAATCCGATGGCCAAATCTTAGGGTTTGTACCTCTTACTTTTGTTTTCTTTCGATCTAATTCTATTTCGATTTTTGGTGCTTACTGCTTCTCGTCTGCTGCCCTTTTGTTTCTTGGGTCCTTGTGCATCCTCGTGGTTCGCCTCTGGCGTACCATCGTCGTCTTGATCCTCGCCATGGTCTTAGCCCGCTTGCCGTCAAGCCTGACCATGTCGTACCTCGACTTCAAGACCTCCGTCTTCAAGAAGTAGAAGGCTATACTTTCGGTGCCAAACAAATGGATTGTAGATTGTAATGTTGGGTACAGTTGATCTCTGTGGATTAGCTTATACTTTTTCCTCAGCATGGATTGGAGTTATTTGGTGGACATTTGACGAATTTTTATAGTTACTTGGGCGCTGATTACTTGAATGCTGATGTTTTGGATTTACAGATAAGAGAAGTGAACAAATGAAAATGGAATGGCATGGTGATTCGGTCTTTGTACCGTGTAGAATTGAATCAAGCGACTAAGCATGGGATTTTGCATTGTCAACTGTTAATAAGCACATTGATGTGGCATTGGCAGTACTATTTATCGAGATCTTTTTGGTAGTTTCTTTTTGTCACAAGTTGTTGGTTATTGGTGGTTTTAGACACATTTAGTATTTTGTAATTCATCTTTGTTCTACACGCACGCCTGTGTTGCATCATTTGTTGCTGATCCTAGAATAGGTTACCAGTAGATTCAGTGATATATATTTCTGAAATATTACAAGGAGAGTGCCTACTGGTAACTTAGAGCTAATGTAGAATGCTTTGGAATAGGACAACAAGTTCAAGCAAACATTTTTCTCTTGTAAATATTAGTACAAAAGAGTATCATGTTTTATGCCAGTATCGTTGTGACAATTTTTAGCATATATAACTATTGGCACTGTATTTAATATTTCTGTCCAGATGCCCTTCCGTATTCTTCTGAGAATGCAAACTTGTTGGGTCTGTAAGCCATGAGTGTGCATGCACTGTTTTTCTATAATACCTTGTATTTTGTAATAAGAAGTATTTATTCTTGTAGGAACACCCAACCCAGATTCAGTTTGTCATCATGAATCGTCGAAAGACAGATATTTTTGCATTCTATTTTATTGTAGTTGGATTATTGTGGAAATTCATCGTTCTTATCCGTAAAACAACTCAAGACAAATCCTAGATAGTGGTAGCAATTTCTTCTTTGAATCATTATATACACTAATTGTCATATAAAATGAGGTAGGAAACACTGATTAATCACATTTGTGACTATGCTATATCAGTATATAATCAAATCAGGAGCCTTTTGGGCTAAATTAAGCTATTAGTGCTTTGGCTCTCAAACATATGCATGTTGGTAAACACAATCTCTTATGCATTGTAAGCACTCCATTGTTGAAAATTAGTTGTTGTTTGGCTTTGTATATGAGGTTGCATGGGGCATTCCACAAGATTAAAACAAAGTTAGCTCACTCATTTGAAAACCTTACTAAATCATGTTTTTGGTCTATGCAAGAAAATTTGTGATTGGTTTATATCAAATGGTATCTTGAAATATTAACTTGGATAGCCTGCTTAAGTGATTTTGCTGTCTATATCTGATTAATACTTCTTTATATGCTAGTGTGGCAACTAAATATGTGAATTTTATGTTGTCTTCCTCCTATGAACAGACAATCTGGTTGAATATCTCTTGAGAGATTTTGAATACCAGTTACAAGTTCCTTACATAATGTACCGCAATGCTACAGACGAAATAACCGGAATCTGGTTCTATAATCCTCAGGAATGTGAAAAAGTTGCACATCTTTTCAGTAGGTATTCATTTTCTTCTTTCGTTAAATCTCATGCACAACACTCCTTGATCTGTTTTGGTCTGCAGATTGCAAAGTACATCCTTAGTAGGTTCATCTTAGATATCTTGCTGCTAGAGGTGGGCATTTTTATGCCGGTACTTGAAAACCGATTATATTGGTTTATTTGGTATTCCGTATTCAGTACAAAAACTGGAGTTACTGACGATGTACTAAATAACAATTTGTTGTACCCTAATACGTGGGCCTATTTTAGCATTCACTTCAAGGCCCACTGGAGCCGTTGTGTATCAAGGCTTTCAATCCGACATATAAGCCATAGGGCCTTATCAGTGCTAACCATCTAACCATGTCCACAATGGTCTTGAGGGGTCGCTCTTCGTCGTCAAGAGGTTTGTGCAATAACCCTAGCTAATGGACTGTAGATTGTAGATAAAATTGGAGTATTGCTTTCGCTATTGAAAGTGGATCCTAAGTTGTGCACATGCTCAATGTACTATTCATCTTACGACTTATGAGTTATGATATTTTGCTTCTTAGCATTTTTTCCCAATCTTGAACCAACTGGTTTTCTAAAACCTAGTCAATACTATGCATTTAATGCAGTTTGTTACATATCTTTGGCAAGATCTTCTCATTTATTTAAGCCTCATAAAAATTTACTGATGTTTGGGGACCAATTATGATGTACTAACTCCTAAGATGAAGGTGGGTTGCCCTCTATGGAGACTACATATGATATTTATTATTTAGTTTGGGTATTGTCAGTGTTTTAGAACCGAACTTACGTAAAGATTGTTTGATTCGGGGGGCCTCCAAGACTCAAATCACACAGAGAAAGGCGACAGTGATTTTTATACAGGTTCGGGCCTTCTCCCAGGGAGAATAACAACCCTACTCCTGTGTGTATGTATTGAGTATGCTGGATTACAAGATCAAGAGAAAGACTAGAATGAGGCGTCTTGTGCTTCTGATTTCTCTCTCCTCTCCTTCTGATGATTCCACCTTTTATATAGTATTCAGAGCGTGCTGCTGTTCCTCTAGTCCAAAGGGTGCCTTAATGTTTCAGATAATGGAGCCGTTACTGGAGATTATTGTGGGAGTAGTAACGTTCCCACATCGCGAGGAAGTTATCACCATTATAGGGAGTTGATTCGTGCCATTATTCTAGAGAATAACAGTGTAGTTTACTGCCCATATCTTTAAATATGATGTAGAAGATTCCCTGGTCTACTAGACCCACATGTTTGTGAGCCCCATCGACTAGGGACTGGTCGTAGAAGAGCTTACGATCATAGATTGATCGTAGACGAGCTTACGATCAGGGCATAGTCGTAGAAAGGCTTACAACTATGGATAGTCGTAGAAGGACTTACGACTATGGGGTGGTCGTAGAAGAACTTACGACCTCTAGCTTCTCCCTTATGAATATTAAGGGGTATACTCAAGAACCATATAACGTCATTATTATCCATAATATGAATTACAAATAAATAATTAAATAATGATTATTATATCCTCATCATTTAGCCCCCTAGCTTCGAGTGAAAATAACTTACTTGGGAAATGACGAGGATCTAATAATCCTCATTTTATCTTTTATCTATAATTCTTATTATAAGTAAATATGACGTCATGTGGTCCCTGGGTATACCCCTTAATTTTATAAGGGAGAAGCCTACTAGGTGGTCGTAAGTTCTTCTACGACCACCCCCATAGTCGTAAGTCTTGCTTCGACTACCTTATGGTCGTAAGTTCTTCTACGATCACTACCCAGTCGTAAGATATTCTACGATTACCTCATAGTCGTAAGTCTTGCTACGACTATCTTATGGTCGTAAGTTCTTCTACGACTGTGGTCATCGACCACCTTATGATCAATAAAACCTACGAGGCAAGTGGGTCCAATTGATTAAGGAATCTAAACAGTCAATATACACTGTTATTATGCGAAGTAATAACATGCATTACCCCATTGTCTCTGACAAGTAAGCGCGAGCGGCGTGAAGGAGTTACGGCCGATGATTCTTGCAAGCGTCGCCCATTCTTGGATTTGATGAGGCGTCTCTTCAGCAGGGGAAAACGGCTATTCCTTACGGCTATATAAAGACAACGGTCAGAGAGGAAAAGAGACAAGGCAATCGAGGCGTATACACACGCTATCGAGGGCTATCAGGAAGACAAGTGTAACATCCCAATTTTCCGAGCTTTAAAAATCCTTTGAATAGTTGGTAGAGAGAAAATTCACCATTTGGATTTATTTGAATTAATTCAAAAGCTTAATATTGGACTTTGAGTAACAAAATAATTTAATATGACTAAAGTCAACATGAACAATGGCCAAAACTATTTTATTTGGATTCTTTGTGCTTGGATATATTTTCTAGAATTTTCTAGAATTTTTCCAAGTTCATTTGCTAATTTCTATTGCCATTTGGAATTTCTGGTATTTTCTAAAATGGAAAAGCTATTTAAAATCTCCAAATAGTCCTTGGGCCTAAACCCACTCCTTCTCCGTCGGCCCAAAGATGTGTAGCCCACGCACGTCGCGCCCTTTGACAGTGAACCCCACCAGTTAGTCCCTCCCTCTCTCTCTCTCTCTCTCTCTCTCTCTCCACGCGCTCTGCTCATCTTCCACCGTTCGATCAGGTTTGGACGGTCCGATGGCGTTGTGCCGTCCGGCCGGTCCGAACGTCACCGTGTTTGTGAGCCGTCCGATCAGGATTGGACGGCCAGATCCTCGCTCGCGCGCGCGCACGCGCCTCACCCGCGCCTTTTTCCACTCGTGCTCGCCCGAGCCTCAGCCGCTGTCAAGTGGGCCCCACCCCCGTTCTGTTCTTCGTCTCCGAAAACGTTGCGGAGTTTGTTTGCGCCGCCGCGCGGCCGTTTGGGCGTCCGTGCCCTAGACGCTCCTGGGCCACCGCCTATATAAGGGAAGCAAGCCCTCGCCCTCCGCTTCCTTTCCACCGCTGCCTCCTCGTTAGTGCCTAACCCTAGCCGCCGCAGGAGCCGTAGATCCAATCTCCGCCACCGCCTACTCCGACGAGCAATTCCGCCGCACCCGAAGCCGCCGGAGCCTCGACGCCCGCACCGTCGACATCGCGCAAACGAGAGGAACCCCGGGGACACCTTCGTTTCGTCGGAGGAGCCCTCTAACGCCGCCGCCGTCAAGCCCGAAGCTTCGCCGCCGCTTCTACCTCGCCGCCGGCCACCTCGATCGTCCTTGAGCACCAGTGAGCACACCCTCGAGATCCCTGCGTCACCCTCTACCTCCCTGTACCACTCATCGCCGTCAACTCGCCGCCGTTCACCGGAACCCTTGGTTCCCATGCGCCGCCGCCCTCGCCGCCGTCCACATCACCCTCCACCTCAACGCTCCCGCCTCTGTGGCGCGTGCGTGTCAGCCACGTAGGCGCCGTGTCAGCGCCACGTGCGCGGTTGCTCCACCTCAGCCCCGACCCAGATCTAGAGGCTCGGTGGACTTGGTCCACCGTGAGCCGTGTCACTGACGTGTGGGTCCCACACGTCAGGTTTTTCTTTTTATTTATCTTTTTTAAAATCCCTCACGACGCCAAAGAATGCGCAATAATCCGGGTTTTCTTTTAAAGAATAATTCGAAATTGAAGAAATCAATTTCTAGGGTTTTCTTTAGATTCAAACTTCCAAACCTCATAACTTTTGCATCCTAACTATAAATCAGCCCATTCAAATTTCTAAATTCCTATAAATTCAAGATCTATTTAATGGAGATTTTTATTTATTTTTTTGGAGTTGTTTTGCCTCTGTTATTTTTTTTTGTTTGCTTCGTTTGCGAGTAGACTTCGACGCTTCAGGAAGATTTGAAGGAGAAGGAACACATCAAGACCAAGATCAATTCCTAGATCTATTCCAAGGCAAGTCATGCTTTGACCATGTTGAAATCCCAGTTTTCTAAATATTATTTTAATTCAAAGTAATTATTTAAATGCTTTTGGGATTAGCTATTAAATCCAATCTGTTATGCCTTCCTTGTGTAACTTGTTATGCCTTGATCCTTTGTCACCCTAGTTGATATTTAGTTGGTAAATATTATAGCACCAACGTGGGTTGGTTAGTGCGATTAGATTGCTTAGCCATGCCACGAATCACCTATTTATGTAAAGTGCAATTATTAACTTGACTAAGTGGCTATGTAATTTTGTAATAATCTGTGTGCACTATGTGTCTTTATGGCATGTGTTGCACTTATTTCAACTGGGTGGGAAAAAGGTTTAGACTGAGGCAAGTGGAAGGAACTGTGTGATATGGTGGCTATGTGATATGGGAAATATGACTCTGTGTGACAAATTAATCTGTGTGCCGTAGTTAGAATTTGGAAGTCTTGCCTCGGTCACTTAAGGACTGAACTTTGTGTGCCATTGAACTGAGCCCTCCTGTACGACCACGTGCATGTTATGGGACGGGCCTAGCATAGTAAGATATGAATTCTTGGCATTGTTGCTCAGGTGGTAGGTTAGGCTATGTGAATAGGGTGGAGGTGTGTGCTACCATGTAGTCGCATCGCGGGACGGTTCGCCGCTTCCCTGTCCAACGGTGTGTGTTGTACCATACACTGTGTATGGTTTGGTATAACATAAGCACATTGGGAGCATCTATGTTAAGATGAAGTTTCTGAAATGCTTTGTTACGATTAGTGCTTGCAACACTGGTTGTATCTTGTGGGTAAAGTGTACAAACTCTGCAGAGTGTAAACAATCTATTCGAATAGCCGCGTCCTCGGTTATGGACAATGCTCGGGATTTCACACGAGGGTAGATCTTTAAAGCTGTGTGGGAAGGGAGTCTGTGTGATCTAAATCATATGGCTATGTGAACAATCTGCTTTAAGTGTGTGTGTCTTTGTGAAATCAAGCTATTAAAATTATTATTATTGCCTATTTGTTTTACTCGCTTTCAATCTATTATTGTATTCAATTGCAAATGTTGCATTTCGCAAAAGAACCACAAAAGGCCATTCCTTGTAATAAGCTTGCATGTATATCGCATTTATTGGTGTGACTTGCAGTACGAGTGTGTACTCACGCTTGCTTTAAAATAAATCAAGTAAGAGGAGGAGTCTTCACCAAACATTCGAGGAGGAGTATATCGAAGGTGCTCGATCGTGAGGTCTTGATCCCAGTCGATTGCCTGTGGTGAATCGATGGGATGCCGCTACCGTTTCTGTTTCCGTTGCTTTATTTCTCTGTTAGCCCTGTGTGGCTTAATAATTGTAAACTCGACCATAAGGTCAAACCATTATTTATTAATCAAACTATTTGTTTATGTTACTATTCGCTTGTGTGGATCAATACTCATCTTTGTTGATACTGTGTGCACTAGCGTGATCCTGGACTAGTACATGAAACACAGAGGGTCCAAAATTGTAATTTTGGGTCCCGACAACAAGTACTATCATCTGTAATAATCTTAGTTTTTCTCCTGATTGTTCAAAATAACTCAATACCATACACACACAGGAGTAGGGTTGTTATTCTCTCCGGAGAAGGCCTGAACCTGTATAAAAATACCTGTGTCAATCTCTCTACGTGATTCTATTCTAGGAGACCCCCCGAATCAAACAATCTTTACGTAAGATCGGTTCTAAAACACCGATAGGAAAGGAGCAATAGATAATCTTATGACTAGTAGATGGTCGTAGAATGGTGGTCGAAGGAAAAACTCTTCGACCGGTGTTTCATTTGACCAGAAATTAACTTGATCAAGAAGGTTGTAAAAAGTCTTACGACTTATAAGGTGGTCGTAGGAGATCTTACGATCACCCAGTAGTCGTAGTACTATAGTCGGAAGCAAATCCTTTCTGATTGCTGTTACATTTGACCAAAAAAAGACTTGGTCAAGAAGGTAATTTCACTTGAGGTGTAAAGACAAACTCGGTTTTCTCGAGTAGACAAATTTAAGAATATCAATCGACTCTCACAGACCTATCTGTTGGGGCGGTTCCCGAAGCGATGGCAACCGTTAGGTCGCCACGTCTTTAACTCAGGCGTGCAGTTATAAATACTTACCGTGGGTGAGACTTAGGTTTTTTACCTTTCCCCAAATCACTCCCATTGTTCATCAAGTTCTTGCACTCTCTGTCGCCGATCAAATCGAACGTTCTCCTAAGATCTTTCCAAATCCAAATCTCCGACCCTTGAGAGAGATGGCAAGAGCCACTTCCCAGTGGGCCGAATCGGAGATGGATGTGACCAAGATCAAAGCTTTGGTCACCGCTGAGAAGATCCCGAAGAGTCAGTTCGTGAAATGGATCGAGGCTGCTGGGCAACATTGGTCGTCGGGGGAGATCGGGAAAATCCCTGTCTTCTAGGCATTCTGTGAGTATGGTCTTCGATTGCCTGCTCACCCTTTCCTCACTCTTGTACTCAAACACTTCGGTGTGGAGTTGGTGAACCTTGTTCCTAATTCCATCACGATGTTGGGCGTATTCGTGTACTTGTGCAAGGCCTACGTGGGGATTTCGGCCGACTTGGAGTTGTTCCAGTACATCTATAGAATGACCAAACTGGCTGGAATCGCTGGTAGTTGTAGTCTGAAGCTCCACGTCGGGAAGTCGAAGGAATAAGGAATACATTCAGATGTACACCCTGTCGTCGTGGCCAGGATGGAAGAAGATGTGGTTCTATTGGGACATGACCAATGAGGACAACCCCTCCTTCGTCGGAAAGCTAGCTGAGAAGATTTCTTCTTGGGATTCGACTCACAAGGATCTCGGTCGGATCGCCCCCTTCATTCAAGCCATCAAATACTTGAAGGAAGAGGGGCTCACTGGATGGCACGTGGTGAAGGATTTCATCACGTGCCGCATTATCCCTCTGAAGAAGAGGGCTCATCCCATGTGGAGGTATTTGGGGCCGCAAGACCTGACCAGAGACTACGAGGAGGGTAAGTAAACTCGTAGTGTTAGCCTTCTTTCTGTTAATTTTAGACTTGGCTTATTGAAAGTTTACTTGCTTCTGCAGACCTCTCACAAGAGGAGATTGACGCTCGAGTCAAGCTCATTTGCGAGAAGTCCCCACCACCGAACGTGGTGGCTCCTCAAATCTTGGCGGTCCTGCCCGCAGAGGACAAGATGGAGCGCCTAAAGGTAATCAAGAATTGATTTCATCTTTAGGAACTTGTAGTCATAGAAGAACTTACGACTAGGTATTAGTCGTAGAAAATCTTACCACCAGGGGGTTGTCGTAGAAAAACTTACGACACGATGATGGTCATAGAAAGATTTACGACTGCTTTGTAATATCTCTCTTTCTGATTTCTGCAGAAAGTAGGCATGGAAAACCGTCGGGACGATGAAGAAGTCGTACCGATGGTTGTTGGCGCGGTAGCGGAGCAAGTTGATACCCCTCCAGCCAAAAAGCGTCTTCTCGTGCAAGTCACCGACAAGGGAGGCGCAAGTTCGAGCACTTCTGTTTCAACCGCGCCCTTTGCGAAATTTGCTGTGGACATGGCCGCCGCAGAAGAGGCAAGGGCGATCGAAGAGAACATCAATGCGCTCAAGCCCAGAGCCCCTAAGATCAAGGTACCCTTTTATTATGACAATGAGACTTTCGGAGTTTCTACCTCTCGTGGCTTTGTCAAGTGACTAGAAAAGGAGAATTGGAAGAGTTTTATGTCGTTTGTGAAGGAAACTGCTACACCAGCAGTGCCCGTGGTCGAGGGCAGTGCTGCTCTTGAGGTGTTCGAGACAAGTCTCGACCATCCGGAGAGCCAGGAGGCTCAAGGAGCGGTGGTGCTCGTTCAAGACCCACGACCAGACGTGGTCGTGGCCATTCCTCAACTCGAGTCTCGACCAGACGTGGTTGAGAAGAAGTCGAAGAAAGCTTCCCTAGGGAAGGTTTCTTCCAAATTCAAGATCAAATGTGGCATACAAAGGTATGTAGAAAGATAAAAGTGTAAGAACAATATTTACTTTTTGCTTTTTACCATCTAACGTGTTTCCCTTTTTATGATCTTAGCCAAACTCCTTTAGCCATCAAGGATGTTCCTGTCGAGGAACCCACTGCCATCTCTCCGGCAGTCGGAGAAATGATAGTGGCGGTGGTCGAAGGGTTGTCTACCGTCCAAGTGGTGGAAGGTGTCGTTATCGCCGATGCAACTATGACCACAGGAGTGGTCGTAGAGGCCGAGGTGAAGACAAAGTATGATGCTGCGGAGGCATCAACCCAAGGCCATCGCGCCGAGAAGGAAGTCGTCGTAAATGTTCCTCCCGGTCCTCAAGGAGGAGCTAGCGTCACCGAGTCAGAAGATGAAGAATATGCCAACTTCTCTTTAGAATTCTTCGGCCCATCTTCCGTCGTGGGATCTTTTGCCTTCAGAACTCATGCTCGGGTTCCTCACCCAAATGACATTCCTAACAGAGGGGATGTCTTCGACGACGAGCGTCTCAAAAAGGTGTGGTGGGACCGAGTTCAGGGGATTGACGAGCTGAAGAACCCTACGAGGGTATTATCTTCGTTCGCTCAAACGACCGTGAATGTAAGCATCTATCGTTCGGTATTCACATACATGTCTTTTCTTGCTTCTTACTGTCTTTCTTCATGCAGAAAGCTTTGGAGAAATTGTTACTGTTGTTGAGTACAATAGACAACTTGTTCAGCTGCGACAGGAGAAGGCGGTACTCTGCGAGTAGGCAGAGAGATGGTAAGTAACTTGTATTCGTAGTCATTTTTTGTTTCGACCACTTATACAGTGCTTACGGGGATTGTCGTAGAAGATCTTATGACTAGATACTGGTCATAGGAAAACTTACGACCAAGTACTGTCGTAGAAAAACTTACAACAAGAATCTGATCGTAGGAGGACTTACGACCAGGGTGTTGTCGTAGAAAAACTTACGACAAGATTTCGGTCGTAGAAGAACTTACGACCGCTTGTTTTATACTGATGTCTACTCTTTTCCTCTATAGGTTCAAAAGCGACGAGAAGTCCTTAGTTGATCCGCTTGACTTTGAGAAAGCCGAGATGAAAAAGCTAAGTAAGAAGAATGAAGACCTCCTGAATAAGCTTCAGGAGGCAAACTCTGCAATCCAAAGGTTGCAGGGATAAATAAACGGTAAGTGCTGAACTTAAAACCACTTACAACCTTCCTTTCTTTTTCTAACTCTTATTCTTTTCAAAAAAAGAGGTCGAAGTGGGGAACTCGAAACTGAGGTCAAAGAAAAGACCTTAGTTCTTCACAAAATTACCTGCATCGCCAAAGAAAAAGATTAAGAGGTTCAATCGTGGGAGGAGCGCTATCTAAAGAACACTGCCTCTCACCACGAGGAAGTCAAGAAGTTGGATTCTCAACTAGCTGGTAAGTAAATCTTTACCTGTAATTAGTTTTATTTTTCTTTCGAGGTCATTTTATCTGACTGGCCTTATTCTTTTCAAAGCAAGCAGTCGAAATAAAATGACTCCGTGAGGCTTCCACTCGTAATCAGGAGGAGATGAAGTTCTTGAAGGTCAACCTCCAAGACAACAGTTCTCTTCTGAACAATGTACTCAGTGGGCTTCATGCTAAGGGGATCACTCCTCGTGAAGACACGATGATTGCCCACTCGAGTGCCATTGGTGATCAAGTCGAAACTTTGCAAGAGTTGGTGACCACTCTGAAGATGAACCAAGCTGATTTGATAAAGGAAGCGGTCAAAGAGGGAATAAGTTTTGTTTTGGCAAAATTTAAAGCTCATGACCCCAACCTTAATCTGCAACCCATCAAAGACGACTTCGACTAGGTAAATAGTGTAAAATGGGTCTTCTTAAAAAGAGAGGTTTATATAACTTGTAGTTTTTCGATCTCGAGTGTCTCGCACTGGTCGAAAGTGTAGGAACAAGTCGACACTAGGAAGTTTCTTCTAGTGGGTAGGACCACATGTAGAAAGGAAAGGCTTCGACTAGGTGATGTTACCTTCTTCGACCAGTTTAATCAAACCAAGAATGATCAACTTGAGTTAAACAAACGTCTGGAGTACCTTAAAAATTCGTTCAACTTATTCCAGTGCACTCGATAGGTTCGCTCTGGTAGCAAGAGTTAGAAACAGGACGACGCTAGGAAGTTCCTTCTAGTGGGAAGGACCACTTGTAGAGAGGAAAGTCTTCGACTAGGTGTTATCTCTTCCTCCAACCAGTTGAAACAAAACAAGTTTACCAAAAGTAGTCGAGCAAATTAGAAAAGTATACTCTGCTTAGTTTATTTTTCAAAAGTGAATGAAGAAATAATCTAAGATACTAAGAGTTGGCTTTAGACTGAACCACGTGCAGAAAGGAAAGGCTTTGACTAGGTGATATCACCATCCTTTCGACCAGTGTAAAGAAAGTTTGGGTACTGGTTGTAGAAGCACTTACGACCAGGTAATGATCGAAAAATTATCAAAGCGCTTGACAAGCTGGTCGAAGACTCAAGTTTTGATTCCCTGCATTATTTGGTCATTCGCTCTTTTGACTGCCCCACTACTTTGGGGATGGGTAACAGTGGCGTAACATAACTTGGTACCCAACTCGTAGCAAAATTCTTGGAATTTGCGCTCGAAAATTGTTTATCATTATCTGTTATTATTCGACTTGGGACCCCAAACCGAGTGATCACGCTTCTCATCATAAACCATTTTGCCACTTCTGTTGTTATCCCAGTCACAGGTTTGGCTTCGATCCATTTTGTGAATGTATCAATAGCCAGAAAAAGGAACTCAAAGCCTCTTGGAGCTTTTGGGAACAATCCTAGGATATCGAGACACCAGGTTGCAAAAGGCCAAGATATAGGAATTGTTTGCAATGCCTAAACCGGTTGGTGTATTTGCCTGCTATGAAACTGGCATTGTACACATTTTTTAACCAACTCTTTGGCATCGTAGAGAGCCGTTGGCCAGTAAAATCCTTATCGAAAGGCTTTTCCGACCAGCATTCTGTAGGAAGCATGAGTTCCACAGATGCCCCCGTGTGTGTCATAAAGGAGGTTTAGTCCTTCTCTCTACGATATGCATCATATGAGTACCCCTTGAGTGCCTTGTTTATAGAGGACTCCTTCGACCAAAGTATACATTTTGGCCTTTCGGGATAAGCGATCCACCACGAGGTCATCGTCGGGTATGGTACCCGCCTGAAGATACTCATAGATGGGATTTATCTATGTATCCTCGTATTCTAGAGAGGCTATCTCAATAGGAGGTGTCTCTAGTGTTTCAACCAGGGACAGCTTCTGGAGCTGTTCCAGGAAGACTCCTTTTGGTACTTGTGATTGGGAAGAAGCTATTCGAGCAAGCTGGTCTGTGAGGAAATTATCCTTTCGAGGGATGAATTGTTCCTCAAAACCGAAAAAAATGCTTTTCAAGCTTTCTAACCTTCGATAAGTACCGAGACATTGTCGGATTAGAGCACTGGTACTTTTTTCTGACTTGATTCACAACTAGTTGAGAGTGTCCTCTCACGAGTAGTCGTCGAATCACGAGCGCTTTCGCAGCTCATATGCCAGCCAGCAAACCTTCGTATTCTGCCACGTTGTTAGTGGCCTGAAAGTTTAATTGAATGGCATTCTTTAAAGTCTCTTCATTAGGAGATTCCAAGACCACCCCAACCCCCGAGCCACTTAAAGTAAGCGACCCATCAAAGTACATCGTCCACTGGTCGTGGGTATCGTACTGGGGATCCTGAACAGGTCCAAGATTTGTCAATTCGGCGATAAATGTAACAACCCAAAATTTGAAATTTAGTTGAAAATTAAAACTAAATTAATTTTGTGGTTTTTCTGAAATTTTAAAAGCTTTCCCCTTAATTGTTTAAAGCCAAAATAAATTTATGTGCATAAACTATTACCAATTTTAAGTTGAAAATATTTTATTTAAGTCCAAAATAACTCTAGGAATTTTTGTGAATTTTTCTAGAATTTTTGGAGTTTATTTGCTATTTTCTAAAGTCTTTTTGAATTAATCGGATTATTTAAATTAACAAAACAATTTAAAATCCTAAAACTACCTTTGGGCCAAAACCTTTACTGTTTGGCCCAATTCCCTTTACATTTCAGCCCAAACCGGCCCGCGCTGCACCCCCGCTCTCTCATCCCCGGTCCCACTTGTCATTCACCCTTCACCCGCGCGCCCGCGCGTTAAAACCCATCAATGCTTGTCAACCTTTGGATCAAGAACCAACAGCCTGATCTCGTGTGACCTCTGAATGGTCCGAATGGCCCAACGCACGTGAGCTGTCCGATCTAAAATGGACGACCAAGATTCATTGTAACCTCTGGACAGTTCGAATGGCCCACTCATTGTGGACCGTTAGATCTAAATCAAATGGCCACCGCAGCGCCCGTTCCTTTTTCCTTTCTTTTCTTTCACTACCTTGTGGGCCTGCCTACTTCTTCTTCCCCGTTGTCTTCTCCGCACGATCAAGCCTCGCCGCCATTGTTGCAAGCTTGAAGCTCCGCAACGGCCATTCCCCAACTGCCCCGCTTCTTGAGCGTGCGTGCGCACGACCTGCGCCCACCTCCGCCACGACACCCACCCTCTTTCCCTCTTCTCCGCGTCGGTTCGCCCATGTTCCACAACCGCCACCGCACACGATCTCCACGTCGCCTCGCCGTCCCGGTGCCCCTCGGCCCCTATAAAAGGATGCCCCAGGTGCGCCTTCCTCCTCACAACCCAACACCACCATCCATTGCTCTTCTCCTCTCCCCTAGCGCCCCAATTCGAAGCTTCTTCGCCACCGGCCAAGTGTGCTTCAAGCTTCGATTCTTCCGCCGTCAAGCCCTCTCAGCCTCGTCGTCCACACCATCGTCATCGTCGAGTCGTTGCGAAGCCGGTGCTCCCACTCACTTCACCGGAGGACTCCCGGAGCCCCATCTTCACCGGGGCCGCAAAGACGTTGCCGCCAAACCTTGCTGCCGACGACCAAACCACCACACTCCTCCACCGAAAGGTAGCGCATCAGGATCCCTGTGTCTCCCTGTCTCTTTTGGTACCATCCACACCCCTCGCCTCGGCATAAACCAGCGGCGAGCTGGCCACCGGTTGTGTGCCATCATCGGGCCTACGTGACCAATCCACGTCGGCACCACGTTGACGCCACGCAAGCGCTAATCAAATGTGGCTACCTACGTGGTGCCACATCAACCCAGCCCTCCAGAGCCAAAACCCATCGGACTTAGTTCATGTGGACCGTGTCTATAACACATGGGTCCCACATGTCAACCTCAGTCGCTTTTCTTTTAATTCCAAAATTCTGAGGGCTGACGTCATCCTTGCACAGTAATTGGAGTTTCCTTTAGAAAAATAATTCGGGAAAATCATTTAAATTCAGATCTAGGGTTAAAACTTCCAAAACCCATATCTTTTGCATCCAAACTTCGATTTGGGTGTCTCAAATTTCTAAATTTGTATAAAATCAATATCTATCTAACTAAAAATTAAATTATTTGATTTGGAGCTAATTTGATTTGTCTTTTTGAATTTATTTAAATTTTAATTGAATTTGTCATATTTTTGCGTATAGACATCGACGACTCCAGAGAGTGCGATCCTTCAGAGGATTTAGAGTACCAAGACATCAGCGAAGGCAAGTTATACCATTGACCATGTTGGTCCCAGTATTTTAAAGTTATTTAAATTATGTTTTTAATTATTATTGTATGCATACTTTTATTCAATTATTTTACTTCCCTGTTTAAATACTTAGCTATGCCAATTCTTTTTGTATAGCCAATTTAAATATTGATTATCATGTTCTTGTCACCATTATATAAAATAATATTGAGAATAATCATATGCTTAGCCAATGCTTAGATCATAATTGTGATTTTCGGAGGATTTAGCCAAATCATTTCAAACTGATTTAAATTTGAATCTATGGTATTGTTTTACCATAGAAAGATTATAAAGGTGGTTTTATGTAAAATAAAATCAAAATGGGTTTGGACTTGGGCGAAATGGATGAATGGTGGGTGCAGGTTTATGCACGGGCTTAATCTGGTTAGGTTTAAGGCCCAGGGTTTATTTTGGAAGACGCCTAAGTCAATTAAGGACCGGCCTTTGAGCGTTCCTTTGCTATGCCTTATCGTACCACCACATGTCCTATGTGGGCAGGATTTGGTTAAATAATTTGTGATGTCTTAGTGTTATTTGTGCCATATTGTTGTGTGGGTGTTGGTTAGACAGTAGTCCCACCTGACGCAAGAGGGGACTTCCGGAGGACGGTTAGTCCAATGGAAGTGAAACCTTAGAGGGCATAAATACATTAAGATAGAGCATTGTAAAGGCCTCATGATAATTGCTCAGTCACACGCCTTCGGAAGCGTGTAGTGACCGACAATAAGAGCAAATTATCTCGTGTGGGTAAAGCTGTACAAACTCTGCAGAGTAGAAAACTACTCGAATAGCTTCGTCCGCGGTCATGGACCTGCTAGCAAAGCCACTTTAAGTTAGACTTTATTTTTGGTTTTAAAAATGATTAAATGATTTTAGGATGGTTAATCCTTGTGGTAAAATTGGGCGGTTAGCTATGTGATAGGAGGGTATCCTTCACCATTCAATCATGGAGGTTATCCACTACACAACTGTCATTTTAAAATCTGATTTTAGATATAGTATAAAAATGGCTTTGGAAATTAATATGAGTATTTAAACTGAAAATGCTGCTTTATGCAAAATAAACCCTTCCAGTTTCATTTGATTACTTTATGCATGCATCATAATTCAATATTGGGTGTAACTTGCGAGCACGGAAGTTGTGCTCACTCTTGCTGAATAATCTGTATTCAGGAGAAGACTTCTATCAGGACGGTGAGGACAAGCGCTAGGCTCGCCCCGGATGATTACTGTGGCGGTGTGTGGCCTACTACTACTGCTTTTGCTTCCGTTGTGTTATTTATTTATTTGGCCTTAGGCCCAATTTGTATTAAACTCTGATTTATTATTAATAGAATGCGTGATATGTTTGTGATATCATTTTTGTATGACTGTGTACACTAGAAATCCTGGACTAGTGTATGAACACAGAGGATTCGGGATCCTTCGTTCCCAGGTTCGACAATAAAGTCTATCAAGATCTGGGATTTAATGGTTGTTCAAGACAAGAAATGGAGGTCGAACTCCCCAAGTTCTACTGACCATTTTGACATGCGTCCCGCTGCTTCCCTATTCTAGAGGATCATTCCCAAGGAAAACTTAGACGGCACAATTATCTTGTACGCCTGAAAATAATGTCGTGGTTTACTCGAAGACATGAGGAGGGTATATAGAAGCTTTTGGACCTGAGGGTAACGCTCGTTAGGCCCATGCAAAACTTCACTTACATAGTAAACTGGTCGTTGGACATTTTCACGCTCTACGACTAGTACTGCGCTCAGTGCCTGTGGCGTGGCAGCTAGATAAATTAAGAGTGTCTCTTTTGGTTTCGGAGAAACCAAAACAGGAGCAATCATAATATATCTCTAGACATCTTCAAAGGCAGCGTTTGCCTCTTCCGACCACTCGAAACCCTCGTGCTTCCTTAGAAGTTTGAAGAAAGGTAGTCCTTTTTCTCCCAGTCATGTGATGAAACGACTTAAAGCCGCCATGCATCCTGTGAGTTCCTGGACTTCTTTCTTCGTGGTTGGAGGGCGCATTTGCGCAATGACCTTTATCGTTTCGGGGTTTGCTTCGATCCCTCGTACAGAGACCAGGAACCCAAGCAATTTTCCCGAAGAGACTCCAAACACACACATCTCAGGATTGAGTTTCAGGCGGTGTTTTCTGAGGTTGTCGAATGTCTCCTGCAAGTCTGAAATATGATTAAGCCGCTTGATGCTTTTTACGACTAGATCGTCAACAAAGGCTTCCAAATTTTGGCCTAGTTGAGGTGAAAAAGTTGATTGCATTAAGCGTTGAAAAGAAGCTCTAGCATTTTTTAGACCAAATGGCATTTTGACATAACAAAATGGTCTAAATTGAGTAATAAATACGGTCTTTTCTTCATCTCCTAGACACATATTAATCTGATGGTAGCCAGAATATGCGTCTAGAAAACTTAATGTTTCGCAACCAATAGTAGAATCAACCAACTGATCGATGTGAGGTAAAGGGAAATCATCTTTTGGACAAGCTTTATTAAGATCAGTGAAGTCTACACACATTCGTCACTTGCCATTAGACTCCCTAACCATTACAGGGTTGGCCAACCACTCTGGGTGGTTTACTTCTCTTATAAAGCCTGCTTTGAGTAGCTTGTCCAATTCTGACCTTATAGCATCTCGTCGATCAGGGGCAAATCCCCGTAATTTTTATTTTACAGGTACTTTGTCAGGCCGTAGAGCTAGCCTACGCTCGATCATTTCCCTGGGGACTCTGGGCATGTCGGATGCTTGCCACGCGAAGACATCTACGTTTTCCCAGAGGAAAGCGACGAGGGCGTCTTCCAATTTGGGGTCGAAAGTATCCCTGATGCGAACAGTCTTCGAGGGCTCCTCTGGATTCAAAGAAACCTCCTTGATCTGGTCGTTCGGCTTAGGTGCAGCTTTAGGCCTCGACTGCTTGGTCGAAGGCTGCCCTTTGTTTTCTTCTCAAGCTGGTATCTGGCCAACCACCTCGAGGGACCGACGGACACACGTGTGCGCCATCTTTTTGTCACAATGAATTGTGATCACTCCTTTGGGACCTGGCATTTTAAGGCATTGATACCCATAATGAGTAGCGATTAAGAATTTTGCCAAAGTTGGTCGTCCGAGTATGGCGTTATATGCCGTATCAAAATTGACCATATCAAAGGAGATCATATCTGTCCTGAAATTACTTGGAGAACCAAATGTTAAAGGAAGAGAAACTTGGCCAATAGGTTCGGCCGAAAACCTCTGTACAATACCATAAAAAGTGTATCGTACCGGTCTTACCTTGGTCCTGGGTACTTGTATCTCATCCAGGGTACTCGTAAACAGAATGTTTAACGAGCTACAACCATTAATCAACACTCAATTTACTCGACGATTATTGATGGTGGGCTCGACCACGATCGAAAAATGACCTGATCGAGAGGAAGGGATCAGGCAGTCACCCTTCTCGAAGGAGATGGTGACTTCCGACCACTTCGGCAATTTATTGACAAGAGGAGGGTCAATGGAGTTTACCTCGCATTCGACAGCCTTAAGCTGTCGTTTTGACTCGTATGCCGATGATCCAGGATATGCTCGATGGTGTGCTCGGGATCTTGGAATGGCATCTCCTCGTTGTCGTCTGACTGCGTACAACCACTGGCTTATCCTACCTCTTCAAGGGTAGGAAGTTGTCCTTTGCCATTGTAGTAGTCCTTGAGTTTTCATTGGAAAACTCGGCAGTTGCGAAGGTCATGGCCTTCCTTTTTATGGAAAGGACACCACCTAGGCTTGTCATTCTTCCGCTCGGGGCACTTACCTTTGCCTTGATCAGAGTATGGCTTGGAGCCTTGAGGATTTTATCGCTCAAGGCCAAGACCTCCTTAGAACTATTGGTTTGAAGCTTTTGGCCTTTTGCCATGTTCTTGGATTTCTTAGCCTTCTTATTCTTCTTTTTACCACTTTCGCTCACCTCTTGAGAAACTTTATCTTCTTGATTAATAGTATTGTTCCACTCGACCGCTTCAGCGGCGGTAGCATATCGATCGGCCATCTCGAAGAGTTCAGCAATAGTGGCCGGAGGATTTAAGGCGATATCCTCCGTGATCCTCCTACTACGGACTCCCTGCTTGAAAGCTTTGATGACAGAAGAATCAGAAACCTCAGGAATGGAATTTCAAACCTGACTGAAGCGTCGAATGAACTGGCGCAGAGTTTTGTGGTCGTTCTGTCTCATCCTGTGCAGGTCGTCCTCCTTCCTAGGGCGATAATATGTGCCTTGGAAATTCGCCAGTAGGAGGTCGCAAAGATGCTGCCATGAATAAATCGACTCGAGTGGCTAATTTAACAACCACGATCGAGCAGATCCTTCGAGCACAGTAGGAAGGTATTTTGCAATTACATGCTCTCCTCCTGCTGCTACTCGGACAGTAGTTGTGTAGATCTGGAGAAATTCAATGGAGTTTTGAGATCCATCAAACTTCTCCATGTTCACTAGTTGAAACTGAGGCGGCCAGCGAACTGCTCGGAGGTCGGGTGAGAAAGCCCGACATCTAGTAATGACTTCTTGACACCTTCTTTACAGAAAAGAAGGATTGACATCACCAGATGATCGTACACGCCGGTACTTGGTCATAGGTGGACCCGACCTGTGGTACGTCTCACCCTTACGAGGGAAATACTCCTCGTATTCCATTTGTTGTCGCAAATTTCTGGGTTGGAGTGGTGAACGATCACCTCTCTTGGGAACTTGTTGGTTTTTAGGCGTCCGAGGAACTCTCCTTCGTCTGGGGCGAAGATCAGGAGAGCGTCGTGATCGGTCATCATGGCGATCTCCATGCGGTGAGTTTTTCGAACGACTAGAAGCAGATGAGGTCGTACCGCCATGACTTCTAGGTTGATGTCGGCGAGGGTGCTCAAGCTTGGCCATCGTGCTTCGAAGCCTTTGTGCGATTTCTTCAGCAAAGAGGTCATAGACAGGCGTTCGAGTAAGTTCTCTAGATAGGTTCTCGAGAAGATCATTGATGCGATGGAGTTCTTGAGCTTCCTCCGACTGATAGTGAATGCACCCAGACAGATTTTTTTGAGCTGCGATTCTTCTTCGTCGGGTTGCCTCAGGAACGTCCATACCTGAGCCTTAAGCTTGCCTTTGTGGAGTACGAGTATTTCGAGAATCTCCTTCACACTCATCAGAGTGTTGATTCTGTTCATCACCAGAGGTGTCCTCGTCATTGCCACGAGGGGTCGCAGCGTGTGATCGTTGGGGAACATCCTTAATCCTGTCTCTAGGAGAGCGATCGTCACCTGAGGGAAGGAAGAATACCTCCCGTTGATGATCTCCACCTGCGCTTGAGGCCTCCTCACTTGAGAGACACTGTCTGGTGACTTGGAGCAAACCCCTCCCCCCTCCCCGGAAGGGGAATTCCGGGTAATAACCGTCTCCGTCCACAAGTGAGCCCTGCGATGGGATGGTCGAACCTGCAGGAAAAGCATGTTTGACCCCATCATTTGTGGGGCTAACCTGGGAGAGACGACCACCAGGTGCTGATGAAGCTCCAGAATGATTGCCTCCAGGGCTTGTCGTGCCAGGTCGGACTGTCTTAGATGGACTTGAACACTTGGCGGGGGAACCCTCGCCATGCTCTGAGCCTGTCTTGGTACAGTCCTGATTGTAATTGGATTGACCCTTGCCCTCTGAGGAAACTGGTTCCTCATCTGGACGTAATGTTGTGGGGGATAAGGATCCCTCCTCAACTTCATCGGTGGTATGATCTCTTGGAGAACGATCTCTGGAGGTGACATTACCATCAGATGATGCAATACTCGGCTCGTAGTCGAAATCAACATCCATGTCGATATCTGCATAATCGTCCAAGTCGAACCAGTTCTCCTCGTTCCACTCTCCTGTCATGAGAGCATTATAGTTGGAAAAGAGCAAAGAAAGCTGGTGACTCGAAGATCCCCACGGTCGGTGCCAACTGTCGGTGTTTTAGAACCGAACTTACGTAAAGATTGTTTGATTCGGGGGGTCTCCAAGACTCAAATCACGCAGAGAGAGGCGACACTGGGATTTTTATAGAGGTTCGGGCCTTCTCCCAGGGAGAATAACAACCCTACTCCTGTGTGTATGTATTGAGTATGTTGGATTACAACTTTAAGAGAAAGACTAGAATGTGGCATCTTGTGCTTCTGATTCCTCTCTCCTATCCTTCTGATGATTCCGCCTTTTATACAATACTCGGAGCGTGCTGCTGTTTCTCTAGTCTAAAGGGTGCCTTAATACTTCAAATAATGGAGCCGTTACTGGAGATTATTGTGGGAGTAGTAACGTTCCCACGTCGCGAGGCAGTTATCACCATGACAGGGAGTTGATTCGTGCTATTATTCCAGAGAATAACAACATAGTTTACTGCTCATATCTTTAAATATGGTGCGAAAGATTCCCTGGTCGACTAGGCCCACATGTTTGTAAGCCCCATCGACTAGGGACTGGTTGTAGAAGAGCTTATGACATAGATTGATCTTAGGAGAGCTTACAATCAGGGCATAGCCGTCGAAAGGCTTATGACTGTGGGGTAGTCGTAGAAGGACTTACGACTATGGGGTGGTCGTAGAAGAACTTACGACCTCCAGCTTCTCCCTTATGAATATTAAGGGGTATACTCAAGAACCATATGACGTCATTATTATCCATAATATGAATTACAGATAAATAATTAAATGAGGATTATTATATCCTCGTCAGGTATATTTTTGATAAAATCTTTTGGACATACCATTTTGATGTTTTGTTTTTGACAACAACAATATGGAAGCCTTTCCATCAAACAACACTAGGAGGGTGACGTTGAGGACCTCTGGTTGGACTTTGCTCTGACTGAATGGTTAGGTGGTAAAAGAACTATCCATGCAATGAAACCTGTCGGTAAAAATATCTCTGTTAGGAATGAAAATAAATTTCACTATGTTCATGCAATAGCAGACTATAAGCTTCGCTGTCAGGTTCGTTGCTTTGCTCAATTTTCCCATGACTTTAAAGCTTTTGTTCTATATCAGTAGGCAACCTTCTGATAATCCCTGCAAATACTTCCTTTTGCAAATGCATTTTATAGAAGACTATGTGATCTCGTATCACCATCTTGGCTGAGCTTGTTTAATGAAAATGAATTTAATCAGGTGACTCTCTCCCCCTCTATGGATACTACTGAAACTGACATTTCCCTTTTTGGATGATACTGAGAGTAAATTTAAAATTTCTTAAATTGGAATACTGAAACATAAAATAAAAAAAATTCATATACCAATATTTAAAATCAACTGTTTCGGAGTTCACGTATTATGTTAACATTTTGAAATCAATTTTTTTATTTACATAATTGAAATGATCTAAAATCCAAATTTAGAAATGGGTGCAGGAAGCACCATTTCACACGTGTTATGCTTGCTCTTTCCCAATACAGTAGCCCACCTATCAAACACACAGATGCCACATCCTTTATTCGCACAAAACTTGTTTATCAACATGCTCATTCTCCTTTTTCATATTTCATTTTTTATCGTAGCAATTTTTATTCTGAAACATCATGAGCACGCAAATGCGCGCACAAGTATCTAGTATATATAATATTGAGGCGGTGTTCGGGACGGATGGGTTGGGCCTTACCCAGCCCAATTTTTTGGGGAGAGAGTCGTCTATGTTTGAGTTTGGGCTTGGAATCTTTTTTTTTTGTCAGGCTTAATCTACGTAGGCCTAGTTTAAATCGGTAGGGATCTATTGGGTTTTCACAACTGCACCATCCCGGTCCATCTCACTGGGACTTATATGGTAACTAGTAGGGTATCTGTGCGCTACGATGGAATCCTATATTTTGAATGAAACAATTTTCATATTGTGTGAAGCGTACGTACAAAGTGAAAGCTTTCTGAATTGTCTCCCACTGAAAATTTTCAGTAGTCAGGAATGCAAAATAATTCCGCATTCCATTCCATGGCTCAAAATTTGTTTGAACAGAATCTCAAATGGTTGTTCAAAGTAAGCAAGAAACACATATTTATGTTGGAAAATTGTAGGGGGACACGTTTGAAGTTAGACCAAACAGTTTTAATAGCTTAAGTCATGCACACATTTGCGGTTAGAACTCAGAACCAATGATATTATTTAGGTGAACCAACCATAACATGTGCATGAATGAATTGATTTCCCGTATCATTGTGCCCTAGTTAGATACTCGTGCATTGCAATGGATAAAAAGAATCGTATATGAGATGGGACACGCTCCACGAGAGCGAGCAAAAGTGGGAGGTGGAGGGGGCGGGACGCATGCGCGTAGCCGAAAGAGCGGTTATAATGGGAGACAAGGAAGGAGACGACGCCGCCTCCCCCCGGCAGCCGCGTTGTCGTCGATGAGGAGGATCGAGAGGTCCGAGTGCGCCTTCTGCATGTGGCAGAGTTGGCCCTTGTGGATCTCCCCCATATGTGAACAACACGGATGTCGCATGCCAGCAAGGCGCTCCCAGTGGTACACCTAGTAGAAGCCGTCGTGGCGGTGTTGTAGACGTTGCAGAGTTTTGTTTAGCAGTTTTCTCCTATCTTTTCTTAGCAGTTTTTTTAGGACAGGAGGGTGTAGGGCTCGCATGGGAGGGGTAGAAGGAGTTAGCGTAAATTTTTTTTCCAGGATGGAACGATCGTCCTGCTGCGCAGGAGTAAACTCCTTCTTTTGTTAGTTAAGTCATGGGTCTACTTAAAAGAAAAATTAGTAACATTTTATCTAGGGTCATTTAGATATGGGGAAAATATGTAGTGCATCTCGATACATATTCTTTAAAACACGAAACAAATGATCATGAGAAATTCCAAAAAAAAATTGATAGCGTTAACACAAAATCATTCTATGTTGCCACACATTTTTATCTAAATTCAATGTACACATGGAGAAACAAAAAACACAATCCTATTGAAAATGATATCCAAAAATTATAGGAGAAGATAAAGCTAGTATTCACTAAAATTTGTCTTTTTTTCTCCTAATATACGTTGTGTTTTTAGTTGAATTTTGGAAGATGCTTGATTGCATCATGACATGTCTAACAAAAAAATTGAATTTTTTGTGACCATTTGCATCTTGTTTTCAAGGGGATGCACATAGATGCACCAAAAGTCAGGGAGCACTAGATATGCCCTTCTTTAGATATATATGATTGCAAAGTTCCTAGTTTTTAGATATGACACTACAAAGTTTTTTCTTCAAGAAATGCAACTACATAGTGCCAAGTCTTTGAAATATGCCATTACGAATCAAAATACCCTTGCCTTCCTCCTCCTCCCCTCTCATCCATGTCCATGGATGCAACGTCCTTCTCCCTCCTCCCTCCTCCATGGTTATCCTGTCTCTTACACTCCAATGCCATCGCCTCCCATTATGGCATCCCCGATGACGCGGCTCGCAGCCGCCGACTCTCCCATTGCCTCAAGCCTACCGGCCCCTACCGCGTCCACCTCACCAATGCCTGAAACTACGTAGCCACATGTGACAGCGGGCACTCATGCACTGGCTTCACCTCCTCACCACCAAGGCTGTCCAGGAGCTCGTCCTCATCTAACCCCTCTACACCGCCTCTCGACAACCGTGACGATGATGGCACGTCCATTAGCCTCAGCGGCTCCATGTCCTCTATACCCCATCGACACCCTCCTCTCCCTTCTTCATCAACTCCTCCAACAATGAGGAATGAGGAGGAGGAAGAAGGACGGGGTATTATGGTCTTAAATTGTTCATAATGGCATATTTCAAAGACTTGACACTCTGCAGTGGTATTTCGAACAAAAATCTTTACCGTGCATATCTCAAAATTGGGAACTTCGCAATGGCATGCATCTAAATAACCCTTTTACCTAAGTTGACATGCCCACCCAAATTGGGCACTATGCCAAACTCAACCTGATTTGACCTATCTTGGTAGTTAAGGCTTTATTTGCAACATAGGAATTTCACTTGAATTTTGTATGAACATCGTACAAAACAATTAAATTGCCACATGAATCTAGAAAAATTCATGCGTGCTGAATGAGGCCTTAGCTTGCATCATTGTCAGGGCCCGAATGTGCAAATTTGGATCCTCTGTGTATACTACACTAGTATAGTATCAAGTTAGTGCACACAATGGCAACACATATGAAATATCATTCCATATGCGAAGATAACTAAGAAAGAAGCAATTAACATTAATTATCATAGCATCGACCTTATGGTCAATACATAACCATAATGCCTCAGAATGCGAATATCTCAAATAAACTACAGCGGAAGGAAATAGAATAACTTCAGTGTACCGTATCCATATGCACATAGGCAATCGACTGAGATAGCTTGGCCTAGTTCTCTACAATCCTCGAAGTAGTAGTCCTCAATGACCTTTGCAGTATTGATGTCGTCTTTGGCAATTGAGAAACATTGTATATAGGAAGAATAAGTACATAGAGTACTCAGCAAGTTGTGCACACATAATGCAATATATAAATGCAAGGCTTGTTGCAAAGGAAATTATTGTCCTAGCTTTTTTTTTTCATAAAGCGAACATTTGTATTTAAATACAGTATATATTGAAAGCGTACTTTAAAACAACAATAACATATAAACAAGAGTAAACCATTGTTTTCACATAGCCCAATTCGTTTAACTCACACAGATCACCATCCCAATTTTGTTTCATAAAATCTAACCCTCGTGTGAAATACTCGGGCATGTCCATGACCGCGTACACAACTGTTTGAACAGTTTTACACTCTATAGAGGTGATGCACTTCACCCACACGATATGACCCACTTGATCAGGATAAACCATAACAAACCATTGCTGAAACTTCGCATCAACACTGGCCCCTCCCAACAAGACTGGTTTCACCAGCTCGACACCAATACATGCAAGCCTGACTGTGGGACTCATCGTTGGATTTGAGAATGATAATCGTTCATGATGCGGCTTACAGAGACTCGACACCCTCCTTTCCAATGCAACACAGTCTAACCTAAGCCCTGAGGAGCCAACGTCAAGACTAGGTAATGTACTAAGCTAGGTCTATCCTATTCTAGACATATGGTTGTACAATATGGCTCAGTTCAATAGCGCACAAAATGAAGTTCTTAATTGATAAGGACGTGACTACCAATTTACTACACATATACAAACAGTAGCACACAACTCCCACACACAGTCCACCATTTCACACAGTTCTTCTACTCACCCCAGTTTAAATCATTTACCCACCATTGTTGATTAATGTGGGACACATGCATCAACAGATGATAACACACAACATGTTCAATAAACCACTAAGAGAGTGTAGAGTCACTTTTCAAAATGATATCAATAACCCGCAAAGATAAGAATGGCTACACCATCCCACGTTGGTTCTACATTAATGACCAACTAGTGGTTATCTGTCGGGACCCAAAATATGCAATTCTGGACCCTCTATGTATACTGCACTAGTCCAGGATCACGCTAGGGCACACAGTGACAACATCAGTGAAATATCAATTCCATATACAAAGATAACTAATAAATAGGCAAATACAATAAACATCGAGTAAAGACCTTAAGGTCAAAGCTTACAATTAATGCCTTAGAAGGCAAAAAGCTCAATGAAGGCTGCGGTGAGCGAAGCAGGATAACTCGGTGAAGCCCATCCATATGCTCACGAGCAATCGGTGGGGTCGCGCGACCTAGTTCTCCACGATTCTTGAAGTAGACCTTGTTGGTGGCGATTCCTTTAGTTACGCTTGATTCGTCAAAGCAAGCGTGCGTACACCGTACTACATAAGTCATACCACAAAAATGCAATTATACATGCAGGCTTATTCCAAAGGAATGGCATTCTATGGCTATTTTGCAGAAATGCTACATTTGCAGTTGAATACAAATAATAGATTGAAAGCAAGTAAAACAAATAGATAATCATAATTTAACAATTTGATTTCACAAAGACACACACACCCTAAGCAGTTATTCACATAGCCATATGATTTAGATCACTGAGCTCCTTCCCACAGTTTTATGAAGATCTACCCCTCGTGTGAAATCCCGAGCATTGTCCATGACCATGGGCTGCTATTGAATAGATTGTTTTAACACTCTGCGAGTTTGTACACTTTACCCACAAGATGCAATCAAGCTGGATCGAGTGATCACAACAAAACCTTTCAGAAACTTCATCTCAACATAGATGCTCCCGATGTGCTTATGTCATACCAAACCATACACAGTGTATGATACAACACACACCGTTGGACAGGGAAGCGGCGAACCGTCTCGCGATGCGACTACATAGTAGCACACACCTCCACCCTATTCATATAGCCTAACCTACCGCCTAAGCAACCAATGCCAAGAATTCATAACTTACTAAGTTAGGCCCGTCCCATAACAGGCATGTGGTTGTGCGAGAGGCCAGTTCAATGGCGCACAAAGTTCGATCCTTAATTGACCAAGGCAAGACTTCCAATTTCTAACTAAGCCACCACAGATTATTTTGACACAGATTCATATTCCCAATTCACCTGACCACCATGCCACAGTTTCCACCACTTGCCTCGGTCGAAATCCTTTCCCACCCGGTTGGTTAAGTGCAACACATGCCATAATAGCACACAGTACACACAGTTTTATCACATAGTTCCATAGTCACTTAGTCAAGTTAATAATTGCAGCTTTATATGAACAGATGATTCGTGGCATGGCTAAGCAATCTAATCGCATCTAACCAACCCACGTTGGTAATACAATAGCACCAACTAAATAAACCAATCTAGGGTGACAAAAGATTATGACATATCAATTAGGCAAGGAGGTTATAACAAATTGGATTATTAACTAAACCCAAAAGCATTTAAATACATACGTAAAGTAAATGCAATAATTTGAATCAAAGTAATTTTAGAAAACTAGGATTCAATATGATCAAAGGTACAACTTGCCTTGCTAGCAATGACGATCATATTTAGACTTTAATCTTCTACTTCCTTGATCTTTAGCTCTTTCTTGGTCAGCACTTCTTGCAATATCGACGGCTACTCGCAACAAGCAAATGAACTAAATAAATAACAGAAAGCAACAACTCCAAATAAATAAATAATAATCTCAGATAACTGGATATTGAATTTGTATGAATTAGGACTTTGAATGAACTCAATCGGAGTTCGGATTGAAAGGACATGACTCTCGAAAGAATCACAAGAAATGATAAAGTTGCGAGAGAAAAGAATATTCAGAGAATATTCCTTTGGATTAAATATAATGAGTTGTTGGCTTACAAGTGGGGTCCACTGGTAAGTGAGAGAGGACAAAGGTAGCGAATGACACGTGGGACCAATTGGATTTCAGAAATTAAATTAATTTCTGAAAAGGATAAAGAGGGTGATAGGTGGGCCATTGGTCTGTGAACCAGGTCCACGGGCTTAGGTCAGAGGTCCACGACGGGATGGGTCTATGGAACAGGTCCACATAGATATGCTAGTCCACGGTGGACCAAGCTTAAGGCTAGGGTTTGGTCAAGGGTTGACTGACATGCGGGACCCACATGTAAGAGAGAGAACTGATCTAGGGTTTTTGATTGAGAGGATGACATGTGGACTATTGGTCCATAAACCAAGTCCACGATCTAGGGTTTGATGCATGGTGAACTGAGTTCACAGAATAGGGTCTGACATGATGGGGACCATGAGTAAATGACTCGGCTCATAGTGAGCCAAGTCTACCTGGGTATGGCTCAGGGTTAGGTTTACATCTAGGGTTTGATATGTCTGGCTGACGTACTGGGTCCACCAGGCATAGGGTAGGTTCATGGTAAATTAGGTTTATGGAATAGTGCACTGACATGCGGGGTCGGCTTGACATAGAATAGGTTCACGGTGAACCGGGTTTAAAGAACAATGCATTGACACACGGGGCCCATGGTTCATAAGCATGGCTTATGGTGAACCATGTTCATCCGGTTTCGGTTTAGGGTTAAGGTCAGGGTGTAGGCAAGAGGTAGCTGCTACATGGCGCATGTGGCAGGTGACATGGCCGCTGATGTGGCACCCAGGGAAACAAGTCACACCGGCTGGGCATGGCATAGTGGCGCACGCCCACGGTGGCGCTCGGCCATGCCGACTCGCCAGAGTTGCGGGTCGCGGCGACACAAGGGGGATGGGTTCGATAGAAAGGGGAAGCGAAGGTGGTCAGGGAAAAACATGGCCATGGCGGTGCGGGTCAACGGCGACCACCAACAGCGAGCAAGGAACGGCAACATACGCTCGGCCGTCAATGGCGACGACGCTGTGGCATGCATGGGATCGATGATGTGGCTGCCATATCGGACGCAAAGCCAACGTGGCTACGGGTGGCACTCCCTGATTCAGATCTAGAACGTGGGACCCATCGTCATAGAGACAAAAGAGAGAGAGGCTGCTGGCCCCACACGTAAGGGACACAGAGGGAGGGGCAGTCATGGTCGTCTTGGGTTGGCGTCAACGGTGACGAGCGGCGACGCAGGGGCGTCCACGGGATCCACGGCGGCGGCTCTAGCTGTGGCGACACCGTGGTCGAGCTCGGCGAGGCGGCTCAACGCAGCGTCGAGGGCGGCGAGACATCTGACGCAGCGGTGGCTCAAGCGGGGGCGAAGCGGCGAGTGGAAGGAAGAGAAGGGATCTCACCGATGGCGGCTTAGCGGCGCTTGGCGGTGGGGCGAAGCGGCTCGGCGAGGCGGGCCAGCAACCGAAGTCGGCGGCGGCGAGGCATGGCATGGCTTTAGTGGCGGTGGCGCTTCGGGATGCAAGCGGGCCGGTGTCTCGGTGGAGGATCGACGATGGCGGGCATGGATCGGGGATGAGGGCGGCGCGGGGATTCCGAAGGTAGCGTCGGCGAAGACGAAGATGCCGAGCGGCGGCAGGCAGGCGGCAGACGGAGTTGGGGAAAACGGCTCGGCGTCGTCGCTTAGCGAGTCCTTGGCGGGCGCGTGAAACAACCCGGCAGCAGCGGTGCTAGGGCTTGGAGAGGCGGCGCGAATCTTGGGCGCGAAGCACCGAGCATTCGTGCGGGAGAGAACTCCCGGCGCAAGGCTGTCGATCCAACATGGAGGCGGCGTTGCCTTTAGGGTTGGCGGGAGTTGGCAGGTCAATGAGCGAGTGGCTGGCTCGGCGAAACAATGGCTCGGGTGGGTGGAGCACTAGGCCAATAAGCGGCGGTAGGAGGTTAGGCGGGTTAGGCCGGATGGGCAGGAAAGAAAGCGGGCCGGAGGAGAGAGGAAGAGAAGTGAGCTGAAGCCAAATTCAGCCCAGGAAGGAAAATTGGAATATAAATGAATTTCCGAATTAAGAAAAGACTGGAAATTCAAAAGAGCTCAAATAAATAGCAAATAAATTCAGAAAAATCCAAGAAAATACACAAAAAATTCTTTAAATTGATGTTTAGATTAGTCAAATTAAATGTTTTAAGTTTAGGAAATTCCCATTTAAGCTTTATTAATTCAAGTAAAATTGGTGAAATTTTCCAAGGACCTAAACTACCCAAAAGATTTTTGAAAAGCCAAATTTTGGGACGTTACATTATCCATCCTATGGTGACAATGGATCATGGCATATAATAGTTCAAGGTGGCTAAATGTTAGCTTGGTTTATATCTATTCCTAAGTAATTTATGTTGATAAATAAATAGAAATGCATGGTAACTTAAGTACAAAATAATTTCATAAAATTGGGTGCAACTGATCAAATCACAACTTGCCTTGCTATAGCTACGCTATTGTTCCTTTGTCTTCAGTCTTCGACTTCCTTGGCCTTCAACCCCTTTGGACGATTCCAGAGCATCCGTGTCTAACGAGAGAGAAAATGCAAACACAAACAAAATTCAAAAAGGGAGCTCAAATAAAATCCAAATTTAAAATGATTTGTACTAGAAGGTAGGACTTGATTTTAGATCAAGTTAGAGTCAAGAATGAGATCAATCGGTACTTGTATAAGGGAGGACGGGCTTCCATAAATTTGGTCAGAGAGAAATTCGAGAAACTAGCCGAAGACAGGATAGAGACTCACAGGTGGGATCAAGCGAATATTCTGGAACCTCTAAATTTCTGGAATTTTGGAATAAGGTAGAGCGAATGACAGGTGAGCCACCGGTCCATGAACTATGTCCACAGAGCTACTTCGGTCCACGTTGTACCATGTTCATGGGCTTGGGACACTGACTTGTGGGATCCACCTGTAAGTGATAGGGGTTTGGATCTCGGGTCACTGGTTGTGTGGCTGATGTGTAGGGTCCACATGGCGGTGAGGGGAGATTGGATCTGGAGCACATGACCCACGTGGAACAGAGATAGGGAGAGAGAGAGGTGGCAGACATGGCGACATGCTGCCTCAGGTGGACTCTAGCGAGATTGACGGGGGGGGGGGGTTGGCGGTAGACTTGGCGGCATTATCGAGGTAGGATAAGGCGGTGCGGTGCGGGCGAAGCACGCGAGACGATAAGGTCAGCCCGAGGTGTAGCGCTTTGGTGGAGGGCGGAGGCGGTGGTGGCATTTGTGGTGGTGAGGCTGGTGTAAATCGGGGCGACGGGATCCCCCGGAAAGGAAGGGAAAAAGGAGGGAGCTGACCAGGGCGAAGAGGCTCACCGACAACATAATTGGGCGGAAGGGAGCTCAAGGATGGCTTCAATGGTGGCGGTGGTTTGGTTCGAGGCAGATCGACGACGGTGAGCACGGATCTGGGATGAGGGCATCGAGAGGAGTTCGAAGGAGGTTCTTGATGCCTATGAAGCTCTCCAGATTGGCAGTGGTGATGAGCTCACTTCGGTGAGGTTGCACAGCGTGACGACAATGTCTCTGACGGCGACACAAGGGCAACGAAGGCGGTGCGACAAGAGGAGCGCGCATCGAGGTCCTTGGGACTTCAAATAGCCGTCGGAGGCGTGCCCAACACGGACACCGAGGTGGTGGTGCGAGCGCAGGCCGAGGAATGTTGGTGATGCTTGGCCCGCTAAGGTTTATTGGCGAGTCGGCTGAAATACGACTGGCCGCCTGGTAGTGGGGAATGGAGTTGGGTGGTGGCAGGGAAAGGAACTAGGGAGTCAGGGGATAGGCTGGCTAGAAGAGCTAGGCTAACGGCCCGAGAAGGGATGGAGGGAGAAATGGGCCGAGACAATTTGGGCCTCAAGAGAAAAGGAATTAGGAATTGTTTTCCGATTTTAAGAAAAGGTTGGCCATTCTAATGAGCCAAAATAAATACCAATGAACTCACAAAACTACAATAAAATATAGGAAAATACCTTGGAACACAAGTAAGACAAATAAAACTATTTTTATTTAATTAAAATTTAATTTATTCATATTAAATCATTTTAATTTAGTAAATTTCAATTAAGCTTTATTAATTCAAGGAAAATTGGTAAAAAAATTGGAGCCCATTCTAAACAAAAAATATTTTTGAAAGCTCGAAAATTAGGATGTTACAATGATGGGTCTAAGAAGCAACACAAAGCTTTTCGATCGGTTTAATTTAGACATCGTTGGTTGCCCTTGTGAAGACGTAAATAAAAGAATGACTCTGCCATGGGACCAAATCTTGGTTGTCCACCTTTACACGCTGGTAAATGCGCCTCAACAGGAAAAGCGCATGTGCACGCTCCATGAGATCATAGATTTATCCCACAATTTTAGGTGTGTGCTAGGATTTACGAATGTGCACCCTCATGTGGTGTGCCTGTGATGCCTCTGTGCATCCACTTGTGATCTATAAGAACTCCCTAGGGTAGGTTCTAAGGTTGCACCAAGTACATACATCCACATGCGAGTTTTTGACTGATATGACACTATTGCCGGGCGTAACAGCAAGTTTAGCCTGCTCCCGGCTGTAATGCCAAAAAATGGCACCACGGAGCAGCCAGCGGTCGACACATAGTCAAGTCCGATCCCTATGGGGCCAAACTTTCCCATGCATGCCACATGTTAAATCTGGCCCCCTAGGGGCCAGACCTAGCTCGTTTGTGTCCCTAGGAGCTGGAGCTACCTAGTTCGTGCCCCAAGGGCACGGTGCTAATGAGTGAAGTGCCCCTGGGGAATGGTTTCACCGTGCCAAGTGCCCTCGGGGCACGGTCTTGTCACTCCTGCGTGGGATTCCCTCCCTCTCGTCGCTTCCCTCCGTCACATCCATCACGCTGCTACCTCCGCATTCACGACCTCCATCATGAAACAAAACAGCCCGTAGGAGAGAATCAGATTCCCTCCTGTCGCTATAAAATTGCGTTCGTGCTGCTATAAAAATCGGCGTCGCTCTTGCTCTCCCTCTCATTCTTGAATTCATTCTCATTCTCGCACTCAGCATAGAGAGACAGAGAATAGAGCAACTGAGTTCTGATTTTGTTGTCGATTAAAGAGTGTTTAGAGAAGTGCTTAGCGATCGTATTAGTACAGAAAGGTCGACTACAAGAGGATGTAAATTTTATCCTATGCATTCTGTTTATTAACGGTGTAGTTAGTTAATCGTAATTAATTTAGTCATAGCTAATTAGTCATAATTATTTAGGCTCAATTAATTAAGACTAATTAAATAGTTGTGATTAATTACTTGTAATTAATTTAGTCATAATTAATTGAGTCGTAGTCGTAGTTAATCGGGCGTGATTAACTTAGTCATTACTATTTAGTTGTAATTAATTAAGTCCAAATTAATTAGTCGTAATTAGTTACTTGTAATTAATTTAGTCGCAGTTAATTAGTCGTAATTAATTAGGCGTAATTAATTAGGCATAATTAATTCAGGCATTAATAATTAGTCAAAATTAAGTTAGTCCTAGTTAATTAGTCATAATTAATTAGTCGCAATTAACTAAGTCCTAATTATTTAATCATACTGTAACATCCCAATTTTCTGATCTTTAAAAAAAAATCCTTTGAATAGTTAGTAGGGAGAAAATTCACCATTTGGATTTGTTTGATTTTAATTCAAAATCTTAATTATGGACTTTAAGTAACAAAACAATTTAATATGTCTAAAGTCAACTTCAACAATGGTCAAAACTAATTCATTTGGATTCGGTCCAACGCCCGGGCGCACGCCCGCCTCCAACTGACATACGGGTCCCGCATGTCAGCTACACCCTTCCTCTCTCTTCTCGCGATCAGATCAGCTCGCCACTGTTGGATCGTGGTTGAACGGCCCGATGTTGATATGCTGTTCGGACAGTCCGAACGTCATACGTGGTTTGGACTATCCGATCAAAGCTTGACGGTCAGATCAAGTGGTCCGAACGTCTCTGTTCGCCTCGCGCGCGCTCAACCTCACTGCCAGGTGGGCCCACCTTTGTTGTCAACCTCGGCTTTGTCTTCCTCGTGTTCCTTCGCGAAGTCCCGCCGTTGCCGCCATTGAAGCCATTGAAGCTTTGTCCGACAAAGGTGAAACCGGCACAGATTTTGTGCACGGACTTTTCCATCTAGAAGCCTTATCTATTCCGCACCCGTTTTGGTTGAATTCAAATTTCAAATTCATCTCCATCTCCTATTTCTTCGCAATTTCGTTTTGGGCTGTTTTGATCTCCACCACCAACACGCCGCCCTAGCCATCCCCGGCTCCTATAAATAGGACCCTCGGGATCGCACTGCCATCCACACTAAAACCCCTCAAGCCACCACAACCCAATCGCCCTAGCGCCGCCGCTATTTCAAGTTTAGGGTTTTCGCCGCTGCCAGCTAAAACTTGAATTCCAGTGCAGTCGTTATGTCGCCGTGTCCTTGACGACTACACCATCGTGTCTGCCGTCACCGGAGCCACCTTCCACGCCCCTCCCCGGCGCCAATACCACGCCAGAGCTCCTATCCGACAAAACCCGAAGGTCTCCGCCGCTTCGAGCTCACCGCCGACCACCACCGTCATCCTTGATCACCCGGAGCTAGCTCAACAGGTTCGCAATAACTGTACCTACCTGCTGGTACCTCTCACCGGCGACGAGGACACCCAAACGCCGGCGACCAGTGGGATCTGTGCACCGCCGCTCTCGCTGTCGTCCACGTGAAGTCCACCTCAGCGCCAGCTCCTCCTTTTCACCTACGTGTCATGTGCGTGGCGCCACGTCAGCGCGTACGCGTGGCAGCTCGCCAACCCAGATCCAACAAGGTTCGGTGAACCAAGTTCACCGTGAGCCAAGCCACTAACGTGTGGGCCTCACACGTCAGTTTTTCTTTTTATTTTCTTAATTCCGGAATTTCCATTGCTGACGTCATCATTGCACAATAATCCGATTTTTCTTTAGAGAAATAATTCGGATAATTCGGAATAATCCTTTTTAGGGTTTTCTTTTAGATTCAAACTTCCAAAGCTCATATTTTTTGCATCCGAACTCCGATTGGGTCCGTTCAAATTTCTAAATTCATATAAATTCAAGATCTATTTATCTGAGATTTTTATTTAATTTTTTGAGTTTTTTTCCTCTGTTATTTATTTATTTTGTTTGTTTGCTTCGTTTGCGAGTAGACGTCGATACTTTGGGAAGATTTGAAGAAGAAGGAGCACCTCAAGATCAAGATCAGTACCTAGACCTATTCCAAGGCAAGTTATACCTTTGACCATGTTTAATCACAGTTTTCTAAAATTACTTCGATTCAAATTATTGCATCTAATTTAAGTAATTATTTAAATGCTTTTGGGTATATTTAATAATCCAAATTGTTATAACCTCCTTGTCTATTTGATATGTCATAATCTTTTGTCACCCTAGATTAGTTTATTTAGTTGGTAATATCGTAGCACCAACATGGGTTGGTTAGATACGATTAGTCTGCTTAGCCATGCCACGAGTCATCATTTCATGTAAATTGCTATTACAACTTGACTAAGTGATTATGGAACTATGTGATAAATCTGTGTGTACTGTGTGCTATTACTCGTGATGGCATGTGTCGCACTTAACCAACTGGGTGGTAAAGGATTTAGACTTAGGCAATTGGTGGATACTGTGTGACATGGTGGCTGTGTGAATGGGATTATTAATCTGTGTGGCATAGTTAGAACTTGGAAGTCTTGCCTTGGTCAATTAAGGACTTAACTTTATGCGCCCTTGAACTGAGCATTACTGTACGATCACATGCCTGTTATGGGATGGGCCTAACTTAGTAAGTTATGAATTCTTAACATTGATTACTTAGGTAGTAGGTTAGGTTGTGTTGCATGGGTGGAGGTGTGCTCTACCAAGTAGTCACATCGCAGGACGGTTCGCTGCTTCCCTGTCTAATGATGTGTGTTGGACTGACTTCTTGTGTGGGGTTGTCTGGCGGTAAAGCACATCGTGAGTGTCAATGCTGAGATAAAGTTTCTGAAATGTTTTGTTATGATTAGTGCTTGCAACACTAGTTGTATCTTGTGGGTAAAGTGTACAACTTCAGCAGAGTGTAAAATCAATCTATTCGAATAGCCGCATCCGTGGTCATGGACATGCTCGGGAATTTCACACGAGGGGTAGTTTTCATAAAACAATTGGGAAGGGAGTTGTGTGATCTAAATTATATGGTTGTGTGAATAACTTGTTTAGGTTATGTGTCTTTGTAAAAACAAACTGTTAAAATTAAATATTGTTATTTGTTTACTTTTTGCTTTCAATCTATTATTCATATTCAAACTACAAATGTTGCATTTCTGCAAATAACCACAGAAGCCATTCCTTTGAAATAAGCCATCATGTATAGTTGCATTTCTATGGTATGACTTGCGAGTACGGTTGTGTACTCATGATTGCTAAATCAAATCAACAGAAGAAGAGGAGTCTTCGCCTGCTTTCGAGGAGGATCTCTACGAAGGTACCTGATCATTAGGGTCTTGATCCCAGTCGGTTGCCTGTGGCGAATTGATGGGATTTCGTTGAAGATTTCTATTCCGCTGCTATTTAATTCTCTGTCAGCCCTGCATGGCTTAATAAGTGTAAACTCGACCATAAGATCAAAACCCTTATTTGTTAATCAAATTACTCGTTTATGTTATTAATAGCTTGTGTGGATCGATATTCATTTCTGTTGACACTATGTGCACTAGCGTGATCCTAGACCTGTGCATTATTGTCGAGACCCAAAATATGCAATTACGGACCCTCGTGTATAATGCACTAGTCGAGGATCACGCTAGTGCACCGCAGTGTCAACACGGTGAATATCGATCCACACAGCGATTAATAACATAAGCGAGTAATTTGATAACAAATAAAGGTTTTGACCTTAAGGTCGAGTTTACAATTATTAAGCCAATGAAGGGCTAACAAAAAATAAAATAGCGGCGAACGAAGAAATTCAGTGAATCCCATCAATTCACCGAACTGCAACCGAGATCAAACACTACGATCAAGCACCTTCGATGAACTCCTCCTAAAGCAGCGAAGACTCCTCTTACATTGCATGTGTTACAACAAGCATGAGTACACACCGTACTGCAAGTCATACCACGTAAATGCAATTATAGATGCAGCTTATTCAAAGGAATGGCTTCGTGGTTCTTTGTAGAAATGCAACATTTGCAATTTAAATACAAGTAATAGATTGAAAACATAACTCAAAACAAATAGACAATACTAATTTGACAGTTTTATTTCACAAAGACACATAGCCTAAGCGGGTTATTCACATAGCCATATGACTTAGGTCACACAGCTCCCTTCCCAAGGTTTTCATGAAAATCTACCGCTCGTGTGAAATCACCGAGCATGTCCATGACCGCGGACGTGGCTATTCGAATAGATTGTTTAACACTCTGCAGAGGTTGTACACTTTACCCACAAGATACAACTAGTGTAGCTAGCACTAGCCGTAACAAAACAGTTCAGAAACTTCATCTTAACATTGACACTCCCAGTGTGCTTACAAAACCGTCAGATAACCCCACATAGGACGTCAGTCCAACACACACCGTTGGACAGGGACACGACGAACCGCCCCGTGATGTGACTACCTGGTAGCACACCTCCACCCATGCACATAGCCTAACCTACTACCTGAGTAATCAATGCCAAGACTCCATAACTTACTAAGTTAGGCCCGTCCCATACCAGGCATGTGGTTGTACGAGAGGCTCAGTTCAATGGCGCACAAAGTTAAGTCCTTAATCGACCAAGGCAAGACTTCCAATTAAACTACAAATCCCTATGCACACAGGTTATCAAGCCCACACACATAGCTCCACCAAAATATCACACGGTCCACTTGCCTCCGTCTAAATCCTTTCCCACCCTGTTGGTTAAGTGCAACACATGCCATCAACGAGTAATAGCACATAGCGCACACAGTTTCTATCACATAGTTCCATAGTCACTTAGTCAAGTTTATATTTGCAACTACATGAGATGATGACTCGTAGCATGGCTAAGCAATCTAATCGCATCTAACCAACCCACGTTGCTAATTACAATAGCACCAACTAAATTAACCAAACTAGGGTGAAAAAAGATTATGGCATACAATTAGACAAGGAGGTCATAACAAATTGGATATTAACTAATCCCAAAAGCATTGAAATAAATAATTAAAGTAAATGCAATAATTTGAATCGACATAACTTTTGAAAACTGGGTTCAATATGATCAAAGGTATAACTTGCCTTGGAAAAGGTCTTGGTATTGATCCTGGTCTTGAGATGCTCCTTGCTCTTCAAAACCTCCCGAGGTATCAACGTCTACTCGCGAATGAAACAAACAAACAAATAAAATAAATAAAACAGAGGCAAAACAAACTCCAAAAATTAAATAAAAATCTCAGATAGGTAGATCTTGAATTTATATGAATTTAGAAATTTGAATGGGCTCAATCAGAGTTCAGATGCAAAAGATATGGGCTTTGGAAGTTTGAAAATCTAAAGAAAACCCTAAAAACTGATTATTCCGAATTTCCGAATTATTTCTTAAAAGAAAAACCAGATTATTGTGCAACGATGACGTCAGTGCTCGGAATTAAAGATTTAAAAAGAAAATCTGACACGTGAGACCCACATGTCAGTGAGATGGCTCACGGTGAACCAAGTTCACCGAGCCAGCTGGGTTTGGCATCTGCCGGGTGCACGCGCCGCACTGCGTGGCAGCGGCGGCGCCATTACAGGTCGACACGCATGCGGTCTTGAGGTGGATCCGACGCCAGCGCTGACCGGGCCGCCACGTCGGCTCGGCGGCGGAGGCTCGGGAACCAATGGCACGGCGAACGGCGGCGCTCTAGCGAGCGTGGATGGTACCAGCATGCAGCTCTCGCTATTGCGCACCTTCTGGTCCAACTCCGGGTGGTCAGGGACAACTGAGGCAGCCGGCGGCGAGCTCAAAGTGGCGGAGAGACACGGTTGTCGTCGGACGGCTGCTCGGCGAGCTCGGCGATGTGGATGGTCAGAGGTAGCCAGCGCGACGCGATCACGTAGGTGCGAGTCACGGAGGCGGGCGTCACCGGCGGCGGCTGAATTGGGGAAAAACCGACGGCGGCGAAAACCCTAAAGCTTGGAATTGCGGCGGTATTTGGGCGATTGGAGCTCAATGGGTGGCGGCTTTGGGTTGAGGGCATGATCGCGAACCCAGGGGGCCTATTTATAGGGCCCGGGCGGCACGGGATAAGGAATCCCCAAATCGGGATATCCTCGGGTTTGTTCAATCTACGGGATAGAGTTCGATTCCGTTCCAATTGAGGGCAGATACGAGCGCGGTGAGATAAGGGATGAGATCTGGTGCGTTTTCTAGAAGAGATTTAGTTGGAAAATCTCCGTTGCCGTATCGAGCTCGAAGGCTTAACACACTACTATAGGAACCGACATCACAGACGGTTCAGAACCGTCATCACAGACGGTTTCCAAACCGTCTATGTTTGTTGGTCTGTGATAACAGGACATTATCACAGACGGTACAAAACCGTCGTGATACGAAATATCACGAGCGGTTTTATTAAAAACCGTGCAGCGAAGTCAAATATCCTGAGCGGTTTCAAGCGAAAACCGTCGTGATTCGAGAATATCACGAGCGGTTCTAAACAAAAACCGTGCGTGATAGGAGAATATCACGAGCGGTTCTAAATAAAAACCGTCGTGATTTGTGAATATCACGAGCGGCTTTTGTGTAGAACCGCTGCGTGATACTTGCCTTCCTGAGCGGTTTTAACAAGAAACCGTGCTGTGATAGCTCATTACCCACCTTACGGTTCTTTGTTTTCTGGCTAGCCTCGGGAATTGCTAGCCATGCCCTCTGAAAACAAGCATTCACGTAAAGCAATTCAAGCATTCACAAAAGCAGATTCAAGCGACCATGACAACTCAAAGTGATCATTACTCAAAATAAATTACAAAAGATCGCATTTGTTCAAGTATTGTCGCTATAACTACAACTAGATTACAATTGTTTTGCGTTGAGAGGTTTTAGTGGGGTGATGCTACGGGTTGGCGATGGAGTGAAACTCTCCGTTGTCGTTAATGATTTACGAGTTGATAAAAAGCAGAGCTTCCCTCGAATGTCTCGATCTCTTCATAGCGAGAGTGCATCACATTGTAAATTCAAGGCACATAAGCTAGCAAGAGTAAAGTGGTAAGATATATATATATATATATATATATATATATATATATATATATAAATTTATAATTAGGAAATAATTATTTGAGATTGACAAACCTCGGGATCCTTCTTCCTAGCTCTAAGGATTAGTCGCATATGATAGCGGGGCGTAGATTGCACATAACTCATCATCTTTTTCTCAAGCGGCTTTGCAAAAATAGAATTACATATATAGGTATAGTCGGTTCGAGACGCGTTATTATGAAGTATGATATAGGATTATTGTGTTGTAGCGCGTCTTGGAAAATCCATCTGTGTGTTAGTCAGGCGCTCTTTCCATCGTATATTCCTTTGTTGGCAACATAATTGATGAATGACCTACATGATTGAAAAAGTTATCCTCGGCCATTTCAAGCGAATGAAGACTACAATAGAGTTATGTAAGGAGGAAATGAGCATACCTCTCAGTATTCCTCTTAGAGTCTTTGAAGTCGTGCTTGTTGCGGTTTAGGGAATCAAGGTATATCACATGGTTCCTCTTGGGTATAATAACTAAAAGGATCAATGGTACCTACTCATGTATGTCGCTATAGTCATTAAACCTAAGTTAGTCTTTGCGTATAAAGTACAAATGAAATTTGTATAGCAAGTAGTGACACTTACCCTGGTTGTAGGGCACCACTATGTACTTCATGTTCCTCTGTAGAAGCAATGACCTCGTTATGTATTTCTCGACGAAGGGCGAGTCTTCTTGGATGGTTTGCAGCGATACCACGTGTGGGTCGAGAAACCCACCGGTTCTTTCCATTCCGGACATTTTGCGGCATGTATCTATACATAAGCAATGAGTTGTGATATTTATCGGTATTAGATGAATGTAGAACTTGATTATGCGAACTTCACGATGTCCAACATCGTAGAAGCGAGACGTCGAGGCCAACGAGGTTGAATAGTTCAAATAAATCATTGAAGCCCACGACGAAGTACCTCGTCCCGTTGAAGAAATGCTTGTCCTCGTATCTGGCGGTGATTCGATGATCGCACCCTTCTTTTGGGTCTTGTCCAAGTACCGGGCATGCATTATCATCACGAGGCGGTTCTCATTACGAACAAATGCAGTGATAATATTACCTGACGGTTGTATAATAAAACCGTCTGTGATAGCCCAAACACGAGGCCAATTTATGATATCGACAAAACATCTTGAACACGGTGAGACATAAATATCCTCGAGAAAACATAGTGAACTTCTTTGAGACAAGTATGATGACAATTATGACAAGTCCATATGAATTCTAACACGGTGACAAGTATGATGACAAGTTCATAACACATTTGACTTCAAAATTTCATATCTAATTCAACTCAACTCCAAATCAAGTGAAACCAATTTTGATACTCCACATTACAATGTCGTCCACACATTGACATTAATATCAAATATGACAAGTCCATAACAAGTTCATAACACATTTGACTTCAAAATTTCATATCTAATTCAACTCAACTCCAAATCAAGTATGATGACAATTTTGATACTCCACATTACAATGTCGTCCACATTGACATCAATATCAAATATGACAAGTCCATAACACATCAACACATGACAATTTCACGTTGACATCAAAATATATGAGAGATTACGAGTCCATAACACATGATGTTATGGAATAAATTAATTACATTGGAGTAAATTCTTAATTAAGATATAGGCCTTCATGATGATCGACGCATATAGCTAGCTTCCTCTTTGGGTTCTTCCTCGAGCCTAATGCCGTTTCGAAAGGAGGCAACTCATCAAATTGATTGTATTCTTCCTCGCCCACTACATTCTCAACTCAGACAATCCTCCTTTTTCCATGAAGAACTACGTGGCGCTTCTTATTTGCCGGTCGGTTACATAGAAGACTTGAACAACTTGGTTAGCTTGAGACGAATGGTTCGTATTTATATCCGACACGTTCGAGGTCCACGGTAGTGACACCGCATTTGTCGACCTTCACTGTGGGAGATGGACCCAACGGCACGAAATAGGGGATCTTGAAAAGCACGAGTCGAGCTCCCATATCTCGTCTATTTGCCCATAGTAGGAGCTCCTCATCCCATCGATCTTGAATGCATCTATCACGGACACCGCTGTTACGGGCTATGCTCTTCCTATCTGTTGCCGTATAAAATGTGTACTCATTGATGTCGTATCCTTGCCATGTGACAATTGTAAATTGTGGCCCTCGTGCCAACCATAGAAGCGTATCATCACTTGATGACCTCCCGATGATTCGCACCTTTAACCATTCGTTGAACAAGCGGTTGTGCTCTCTCGTGATCCAAACCTCCGACCGGTTTGGATTACATTGGCGCACCATGTCTTTGTGCTCGTCGATATACGGGGACACTTGGGTCATGTATTGCAAGACCATGAAATGGGCTTGGCGTATTATCGGATCGGGAGTTATTGATTTCCTCCGATGGTCCCGATACCATCGATCTCCCCTCATGGCGAGATAGAGGCACACCTATCGGTTCCACGAGCCATGTAGTTGACGAGAACTCAATGACCTCTTCGGTTGCATAACCTTCGATGATCTTGCCCTCGGTCGAGATCGATTCCGTCGAGGACTTGAGAATTCCCATGTACCTCTCGAGCGGGTACATATGACGAAGAACACAGGTCGCATATCTTTATCTCCTCACAAGGTGAACAATGAGATGGACCATGATATCGAAAAATGGCGGAGGGAAATACATCTCAAGATGACATAGAGTGGTCACCACCTCGACTGCAGAGCATCTAGTCCTTGGGGATCAATGATCTTACGAGCAATTGAGTTGAAAAAAATAACTGACCTCAAGATTGCCACTCGGACCTTGTTCGCAAGATACTTCTAATTGCAACAGAAGCATTTGTGTCATCAAGACAAGACAATCATGAGACTTCATACCAATTAATTTCAAATCTTGCATAGAAACAAGGTTCTTAATGTTAGCGGAGTAACGGATGGGACTTTCACTCCATGCAAACTCGGCATAGTTCATTTCTCTCGGCCTTGGATAGAGTGTAGCAAGTCGGGGAAAATACGTTAAATCTCCAGTCGGTCTCTACCGGTGCTAACTCGATCCTTATGTTCATATCAACCAAGTCACGTCGTGCGTTAACACCATCCTTTGTTTTGCCACTAATGTTCAAAGAAGAGACCAATCAAGCTATCACATACATTCTTCTCTCGTGCATGACGTCGATGCAAATGGCGAACTTCTAAGTGCTCCCAATAAGGCAAGTCCCAAAAATTGACCGCTTCTTCCGGATGTTCTTCTCACGGGTTCTTAATTTACGCCCCTTCCCAAGCACAACATCGATATCCTTAACCATATCATAGACCTCTTTCCTCTAAAAGCCCTTGAGCTGAATCGTTCTCCTTATTTCCGTCGAATTGTTTTTTCATCTTGCGGTATGGGTGACTCTGAGGAAGGAACCTACGGTGGACGATATACACGATTTCTTGCTGAGTTGTTCAACCATACACTCTCAGAGCATCTAAGCAAGTCTTGGACGGGCTTTGGCTCCTTTTGTATTGAAGCTTGACAGTTACCAAGGCGGGAAAATCATTGATGGTGCGAGAACAACATGGCGCGTAAAGTGAAGTTCTCTCGTTTATACGCATCCCATACCTGCACCCTTAGTTCCACAAGTGTCACAAGATCTTCCAAAGAATGGTGCTAGGTACACATCAATATCATTCCCAGGTTGCTTTGGCCCTTGGATAAGTAGTGACATCAAAATGTACTTCCGCTTCATACACGACCAAGGAGGAAGGTTGTACATACATAGATTCACGGGTCGGGTGCTATGTCATTTGCTCATGTTACCGAAAGAATTCATTCCATCTGTACTCAACCCTAACCTTATGTTCCTCGGTTCCACCGAACTCTTGGAAGCTCGATCGAAGTTTCTCCTTTGGCGAATCAGCAGGTGTCTTAGCTTTCCATCTCTCTTACGCCTCCTCGAGTGCCAACGCAGCAATCTTGCGTCCTTTGCGTTCGCAAATAAACGCTTCAAACGTGGGATCACGGCGAGATACCACAACATCTTAGCAGAGGTCCTTGCTTCACCTTAGCAAGATCTCGATGCTTGTATCGGGATGCTTTGCACAGGACATACATGCATGTCTCGCATACTCTTTACGGTAGAGGATACAATCGTTCGGACATGCATGTATTCTTTCTACTTCCATTCCCAATGGACAAATAACCTTCTTTGCTTGATAGGTGGTGCTGGGCAACACGTTTCCCTCCGGAAGGATGTCCGCTAGGAGACCTAACAACGCCGTGAAACTCTTATCGGACCAACCATTGCTTGCCTTCAATTTCAGCAGTTCAAGCACGGTTGACAACCTTGTATATTCGGCTTGCAACCAGGAACAAAGGTCTCACCGAGTCCTCCTTAAGCCCTCGAATTTACAAAACTCTCTCTCACTATAGTTCTCTTCTGCATCGCGTAGCATCTGATCCAGATTGTCATCGTGTGACATATCCTCATCAAAAGCAGTACAGTCCACATCCGGCATATCGTTGACTTCCTCGGCGATGCCGTCATTACTAACTTCATGTGTAATAATCGCTCTTCACCGTGGATGGTCCAACATGTATACCCTTTTGTGAAACCCTTGAATCAAGTGTGCTTCTATTTGCGCGTTGTTAAACATCTTCAAATTACGCAATCAATGCATGGACAAGACATAAAATTTATCTCCTTCTTCAACATATCCTTTCGTGGCTCTTCTAAAAGCAACCACGCCATTAATGTACTCTTGACTCACATGGTTCACACTGTACATCCAGTTCCGATCCATCTACACTACGCATGTAACAAATTAGTGTCAAAATTGATTAGCGATTAATTTATAGCAAACATAAAGGGTTATAGATCGTTACCCTCGGAGCTCACGAAGAAAATACGATTCCTCTCCTTTCCTTCTCCTCTCTAAGGTGGCGCAATGGGGGAGGAGGCGGCGGGTGTTGGAGGCGCTAAGGGCAAGGGTCCAACGTTCTCCTCTCTAAGCTGGCGCAATGGATAATTATTGATTATCTGTATGATTGTTGATTAGATACGAGATAAAAGACAAGAGGAAGATCCTAATAACTAGCAAGTTGGTCTGCGCGATTGCGTGGGTATCTGTTTTCATATAATTGAAATAATAAACCACTGTGATGACGTTTCTTCATGGATATAAATGGAGGAAATATAAAATAGATCATTACACATGTGACTTATCTTCGTGTGTCATAAATTCTTCTTTTTAATCTGTTCTAGAAAACTACTCATGAAATTAGTTCTGATTAAGACTTTCACTTCTTTGCACGTACTTACTCGTTTTGTCTCATCGTTGCACAAAGGAATTACACCAGATTAATTAAAGGCTACATGTTCTGCTTTTCATTTTCTAGAATTAGGGTCCATCAAATTGAGAGCTAGATGTGCGACGCGTTTTGCCATTTCTCATCAAGTAGTATTAATTGAAACCTAAACCCTATGCTTAGATTAAGGAATACAACAAAGAAAACAAAACATTAGGGTCTATGTACGAGTAGCAAAATCAGGAAATTCACTAATCAATAGAGTGGAAAAGGATAATCAGATTACTTCATCTGTTTAATTAGGGAGGAGCCACGAGTTGGAGGAGCTAGGGAGGAAGTGGCACGCACTGGGAGGGGAGGAGAAGCTAGCTACCAGATCTAAGTGGAGCCCAGCAGAATAGGGGGCGGTTGATTATTATCCAAACGCGCGCGAGGGAGTGGCGAGGCACGGCAAAGATCGGCGATGGACACATCGGGCAGAAGTCTGGCAAAGTGAACCACGGCGATCTGGCGAGGGATGTGTCGTGCTCAATTTATACGCGGCGGGCATATCACGAGCGGTTCTTAATAAAACCAAATGCGTGATAGTCGTCTATCATAGGCGGTTTGTGAATAGAACCGTCGTGAATTATCCTGAGCGGTTCTATTCACAAACCGTCTGTGATATCCCAATCACGCAGCGGTCCTTATTTAGAACCGCTGCGTGATATTCTCTGAATGGTTATTAAATAGAGCGGAAATGCGTGATTGGGGATTATCACGAGCGGTTTGTGAATAGAACCGTTTGTGATAATTCACGACAGTTCTATTCACAAACCGCTCAGGATAGATGACTATCACGAGCGGTTCTAAAAATACCGTTTGTGATAGGCATCCCGCCGCCACCCGCAGTCGGCAATGCCCAACACGAGCGGTTCCAAAGGAACCGTGCAGTGATGGGGCGTCTACTATAGCCTGTTTTGTAGTAGTGACAATGGCAATGGCGGCCTTGCCACAAGCCATGAGACAAAGCCAAAATGGAGCAGCGACCTCGGTGGGCCCACGGTCGGAGGGGCGGAGGCGACGCTTGGCCTTGGGCGGAAGCGCCTTGCTGATCCAAATGGCCCCGCGATGATCCAACGGAGGGGACGAGGCGAGAAAGGCTGGTGGATGGGCTGCAAAGGAGGAAATTTGTTTGCCTGCAGACAGATCGGGCGGGAGGGAATTGACCTAGGAGGTTTTTCCGAGATTCTAATACTTTTTCCTTTTTAGAAAATACCAGAAATTCAAATAAGCAATAGAAAATAGCAAATGAACTTGGAAAAATTCCAGAAAAATCTAGAAAATATATCCAAGCCCAAGGAACCAAAATAAAATAGTTTTGACCATTGTTCATGTTGAATTTAATCATATTAAATTGTTTTGATGTACAAAGTCCACATTAAGCTTTTGATTTAAAAACAAATAAAATCCAAATGGTGAATTTCATCCTGCTAACTCTTTAAAAGATTTTTAAGGCTCAGAAAATTGGGATGTTACAATTATACACAGAGGGTCCAGAATTGTATTTTTGGGTCCTGACAGAGGTGGTATCAGAGCCATATTGACTGTAGGTCTTGACCTTAAATAGATCAGCCGTCTTAGAGTGTCCAAATTATTTTCTAAAGCAAAAATTAACTTGCAAGATTAATTGAATTGCTTAACTCCTCTCATGTCTTTCTTGACTCATCTATTGCTAGAATTTTTCCTCTCCCTGCTCTTTTAGCTTGGTTCTGACCCTCTTGTCTATTTTGATAGATGCTTCATATCTACGGTGAGCGCAAAGGCGGACTTGCCGTAGAGCTTTGGAAGCTGCTGCAAACTCTTGTATGCTTCGATCGCCCAGCGTACTGTGGCAAAGATTGGGTGGTCAACGGGTGAGATCATGGAGTGATGTGTCGTCTGACAGTCTACGCCAGGAAGAACACTAAAGCCAGCCAGCCGTTGAACATCTCCATCAGAAGGATCACCTTCACACAAGGAATCCAGGAGTCGTCACGCCTGTCCATCCTCAGAATATGCAACATCTACGCGTGTGAACTATAGGATATTGTCTTCCGTTATCATCCCAGAGTTGCAGCCGTGGATCTAGCTGCTCGTTATCCATCTACGGATAAAGAAGGCAACACTACAGTGGTGCACCTTGCTTAGTTCGCAGCCACTCAGGAGGAGTCGCTGGAGTTGGTCGCCACCGAGCTGGAGTGTGCCTATGAGACCTTGGAAAGAGTCGAAGAAAGGATCGCCGTTCTGGAAGAAGCTCTCTACGGTCAACATGAACCTGAAGAGGGAGATCCGGAAGAGCTAGAAGAGCCAGAGGAGGATCCAAAATAAGATCCTGAAGAAGATCCAGAGGAGGTCCCAGAGGAGCCAGAAGAAGCTGCAGAGCGGAGGAGCCAAGCGAGCTGCACGGGACACATGTTCGCTTGCACGATCTGGGGCATCTGGATCGATTCTTGAGGATGCCACTCACTTCGAGTCTACACGGTGGGAGCACCGTCGTGGCTCTGGAGGCTACCTTAGCGACTGAGTTCGCTTAAGTTTCAGTTTGTCAGGCTTAGCCAGTCTAAGTCAAGAGAGTTGCCCTTTAGGCGATAGATTGTGTGCTTAGGATCGTTTTATTTTCTTGTGTGCAAGTGTGAGCTGCAAAGGCCCTTAGGCATTTGTTGCAGCCATGCTTAGACCCTATTAATAAAGGTATTTCATTTAAGTTTCTTGAGCTACGTTTGTTGGGTTTAATCTACCCCCTCGATTATTTCTTAACTTATCTTGTGCTTGCTACCTCATCTAACCCATGGAGCTTCACCAGATGGTTCAGACTCGACATGCTGCTGCAAGTGGTTCCGGCACCCAAGCGTTAGGAGAAAATGAGCAAACCCCCGCAGGAGCAGTGTACCACCACAAGCACCTCCAATCGATCTGCAAAACTTTGGAGCCTTCATGACAACACAGACGCAGATGATGTACACCATGCTGAATCAAATGCGGGCAATGAACAATCAGAACAATAACAACAATCATCATAGTGGAGCTCCAGTCGCTCATGATCACCATGGACCATCCAAGCTGGCTGAATTCATCAGAACTCATCCACCAACTTTCTCTGGACATGTCTCACCAGTGGAAGCTGATGATTGGCTTCGTGTAATCGAGAGGAAGCTACTGATCACTCAATGCAGCGACCACGAGAAAGTTCTATATGCTACTCACCAGATGGAAGGCATAGCTACTGAGTGGTGGGAGAATTTTTGCGCAGCACATGAGATGCCGCAAAATATCACTTGGGAAGAATTTTTCGCAGCCTTCCACTAGTATCATGTACCTAAGGGGATAATGGATTTAAAGAAGGATGAGTTCCGTGCTCTCAAGCAAGGAGCTATGTCGGTAACTGACTATCTGAATAAGTTTTCTCAGCTAGCTCGCTATGCTGCAGAGGACGTCGCCACTGATAAGGCTCGTCAGAGTCGCTTCTTGAAGGGATTGAACTCAGGACTGTAGGTCAATCTGCTTACCCACACTTTCCCAGATTTCTAGGAATTGGTTAACAAAGCATTGGTTATAGAAGACAAACGCAAAGAACTGGAGGACAACCACAAACGGAGGATGGTTCAACAAGGAAGCCACCAGTCACAACAGCAGAGAGCAAGAGTGGTGCCGCAGCATTTTAATCGTTTTCCGCCACAGAATTCTTTCAGGACGCCTGCACCGCCTTCAGCGCCTCGTCCAGCTGTTCAGAATTTTCACAACCCAGCACCAGTCAACCCCACCCCAAAGAACAACCAGCAGAATGATCAAAGAGTTTGCTATTCTTGCCGTCAACCAGGTCACTTCGCCAACCAGTGTCCGTAGAAGGGAACAATCACTCCTGTACGTTTCAATCTTGGAACTACACCTGCCGAGACACAAGCATAGAGCAACCAAGAAGTTTCTCAAGCTACTAGCTAGCCAGGAGGAGCACCGCAATCAGTGGTAAGAGGTCGTGTCAACCACGTCACTCTGGAAGGAGCTCAGGAAGCACCGGACATCGTACTAGTTAAGTTCTTAGTAAATTCAGTACCTGCATTAGTTTTGTTCGATTCTGGAGCTTCGCATTCGTTTGTTCCTGGAGTTTTTGCAACTAAGAATAAATTAGAAGTTATGCATCTTAAGCATACTCTGTTAGTCCAGTTGCCTGGAGCAGAGCTAAGTTCTAAAGTAGGTTGTTTAGGGGCTAAGTTACTCATAGCTGGAGTTGAGTTTCTAGCCAACCTAATTGTTCTAGACACCCAGACCTTAGATATCATTCTTGGCATGGATTGGTTAACCAAGCACAAAGCCATGCTAGATTGTGGCCGAAGAGCCGTTACAATTGAGGATACCAAAGGAAACAAGGTAGAGTTTCAAGCTACATCAGTGCGTGATGAACATCTGCTAGTCAATAGCCTGAAGACCGTTGCTTTGAAAGATGTGCCTATTGTCAGAGAGTATCCAGATGTATTTTTAGAAGAATTACTAGGGATGCCACCAGACCATGACATCGAGTTTGTCATCGATCTAGTGCTAGGAACAGCACCGATTTCTAAAAGACCCTATCGGATGCCAGCCGATGAGCTAGTGGAAATGAAGAAGCAAATAGAAGAACTTCTGGAGAAAGGTTTTGTGAGACCTAGTTTGTCACCTTGGGGAGCACCAGTCTTGTTCGTTAGGAAGAAGGATGGAAGTATGAGAATGTGCATCGACTATCGATCTCTCAACGAAGTCACCATCAAAAACAAGCACCCATTGCCCCGGATAGATGATTTGTTTGACCAGATGAAAGGAGCCAGAGTGTTCTCAAAGATCGACCTGCGATCAGGTTACCATCAGTTGAAGATTTGTCCTAAGGATATACCGAAGACCGCTTTCTCAATGCGGTACAGACATTATGAGTTCTTAGTCATGTCCTTTGGTCTGACTAATGCTCCTGCCTATTTCATGAACAAGATGAATAAAGTATTCATGGAATATTTGGATAAGTTTGTAGTTATGTTCATCGACGACATTTTGGTTTACTCCAAGTCAAAAGAAGAACATGCTGAACATTTGAGATTAATCCTAGAGAAGCTCAAAGAGCATCAGTTGTATGCTAAGTTGAGTAAGTGTGATTTTTGGAAAAAAGGAACTGAATTTTCTTGGTCATGTGATGAAAGCCGAGGGAGTAGCAGTTGACCCCGGTAAAATTAAGGCAGTATTACATTGGGAACAACCCAAGACTGTTACTCAGATTCGCAGTTTCTTGGGAATGGCAGGATATTATCGCTGTTTCATTGAAGGATTCTCAACGATTGCTAAGCCTCTTACGCAATTGTTGAAGAAGGAGAAAAAGTTCAGCTGGACCCCAGCTTGTGAAGGAAGCTTCCAAGAATTGAAGAAGCGTTTGACTTCGGCCCTTGTGCTGATTTTACCAGATATTCGCAAGGACTTTGATATCTACTGTGATGCTTCGCGTCAAGGATTAGGATGTGTCCTGATGCAAGAAAGAAGGGCTGTCGCTTATGTGTCTAGACAATTAAGGTCTCATGAAGAGAATTACCCTACCCATGATCTGAAATTAGCTACAGTAGTGCATGCTTTAAAGATTTGGCATCATTACCTCATTGGTCATCGCTGCGAGGTATACACAGATCATAAGAGCTTGAAGTATATTTTCACTCAGTCAGATCTGAACATGAGACAGAGAAGATGGTTAGAGTTGATAAAGGATTATAATCTTGGAATCCATTACCATCTCGGTAAGGCCAACGTAGTTGCAGATTCCTTGAGCCGCAAGAGCTACTGCAATGTTGTGGAAGTAAAGGAGGTTTGTTCAGAACTTCAAGAGGAATTTCAGAAGCTGAAGCTAGAAGTGGTATCTGAAGGATTTGTAGCCAGTTTGGAAATGCAGTCTACTTTGGAGAAGCAGATTTGTGAAGCTCAACCAAAGGATTCAGAGCTTTCAGACATCAAGAAGAAGATGGCAGAAGGAAAATTCAAAGACTTCACCATAGATGATCAAGATATACCGTGGATCAATGGACGTATCTATGTACCAGCTGTTGATGGTTTGAGACAGCTAATTTTGAAAGAAGCCCATGACTCAAAGTATTTGATTCACCCTGGTAATACTAAGATGTATCAGGATGTTAAGAATAAGTTTTGGTGGCCAAATTTGAAGCGAGAAGTCGCAGAGTTCGTTGCCTTGTGCGACGTGTGTCAGAAGGTAGAAGCAGAACATCAGAGACTAGCAGGTCTATTGCAACCTCTGAAGATTCCAAAGTGGAAGTGGGAGGAGATCGGAATGGATTTTATTACCGGTTTACCCAGGACTCAATTGGGTTACGATTCGATTTTGGTAATAGTGGATCGTTTGACCAAAGTTGCACATTTCTTACCAGCCAAAACCACTTACTCAGGAGATCACCTTGCAAAGCTGTATATGTCAAGGATTGTCAGTCTGCATGGTGTACCTAAGAAGATAGTGTCAGATCAAGGATCTCAGTTCACCTCTTGTTTTTGGCAAAGTTTGCATGAAGGCTTAGGGACTCATTCAAATTTCAGTACTGTGTATCATCCCCAGACAAATGGATAGACTAAAAGGGTTAATCAGATATTGGAGGATATGTTGAGAGCTTGTGCTCTAGCAAATGCTACCCGTTGGGATAAGAGTTTGCCGTATGCAGAATTCTCGTACAACAATAGTTATCAAGCCAGTCTGTAAATGTCACTATTTGAAGCTTTGTATGGTCGTGCCTACAGAACCCCGCTGAGTTGGTTAGAAATGGCTAAACGTTAGGTTTTGGCCAGATATTATTCAAGAAGCAGAAGAGCAAGTGTCTATGATCAGAGAGAGATTGAAGATAGCTCAGTCGAGGCAAAAGAGTTATGATGATAATCATTGGTGTGATCTCAGCTTTGAGCCAGAGGATTTTGTTTATCTTCGAGTTACTCCCCTTAGAGGTGTCAAAAGGTTTCATGCCAAAGGGAAGCTTGCCCCTCGGTATGTTTGTCCGTTCAAGATTTTGGATCGCCGTGGAGAAGTAGCTTATCAGTTGGAGTTGCCGCAGTCGTTAGCAGGAGTACATGATGTCTTTCATGTCTCTCAGTTGAAGAAGTATTTTCATGTGCCAGAAGAACAAGCCCCACTAGAATCAATTGAACTGAAAGAAGATCTCACTTACAAAGAGCAGCCAGTGAAGATTTTGGATGTCGTGGAGCGTCAAACCAGAAGAAAGACAGTTCATTTTTGTAAAGTACAGTGGAGCAACCACTCAGAAGGTGAAGCAACGTGGGAGCGTGAAGAAGAGTTGAAAGCCGAGTTCCCTAGCCTTTTTGTTCAGCTAGCCTGAATCTATAGGTTGAGATTCCTTTAAGGGGGGAGGTTTGTAACATCCTAATTTTCTGAGCTTTAAAAAAAATCCTTTGCACCATTTGGATTTGTTTGATTTTAATTCAAAAGCTTAATTATGGACTTTGAGTAACAAAACAATTTAATATGACTAAAGTCAACTTCAACAATGGTCAAAAATAATTCATTTGGATTCTATGTGCTTGGATATATTTTCTAGATTTCTCTAGAATTTTTTCAAGTTCATTTGTTGATTTCTATTGCTTATTTGAATTCTTAGTATTTTCTAAAAAGAAAAAGTATTTAAAATCTCAGTTAACTCCTTAGGCCGAAACCCAACTCAACCCTCACCTCCGGCCTAGGACTGTGCGGCCCAACGCCTATGCTCGCGCCCGCCTCCAATTGACATGCGGGTCCCGCATGTCAGCCTCACCCTTCTTCTCTCTTCGCGCGATCAGATCAGCTCATCACCATTGGATCGTGGTTGAACGACCCGATGTTGATGTGCTGTTCGGACAGTCCGAACATCACATGTGGTTTGGACTGTCTGGTCAAAGTTTGATGGTCAGATCAAGTGATCCAAACGTCTCCGTTCACCTCGCGCCGCTCAGCCTCGCTGCCAGGTGGGCCCGTCTTCGTCGTCAACCTCAGCTTCATCCTCCTCGTGTTCCTTTGCGAAGTCCTGCCGCTGCCGCCATTGAAGCTGTTGAAGCTTTGTCCGACAAAGGTGAAACCGGCCTAGATTTTGTGCATGGACTTTTCCATCTAGAAGCCTTATCTATTCCGCACCTGTTTTCGTTGAATTCAAATTTCAAATTCATCGCTATCTCCTATTTCTTCGCGATTTTGTTTCAGGCTGTTTTGATCTCCTCCGCCAATACGCCGCCCTAGCCATCCCCGAATCCTATAAATAGGACCCTTGGGATCGCATTGCCATCCGCACCAAAACCCCTCAAGCTGCCACAACCCAATCGCCCTAGCGCTGCCGCTATTTCAAGTTTAGGGTTTTCGCCGCCGCTGGCCAAAACTTAAATTTCGGTGCCACCGTTGTCGCCGCATCCTCGACGACTGCACCATCGTGTCTGCCGTCACCGGAGCCACCTTCCACGCCCCTCCCCGGCGCCAATACCTCACCGGAGCTCCCATCCGACAAAACCCGAAGGTCTCCACCGCTTCGTGCTCGCTGCCAGCCACCACCGTCATCCTTGATCACCCGGAGCTAGCTCAACAGGTTCACAATAACCATAACTACCTGCTAGTACCACTCACCGGCGACGAGGAGCCCCCAAACGCCGGCGACCAGTGGGATCTGTGCGACACTGCTCTCATCGTCGTCCACGTGAAATCCACCTCAGCGCCAGCTCCTCCTTTTCGCCAACGTGTCGCTTGTGTGGCATCGTGTCAGCGCGTACGCGTGGCAGCTCGCCAACACAGATCCAACAAGGTTCGGTGAACCAAGTTCACCGTGAGCCAAGCCACTGACGTGTGGGCCTCACACGTCATTTTTTCTTTTTATTTTCATAATTCCGGAATTTCCATTGCTGACGTCATTGTTGCGCAATAATCCGATTTTTCTTTAGAGAAATAATTCGGATAATTCGGAATAATCCTTTTTAGGGTTTTCTTTTAGATTCAAACTTCCAAAGCTCATATCTTTTGCATCCGAACTCCGATTGGGCCCGTTCAAATTTCTAAATTCATATCAATTCAAGATCTATTTATCCGAGATTTTTATTTAATTTTTTGAGTTTTTTTGCCTCTGTTATTTATTTATTTTGTTTGTTTGCTTCGTTTGCGAGTAGACGTCGATACTTTGGGAAGATTTGAAGAAGAAGGAGCACCTCAAGATCAAGATCAGTACCTAGACCTATTCCAAGGAAAGTTATACATTTGACCATGTTGAAACCCAGTTTTCTAAAATTACTTCGATTCAAATTGTTGCATCTAATTTAAGTAATTATTTAAATGATTTTTGGGTATAGTTAATAATCCAAATTGTTATAACCTTCTTGTCTGTTTGATATGTCATAATCTTTTGTCACCCTAGATTGGTTTATTGAGTTGGTAATATCGCAGCACCAACGTGGGTTGGTGAGATACGATTAGTCTGCTTAACCATGCCACGAGTCATCATTTCATGTAAATTGCTATTACAACTTGACTAAGTGATTATGGAATTATGTGATAAATCTGTGTGTACTATGTGTTATTACTCGTGATGGCATGTGTTGCACTTAACCAACTGGGTGGTAAAAGATCTAGACTGAGGCAAGTGGTGGATACTATGTGACATGGTGGCTGTGTGAATGGGATTATTAATCTGTGTGGCATAGTTAGAACTTCGAAGTCTTGTCTTGGTCAATTAAGGACTTAACTTTGTGCGCCCTTGAACTGAGCATTACTATATGACCACATGCCTGTTATGGGACGGGCCTAACTTAGTAAGTTATGAATTCTTGACATTGATTACTCAGGTAGTAGGTTAGGCTGTGTTGCATGGGTGGAGGTGTGTTCTACCAAGTAGTCACATCGCGGGACGGTTCACCGCTTCCCTGTCCAATGATGTGTGTCGGACTGACTTCCTGCATGGGGTTGTCTGGCGGTAAAGCACATCAGGAGTGTCAATACTGAGATGAAGTTTCTGAAACGTTTTGTTATTATTAGTGCTTGCAACACTAGTTGTATCTTGTGGGTAAAGTGTACAACCTCTGCAGAGTGTAAAATCAATCTATTCGAATAGCCGCGTCCACGGTCATAGATATGCTCGGGAATTTCACACGAGGGGTAGTTTTCATAAAACAATTGGGAAGGGAGTTGTGTGATCTAAATCATATGGCTGTGTGAATAACTTGTTTAGGCTATGTGTCTTTGTGAAAACAAACTGTTAAAATTAAATATTGTTATTTGTTTTACTTTATGATTTCAATCTATTATTCATATTCAAACTACAAATATTGCATTTCTGCAAATAACCACAGAAGCCATTCCTTTGGAATAAGCCATCATGTATAACTACATTTCTGTGGTATGACTTGCGAGTACAGTTGTGTACTCATGCTTGCTAAATCAAATCAACAGAAGAAGAGGAGTCTTCGCCTACTTTCGAGGAGGAGCTCTACGAAGGTACCTGATCGTTAGGGTCTTGATCCCAGTCGGTTGCCTGTGGCGAATTGATGGGATTCCGTTGAAGATTTCTGTTCCGCTGCTATTTAATTCTCTGTTAGCCCTGCATGGCTTAATAAGTGTAAACTCGACCATAAGGTCAAAACCCTTATTTGTTAATCAAATTACTCGTTTATGTTATTAATTGATTGTGTGGATTGATATTCATCTATGTTGACACTGTGTGCTATAGCGTGATCCTGGACTAGTGTATTTTTGGGTCCCGACACATACTTAATTTAGTCATAATCAATTACTCGTAATTAATTTAGTCAGAATTAATTACTCATAATTAATTTAGTCATAGTTAATTTGGAATAGTTAATTTAGATATTACTATTTAGTCTTAATTAATTAGTCGCAATTAATTAAGTCCTAATTAATTAGTGGGTGCTTAATTAGTCCTAATTAATTTAGTCGTAATTAATTTAGTCGTAGTTAATTAGTCATAATTAATTTAGTGATAATTAATTAGCGTAATTAATTAGTCATAATTAATTTAGCCGTAATTAATTTAGTCATTATTAATTTGCACCTTTTGATTTGTTTCGAACTAACTTGCTATTTCGTCTCTTACAAGCCATGCCTGTACTAGGGCTACTTTAACCATTCTAGGACGAACAACACCGGAGAAAGTTGTGAATCATCGGGGACGAGGATGGTCCTCCACCCCTCATGCTTATGTCGGAGAAGCATTACTGAGACCTTGACTCTCGCTACGTCCCAATCCTTCGGGACATGGGCTTGTTGCCCTTTGCGATGATGCTCCAAGTCAACCGCTACTTCACCCTGGATGGTAGTCTCATGTCGGCACTTGTTGATAGATGGAGAGTCGAGACACATACGTTCCACTTTCAGTGGGGATAGATGACTATCACTCTCCAGGATATCTCTTTCTTGACTAGTATGTCGATCACGAGAGACGCACTTGTTCCACCCCGCCCTCCGGTGGATTGGAAGGCCCGCTTGGTGCAACAGTTCGGCCTACCTGTGCCAGACATCGCCCGTGGTGTCCCTTGGATATGGCTTAGGCAATTTAGTCAATGCTTTACGAATACACCAAACGAGGTTGTTAGGACGCACCTTATCGCATACCTTTTGTATCTTTACGGTTGGGCCTTGTTTCCCACCACACAGGGTGATTGGGTGTGCCCTAGCTTCATCCGCATCGCCAAGTCTTTGGCTGACATGGAGCCTGGGGGCCAGGATGCCCCATTACAACTTCGGATCAGCCGTCCTTTGAGCCACATCTACGGGGTTATGCGACGCTTCACAGTGCGACACTGGTTTGAAACCAATCCTTGCCATCTGCTATGCGCTCCTATAGCTGTGGTATTGGGAGCACTTCTCTGTTGGGCGACCCACAATCTGGAATGCAGCACTCCCGTACACCGAGTTCCAAGACCCCATAAACGAACCTACTATGGACACCTGGTGGATTGCTGCCAAGTTACACCGGGTCAAAGATAGACCAGTGAGGTACTATCCTGTGTTCCACAATGAGTTCGAGTCGTTGCACGATGACAACATCATATGGTCTCTATGGATCCCACATTTGGTGAACACAGTAGCATCGCATGGACTATCCGTGCAATGCACATAGGACGCCAGATTATGGGCGACGATCTACCACATTGTGTTTCTCCATCTGGTTGAGCCTTACGCGCCGCAGCGTGTAATGCAACAATTCGATCTCTACCAGGTTGTGCCCCCTCTCGACCGGGGGGGGGGGGTGCTCGACCGAGCTGTCTACTTGTGAGCATAACTCCATCTAAGTAATATTTACAGTTCATACCTATATCTACTTTTCTCACATAAATCCTTCTCAAATGCAGGCAATCGAGGACGGGCCAGCATTCTAAGGACTGTTAGGCAGTCTAGCATCAATGGACTACAGTAACAGCCCAAAATTTCAAATTGGATTTAAGTTTAAAACTTATTTGAATTTGTGAATTTTCTGCAAATTAAAAACTATTGTTTAAATTGTTGAAAGCTAAAAAGAGATTTCAATTCAAAATCCATTATCAAATTTAAGTTAGAATTATTTTATTTAAGTCCAGAATAATTCTAGAGTCATCCAGAAATTTTCCTAGGATTTTTGGAATTTATCCGCTATTTTCTAGAGCATAAATGAATTAAACTGAATATTTAAAATGGAAAATCAAAAAGAAAATAGCAGTGCTTGGGCGAAACCCAAGCCAGCCCATTCCTATTTCCCTTTTCGGCCCACTCACCATTTCCCGCTCGCGCCGCTCTCACCCGCCACCGTCCAATTCGACGGACGGCCTTCAAACCTCCACGTCCCGGGCTATCTCCACCGTCCGATGCCGATCCAACCCGCACCTTTGTCTTCCTCCTCGTCTCCATCTTCCTCGCGCCGACGACAGACCACGCCCGCTCGCCATTTCATGTTGAGTGAGCTCGCCGCCGGGCGCCTCCCCAATCGCCTCGCGACCACGCAGCGCTGCAAAACCGCGCCACGCCGCCACGACCCCCCCTTCTCCCCTCCTTCCCATGGGCAAACCCACGACGCCGCAACCGCCAAGACGAACCCCACTACACCCTCGCCGCCTCGGACCTCCCCGGCCCCTATAAAGGAGAGCCTCGGGAGCGTCACGTTCCACTGATCCCAACGCCCCCACTCACGCCCTCTCTTTTCCCCTCTGTGCGCCGGAATTGGAGATCGTCGCCGTCGGCCACCGCAAGACGCCGCCGTCGATTGCGCCGCCGTCACTGCCCCCGCGTCCTCGCCGTCGCCACCATCGGCATCGCCGTCTTCACGCGATCGGTCGCGCGCACCCGCCGGAGAGACCTCGAGCTCGCCGCCGTCGACAACCCGGCTTCGCCGCCGCTTCGCCGCCGCCGCCACCTCCGTCTTCTCTCGCCGCGTGGGTGGCGCGCGAGAACCCTCGCGTTCCCCTCTGTCTATTCGTACCCTCGCCGGAGTCTAGATCGCCGCCGTTCGCCGGTTCATTGGAACCCGAGCGCCGCCGCCGTCGAGGTCTACGTGGCTCGTCCACGTCAGCGCCACCGTGGCGCCACCTCGCAACCGCGTGGGCGCCATGTCGACCCTAGTCTTGACATGGCACCACGTCGGTCTTGTAGCGCCACCCACCCGTGAGCCAAGCCCATGGACCAAGTCCATATGGACCTAGTCACTGACACAAGGGCCCCACGCGTCAGAATTATTTTTAAATCAGAGGATTCCGTGCGCTGACGTCGGCCTTACGCATTAATAGATTTTCCTTTAGAAAAATAATTCGGGAAATTGTTTAAAAAGGCAGATTTAGGATTTAAATTGTAAAATTCATAACTTATTCATCCTAGCTCCAAATTAGATGATTCAAATTGCTAAATTCTTAGAAAATTATTATCTAACTAAATAAAATATAATTATTCAATTTGGAGTTCATTTTAGTTCTGTTTTAGAATTTAGAAATTCATTTAAAATCCAAATTTAGATTTAAATTTGTAAAATTCATATCATCGATTTCGGCTCCAAATTTATTGAATTAAATTTCTAAAATTTTGTAAAAGATTATCTAGCTTAATAAATTAAAATTTGTTTATTTGGAATTAGTTTAAATTGTCTCTTTTAAGTTAAAACTATTTAAATTGCAAATGTAGAATTTAAACTTGTAAAATTCATATCTTTTATTTCCTAATTCCAAATTTAGTGTTTCAGACTTATAAAGTCTTCTAAAATTATTATCTAGCCAAATAAAATATAATTATTTCATTTGGAGTTAGTTGAAACTATTGTCTTGTTTTTATTGGAATTTCAATTGATTGTCGTATTTTCACGTTTAGATTACTTACGATTAAAATTTGATTCTTAGAAGCTTTAGAATTTCAAGACTTCAGCGAAGGCAAGTTACACTTTGACCATGTTGCACCTACTATGTTAAAGTTATTTAATTCTGCTTTTAAAATTATTATTGCATGCATATTTTTAGTCAATTATTTTAATACCCTGTTTAAATGCTTAGTTATTCCATTTGCTATTGTATAGCCAACCTTGAATATTGAAATGTCACTCCTTTGTCACCATAGATAAATTGTTTGGAAATGCTCAGCAAATGTTTAGACCATGATTTTGAATTTGGGAGGATTTAACCAAATCATTACAACTTGTTTAAAATCAAATCTATGGTATTGTTTTACCATAGAGAGTTTGTAAAGGTGGTTTACACTAAAATAAAACTAAAATGGTTTGGACTTGGTAAAACGGATGAATGGTGGGTGCGAGTTTATGCACGGGTTTAATCTGGTTAGGATTAACACCCGTGGTTTGATTTTTGAAGCGCCCAAGTCGATTAAGGACCGGTCTTGGAGCCGCATCTTGCTATGCCCTACCGTACCACCACACGTCTTGTCTGGGCAAGACTTGGCTTAATAATTTGGGACACCTCGTAGATATTCGTGCCATTTTGTATGAGTGGGTGTTGGTTAGACAGTAGTCCCACCTGGCGCAAGAGGGGGCTCCCGGAGGATGGATAGTCCAATGGAAGCGAAACCTTAGCGGGCATGAGTTCTTTGGGGTAGACCATTGTAACGGCCTCGTGATAATTGCTTTGTCACACGCCTTAGGAAGCGTGGATTGGCCGACACAAGGAGCAAATTATCTCGTGTGGGTAAAGCTGTACAAACTCTGCAGAGTAGAAACTATTCGAATAGCCGCGTCCGCGGTCATGGACATGCTAGCAAAGCCACTTTGAGTTAGACTTGTTTTTGGTTTTAAAATGACTTCAACAGATGTTTTCAGGATGGTTAGTCCTGTGGGAAAATTGGGCGGTTAGCCATTGTGATTGGAGGATATCCATCACCTTTCTTGGAGGTTATCCACATTATACATTGTCTTTTAAAATTATGAATTTAATTCTTGTATGAAAATAGCCTTGCAATCTATTATGATTATTTAAAATTAAAAGCTAGCGCTTTTACATAAAATAACCCCGCCAATGTCCTTTGTTTACCTTATGCATGCATTACAATTCCATATTGGGTGTAACTTGCGAGCACGGTAGTTGTGCTCATGCTTGCTTTATGCAACAAAATTTAGAGAAGACTACTATCGGGGCGGTGAGGATCTGACACCTAGGCTACGCCTCAGGGCGATTACTGTGGCGGATCGTTCGCCTACTACTATCGTTCTTATTTCATTGTGTTATTTAATCTTTTATTTGGCTTCATGCCCAATTGTATCGAACTCGATTTACTATTAATGCAATGCGAGACTTGGTTATGTTATCATTTTTGTAACTGTGTACACCGGAAATCCTGGACTGGTGTATGAACACAGAGGGTTCGGGATCTTTCGTTCCCGGGTCCGACAACTACGACTTGGACAGAGTTGGCACACATTGAGGTTCTACAAGAGCAGCGGCCGCATGACGTTTGGACTTACCGTGAGTACATCGAGTGATACGTACAATGGTCGTGCACCAAACTCACCCATCCTCTGCCAGGGCGTCCGGAGCATGTCACGCACGAGGAGAGGCTTCATCACTCATCCGATCAACACAGCGCTTCACAACGTGACGATACTGTAAAACACTCACAACTTATGCTCGCTTCATTCATGATAATTTTAATGTTTGGTACTGAACAGTTGTTGTTTGTCACTTCAGTTCGATTGGATCCAACGGATCTCAAGCGCATCGAATTCCACCATTTGTAGCCTAGATCACACTGTTCTAGGGCTTCTCAGTACTCTCAAGTCCATCTTGGCAGAGTCTAAGCAAATAATTAAGAACATGAGCTACGGTCGGTCGCGAGACGACGTCCATCAGGCCGCGCACCGAGTGGGCTGACCATGCTCACCTGCTAGGTCGCCACGACCTAGTGAGACTAGCAAGCATCTTAGTGCTCCCCGTCGGTCATCCGCACTGTAGATCAGGGAGGTAAGTTATGTTCAATATGCGTCCTGATTATTTATTATGCCTTATATTGCGATGACATCATGTCGTCATCCAGTCGCATGTCCATAGGGATGCATCACTTTTGCGATCAACTTCTGCACGGCCTACTCAGACTAGCGGCCATCCAAGCTCTCCCTGTCGGTCATCTGCACTGCACATCGGGGAGGTATGTGATGTTCAGCTTAGGTCCTGATTATTGATTTCGCCTAACATAATTATATCTTGCAGCCTTCAGTTGTGCGTGAGGGTGACGATGAATCAACCGATGAGGAGGCGGTCATCCCAGCTACTGCCAGGGAGGAGTACACGACGCCAAGATTTGGAGCGTACCACCCAAGGCACCCACCCCTAGTCTAAGCTCAGTAGAACCTTAACCAGTACGGAGCACCGTATCATGGCCAGAGCTCCACCTGTACACCGTACGGTCAAGGCCAGAACTCCTCTAGACCAAAGGTCGTTCATACATCGTACCTTGGGAGGCGTGCCTCTGGGGGCGGATTTCTTGATTCGTTCATTACGGATATGATGGCAGGTGTTAGCCAGTCTAGCATGACTCAGCTAGACGACATTGACGTTGGACAGACTCAGCTAGGCCATAGTCAACTTGTTAAAGCACCTTCGCTCACTCAACGGTCTCCGTACGCCCTCCGAACCGATACGCGCTCTCCAGACCAGTTCATGTATCCCACGGGAATTGTTCAACGCAAGACCAAGACGTACAAGCAAACGCAGACACAACGAGCAGAGAGTGGCTCAGACGAGTGAGCTATATTGTAGCCCGTGTGTAATTACATTGTATACATTATGTGTGCATGTATTCAGGATGTTGTGCGCTTATGTTGTACTATATTTGTATATATATATTGCATAACATATTTGTATACATTATGTGCGTATTGTCGTAGTACATCGGTTCAGGAGACGACTGCACGCCCGAGATTCACATAAAATTGTAAAACACTTGAGGTTTACATGAAATCATAAAATCATAAAACACCTGAGGTTCATATGAAATCATAGAACACCTCACGGGTGGGGAAGAGTCCGGCCCCTAGGGCTACGACATGGTGAAACTGTGCCCCAGGGGCACTTCACTCGTCAGCACCATACCTCTGAGGCACAGACTAGGTAACTTCGGCCCCTAAGGGTCCGGATTTAACACATGGTGCGTGGGGAGAAGTTCAGCCCCTAGGGCACGATGGAGGGGGAGTACGGCCCTCTAGGGACCGGACTTGGCTAGGTGTCGGCCGTCGGTAGCTCCGTGATGTCATTTTTGCCATTACGTCTGGAAGAAGGCTAAACTTGCTATTACGCCCCGCCCGACAACATGCCATATCAGCCAAAAACTATTCACATGCAACTATGCAAGTAACCGCCACCCACCATTCATTCGATTTTTTTTTGAAATAATCTATTTTTTATTCGAAAATACAGAAATAATACCGCTTAAATTTTTTTTCAGAAATAATCGCGTGTCGCCGTTCGGTTGGGCGATTTGCTCAAGTCGCCCAACCGCAGTGCGACAATCATTCAAGTCGACCAATAGGACGGCGATTTAAAGTTTCCAGGCGTCGTCGCTTTTTGGTTTGGCGACTTGGTGGCAGCTCAACCCAAGTCACCCAACCGTATGGCGACTTGGTGGCAGCTCAACCCAAGTCGCCCAACCTTATGGCGACTTGGGGCAGCTATAAAAACCGCGCGCGGCCGAACCGTCGCCATTCCAACGCGCGATTCGCCAGAATCACAACCGAGCCGAGAGGAAAAGAGGAGAAAGAGAGGAAGAAAAATAGGAGAGGAAGAAAAATAGGAGGGGAAGAAGAAGAGGAGGAAAAAAAAAGTTCTTCGTTTCGCATCGACGACTAGGACGGTAAGTTTGTAGTATTAGTTTGTAGAAGTTTATTTTTGAAATCATGGTAGGTTAGCAAGCAACTTTATGTATAGTGACATATTGTTAGAAAATATTTAGAGATGGCATGATTAATTAGTAACCATGTAATGCGTTAGCAAATGTTGAGAGATAACATGAAGGAAAAATGAGTTAGTAAAAATAAATTTAGTTGTACTATTCTGCATGCTGCGCTAATTGCGTACATGTTACTTTTCTAAATGGTAGTTTATATAATGGTAAACATGTCGATAACGCGTGCATTCGCAAATGCTAGTTTATAGAATGTTAAATACACGATACATGGTTCCAAACACGTTGGATTATCAAACATGTCAAATTTTGTTTTTTCCCCGAAAGCTTCACCCATTATAAATATGCATAGTAACGATGATGTATTAAATATTTCGCAATCCATAGCAGTCGGTATAGGCGTTAACGTAATATAGCCTTTCGTAGGAAAAATTATGTCATTGTGTTAGGGCAAAGTGTAATGCCATTGGAGTATAATTTAAATGCGTAAGTAATATGAATGCTTTTAATTTCTTAATTTGCAGGTATGGCTCAAGACCCTGGTGGTTCGGATTGGCATTTGATCTATTTGGACGGTTGGTTGACATGCAAGACCGCCTTGTGAGCCGTCGTGTGCCGCATCCGGTTGGCGGGACGACGCGGTGAGTTGGGGGGTCTTCTTTGTGCGACGAGCACGAATCACCGTGGGAGTACAATGGGGACGGAGGTTCGACCGTGCAATGTTTCTTGACAAGGGATCCTGCGGGGATGCCATTAAGTGTGGGCCTTGTTAATGCAACGGCCGTTCGTGTACTCAAATCCAGCCGGGAGCAAGACACCGTGGTATGCGCGGCGGTCGGTGTCCTTGGCGTGTGCACGCAAGGAGACCCAAATACGAGACTCACTAGATTGTCTCGAAGGTGGAGCCGCACTCGCTTGCTTTCGATAGTGTTTTGCGAAGCATCGCAACGACATCCACCTTCATAGCCAATGTCATGTACGAGAGATAGTGAAGAAGACGGACACGGAGGCCAAGCACATCATGGTGGCTATCGGCGAAATTCAAGTACAAGATTAGCTACGCAAAGGCATGGCGTGCTAAGCGAAGGCTTTGGAAAGGAGGTTCGGTTCTTCGAGGCATCTTCGACAACCTTCCTCGTATGTTCAGTCTTTGCAAGACAGAACGGGCACATACATTCTTTGTGAAGGACCGGCCAGCCAAAAGACCGCTGCTAGGTTTTATGGTCTTGCAGAGGGCCTTCTTAGCATTCGGTCCATGCATCAATGCATTCAGACACATGTTGCCCGTGATCTCAGTGGACGGGACATTTCTAACTGGACGGCGCAAGGTATGGCATAATGACCACTAACCTTGCAGAGGTGTACAACTGGGTTATTAGGGGCCTCTGTTGTTAGCCTCTTGTCGCCATTGTTGAAGGCGTTCTGCATGGTACAATCGGATATTTCAGGGAAAGACATGCAAATGCGGCACTTCATGCAGCCAACCCACAGACCCCATATTGCTCGAAGATTACTACATACATGCGAGGCCAAGATCGAGAAGGCTCGATCGACACGGTCTTCGTAATGGGCATCTGAACATCGATTCGACGTGATCCTCCGAGACAGAGCCGGATTCGAGCAGCTCGGTCTCTTGTTACCTATGAGGTATGCCTTGGAGACCATGTGAATGAACCTAGCTGCACATGCAACAAGCTAAAGCTCCTTCACAAGCCATGCTCTCATGTCCTCGCCACGTGTGGGACCATCCGCATGGACCCATTGAACTTCGTATCGGAGTACTTCATGAAGGAAAGGGTGCAGCAGGTGTGGTGCGGCGAGCTAAGAGGCTTCAGGGTTGTCGGTAACTTCTCCACATTGGATATTGCAAATAGGACTTGGGTTCCGGATCTAGACCTATTGAGAGGGGGGAAGGGCCGTCGGCGAGCAGAGTCGCCGATTGAACGATATGGACGAAGGGAAGCTGCGGCGGGTAGGATCGGCATTGCCGCCGCCAGAAGGGCACACTTGTGAGAACTTGCAAGGCGCTCACGACACTTAGGAACTTGTATTACAAGCTGCTACTATGTTGTAACTTGTAGTTCGATCGAGACTTTGGTTTTGTAAGCAACTGCCGAACCAATTGTGTCGTAATTGTACTTTGGTTCTTGTAAGCAACTACCGAACTGCTAGTAGGTTGTATCGTAATTCTAGCGGACAATATCTGGTATGGAATAGCTTGGTTTTCAGAACTCGTTCATACAATGCATATTTGTTCCATGCATATAACTTAAAGCACGCGACACATCAATACAACATGCCAACTCAATAAAAGGCAACCGCAATAACGCGTCCATCATTTCGTTACATGCTTTAGGAGATTGAACATAAGTGCGTACAGAAGGGGACACTACCGTCCCTAATTGTAGAAGGGACACTACCGTGCCTAATTGTAGAAGGTGCCTCTCGCTACCCACATAGAGTGTTCTCGGTTAGGCGCCTCGGGCGTGGTCGGTCGTCGTTATAGTGGCACGCACATATGCGACTAGGGTTGGCACAAAGACATGTGGGATCATAGGAACTTCCTATGTTCACGACCTCCTCATTGCCCTCTCATGTTGCATCTGTTGGCGGAGGTCATCATTTTGCTCCTTGAGATCGTCAATTTGCGCCTCGAGATAAAAGATTCGGTTCCACAATACATCGGGTAACTCACAACATATCGTTCATGGGGAGGATCGATCCAATGGGTGAAGTTGCATTTCGCCATCCGCTATAAGTGACGGTTAGTATGCACGGATGTATTAGCGATAATATGAATAAAACTATTTACCCCGAGTATGGGCATCGAAGAAACGCCGTCCACCATCGAAAGGGCCGTCTATGACTGCGATAAGCGTCGTCCCGTGTCGCATTTCGCCATACCGATTGAGCACGCTTGTTCGGCATCAACCGGTAGTTAGGGCAAGTCCTCCTCCTTTCTAGGGAAGGTGCGCCTTGGCGACCGGTTATCTTGGTCCCCGGCGTCGCCATCGTATATTCTTGTCAGAAGGCGGAGAAGGTTCTTCTTCCTACGGTTTGAAGGGTCTATTTGGTCCTAACCGGGCGTGGGCGTGCATTTATAGCCCTACCGGGAGACTAACAAAGCGGGTAATGTATTAGCTTGCGATGACAAGACTAGGCGAGGCGACTTCTGCGCAGTGATAAGACCCACAGGCGACTTTGCGCGATGCTAAGACCAAAGGAGACAGATTTACTGCGGTGACAAGATCTGCAGGGCACTTTTGCGCGATGATAAGACCAAAGGAGACTTTTCTGCGGTGACAAGACAACAGGGGCAGCTTTGCGTGAGTGATAAGACCAAAGGAGATAGCTTTACTGCGGTGACAAGACAACACGGGCAGCTTTGCGCGATGATAAGACCAAAGGAGACGACTTTCAGTAGTGATAAGACCACACGGGCAGCTTTATGCGATGACAAGACCAAAGGAGACTTTTGCGCGATTCGGGGTTTAGGTATAGGGTTAGGCTTTTCGGATCGACTTGACTACCCCGACCACCTCCCCAACTTTTAAGACCGAAAAGACAAGACTCAGAGAGAAAGGCGTGACAACACTCGCCTCGCCGACTTTTTAGACCGATAAAGACAAAGCACTCTGCAAAGCAAGCCTATATTGCAAGTATGCCTCTTCTACTGAAATCCCAGAAAGAACCATTCGCACCGCCATCGAATCCTTCAGGTTCTATATAAGCTTTATAAAGTACTTCATCAACTATCTGCCAATATACAAATATACGTTCAGACGACTTCATTCAGGAGAGACTCCCGGACGCATCATAATATCACTTACCTATCTACTTACCATTCATTACTATCTCAATCGTCCTCACAAAATTCTACAGAAATTTAACGCACTACAACAATATACGACGATCACAAAATGTTATTGTGAGTCTGACATATTTCTTACCCTTCATATTCTCTGAAATTAAAAGCAGACCAACCAACGTTGTCGCCACACTTTTATCTTTACAAAAAATAACATCATATTATACGATTTGCTAAATACAATACCTACAAAATGTAATATCTATTTTAACACAATTATTCCAATTGGATTTACATAATTTCAGGTTTAGCAGCTTGAATCGCCCACTGGTTGGGCGACTTGAACTAAGTCGCCCACCAACTGCGCGACTTATTAAACTCGCTATACACATCAGCGATACAGGCTCTAGTCGCACATCCGTTTGGCGACTACATCCAGCCACGCTCTAGTCGCCCAATGGGAGGGCGACTTGGAGGATTGTCGCACGGCGGTTCGGCGACTTGAGCAAATCGCCTAACCGTACGGCGACACGCGATTATTTCTGTAAAAAAAAATTTTAACGGTATTATTTCTGTATTTTGGAATAAAAAATAGATTATTTCAAAAAAAAATTCCCATTCATTCTACTTGCCAATGTAGCTGTACAGCTTCGTCTACTTTCATTCTATAGCCCAGTTAATTCGTTAAGAGTACGAGACACATGTATTCTGGTTCACTTCTTAGAGAGAGCAGCTAGCTTGTGATGATGGTAAACGCAGCACTGGCCTTAAATTACGAGGACCCGGGCGACAGAGCCACGAACAGTTCTGTACTAGTACTGTTATAGGTTTCCTGTACTACTTTCTTGCCTAGGTGGTCGCAGCACTGTATCAACCGCGAAACATGGCTACACAGCCTGTCTACCTGTCGACACATCTCAATACCGTGCAGGCCCAGCCATGTACCGATGTACTCATCTCAATAGCCTTAACTCCTCCAGCCTGCAATGCAAGTGTAGGTGCAACCATCTGCAGATCACACCTCCGAATGAATGGCATGGCTTTGGATCGCTTGAATTACTACGTACTGCTGCATCTTGATGCAGTGGTGCCCCTTTAGGAAAGTTCTTTGAGATGTTGACGAATCAACCGTCACTGGCAAGGTAGATTGCGGTGGTTATCTGTACATGCTGACATTGCTACATACGAATCAACCGGATGCGTTGGAGTCTTTCTTTGATGTGACCGTCGCCGGCCGTTACATACTGACATTGCTACTGGGCTTGAACTAAAGATAGTTAAAATGCAATTACCGCTATGTTTGGACTTTGGATTGTTAACCTAGTTTGCCTTATTAATTTTGTTGGTACCTGTCATTCTTAACCATCAGTTGGCAAGCCGTGCTTCGGTCAGTCGAAGCCGTGCCTCACATTTGGTCGCGACCAAAATTTTGGTGAGGCAATGCAGGGTACCTTGCCACGAGGACTCGGTTAAGCAAGCGGAGAGTGCACCACCGCAAGTGAAGGTACGTTGCTAGCACAGCGCAAGTGAAGTGTTCCTCCAAGAAGATGACCATATATTACTGAAGGCAAAAGACTCGATGACTCGATGTATTGTTGTGTCCACTGATGTGATCACATGCATCGATGCACGGATACTTTGACTGATCTAGTAACGCATTTCTGATGCTCTGTTCGTGCAAACTCTCGTAGTGCCTCTTGACTTGGACTGGCATTGGATTGCGATGGACTGTGAGCTTGATTTTTTTTTTCTCGAAAAGTCACCGGGGAAGAGGATCCCACCTGAATTGTATTGACTTCTGCAAAGTTGTCTCAGTCAAGTACATGAAGGGACGAAGAGAAGAGAGATTTCTAGGTAGAGATCACATGCCGATCTCTAGATAGCATTTTTTTTCAGCCCAGAGTGTTACACCTTCTGTACATGATTTCATCAGACAATAGAGCAATGGCTCACGCACCCTGAACACGACATCACGGCTATGGTTCCAAATGCGCCAAATACAAAGCAGCAAGAAAGTGTTGTAGTTGGTCTCAGGGACACGAAGGTCATTGGAGGCGGGGCAAAGCCGTGACGTAGGGGTTGCTGAAGGAGATGCCCAACGTGCGCCAGAAGGATCACGCAAAGGAGCCGTCAAAGAAGAGATGGTTGGCATCCTCTATGCTGGCATTGCAGACCTCACATGTTTCGTTGTCAACCAGCATTTTACAGAGCAAGTTGGATTTCGTGTGCAGCCTGTCGTTGACAAGAAGCCATGCCAAGAATTTGACGCGGCACGGTGCGCCAGATGAACCGCCAGTTGGGGCATTCAAGCCCAGTGGTGCTGCGGAGTCGGTACAATGAAGATGTGCTCAACTCAGAAGAGGCACTTGGTGAGGAGGGCACACAACGTGTATCTGCAGCGGCAGAGAGCACGACTGGCAGCAGCATGCCATCGAGCATCGTAAGCTCGGACACAGCCACAGTGGACAGCCGCGACACCAACCCCAACCTGACCCATCCCTGTTCACAGTGGGAGATGTAGGACCGGAAAGGCGACTAGAGGGGGGGTGAATAGACGCTTTCTCTAATTTTCACCTCGATCAAACTCAACACTACTTTACTCCAATAGCTATAAAAGCTATGAAGATCTATATACAGGCACAGCGGATGACCTGTGTTGAATCCGATCAAACCCCGACACAAAAGACTAAAACCACCTCAAAACTGCAAGCACAAAATCAAACTAGTGGATGAAATCTATCACAGAATTTTTCTTCAAGAGGTTACAAGATTTGTCGCATCAACTACAGACTCAGTCGCAACCCGCAAAAGAAAAAAGGCCAAGACAGCGATCAATACAGCCGCTTCTTGCCCAGCAGACGCTCAGCAATTAAGACCATAAACTCAATCGGATCATTGAAGGCAGCCAGCAATTAACATCTAGACCTCAAGCAATAAACAAGTAATAACTCAATTCAAAAACTGTGTGTTTCACAAACCAATGGGACAAGCCGTAACCAGTGCTCAGGGTTTTTCGGCAGAGCTCCAGGCGTGACCAAGACCTCTAATTGCCGGCCCTTGATAATTGTGTCTACAGACCACAGCCACAAGACCCAGATTTTACAGAAGAACAACACGGGCGCTACAAGCCCCCAAAAACTCTGTAGCTCAGAGCACAGGAAATCACCAGATCCTGGAACGTGCGGGAGGACAAGCTTGTACAAGCACACAGTGCCGAGCCGATCAATCAACAGAGAACCAACAGCTAACAGGAATAAAATAAACAACAAGATCTGCCACTCGGCAAGCACAATGAAGAGCAGCAGCCGCAACAGGCGCATAGATTTTTCCAGCGGCAGAGGCCGGCCGCCGAGATCTGGTTTCACACCGAGCACCTTTTTCACCGGCCTTCAGGCTCTGTAATTTCTCCAGCCGGAACAAAGAGCAACCAAGTAAATAAACTATCCAAAAACCGAACCAGATCAAGAACTGCAGCCGCACCAAACTCAAAAACCAAAACAGCCAGATTTCTAGCGCTGCAGGACCAATCAATAAACAAAAATAAAACAGCATCAAGGATTTAATAGCATCAAAAAGCAGTCGCCGCAAGCATTGATTTTTCTATCGGCACACAACAGGGCGAGCTTAGCTGCCAAGAACTTGAATCAACCGTCAAACAAGATCTCACAGGGCGCATCAAATTTTCTATCGGTCATAGGGAAAGTTGGGCAATAAAATAATCAACAGGTTACACAAACCAGATTTTCTGAGACCGAATCGCCACCCGAGCCAAGCACTTAATGTGAAACCTGTGATCTACAAGAAGCCGAGCAATAAAAAGCTAAGGAAATGAGGAAAATCAAAACATCAAACCGGATAAACTGCAGCCACCGCCAGACTCAATCCAATCACACATCGATCATATGATGAGGAACATGCCGCCCCCACACACGATCTGGTTTAAGTGAAAGAAGCAAAACGATTGAAAAACAATGGCACGGATTTCCAGGGAGCTCATACGGCGCCGCCAGTTCCAGATATTTGCTAAGCACTAAAAGCCGCCACTAGATCAAGGCGCCTTAATTCTTTTTCTCTCTCTAAGGCAGCGCCGCCCAGAGCTCTTACAGGCGCTCAACTATTTTCTCCCAAGCGCTCAGATTTTTTTTTCGGGGGAAGGGCAAGCCGCCGCCAGAGGAATGATTTCATACATGAAACACAGAGGGAACCCTCATCTGCCTATCCCAACAACTCACCAACTAAAGCCTCTTTTTAACCCTAGCAAACCCTAACTATCTCACAAAAGCCCACCAATACAAGCAGCCACTCACTCCTATTTATAGCCCTTGGCTAATGGGTCTCCAACCCGTTACGCCCGCTAAATCCAACGGAGCCCGCTCCCGCTTGTGCAGCCTTGCGAAATTCCCGTTTCTTCTACGCACCTTCCGAAGCTTCAGCGCTCCTTGTCTCGACGCCGCAACCACCTCGAGTCCACATCGTCTTGACACATCCCGATCGTTTCGACCTCGGCGCCACTGCACCTAGTCCGGTCCACCGTGTCTCGCCACGACTCCACCCGATGTCCTGCAATACACGGACAAGAAACACATCAAATAGCACCGCTCGATACATGAAAGCGTAAATACCAACAACTTACCATGACAAAATCCAAACTTGTCGAATCAAAGAATATGCATCCTAATCCCATACGACCAAGTTTGACCAAACCGACCGAGCTGCACCACGCAAGCGACATGGTCCAAACCACCCAAACCAAACTCGACTTCCTAAACCTATGTCAATTACTCATCACACACACGGGACGACCTCCACATGGTCTCTCAATCTCCCCCTTGATGAGTATATTGACAAACTCCGAAAAAGCGCAAAGTTGAGTTTGAGTTAGAAGAATCCAACATGGTCCAAAGAAGAAGAGTGAAACAAATGACCATGTCGACAGAAGGAACACTAGAGCAACAACTAAAAGAGCAAATTGATCTCCAAAGCTCTAAACTGTTCCCAACAGACTTTTTCTTCTCTATTCTCCCCCTTTTGGCAATAAACGCATCAAGATGCAATAGAGAGAATATGACATGTTAATGGATGAAAATGGCTGAAGTTTGATTATTCTAAGCAGTTAGAGCCATGAGAATTATCCAGAATGACCATAATGTAATACACCAAGCCATAACTTAATAAAAAGGCTAGCTAGATCATGACAAGATATGTATAAGCTAGCTAGTACACATAGATGACAATCTGAAAATGAGGTACATTATGTGAGCAAGTCAAGTCATCAATGAGCAAAGTCTCGCTAGAGATATCCAAGGATGATGCAGGCCATGTCAATAAGCTAAGCGTAGCTAAGAAGCTTAAATTGAGACCAAATAGAGTGATATGCTCAAGATTGAAACATTGGTTAAAGTACATGATACTTTTTGTGGCTTTAAGCACATTGAACACATGAAACATATTTTCTTTTGAAATTCATGGTGGTTTCCAACCAGATTTTTGTTTTATCATGTGCTAGGTCTCAAGCCTTATGCGACTACTCCAAGCGATAAGCTTAAGAAGATAGTCTAGGTCACCCAAAACTCCCCCTAAGTTCATGCCAAGTGCAATGGCAAGCCGTCTCATAGGAGAGAATTGGTGAGATCAGTTTTTTCGCACAAAAGAGATCTTTTTTTTAACAAGTTGTACTAACTCATGCATCATCAAGAGACTAAAACAGCTCAATCTAAGGCTCAATATAGATTCATCACTCTACCCAGCCTATTTGACATGGCATGAATCATAAAAGGATAGCTCAAGAAAGACTAATCTCGAGTGCTAACATGACAAGTTTTAGTTTAAGTTGAGCAATTTTAATTAACTTATCATGGCAAAAGCTAGGCTACACATATGAAGTCATGATAAATCTAGCAAATAAGCACAAGTCATGGCAAGGTGTAAAGCATTGTAAACATGTCATAGCAGGATAATAATCAAGGCTCAATGTAGTTATATTACAATGCGAGAATGCTAGAAATGCGAAGATCCGGCTCCCCTCAACATTAGATGCAACTTTTAGTTCAAGTTGAGTTAAGTCAATATTAAGCTCCGTAAGCTCCCAAAAGAACTCCCTTGAACCAAAACAATAAATCGAGAAGTCGGCAAAGAAAACATAAAACAGTGGGTCCTTAAAGCATAGATAAGATATAGAGAATACTATGGCTCAGATCGACTCTCATCTACCCCATATGACTCTAGGACTATCAACCGCCCACTTAACACACCTAGGAGCAAACACGCATTGCCTACCCGAGGGTGGCCCAACCTCGCTAGAACCTACAAGAAGTGAGTGAGCTCAACCTAGTGAGATAAGTAATAGCTAATAAGCAAGATCCTAGAATCACAAGATAAGAGCAGTAAATCTAAACAACTAGACAAAAGAAGCACTCTAATCTATGCTAGGAGGACTAATCCCAAATGCACCCAAAATGCAATGCAATAGTAAGGAGCTGGAGCATAAATAAGATAGTAAAGCATAGAAACCCAAAGCTCCCTCACTACAGGTCCATAAAGGACAAACCACCCCAAGCTCTCCCAGAGTGAAAACCTCGAACTATCCAATGGCTTGGTGAAAATGTCACCAACCGGTGGTCACTTCCACAACCGAGCACTATGTCGCCCTTCTCTACATGGTCTCTAAGGAAGTGGAAGCGGATATCGATGTGCTTGGTCCGGGAATGTGTCTTCGGGTTCTTGGCAATGTTAATCTTGAAGTGTTATCACAAAAGAGTGGAACATGCCGATAACTAACCCAAAGTCCCGCAGGTCGAAGTCATCCAGAGCACTTGGCTCTACAAAGAATGGGCTGCAGAACGCGTGCTCGACCTCTGCGATGGATCATGTAACACGGACCGCTTCCTCAAGACCAGAAACAAGAGAAGTGCCAAGAAATTGGCGGTGCCGGAAGTGCTCTTCCTATCTATCCTCTGACCAGTGAAGTCGTGATCCGAGAAGGCTCTCAAGGAAAGACAGATGAGGAAGAGTACCAGATACCATAGTCAATGGTAGCTCGCAGTATGCGAAGATGCGCTTCACCGCCTGGCGGTGAGAAACGCGAGGAGAAGCCTGAAAACGAGCGCACAAACACACATAAAAATGTATGTCCGGTCTCGAGGCGTTGAGGTACAAGAGGGAGCCAATCATCTTTGCGAAACTCCTTTTGATCAAGCGCTCGCCATCCTCATCTGGGTCAAGATAGGTCAGAGAAGCCATGGGAGTCGACACAAAGCTTACCATCACTCATATCGAAGCGTCTCAGGAGATCACGAGTGTACTTGCCCTGATGAAGAAAAGTACCCTCCCGAGTCTGCTTGATTTGGAAGCCAAGAAAGAATGTCAACTCACCCATCATGCTCATCTCAAACTCGGTGCTCATGACATCCGAGAACTGTGAAACCAGAGCATGAGAAGAGTTGCCAAAGATGATGTCATCGACATAGATTTGGATGAGCAGAAAGTCATTACCAAGCCTACGGATAAACAAGGTCTTGTCTACTTTACCCATTTCAAACCCATGACTCAACAAGTAGGACTTAAGCCTCTCATACCAAGCTCGGGAGCCTTAGAAGTCCATACAACATTGAAAGCTTGAAGACATGGTTTGGGTATTTGGGGTTCTCGAAACTGAGGTCAGCTCGGACGAGACTTCCTCCTCAATAAGGCCATTGAGGAAGGCACTCTTCACGTCCATCTGGTAAAGCTTGAAACCCTTAGAATTCGCAAAAGCAAGCAGATTCTAATGGCTTCAAGTCGAGCTACAGGGCAAAGGTCTCCTCAAGTCTAGACCTCAACTGGGAAAACCCCGAGCTACCAATCTAGCCTTGTTTCGATGATTACCCCATCCTCACTGCTTGTTCTTGAACACCCACTTGGTTCCAATGATATTGTGGCCTCGTGGGGGCTCAACAAGCGACCAAACCTTGTTTCTCTCAAAGTTTTCTAGCTCCTCATGCATGGCATTGACCCAAGACTCATCAGAAAGGGCGTGACAAACATCCTTGGGCTCAAAGGAGGCAACAAAGGCAGAATGGAGACAGAAATGAGAAAAGCCAGACTTAGAGCGTGTGACACGCTCAAAAAGGTCTCCAATAATCTGCCCTGAAGGATGACTTTTCTGGATATGTCTAGGAGGTCCTGGATGAGAAGAAGAAGTGGCCTCTACCTCGTGTGCAGACGAGGCAGGGACAGAGCCACTAGCTCCGGAAGGCAAGGGCTGATCATCTTGAGGTGCCGTGGAAGAAGGCATCTCAAGGGAAGGAAGAGGAGCTGGATCAGGTAAACAACCATCGTCTCCTCGCCCTCATCATCCACAAAGATAGTCTCTGATCGCTCTAAAGAACTCGAGATATCCGCCTAGTCCCTGACCGCCTCGTCAAAAGTCACCTCACAGGTTTCTACCATTCTACTAGACTCGCAGCCTGCACTCAGTAAGTTCGCCAAGAAGTCGAGTAGCCTAGAAAGATACCGCCACAGAACGTGACTCGAACTTGTCTAGGTTCCTGGACTTCAAGATAAAGCACTTGCAACCAAACACACGAAAATGAGAGACGCGGGCTTTACCAGTATCTCACTCATAAGAAGTGCGGTGTAGGAGTGCCCAGAAGAAAAACTCGATTCAAACATGGCATGCGGTCGCAAAGGCCTCACCCAAAACTTCCTCGGTGTAGAGTACTCATCAAGCATCGTCCCGCCATCTCGACTAAGGTACGGTTCTTCCTCTCCACAACGCCATTTTGCCGAGGGACGATGGAGAAGAGAAGGCGGTGCTCTACACTGCCTCACCGCAGAAACTCTCAAAGTAGGAATTCTTGAACTCCGTGCCATTGTCATCGGATCGCTCGTAAGGCACCCGGAGCTCAACAGCATGACCTACTAAAAAGACCTGGAAATGTGTAAATGTCTCGCCCTTCGAGGCTAAGAAAACACCCAAGAGTACCTCGAGAAGTCATCGACCACAACAAGAACATACCACTTCCCTCCTGCCGATCGCACTCATTTGGTCCAACTGTGTCCATGTGGAGAAATTGTCCTTCCTGCATCATCATAGTAATATGTGGGAGGATGAGAAGCGGCAACCATCTTGCCGCCGTTCAGGATGGAGTGCAAACAAGATCTTTGACCATCTTGAGTTTGGCGGACCACTTAATGAGATCATGGTCGCTAACTTTCGGGTCAAATGGTCAAATCCAATATGACCAAGTCTCCTATGCCGAAAGAGAGATCGCGGGACTCGAAGCAACTAAACACACGAGAGGATCGCGAAGACTCAGAGAAATCAGACGAAAGATCCTCCCATAACGAGAAATCCATAAACCGGACTACCCAAGAGTCAAGAATTTTGCAAGCGTTTTCTTGAAGCTCACCTCGAAACCGTCATCCAGAAGCCGAGAAACGGAAAGCAAATTGTACCGCAGACTTACTAACCAAGGCAACATCCTTAAGAATAAAAGAAGCATTAATACGCACAGTACCTTTGGCGATGACGCGTCGCACGGCGTCTCCGAAGGTGATCGTCTCATCACCGAGCGCGGGCTAGGAAGAGAACCAACGGAGTCTCCGGTCATATGACGAGAACAACCGAGTCTACAAGCCAAACCTTCTCCTTCCCTACCCGGCGAACCTCGTCCGAAGTCTGAGTACTTCATTGTCGGCCGAAGTTCGCCCTCGAGGGCCATGAAGCACATGCCGAGAAGTCGTCGCCGCCATCCTTGGGCTCTTGATCACCCGTCCCATCATCGCCGCCCATCCTTCCACCTCGCCGAGGTCGAGGTCGCCGAAAGCGTGAGGACGCGGTGGAAGAGCTTCTTGGCTTTGCCAAAGTTGCGGAACTTCTTCTTCTTTGGGCGCCCGAGCTGGAGGCTTCTTGTTGCAGTTCTTGTCGGTGTAGTCATTCTTGCTCGAACCGCCAGTAGTCGTTCTTGCCCTTCTCCGGCTTAGGCGGTTTGCTCGGATGTGGTTGGGGCCACCACACTCGAAGCAAATCACGGGTCCTCCTCTCTTCTCGTCCCTCCTCCTTTGTAAGCGTGGGAGAATCTTGAGCAAGGAGTGCAAGCCGCTCATCCGCAAGCTGCTCTAACTGATCATCAGTTATGTCACAGAGAGCAGCAAGGGAGAAATTGCAAGAGGACTCAGAAGAGAGACCAGAAGCTGAACTGGGATCGGTGACCAAGGCCATCGACTGTGACTTCGACCTCGAGACAACGTCAATCTCGTGAGTCTTGAGGCGTGAGTCTGGCGAGATCAAGAGTCAAGGTCGAGAGGTCTGTCGTGTCTTTGATGGTGGTCACTTTCATCTCCCACACGCGCAGATCGATTGCCGTAAGTATCTGACGAGCGTTGTCCGAGTCGGGGTATGTGAGACCGACCGCCGGAGGTTGCTCAAGATCTTGTGAAAACGTCTGAAAGCACTCATCTAGGGACTCACCAAGCAAGCATCTCAAATTTGTTGTATTCTCGTTTGAACCGGTCTGTCGCTGCATCGCCTTGATCCGGGTGGTGCCCTCATGGTATCGTCAAGGGTCACCAGATGTCGTGGCGGACGACAGTGAGATATGCGGTCAAACTTCGCCACGACTCAAACCACGGATGATGATGTTCCTTGCCTTTGCATTTGCCTCAACATCAGCCATGTTCCCGACATTGATGTTCTCATCGGCAGGAACAGCGAATCGAACCTTGACCTTTCGCCAGATGGCATACCCCTGGGCCTGGATGTATGTCTCCATTCGGCTCTTCCAGAAGGGGTAATCGATGCCATCAAAAACGGGCGGCTTGGTCGAGTACTTGTCCATCGCCACGGCTCTTGAGACCGGTTAAGATCTATTGAAAAGAGCTAACCGGCTCTGATACCAATTGTAGGACCGGAAAGGCGACTAGAGGGGGGGTGAATAGACGCTTTCTCTAATTTTCACCTCGATCAAACTCAACACTACTTTACTCCAATAGCTATAAAAGCTATGAAGATCTATATACAGGCACAGCGGATGACCTGTGTTGAATCCGATCAAACCCCGACACAAAAGACTAAAACCACCTCAAAACTGCAAGCACAAAATCAAACTAGTGGATGAAATCTATCACAGAATTTTTCTTCAAGAGGTTACAAGATTTGTCGATCAACTCTGACTCTTCGATGCAACTCCAAAAAAAGAAAAAGGCCAAGACAATGATCAATCATACCGCTTCTTGCCCAAACAGACGCCGACAATTAAGACCATAAACTCAATCGGATCATTGAAGGCAGCCAGCAATTAACATCTAGACCTCAAGCAATAAACAAGTAATAACTCAATTCAAAAACTGTGTGTTTCACAAACCAATGGGACAAGCCGTAACGGTGCTCGGGGTTTTTCAGAGCTCGAGCGTGACTAAGACCTCTAATTGCGGCCCTTGATAATTGTGTCTACTGCACTACGCCCACAAGACCCAGATTTTACAGAAGAACAACACAGGCGCCATAAGCCCCCAAAACTCAGAGCTCGAGCACGAAATCACCAGATCCTGGAACGTGCGGGAGGACAAGCTTGTACAAGCACACAGTGCCGAGCCGATCAATCAACAGAGAACCAACAGCTAACAGGAATAAAATAAACAACAAGATCTGCCACTCGGCAAGCACAATGAAGAGCAAAGAACTGAATAAAGATAGATTTTTCCAATGCAGAGGCGGCCCACGAGATCTGGTTTCACACCGAGCACCTTTTTCACCGGCCCAGCTCAGTAATTTCTCCAAAGGAACAAAGAGCAACCAAGTAAATAAACTATCCAAAAACCGAACCAGATCAAGAACTGCAGCCGCACCAAACTCAAAAACCAAAATACCAGATTTCTAGCGCTGCAGGACCAATCAATAAACAAAAATAAAACAGCATCAAGGATTTAATAGCATCAAAAAGGCCGCGCAAGCATTGATTTTCTATCGGCACACAACAGGAAGAGCTTAGGCGCCAAGAACTTGAATCAACCACAAACAAGATCTCACAGTATGATCAAATTTTCTATCGGTCATAGGGAAAGTTGGGCAATAAAATAATCAACAGGTTACACAAACCAGATTTTACAGCACCGAACTGGCCAGCTCCGAGCCAAGCACTTAATGCGAAACCTGTGATCTACAAGAAGCCGAGCAATAAAAAGCTAAGGAAATGAGGAAAATCAAAACATCAAACCGGATAAACTGCAGCCACCGCTCAGACTCAATCCAATCACACATCAGATCATACAGTGAGGAACATGCCGCAGCCCACACACAGATCTGGTTTAAGTGAAAGAAGCAAAACGATTGAAAAACAGCGGGCACAGGATTTCCACCGGGAGCTCATACGGGCGCCGCCAGTTCCAGATATTTGCTAAGCACTAAAAGCCGCCACTAGATCAAGGCGCCTTAATTCTTTTTCTCTCTCTAAGGCAGCGCCGCCCAGAGCTCTTACAGGCGCTCAACTATTTTCTCCCAAGCGCTCAGATTTTTTTTGGGGAAGGGCAAGCCGCCGCCAGAGGAATGATTTCATACATGAAACACAGAGGGAACCCTCATCTGCCTATCCCAACAACTCACCAACTAAAGCCTCTTTTTAACCCTAGCAAACCCTAACTATCTCACAAAAGCCCACCAATACAAGCGACCACTCACTCCTATTTATAGCCCTTGGCTAATGGGTCTCCAACCCGTTCGCCCGCTAAATCCAACTGAGCTCCGCTTGTGCGACCTTGCGAAATTCCCGTTTCGCCCAGACCTTCCGAAGCTTCGCGCTCCTTGTCTCAAGACGCCGCAACCACCTCGAGTCCACATCGTCTTCGACACATCCCGACTGCGTTCGACCTCGGCGCCACCGCACCTAGTCCGGTCCACCGTGTCTCGCCACGACTCCACCCGATGTCCTGCAATCACGCACAAGAAACACATCAAATAGCACCGCCGATACATGAAAGCGTAAATACCAACAACTTACCATGACAAAATCCAAACTTGTCGAATCAAAGAATATGCATCCTAATCCCATACGACCAAGTTTGACCAAACCGACTGAGCCTGTTGCACCACGCAACGACATGGTCCAAACCACCCAAACCAAACTCGACTTCCTAAACCTATGTCAATTACTCATCACACACACGGGACGACCTCCACATGGTCTCTCAGGAGAACAGGGCAGGGAGGCGGCGGAGCAGAGGTCCGCACGGTAGCCTCGCATCGAGCCAGAAGGAGATGTGGCAGCCATTGCCAACGGCTACGGCCATAGCAGACCGGCAGTCGGGTAGGAGCTGATGCAAGGTAGACCAATGGCTCCCCAATTGCATTGTCGTCATATTGCTCCCATATCTTACTCGTCTAGGCCGATTGTAGGGGATGGTGAAGTTTATGTAGCAGCTTGAGAAGTAGGCACTAATTTTGCACTGCAATGTCTTTAACACCGAGGCCACCTTCCTGTTTGCTCCGATGGACTCTGTCCCAAGCAATGAGGCAGCGTGCTCCGTTACATTTGTCTTCTCCTGTCCGGTGCCTTTGGGCAGGAGCAGTGTGGCCATGACGTAGGTAGGATGGCCCTCCTGTGCTGTATCAAAGAGAATGATACTCCCATCGGGTGAGAGTAACAACACTTGCCAGCCGCCAAGGTATTCGTCGGACTTGAATACGAGCGGCGCAAAGGCAGATTTTGCCAGGCTTAACAGCAGACTAAGCTGAAGACTTGCCATGAGACTATCTCCAATGTTGTATTTTAGCTGATTCAAATGAGGAGAGAGAATATATTAAATCGATTCAATACATTGAAGGGGTCGATTACAACAAAAAAATGCATGGAACCGAACTCTACTTAGAGCATCTTTAGTGTATTGAACCGACGTCGATTCAAAGTCATGCCACGTAAGCATTCTAGGAATCGAGCTTGTTTTTCTTCAATGTATTGAACCGATTCCTACTAATAACTGGGACCCACATTACATTAAAAAACCACAAAATAATAATATCTTCTCTCAAACGCACTCTCTTCTATGTAGTTGTTTAATGTTCATATGAATTGTTTAATGCTTTGAATCGATTCCTAAGTAGAGTTCGGTTCCATGCATTTTTTGGTTGGAATCGACCCCTCCAATGTATTGAATCGATTCAATGCATTCTCTCTCCTCATTTGAACCGGCTAAAACACAACATTGGAGATGGTCTTAAGAATCGATTCAAAGCATTGAACAACTCATATGAGCATTAAACAACTACATAGGAGAGGGTGCGGTTGAGAGAGAATATTATTATTTTGTGATTTTTTTAATGTAACGTGGGCCCCATTTATTAGTAGGAATCAGTTCAATACATTGGAGAACAACAAGCTCAGTTCCTAGAATGCTTACGTGGTATGACTTTAAATCGATATCGGTTCAATATACTAAAGATGCTCTGAAACCGCAGTGTACTACTCTGCTTGAAGCTTTTGATGTTACAATAAATAATCGATGGATCTGCGTGGCAAACAAAACTCCGACTTTATCTGTGTAAACCAAACCTTAGACTATCTCCAATGCTGTGTTTTAGCCAGTTCAAATGATGAGAGAGAAGGTATTGAATCGATTTAATATATTAGAAGGGTAGATTCCAACAAAAAAAATGCATGAAATCGGACTCTACTTAGAAGTCGATTCAAAGCAGTAAACAACTACATAGGAGAGAGTTCAGTTGAGAGAGTATATTATTATTTTATGGTTTTTTAATGTAACGTAAATCCTAGTTATTAATAGAAATCGATTTAATACATTGGAGAAAAACAAGCCTAGTTCTTAGAATACTTATATGGCATAACTTTAAATCAATATCAGCTCAATACAATAAAGATGCCCTTAGGTCACTCTTGTTCTGGAGAACAATTGTCGAAGATTACACGCAGCAGCACTTGTCGGCGGTTTTTGGCGAAGGTTAGTGACCAATGGTAATGAGACGTTTGGGACAATACTCTTCGTTATCCAAGCACACAGCCGGCTTGGTTCAATCAGCAGGCCCCAGTTAAAAAAGAAAGTTAAAATGGCTTTTTCATAACTATAGTGCTCATGCTAATTGTTTATTCCTTCCATGGTTTCTGAGAGGTCAACAAAGCATTGACCCGTAGAATCTTCGATCTTACTATCTCGTGCTAAAAGGTCTATCAATTTATGAAGCAACTTGCAAGTTGCAGCAACATCAGTCCATGTATTTTTCTCACTGTCCAAATTATTTTTAAAAACATAGCTACAATTTTTTTTTGCAAAATTTCTTTTGAAATGGCTGCGAGACGTGTACGTACCATGGATGAACAAGGCGCTGCTGCTGCGTTGCGAACAGTGGGCATATTTACTCGTTCGGAGTGGAGAAGATATGGAGGAGACGTAACATAAAGGTAGATCTACTAACTGGCTCTGGCATTCAAGGCAGCAATGATGCCAGTGTTGTTGAATTGAAGAAGGTAAGGACCAAATGAGATGTAGTCTGAGTGGTTAGTCGAAGTGGCAGTGGCAATGCCCCGCTCCACGAACTCAAATTTTCTGGTTTTGAAATCTCTGCAGCTCTTGCGTGGCCAGATCCAGAGTGAATGCTCCAGAGTGCAGACTAGAGCAGAGCCGATTGGAACAAGGGAAATGAATATGAAATTTGCTTGAATTGCTATGTTAAGTACAATTTCGCGACAGTTTAGCAGTAAGATTTTGTTTGAATCCATTCAGTGTCTAAAAGTTTGTTTCAAAATTTACGATCGTTTCTTCTCTGCTAGTACCTCCCCTGCCAGCTGAGATCAGAATTTACCCTGAAGAAGAAACCTTTCCGAAGCCATGTACAGTAAAAACAAGCGAAGCAAGTACTACTACTACTACACAACAATAGTGAAATCATTTACCGTGTATTCACCCATTCTTCCACCCACCAAATGCTACACATCAACTGCAGACTCCACTCCCCGCGTGCACGAATTAATCTAATGTTGCAGAAGCGATCAGCGCATGCGCGCGCGCGAGATCGAACGAGACAAGTACGAACCGGATGATGGATCATAGCTAGGAGGAGCAGGAGCCAAGAATCCTGCGAGCTTAATTCACAGGTGGCCTCTGATCCACAGCAGCGTCCGCCTCGCGAACGACGGCGCCTCGTCGGCCCTCGAGCTGAGCCCGTTGCCGCCTGCGGCGGCAGTGGCGGACTCGAGGTCCCAGTCCGCGACGCTGCCGCTCGCGCTCTTCTCGCTCTTGTCCCACGCCGACACGTTGTACTCGGACTCGGTGACGGGGCTCACAGCGTCCGCGCGCCGCTTGGGCACGCCGATGTCGCTCGCCGCGCGCTGGAACGATGAGGAGAGACGGAACGACGACGCGCGGCGCGAGGACGAGCCTAACGGGGCGGCGCCGACGCCGTCCTTCCTCCGCAGACCACCCCGCATCCATATCTTGGAGATGGAGAAGCTCTCCATCCTGTCCATCGTGGGCTTCGGCAGCAGCTTGCCCGGCGCGTCGAAGCCGCGGAAGCCTTCCCGCTTGGAGTGGCAGTCGCACTCCGACATGGCGACGTGGTGCCCCGGCATCCGCGTCGCCGGCCGCTTCTTGTCCGGAGGCTTCACGGCGACGCGGAGCAGGGAGCTCTCGTCCATGACGTACTCGTAGGTCCCCATGGAGAAGCACCGCCTCACGTCCTGGTCGGGGATGGCGCTGCAGCCGCCGCCGCCTCCTTCGGTGGCCTGGCTCCTGAACTTCCCGAGCTTGACGGGGACGACCACCTCATCCTTCTCCGCGACCTCTGCAGCATGCTTCTGGTCCAGCCCTGCTTCTTCTTGCTCCATGACGAGGCTGAGGCGAGCAGAGGACGGCGCGTCGAGGCGATCAGAGAGTACTGAGCCCTCCGAACCGGACTCGAGCACGAACACCAGCGGGCTGCAGCCGCCGCCGCAGGGCGAGAAGTCGTCGAGGAGGCTGTGGCGGCAGAGCGGGCAGGTGGAGTGCGACAGCAGCCACGTGTCGATGCAGTCGACGTGGAATGCGTGGCTGCACTTGGGGAGGAGGCGGAGGCGGTCGTCGTCGGCGAACTCGCACAGGCAGACCGCGCAGTCGAAGGGGTCCTTCCCGCCGCCGCCGACGACGGCGCCGTAGAGGAACACCGGCAGCGCGTCGATGAAGGACTGGTCGACGCCAGCGTCGTGAAGGTGGAACAGCTGCTGTAGCTGCCCCTGAAAGGCGGTCGCGTTCGTGTCGCCGCCGTCGGCGTCGCCGGGGTCACGCGGCGCCGGGCGGAGGAGGAACCGGACTAGCAGGTGGACGAGGCCGGAGACAAAGAAGATAACAGCCAAGATCAAGATGAGGAGAAGGATGCTGGGGCTGATCCTGCTCTGGAAGCCCGCGTTGAAGGCCACAGGAGGCGGCGGGGGGGGCGGCAGTAATGGCGGGGGTGGCGGAGGCGGGAGGTAGGGAAGCGGGAGCGGGAGCTGGAGGGGAGGCGTGGGGGGCAGGGCGGTGTCGTTGATGGTTGCATGCATGGTGTAGTGGCTCATGGAGCCTGCCGGGCTCGATCCAGCAGAGACAGAGTGGAAGAAGAGAATTGGAGGTGCTCTCACCAGTCGCCAATGGCGGTGTCGTGCGGCCTAAAGCTCACCGCCATGCATCTCCTTTCTTGAAACATGTGGCCTCTTGTTGTGTAGCATCTCCCCTTCTTCTTGAGATGGAAACAGAAGTGGAGGAGCTCATCCTTGTCCTTGTGGAGACTTGTGTTTGATCTTTGCAAACAAGGAAGGAAGGAACGAACGGAGGACCAAAGTAGTTAATTGGGACACATCAAGAACAGGGGTGTATGCTTGGGGGAGAGAAAGAGGAGTCAATGTATGGATTCAGATCATCTTGATATTGTAAAGGGAATGGTAGGGAGCAGTAGTATCATGACATTGAGACGATCTGACCTGTCCGATTCAGGAAAAACGGATTAAATCAACGGATACAATATTTTGCTACAGTAACAGTGCCTTGTGTGACCTTGGCCAACGTCTACGAACCAATGTACGTTATTGAAGCGCATGACATTGTGCGTGTCCCAATGTATGGGGGAGTAATGATTATTGCTATGTCTTCGATACTAAGCAATTCGCAAAAAGTTTTAGAGCATCTACAATAGTTTGTTTCTTAGCTTATTACTAAGAGGGGAGAGAGTACTTAATCTAATAAAAAGAAACAATCATTCCAATGGATTGTTTCTTAAGCTTGTATTTAAGACATTAATTGCTACAAGATTGTTGGTAGGTAGTGGGACCGATAAAATGAGTGTTTAAGTAACAACTAAGCCTCCAATAGAATTTTTGGTTGTTTCTTATGTCTTAGTATTAACAATCTGATAGTTTCTTTATGTAGAAATAACTTCACCTTCTCTCCTTATCTTCTCTCCTCCACATCATCTAAAAACTGATATGGCAACCTCTTAGTAACAGCTAAGGCGGATTATTGTAGATGCTCTTAGTTCCTATTTGGAGCACGAGAATTCATAGGAGTTTTGTAAAGAAGGAAACAACCATTCTCACTGGATGTGGGATTTCCTACAGATTTTCTGTTAGAATAATGCGTTTCAAATGTGGACTAATCGAAAAAATTACTGTATCTGATTTTCTTCGTATGAAATCATTTGTAAATCAGATCCATCCTGCTTTCATACTATCATATCATGCAGAGGAGGGAATTCATTTCAAAACCTCTCAGTAAATGGAGATGCATGACAGAACAAGAGGGTAGGTTTGCATAATTAGTGCACTTGTACTACCACTATGTACTCCAACAATGTCACAACGGAGATATGAAGCATTGATGCAGACGGTTGGCAGGGGCGGAGCTGGCCATGCAGGCCTCGGGCCGGCCCAGTAATTTTTGGTTCGAGATTAAAAAAATTTCTGTGCTTTCTAAATAATTTCATATGGCATTTCGACTCTGGGTATTAGATCATTGCCCCGGAGACTCGAGATCCAGCTCCACCCCTGATGGTTGGGTTTTGTATTGTTTACCTTGCTACTCGTATGATGATAGAGATTTTTAACCTTGTTTTTAAACAAACCAATGCATTGAGAGTAATAAACAAACTAGTGCAAGTACTCACTCCTAACTAATGTAACGGTTAGGGTTCATATCTTAACCACTATAATTTAGAGCTTACCTCGCGCCAGCGACCGATCGTCCCACCGAGGCAACGAGCGCACGCACGAAAAAAAAAACTGTCATCGTGTCGTCGCATCTCTTCCCCTCCCACCCCACGCCAAACCGCTGAACACACCAATCATCCCACCCCACGCCAAACCGCCACCCCTCGCATCTCCTCGTGCCTCCCTCGTGCTCAACCCTGAATCCTCGCATCGCTCCTTCCCCAGCCGCCAGCTTGCTCCACTCCCTTGCCCTTCGCCCACCTCCCTTGCTGCCTCCGCCACCGGCCACTATGCCCTCTCTCCTCTTCCTGCTCACGCCTTATCCATCCTCCCTCTTACCGACGGCACAGCAGTCTCCATCGTCGGCCTCTCTCTTCCCGCGTCCGCCGCCACCCTCCCCCCCGCCCGACGCCTTGTCCTCCTCTACCTCGCCCAACACGCCGTACACTGTGGATTTCCATCAGCCACCGTCCTCAGATCCAGATCAAGGAGCCGATGAGCGCCTCAGGCCCCTCCTCACCCTCAACGTCTCATGCACCGCCGCCGACGACCGCTTCATCTCCCACCTCTCCTAGGTAAGTTTTTTCTTCTTCTTCTTCTTGATTGATTCTTTTATAGAAGAAGAAAAGAAGAAGGGAAGTAACTAGATGTGGGGAAGATGCAACGACGGCTGCAGTGTGTGGCTGCTCGGCGATGCTGCTGTTCGCGGCCTTCCTTTGCAGTCCCTCGGCCCGTCGCGCGCCTCCCTCACGCGTCTCCCTCCCCTAAGCCTAGGGCGGCGTCTCCTGGGTGTGCTCCATACTTAGCTTCTTCCCGTGCCTGGCTCAGCTCGGCGATGCCTAAGCTTGTGTGCTCTCCTTGCAAGCTGAGGGTTTCATATCGTCGTAGGGGACTGTCTATCTCTGCGTGCTCTGGAGAGGTTGATTTGGACGGGGCAGCGTCGCCAGCGGTAACCCATTAACCTTCTCTCCCCTACTTTTGATTTGTTCCTATTGTTAGGGATGAACTAGTTTGGGTTTTGCTTGCCTTTTGTGGTCGTGGTGATTAGTGAAAATGAGTAGTTAGTGATGGTAGTAGTAATAAGGGATTTACCGATTATGGATTGGATTACACAACCAAAGAATCTTAATTAATTAACTGCTAAAATATAGTAGAATTGGTTAGGATTTGTGAAATACAGATAGCTCAAATATTGTAGGCTACTAAGCCATGGTCATAATTCATAAACTTTGAGCTTGTGAGATTGTGGCTCTTTTCTATTCTCAGAATAAGTTGTGGTTTTCCAGCATGACTTTTTATTCACTGGTTGAATGTGAACTATATGCTTGTGCAATCATATTTTTTCGTCCATATAGAAATGCTAAAAATGTCACGAAAAATGGACTTTGTGCATTTTCTTAATCTTTTTGAAGCATTTTAGGGACATACGGGCATATGCCCTTCAAAAAAATAACAACTTGTAGCTTCTATGTCTCGTAGAATTGTGAGCTTAGCAAATTCAGGAAAAAGGAATTTTTCTGTAATGCCATATGGACTGCAATATTGGATTGTATGAAATCATGCTTCTTGTCAATTGACTAATAGGCTGGGTTCAAAAATTGATCAGAAATAACATTTATGTTCTAATATACACTACACATACAGTGCGCAGGGTGCTAGGTGTATCACAAGTTTGAAAAATTAAATTCCAGTAGCAGGAGGATTGATATGTTTTACAGAATGTCATATGTCGTTTGCCTGATCCTACGTTTTTTTCCTTTGTAAAATTGTCATGTTTGAAAAAAAATGAACTTTGCTTGGATTCCTTATCTTGAGGAAAAAGACTAATGACGTCAATTTATTTCAGGACAAGCTTTAAGAATACTGTGTTTTGAGCAAAGAAAATGCAAGCATTGAATCTGAATCATGTGGTTAGATATGCACCCTACATGTAACCAGATTTTGTAATGATTTATTTCTTGCTAATTTGTTTACCAATTATCAAAATTTTCAGGAAGAAGACAATACCGAGGCAGCAGGTATGGAAGAGGATGGTGATGATGATATGTCTGACCTTGAGTCTCTTAATTATTATGATCTTGATAGTGTTTCAAAGCTACAGAAGACACAACGTTATAGTGACATAATGCAAGTAAGTGATCAAACTCTTAAAATAACCATTTTCTTTGGAGAGAAACACACACACACACACACATATCCCCCCTCCCGCGGTAGCGCACATATCTGACTTGTCTGACATACAGAAAATCTGTTTCAATGTGGTTAGAGGAAACATGGATAATTTCTCAATTTTACTATGGCTAATGCCAAAATATGATCCTGTTAAATTTGTTTAGGCCACAAAAGGTTTCCTCTCACCCCATGCATGACAATGGACAGTTTCATTTATGATTTTTTTTTCTTTGCAGAAAGTTGAAGATGCACTTCAGAAAGGCACAAACTTCTCCAATCAAGGGTCCATCCCGAGGGAGGATCTAGTGTACCAGCTTATTGTTGATTGCAATGCATTACCAATAGATATTGAGAATGAGATCATTATAATCCATACACTACTACAAAATAGGCTATAAAAGACGCCTCATCACAGACGGTTCATTTGGAACCGTTTGTGTTATTCTTATCACAGACGGTTCCTTTGGAACCGTCTGTGATATGTACCTATCACAGACGGTTTATAACTAGAACTGTCTGTGATAATTCACAAATAGTTCTTATTACGAACCGTCTATGATAGTCTAGCTAATCACAGACGGTTCTATAAGAGGAACCGTTTGTGAATTATCACATACGGTTCTTATTAAGAACTGGCTGTGATAATCTAGATAATCACAGACGGTTCTTATTAGGAACCGTCTGTAAATCATCACAGACAATTCAGACAGTTCTTAATAAGAACCGTCTGTGATGAGGGCTTATCACAGACGGTTTTATTAAGAATCGTCTGTAATATTCTAGTCTTATAAATGCACCCAACACAACCCCTGCTAGGGCTGGAAAAATAGCTCAAGGCTCGTGGCTCGACTCGGGCTCGTCAAGGCTCGACTCGGCTCATGAATTTTCGAGCCGAGCCGAGCCCACCTTTTGGCTCGGTGAGAATTCGAGCCGAGCTCGAGCCGCTCGCGAGCCAAACATATTTTCCTTCGCCGGCCACTGCCCACAGCCCCACAGTGCCAGACTCCCAGTCCACTCGGCCTTATCTCCTGGGCCGATCCCACGCGAAGATCGCCGCCTCCACCAAGCTCCATTCCTTCATCGGTTCCTCTCCTCCCGTCTCCCGATTCCTCCCCACCCGCGGCCTCCCTCGCCCTCGCTCTCGCCTCGCCTCACCCCGCCTCGCCTCGCCCTGGCCTCCCTGCCCTCGCCCTCACCCTTGCCGCCTCCCCCGAAGACGCCGCCCCACCAAGCTCCATTCCTTCCTCGGTTCCTCTCCTCCCGATTCCTCCCTTGTGGCCTCCTCGCCCGCCCGCCTCCCCGAGCGCTCACAGGTCACAGCTCTTTCTCAAATCCCTAACCCCATGGTGGCATGGTCCCCTTTTTCTCTCCGACGGAGGCCGCGGAGCCCCATCCTCCCATCCATTCCACGGTTCCACCGCCGCCGCTGCCCGTTCCCCACCACCTGGGCGCCCACTAGATCCAATCATGTGCTTCACCGACACTCCTCAGCGACGGCGCCGAGGCTGGTGACCTTGAGCTCCGCTCCAGGCCGCAGAACACCACGCGCCCGGATGCACTCACCGGGCTCTCACTCTTGCTACTTGACCGATTTTGTGATTTTCTTGATTGAATGGATGCAATCGATTTTGTGATTTTCTTGATTGAATTTGATTGGATGTTCGGGATCGCCGATCGCTGCTCCCATTCTGATGATTGATGAATGTGATCCTTAGCTCGCGATTCGTCTTCTTTCTTGTTCTTGCGAATCTTGCCATTGAGACTGGGACTGGGAGGGTTGTCGCCTTGTCGGGCTGGGACTGGGATGACCGGATGATCTACTTGCGCACGAACTCGAGCTCGGCGAGGCAAGCGTGGTGGTCGGTGGAGGACTGGACTCTGGAGTGGAGACTGGGATTGGGAGAGTGGGAGGCAGTCTGCGGGCGCGACGCGAGGAGGTGCCCGACAGTCCGAGCTCGCGAGGGCTCGCGAGCCGGCTCGAGCCTTATTTCGAGCCGAGCCGAGCGGGTCTTCCAGCTCGTTTCAAAAGTGAGCCGAGCCACTGTACCAAACAAGCCTGAGCGAGCCGGCTCGGCTCGGCTCGTTTCCAGCCCTAACCCCTGCCGCTAGCTCCACTCTGCTGCTCCTCCCCATGCGCCACCTCCCTGCCTTAGCTCCTCCACCCTGCTGCTCCTTCCCCATTGCGCCAGCTTAGAGAGTAGAAGGTCGGGATGCCTGCCCCTAGCACCTCCTCCACCCCGCTGCCTCCTCTCCCATTGTGCCACCTACACCTTGCTGCCTCCACCCCATTGCGCCACCTTAGAGAGGAGAAGGAAAGGAGGAAGCTAAAGAGAGGAGAAAAGGAGGGGAAGGGGAGGAGGAAGGGATCGGAGGAGAAGGAGAAGGAGAGGAATCTCGTGGGATATTTGGTATTTTCGTCGTGAGCTCCGAGGGTAACGATCTTTAACCATTTATATTTGCTCTAGGTTAATTGCTAAGCAATTATGTTTGGTTAATAATTAAGAAGAGTTTGTACTTATGGTTTATTAATGTAATTTGACACTGATTTGTTACATGCATATAGATGGACCGAAACTGGATGTACAGTGAGAACCGTGTGAGTCAAGAGTACATTAATGGCGTACTTGCTTTTAGAAGAGCCACCGAGCAGGATATGTTGAAGAAGGGGATAAAATTTATGTACTGTCCATGTATTGATTGCGGTAATCTAAAGATGTTTAACAACCCAGCGCAGATCGAAGCGCACTTGATTCGAAGGGGTTTCAAAAAAGGGTCTACATGTTGGACCAATCACGGTGAAGAGTAGATTATACAGTAAGTTAATAATGATGGCATCACGAGAAAGTCAACGATATGCCGGATGTGGACTATGCTTCTGATGAGGATAGGTCGCACGATGATAATCTGGATCAGATGCTACGCGATGCAGAAGAGAATTACAGTGAGAGAGAGTTTTGTAAATTCAAGGGCTTAATGGAGGACTCGGTGAGACCTTTGTTCCCTAGCTGCAAGCCGGAATACATAAGGTTGTCAATCGTGCTTGAACTGTTGAAATTGAAGGTAAGCAATGATTGGTCCGATAAGAGTTTCACAGCGTTGTTAGGTCTCCTAGCGGACATCCTTTCGGGGGGAAACGTGTTGCCCAGCACCACCTACCAAGCAAAGAAGGTTCTTTGTCCATTGGGAATGGAAGTAGAAAGAATACATGCATGTCCGAACGATTGTATCCTCTACCGTAAAGAGTATGCAGACATGTATGTATGTCCAGTGTGCAAAGCATCCCGATATAAGCGTAAGAATACTGCTAAGGTGAATCAAAGACCTCCTACTAAGATATTGTGGTATTTTCCTATGATCCCACATTTGAAGCATTTATTTGCGAACCCAAAGGAGGCAAGATTGCTGCGTTGGCACTCAGAGGAGCGTAAAAAAGATGAAAAGCTAAGACACCCTACTGATTCTGCCTAGTGGAGAAACTTTGATCGGAGCTTTGAAGAGTTCGGTGCGGAACCTAGGAATATAAGGATAGGATTGAGTACAGATAGAATGAATCCTTTCAGTAATATGAGTAGCCGATATAGCACCTAGCCCGTGAATCTATGTATGTACAACCTTCCTCCTTGGCCGTGTATGAAGCGGAAGTACATTTTGATGCCACTACTTATCCAAGGGCCGAAGCAACTTGGGAATGATATTGATGTGTACCTAGCACCATCGCTGGAAGATCTTGTGACACTGTGGAACGAATGGGTACAGGTATGGGATGCGTACAAATGAGAGAACTTTACTTTACGCACCATGTTGTTCTGTGCTATCAATAATTTTTCTGCCCTTGGTAACCTGTCAGGCTTCAGTACAAAAGGAGCCAAAGCCTGTCCGCACTGCTTAGATGCTACGGAGAGTGTATGGCTAAAGCCTGTCCGCACTGCTTAGATGCTACGGAGAGTGTATGGCTGAACAACTCATACAAAACTGTATATATGCGTCACCGTATGTTCCTTCTCAGGATTCACCCATACCACAAGATGAAGAAACAATTCGACGGAAATAAGGAGAACGGCTCAGCTCTAAGAGCTTTTAGAGGGAAAGAGGTCTATGATATGGTTAAGAATATCAATGTTGTGTTTGGGAAAGGACGTAAATTAAGAACCCGTCAGAAAAACATCTGGAAGAAGCGGTCAATTTTTTGGGACTTGCCTTATTAGGAGCACTTAGAAGTTCGCCACTGCATCGACGTCATGCACGTAGAGAAGAATGTATGTGATAGCTTGATTGGTCTTTTACTGAACATTAGTGGCAAAACAAAGGATGGTGTTAACGTACGGCGTGACTTGGTTGATATGAACATAAGGACCGAGTTAGCACCGAAAGAGACCGATAAAGGACTTAACGCATTTTCCCCAAATTTTGCTACACTCTGTCCAAGGCCAAGAGAAATGAACTGTGCCAGAGCTTGCATGGTGTGAAAATCCCGTCTGGTTACTCCACTAACATTAATAAACTTGTTTCTATGGAAGATTTGAAATTAATTAGTATGAAGTCTCATGATTTTCATGTGCTAATGACACAAATGCTTCCTGTTGCAATTAGGAGTATCTTGCTGAACAAGGTTCGAGTGGCAATCTTGAGGTTGTGTTATTTTTTTTAACTCAATTGCTCAGAAGGTCATCGATCCACAAGGACTAGATGCTCTACAGGCCGAGGTGGTGACGACTCTATGTCAATTTGAGATGTATTTCCCTCCGTCATTTTTTCATATCATGGTCCATCTTATTGTTCACCTTTTGAAAGAGATAAAGATATGCGGCCATGTGTTCCTACGTCATATGTACCCGTTCGAGATGTACATGGGAATTCTCAACTCCTACGTATGGAATCGATCTCGACCGGAGGGCAGCATCATCGAAGGTTATACAACCAAAGAGGTCATTGAGTTCTGCGTCGACTACATGGCTCAGGTGAAACCGATAGGTGTGCCTCTATCTCATCATGAGGGGAGACTGGATGATATTGGGACCATCGGAAGGAAATCAATCACTCCCGATCTAGATACATACGCTCAAGCCCATTTCACGGCCTTGCATCACATGACCCAAGTGTCCTCGTACATCGATGAGTACAAAGACATGGTAAGCCAATAGAATCCAGACTGGTCGGAGGTTTGGATCACGAGAGAGCACAACTGTCGGTTCAACGAATGGTTAAAGGTGCGAATCACTGGGAGGTCATCAAGTGATGATACGCTGCTATGGTTCGCAAAAGGGCCACAATTTACAATTGTGACATGGCAAGGATACGACATAATGGGTACACATTTTATATGGCAGCTCAGGATAGGAAGAGCACAGTCCAGAATAGCGGTGTCCGTATAGATGCGTTTCACGAGCAGTTCAATACCGTCGGAGCACGTGGGTTGAACTCCTACTATGAGTTCATAGAGGAGATTTGGGAGCTCGACTACGTACTTTTTAAGATCCCCTGTTTCGATGCCATTGGGTTAAACTTCCGTAAGGTGCGAAGGTCGACAAATACGGCGTCACCACTGTAGACCTCAAATATGTCGGATACAAGGATGAACCATTCGTACTCGCTAAGCAAGTTGTTCAAGTTTTTTATGTAACAGACCTGACAAATAAGAACCGCCACGTAGTTCTTCATGGAAAAAGAAGGATTCTCGGAGTTGAGAATGTCGTGGATGCGAAAGAGTACAATCAATTTGACGAGTTGCCTCCTTTCGGAGACGGCATCGGGCTCGAGGAAGAACCCAGTGAGGAAGCTAGCTATATGCGCGTCGATCATCATGAAGGGCTATATTTTAATTAAGAATTTTATTCCATGACATCACACATGTCAATGTGGACTTGCCATGTGTTATATATGAACTTGTAATTTCTCATATATTTTGATGTCAACGTGGAATTGTCATGTGTTAATATGTTATGGACTTGTCATCTTTGATATTGATGTCAATGTAGACTTCATTGTAATGTGGAGTATCAAAATTGGTTTCACTTGATTTGGAGTTGAGTTGAATTAGATATGAATTTTTGAAGTCAACTGAATTGTCAGTGGATAAATTAATTTTCAGTCAAATTATTTGGAGTTGTGTTATGGACCTTGCTCCAACCGCTCCTAAGCTTCCCCGAGCACCCTTCTCCACTCAAGTAGCTTCCATATAGTCCCTAGACCCTCAGGCACCTGCTTGTATGCATCTTATTAACATGCATGTTGTTTTTGAATCATTTGCATCATTTATTGCACTTGGAAAATCTTAATCAAAGTTAAAGTTAAGTTCCAAAAGAAAATAGGAACAAAATCTCATGATCATCATCTGGAAATAATTTACTTAAATACTATAATATTTATCAAGAATTAATATAATTTTTCCCAAATTTTTGGAACCTATTTCAACCCACAGAAAATTCAAATTCAAATAAATAACCTAAGTGGGGTTTGAAATGAAATTAAGCAAATAAGTCATGAACAGTTGGTTTTCAAATTTTATTTGAGAACTAGTATGTCCCAGGAAACCCTCTAAATTATTTCAGAATTTATAGAATTTTAATTCTATTTTTAGAGCCTCGGTCAAACTTTCTGCTAGTTGGTCAAACTGATTTTAAACTTTGAACTCAAGCATTGTTGCTTCAACTCAAACCAAACCTCTTGACTTGGCTTGGTCCAACCCACACCCCACTTTTGACCAAGCCCACCGCACCTGGCTCGAGCCCGACGCACCTCCTCGGTCAGTCCGAACATCACCCTTGCGCGCGACCGTCCGATCCTGATCGAAGGGCTCAAAAGCGGCATCCGATCAAACCAATCCAAATGTCCCGTGCAATCCCGACCGTCCATTTTTCAATCATGTGGTTCTTAATGCCCCTGAGTCTGATCGGACCGAGCGCACCGCACCGCTGTGATACGTTCCATATCACAGACAATTCTATTATGGAACCGTCTGTGATAAGTAATCACATACGGTTCCATAATAGAGTCGTCTGTGATATGCCTTTATAAGGACCCCTAGGGCTCGCCCGTTCGCCTCCCGTGTGTCCTTAGCCTCTTAAGCTCTCACTCGTTCGCCTCCTCTAGGGCTCGCCCGTTCACCTCCCCTTAAGCTCCGACACCGTCGCCTCCGACCTCGACGTCGCCGCCCCCGACATCGACGACGCTGCCGCCGCCTTGACGCGCGGCCTCCTCCCCGTGTCGGCGTGCTCCCTCTGCCGGCCTTTTCCCAATGCCGTCCTCCTCCCCATGTCGGCCTCCTCCCCTGCACCAGCCTCCTCCCCATGGCCCCCTCCCCTGCACCGGCCTCCTCCCCCACGCCGTCCTCCTCCTCGCTTCGGCCTCCTCCTCTACACCGGCCTCCTCCCCTGCACCGACCTCCTCCTTGCACTGTGAAGGTTAATTCTCGACTGTGAATGATGTATTTGAGATTAATGTGTGGTATGAGATGAATGGGGAGAACCTATCCTCTGCTCCCTCCATAGTGGATTCATGATATTGTGCTAGGTCAGTCAGATACATGGTTAGGGTTTGGTTCCTGGGCATGGTTAGAAGGGTCTATTTTTTACTCATGCTGTGTGAGATATATCAGAGTGAATTTTGTGGGCTTAATATTGCTATGTGATTGGAATGGTCTAATTCTGAAATTGGTAGAATTACTAGTTCAATTTTGAGCTCTACAAGATTGCTTCCTGCTGTCATAGTAATCACCAGTTTGCCTACTACTGTCAAATTGTATTTAGAAGATCCAGTACTTCTATAGTGCTTTACATGATCACTTAATCTGTGGTCCTGTCCTTTTAACAGAAGAAAGTTTTACTTGATTCTGTTTTGTTTCTATGTCTTCATTAAAGGCCAGTCTTCTGTGGACTTCAGTAGTGGATATTGATGGTTCTTGATGATCTATGGTTGACAGATAGTATCATTTTGAACTTCTTATACATGTGATTGTTATATCAGTCTAGTTAAGCTTTGGATAGAGCTTAAAATCTGAATTTTAGTGTTCTTAATTTCTTATCCAATTTATGAAGAGAATAGACCTTAGTACTGAGATAGACCTTAGTGCTGATATGGCCAAGTTTGTTTCTTGTGCAACTCGCCATATGAGAGCTCACATTAATTTTAAATTTTTGTGCTCTGTGCTAATTTCATTCATATACATGTGGTATATGTTTAGCATTTCAATCAATTTAAATGACTTGAATGATTTACATTTGATTATGTTAATTATGGACGGTTCTATTATGTTAATTATGGATGTTCCACATCATAGACGGTTCTATTATGGAACCGTCTGTGGTTACTTATCGACTGTGAATGTGGGATATTGTAAATGCTCTGTGATGAAATCAATCATATACTGAAATTGACATTGCAATCCAGTTTAGACTTGAGCTCTAAAAGTATTGTTTAACTTTGTCAATTGATCTTGAGATAGTAGTCTGTTACTTTTGGATACGTAAAGACCTGTATGGTCTTTACCCTTTTAATGTTTTCCTGTTAAACATATTGCTCATGCTATTCTCTTAGTCCTGAAAATTTGTTGTTGACCTGAAAACGTATTGTTCTTGTTGTTACAGTTTCTAGGATATTTGACAGATTAGAAGAACTTTTTAGAGCTCAAGGCTTATATTGTTTTGTCAAAGTCAATTAGTGAAGAGTATAGACTGGTTGAGATGGCAAAAACTTGTTCTTTTGCAACTCTCCTTCTCAGACCACAAACTATCATCAATCTTCTATGCTTTATGCTGCTTATTGATGATTTCTGATGTGATGAATGTCAAATCTTGCAATCCATTTTATTGCATATGTAACTTATATAGATAGCAAGTAAGCAAGATGGCAGAGGCACCGTCTTCGCCGCCGTCACCGACGTCGCCGAATGCGTCTGGATATCCGACGAAAGTGATACGTAAGCAAGATGGCAGAGGAAAATCGAAATTGCCTGTGGGCTGACTGATCATCACGGAGGTCAGTGACGTTGGGATCCCTCTGAGTCCCCAGAGATCAGCGATGAGATTCCGGACCATCTACGGGATACTTGCAAGGGAACGGGTCCCCATCACCACACCAAGCTGGAAGTCTCTGATGGACGTCTGAGAGACGCTACCGGACGTAACTTTCAAATTTCGCTCACTATCCCGTAGCGGACCAGCACGCGTGGAACGGCAGGCGTTGCTCGCGATGTGTCACGCGTGGAGGACCTTCAAGATCACGCCTATCACGAAGTACATGAATACGGGTCGAACGCCCTTCACGAAGTTTCTATTCTTGTCGCGGGATATATAGGATGAGTTTGTGCGGATGAAGACGACGGCCAAATTTCAGGAGCAAAGTGCGGCGCACAAAGCTCTCTAGGCACGGAACACTCACCCCCACAGACTCGACACCGCTAGGTACGCGGGTAAATCCACGGAATGGGCGGCGGAGGACGAGAACGCAACCAAGCTATTTACTAAGATCACAGACGAGCGTGCCCTAAGCTGGTTAAGAGTGAGGGCAAAAGTCATGTCCTCGGGTAGCATCTCTTTCACAAACTCGGCAGACCAGGAAGTGTCCCAACGTTTGGTAAATATGTTGAACTACCTAGTTGTTAATAAGCCCATAACTTCATAGTGTCTATAATAACATGATGACCTCTTACAGCATGAATTGACTGCCGAAACTTCCCAAGGCTCCTTCCAAGCAGACAGGGAGAAGGATATACTATCTACAACCCTGGAAAACAAGGAGCACCCGGGTCGTACGCAAAGCCTTGGGGTTTACGTACCTTCGAGTTATGGATTCCGAGTCGACTACGACACGTATAGGAGTAGGAAGAGATCCAAGGTCGAGCACGAGAACCGGTTGGTACAGATGCTTACTGCAAAATTTTAAGGACAAATAATAAAATTGCAGGATCAAATGAATCAACTCGTAAACCAGTCGCAAGCCACCCTCGTTATTTTGGGAGCCAGTCCTCCTCGACATCGGAGTAGCATCGGGTCCACGCATAATTCTGAACATGATGACGTCCAATTACCTATCGACGACATCACGGTAATGTACATCTCTGGAATGCACCAAAGATAGACCTATAGGACGTCTTAACTAATTGTGTATCGTTTTGTAGGAGCCGATGCCCTACAAGCTCCAAGTGAGGATGGTTGGGTCCGTTTCTGTTGAGGCTGGACGGGGGATGGTGTATCCATACCAGGAAAGGGTAGTGCAGCACGGTGCCTACCTGGCATAGGGTTACACCAGGGTCCAGGTGGACATGGTACATGACAATTTCATGGCCGTCCCACTAGAGATTCGCCCAAACAAAGACATCAGAACACTAGGGGATGCCATATACACTTTTATCCAGTGGCCCAAGAAGGACATCGCCCTGGACCCAGCAGTGTCGCAATCTGGACATGGCCATTCCTCTCCAACGGGACCCTCGATGACTCCACCTCATCCTTCGCATCAGAAGGCCACCTCATCAGTTCCTGTGGAGAAGACTCCGAAAGAACAAGAAATGTGTGCCACCGTATCGGTTCCCGAGTCGTCTCATAGGAAGACATGTAGCGTGCCAGTCGTTAAGGCCAAATCAAAATCGATGAACATTAAGGCGCCTCCCATGCCCTCAAAATACTCCATCGGAAGTCCATTGGCCACCGACACAGTATTAGCCAACGCTGGAGTAAGTTGCCAGGCTTTGCATCTCTAGTACATGCAGAAGACCAAACAGAAGGGGTGTGATACTGGAATCACCGTTAGATATAAGGATAAGCATTTCTTCAACGAGCTGGGCCACTTCGTCATGGGCTTCAACGACTTATATGTCCTATTCAGCCGCACTGCCCTCGACGCCTCGCTTCTATGATGTTGGATAATGTAAGTGTGTACAATTAAGTTCTACATTCATGTAATACCGATAAATATCACAACTCATTGCTTATGTATAGATACATGATGAAAAAAGCCCAGGAATATTCCGAACCGGTGGGTTTCCTCGACCCACACGTGGTCTCAATGCAAACCATCGAAGTAGACACATCCTTCGTCGAGAAATACATAACGGCGGCATTGCTTCGTCAAAACAACAAGGACTACATAGTGGTGCCCTTCAACCAGGGGTAAGTGTTTCACTACTTGCTATATAAATTTCATTTGTACTTTATACGCAGCACGAACTTAGGTTTAATGACTACAGTGACATACATGAGCAGGTTCCACTGGATCCTTTTAGTCATTGTACCAAAGAGGAATAAGGTGATATACCTTGATTCCATACTCAGCAAAAAGGACGACTTCAGCATTCTGAAAGGAATACTCGACATGTATACTCATTTCCTCTATACATAACTCTATTGTAGTCTTCATTCGTTTGAAATGGCCGAGGATAACTTTTTAGAATCATGTAGGTCGTTCATCGCCTATGTTGCCGACGAAGGATTGTACAATAGATTGAACGCCACACTAACACACAGGACGCGATTTTCGGTACACGCTACAACACAATAATTCTATATCATACTTTGTAATAATGTGTCTCGAACTGACTATATGTAATTCTATTTTTGTAGTGCCGCCAGCAAAAAAGTGATCAGCTATGTACATTCTACGTTTGCCATCATATGGAGTAAATCATTAGTGCTAAGAAGAAGGATCTCGAGGTTTGTCAATCTCAAAATAATTATTTCCTAATTATAAATTTAAATATATATGCTTACCACTTTACTCTTACAGTTTACGTGACATGAACATAGATTTAGATGCACTCGTTGCTAAAGAGATCGAGGGCTTTCGAGGGAAGCTCTGCGCCTTCATCAAGACAGACATCATTAACCCCAAACAAGACTGTCACTCCGTCGCCGACGCAAAGTTTCACCCCGTCAACACCTCTCAACCACCTCTAAACAATTGATTCAATTGTAATCCAATTGTAACTATAGCGACAATACTTGAACAAATTCTTTTATAATTTATTTTGAGTAATGATCACTTTGAGTTGTCAAAAATTGATTATTTGTGATGTATCTGTTTTCTGCATACTTGTTTTCAGAGGGCATGGCTAGCAATTCCTGAGGCTAGCCAAAAATTAAAAAAAAAACAGTTAGGTATAAAGAACTATCAAAGACGGTTTTTTTGTTGAAACCGTCTGTGAAGGCATAGTATCACAGACGGTTTCAACTAAAAACCGTCTGTGAAAGGTAGGATATCACAGACGGTTCTATTTACAAATCGTCTGTGATTTTGAGAATATCACAGACGTTTTGTAAATAGAACCGTTTGTGATATCCTACCGCCATCCTGAGCGGTTTTTAATTAAAACCGCTCAGGATATTTATGCCTTCACGCAGGCGGTTTCAACAAAAACCGCTCAGATATGCCGTATCACAAACGATTCTTGAACCGTCTGTGATAACCGACTGTTATCACAGACATACAAATTCAGACGGTTCAAAAACCATCTATGATGACGGTTACGAACCGTCTGTGATGAGGCTGTGTGTAGTAGTGATAACTTCATACGGGACAAGTATAGGCCGAAGTTTCCTGAACTGGAATCCCTCGTTCACCATCCAATTTATTATGCTCATGTTGTCAAGAATCGGTGAGGTAGAGCGAGATGGGATTGAAGGAGTCGCCGACGATGCGACTGGAGACCAAGGAAGGGAGACGGCGGTCTTGCCCGTCCTCTTGTCACCAGAGATCACCAACTTCAACGACAGCATTGTGGATTTTGTGATTGATGGGTGGTGGTGGGGAAGCGGTGGATAGCAATTCCTTGATGGGGAAGGAACAAGGAGGTTAGGTGGTGGAGAACTGGAGATTGCTCGGGAGATGGGGATGGAACTAGGAATGGGGAGGTGGTGGAGATTGTTGGGGATCAACCACCGGTGAAGGGTGGAGAAGGGGAAGAAACCTGAGGGTTTTTTTTTGTCAATGTTTGATGAATACAATCATGAGTTGTTTTGTAGCAACGCACAAGCACCCTAATTTCTAAACTGAGTGATTATTATGCATGTACTAATTTTTGGCAGACGTACATAAACTTTTCTGGATTACTTGTTTTATTATTGTGTATATTTCTGTTGACATCATTTTTTTAGAGATGATATCTGACGAGGATATAATAATCCTCATTTTATCTTTTATCTATAATTCTTATTATAGGTAAATATGAAGTCATATAGACCCTAAGTATACCCCTTAATGTTATGAGGAAGAGCCTCTTTGGGTGGTCGAAGTTCTTCTATGACCACCCCCATAGTCGTAAGTTATGCTACGACTATTCCATAGTCGTAAGTCTTGTTACGACTACCTCATAGTCGTAAGTTTTACACGACTATCTTATAGTCGAGGTTCTTCTACGACTCGATTCACCACGCACCACCTTATGATCAATTAAACCAATGCATAAGTGGGCCTTATTGATTAAGGATTCAAATATCATCATATCCGTTGTTACTCGCTAAGTAATGGCACGTAATACTTCATTATATCTGGTATATAGCTGTTGGGTGACGTGGAGGAGTTAATACGCCGGTGATTATTACCAACGTACGCCCGTTACAGGATGTGATGAGGCGCCGTTTCACCTGAAGGAACTGCCACTCCTTCACGTACTATAAAAAGGCGACAATCAGAGAAAGGAAGGGCGGATCAATCGGGCCATCAAGAATACAAGCACTATCTGTAATAGTCTTAGTTTTTCCCCCTGATTGTTCAGAATACACTCAATACCATACACACACAGGAGTAGGGTTGTTATTCTCTCCGGAGAAGGCCCAACTCAGTATAAAAATCCCCGTGTCAATCTCTCGTGATTCCATTCTAGGAGACCCCGAATCAAACAATCTTACGTAAGTTCGGTTCTAAAACACCGACAGTTGGCGCCGACCGTGGGGATCTTCCGGAGAATGGAACGAGGAGAACTGGTTCGACTTGGCAGATTACGCAGACGTCGACATGGATGCCGGTTTCGATTACGAGCCGAGTGATGACTCATCCGATGGTACTGCTGCCTCCGGTGATCTTCCCACAGATCCAGGAGACAGTGCCGCTGGTGGAGTTGAGGAGGGATCCTTATCCCCCACAACAGTACGTCCGAGAGAGGGATCTACCCTCTCAAAGGACAAGGGTCAATCTGACCAGGATCACACCCAGGTGGACTCACAACACAACGAGAGTTTTTCCTCGAAGTGTTCGAGTCCCCTGAGGCGGTCCGACTTGGTGAGGCAAGCTATGGAAGCCACAATTCCAGGACTTCACCAGCATCTGGTGATCATTTCTCTCCAGATGACATTAGAGACAGCGGGATCAAGCATGCTTTTCCTGCAAATTCGACCATCTCTCCGCAGATCACATCTGCCGACGGAGACGGTTATAACCCGGACTTCCCCTACCTGGAGGGGATTACTCCAAGTCGCCAGATGGTGTCTCTCGACGACTCCTCAAGCGGGGAGGCCTTGAGCGCAAGTGAGAATCATCAACGGGAGGTCTTCGTCCTTCCCTCGGATCAAGGTCACTCTCCTAGAGACCGAGCTGGAGACTCTCCCAGAAGATCACACACTACGCCCCCTCGTGGCAATGGCAAGGACACCACCACTGGCGGACACGACCAATGCCTTCATGAACGCCAGGGAAATCCTCGACATTCTCAAGACTTCATTGAGGCGCCTCAAGAGTCCGATATGGAAAATCTTGAGGCAATTCAAGGAAGAAGATTGAGACTCAGAAGAATTTGCCTGGGCGCATTCAATATCAATCAGAGAAAGCTCGAGAACTCCAGTACATCAATGACTTGCTCGAGAATCCAACTCAAGAGCTAGCCCGAGCGCCAGGCTACGACCTCTTCATTGAGGAGATCGCACAAAGGCTTGAACACGATGGCAAGGCCGAAGCACCTCGCCGACATCACTCAGAAGTCATAACAATACGACTTCTTGACTACCACCGATCGAACATATCACCACGGAGGAATCGACGCAACAAGAAAGTCGATCGATCTCCTACTCGGAGAAATATCTTTCGAACGATTGATGATCAAGAAACTCCTCGAGAGGTGATCGCCACCATTCCGACATGAGAATCTGCGAAGAAGAGATGAACTACGAGGAGTATTCCTCGAGGATCGAGATCTATCATAGGTCCGGTCAACCTATTATCGGGTATCGCCGAGTACGACCACCGATGATATAAACCCTTCTTTCGCAAAGGAGGCGTCAAGAAGTCATTATTGGATGTCGGGCATTCTCGCCGATCTCGAGCCATTCATCGCCACCTCGATTTCGACCAAAGGAACATGGAGAAGTTTGATGGTTCCCAAAATCCCATCGAATTCCTTCAGATCTATACCACACCGTGTCCGAAAGCAAAGCAGAGGAGGAGAGCATGTGATGGCAAATTACCTTCCAAGCGTGCTCAAGGATCGCGCCGATCGTGGTTATTAAACCAACCACTCGAAGTCGATTTACTCTTGGCAACACCTCTGCGACCTTCTCATGGCAAATTTCTAAGGCACTTACAATCGCTCCGAAAGGAGGATGACTTGCACCGATGAGACAGAGCGACAACGAGACTTTGCGCCAATTCATCAAGCACTTTAGTCGTTCAGTAACTCAATTCCTGAAGTTTCTGATTCATCTGTCATCAGGGCTTTCAAGCAAGGAGTCCGCAGCAGAAGGATAACAGAAGACATTGCTTTGAATCTTCCTACTTCTGTCGCTGAACTCTTTGAGATGGCTGATCGATATGCAACTGCCTCTGAGGCGGTCGAGTGGAACAATACAATAGATCGAGAAGACAATACCTCTCGAGAGCCAGGCGACATCAGTAAGAAGAAAGATAAGAAAGCAAAAAAGTCCAAGAACAAGACGAAGGGTCAAAAACCCCAAGCCAGCGGTTCCAAGGAAGTTTTGGCTGTGAATGATAAAGAGCCACGCACCTCCAAGCCGCACTCTGACCGAGGCAAAGGTAAGCGCCCCGATCGGAAAAATGATAAGCCTAGGTGGTGCCCTTTCTATAAAAAGGAAGGATATGACCTTCGTAACTGCCGGGTCTTCCAACGAAAGCTTGAAGACTACTACAACGGCAAAGGACCACTTCCCACTCTCGAGTAGGTAGAGCAAACGAGTGGTCATAAGTCATCAGATGACGAGGAGGAGATGCTGTTCCAGGATCCGCAATACACCGTCGAACACATATCTGTGGGATTATCAAGATATGAATCAAAGCGACGACCTTAAGGTGCCGAACGTGAGGTAAACTCCATAGATCCTCCTCTTGTCAATAAATTATCAAGTGGTCGGAAGTCACCATCTCTTTTGAGAAGGGTGATCGCCCGATTCTTCGACCACGACGGTCGATACTAATCGTGGTTGAACCCACCATCAACAATTGTCGGGCCAATCAAGTTTTGTTGATGGTGGCGGCTCGTTAAACATTTTGTTTACAAGTGCCCCGGATGACATGCAAGTACCGGGACCAAGGTAATACCGATGACGATACTCTTTCCATGGAATCGCATAGGGATCTTCGGCTAAACCAATTGGCCAAGTTTTCTTCCTTTAACATTTGGTTCACCAAGTAATTTCGTGACGAGAAAATCTCCTTTGATGTGGTCGATTTCGACATTTACATATAACGCCATACTCGGACGACCAACTTTGGCAAAATTCCTAATGGCTACTCATTATGGATATCAATGTATTAAGATGCCAGTCCCAAAGGAGTAATCACAATCCATTGTGACAAGAAGATGGCGATACCGCGATCGTCGATCCTCGAGATGGTTGGACAAATACCAACTCGAGAAGAAAGTCAAGATTCGACTAGCAAGTCGGCTTCAAAGTCGCACCAAAGCCGAACGACAAAGTCAAAGAGGTTCCTCCGACGCAGGGAGCCCTCAAGATCGCTCAGACGGGATACTTCCGACCCCAAATAGGAAGACGCCTCATCGCCTTCCTCCGAGCTAACGCAGATGTCTTCGTGGCAAGCATCCGACATGCCCGAGTCCCTGTGGAGGTGATCGAGCACATGCTAGCTTTACGGCCTAACAAAGTACCCAGAAACAAAAATTACGGAGATTTGCCCTCGATCGACGAGATGCTATTAAATCGAATTGATAAGCTACTCAAAGCGGGCTTTATAAGAGAGGTCAACCACCCAGTGGTTGGCTAATCTGTAATGGTTAGAAAGTCAAACGGCAAATGGCGATAAAGAGACTTTATCGATCTTAATAAAGCTTGTCCAAAAGACGATTTTCCTTTACCTCGTGACGATCGCTTGGTTGATTCTATGCGCAGTTGTGAAATGTTAAGTTTTTAGATGCATATTCGATACCACCAGATCAATATGTGTCTAGACGATGAAGAAAAGACCGCATTTATTACACCATTTGGTATATTTTGCTATGTCAAAATGCCATTTGGTCTAAAAAATGCCGGCGCTTCTTTTCAACGCTTGATGCAAGCAACTTTTTCATCTCAATTAGGCCGAAATCTAGAGGCCTATGTTGATGATCTAGTTGTTAAAAGCATCAAGAGACTTAATCATATTACTGACCTACAAGAAACATTCGACAATCTCAGAAAACATCGCTTAAAACTCAATCCTGAGAAGTGTGTGTTCGGAATCTCTTCAGGAAAATTGTTTGGATTCCTAGTATCTATACTAGGAATCGAAGCAAATCCCGAAAAGATCAAGGCCATTCTCCAAATGCGCCCCCCAACCACAAGGAAAGAAGTTCAGAAACTCACGGGGTGCATGGCGGCTTTAAGTCGTTTCATCGCACGACTGGGAGAAAAGAGACTACCTTTCTTTAAACTTCTAAGGAAACATGAAGGTTTTGAGTGGTCGAAAGAGGCGAACGCTGCCTTTGAGGATGTCAAGAGGTACCTTACGAGTGCTCCTATTTTGGTCTCTCCGAGACTAGAAGAAACACTCTTAATTTACCTAGCTGCCACGCCACAGCAAGAAAGACAAGATCTTGGTCGAGAACGTGAAAACGCATAACGCGACCGCTTTACTACGTAAGTGAAGTTTTACACGGCCTAAGGAGTTACCCTCAGTCCAAAAGCTTCTATATGCCCTCCTCATGTCTTCGAGGAAATCGGCATTATTTTCAGCGCACAAACTAGTCAGGTTGCCCGAGTTTCCCTTAGGAGCGATCCTCCACAATAGGGAAACAATGGACGATGGCAAAATGTTCAATGAACTTGGGGAGTTCGACATCCATTTCGTGTCCCTTAACGGCCGTTAAATCCCAGATCTTGGCAGACTTTGTCGCCGAATGGACAAATCTGAACTGCTCAGATCCCCAAGACGATTCCCACGCACCAATGGGATCTATGTACTTTGACGGGTCACTTACTTTAAGTGGCTCGGGTCAGTGGTTCCGTATCTCCCACGGAGAGACCTTAAAGTATGCCATACAATTAAACTTTCGTGCCACTAACAACGTGGCGTATCACTTAATGTTTGCTAAGCGGCATACGAAAGCAATGAAGCGCTCTCGATTCACCGACTACTTGTGAGAGGAGACTCTCAACTAGTCGTGAATCAAGTCGGAAAAGAGTACCAAAGGTTTCTAATCGACAATGTCTCGGTACTTATCGAAGTCGTAAGCTAGAAAAGTATTTTTAGGTTTCGAGGCACAATTCATCCCACTTAAAGGATAATTTCTCGCATCAGACCCTTGCTCGAATAGCTTCTTCCGATCCAAGTACCAAAAGGAGTCTTTGAACAACTCTGAAGCCGTCTCGGTCGACGAACCGTAAACACCTCCTATTGAGACAAGCCTCTCTAGAATACGAGGATACATGGATGACACCCATCTATGCATATCTTCGTAGGGTTTCAGACCAAGACGATCTCGAGGCGCATCGCTTATCCCGAAAAAGTCAAAATGTATACTTTGGTGGAAGGAGTCCTCTATAAACGAGGCACTCAAGGGGTGCTCATGCGATGCATTCGCAGAGCGAGGATTAACACTTCTTCACGACATACATGATGGCATCTCGTGGAAATCATGCTTCCTACTGACGCTGGTCTGTAAGGCCTTTCGACAAGGTTTTTACCGCCAATGACCTTTTACGATGCTAAAGAGTTGGTTAAAAGGTGTGTCCAAATGCAGTTTATAGCGTGCGAATACACCAACCAGCTCAGCATTACAAACAATACTCTATCTTGGCCTTTTGCGCACTGGGTCTCGATATCCTAGGACCGTTCCCTCAAAGCTCCGGGAGGTTTCGAGTTCCTTTGTGGCTATTGATACGCTCACAAAATGGATTGAAGCGAACTCGGATCGATAACAACGAAGCTTACAAAACGGTTTATGATGAGATGCGAATTACTCGATTTGGAGTACCGAGTCGAATAATTACAGATAATGGTAAGCAATTTTCGCGCAAAATTTCAGTGAATTTTATGACGAGTTGGGTACCAAGTTGTGTTATACTTCAGAGCCCATCCCCAAAGTAATGGGGCAATGAACGCAAACGGCCAAATAATGAGAGGAATTAAGACTCGAGTCTTCGACCACTCATCAAACGCCGGGGCTTGGGTACAAGAGCTACCCTCAGATATGGGTCGTTCAGACGACTACCATCAGACTCTGGTGAAACACCATTCTTTCTAGTCTTGAGTTGAAGCCATGCTTCCTCCGGAACTAAAGATACGGTCAACACGAAGTCGAAACTTTCACAGACTCCAACCAAGAACAACTTCGAGCAGATGATATTAATCTACTTGAAGAAAGGAGAAACCAGCCCTAATTCGCTCAAATAGCCTACCAACAAGCCCGCGAAGATACTACAATCGAAGATCCAACCTCATGACCTCGCCAGAGGTGACTTGGTATTGAGGCTCGCCAATCCAAGTCTAATCGAACAAACTTTCTCCCAAGTGGGAAGGTCCTTACACAAGAGTCGGTTACTCGTCTGTGGTCAGACGATTGGCAATGGAAGATGGCCAGTTCTCTCAATTCTTGGAACATCGACCGCCACATAAGTTTTATGTGTAACCCATCATTCGCATAATAAAGACTCGTGTTCTCTACCTCTATTGTCTTACTTTTGAGTAGTGCTTTCATAATCTTTCGACTATATTCTAAACACCCGTTTCCTTTACATCGGTCTAAAGGCGAGTAACATCACCTAGTCGAAGCCTCTCCTCTCTGCATGTGGTCCTGCCCACTAGAAGGAGCTTCCTAGTATTGACTCGTTACTCACTTTTACCGCCAACACAAAGAGCTCGGGTTCTATTTAGTCGAAATAATTTTTGAAAGCCTACTCCTTTCACCTTAGATTATTTCTTCCGTTCTTTTGAAAAATATTCTAAGCAGAGTGCACTTTTTTAGATTTATTCAGCTGCCTTTGGTGTATTCGATTCGTCTCAACTAAGTCGGAGGAAGAAACACATCTAGTCGAAGTCTTTCCTCTCTGCACGTGGTCCTGCCCACTAGAAGGAACTTCCTAGCATCGCTCGCTTCCTACTCTTGATACCGGGATGACTTATCGAGTCCTCCAAAGAAGGGCGAACGAATTTTTGAAGTCCTCTCGATGTTTGTTTAACTCAAGTTGTTGTTCTCGATTTAATTAATCTAGTCGGAGATGGTGACATCACCTAGTCGAAGACTTTCCTCTCTGCACGTGGTCCTACCCACTAGAAGGAACTTCCTAGTGTCAATTCGCATTACTTTTTCGACTAGTGCATGACAATCGTGACCAAAAACTACAAGTTAACCAAACCTCTCTGCTTTAAACCCTTTTTAACACTATTTACTTAGTTTGTCTAAACAAACTAAGCAAATAATCGGGGCTAGGATAAAGTTATTAATTTGACTTCATTTCTTAGTCTTTCATTCGTTGATTATCTTTTGAGTTACTAACTACTCGACAAGATGATTTGCGTGAAACAAGATGGATTATATAATACATCAACAAAAGATTGTTTTTCGTGTTTGTTACAAACTACTCAAGAAGGAGAGCCCAACAAGATTTCCAAACCTTCCAAATTAATCGACATTTTTTCAATCGACGACTTGCTTCGCTTGAGGCGATCAAGTCGGCTTCGATTGGTTGAACATTAAGGTTGGGGTCACGAGCTTTAAGTTTGGCCAATGCATAACTTATCGCAACTTCGACCGCCTCCTTTATCGATTCAAATTTGGTTGGTCTTCGTGGTGGTCATCGTTCTTGCAAAGTCCCGATTGTTTCTAATTGTACTTACGTGAGCACCATCGATCATCTTGAGGAGCTTTTCCCTCAGTATGTAGCTCACTAAGTACATTGTTCAGGAGCGTGACACTGCTTTGAAGATTAATCTTCATTGTCTCCATCTCCTATTGGGTACGAGTCGAAGCCTCACGGAGTTGTTTGTTTTCGACCGCTTGCTCTGAAAAGAATAAGACCGGTCAAGCAAAAATAAACTTCTAGAGGAAAAGAAAACAAAAATAATTGCAGGTAAAAGATTTCCTTACCTGCTAGTCGAGAATCTAATTTCTTGATTTCTTCATCATGGGAGGCAACGGTCTCCCCGGTAGGTATTTATAACCGCGTACCTTGAGCCGAAGGCGTGACATTCCAAGGGTCGCCACCGTCTCGGGAACCGCTTCAACAGACAGGTTAACGGGCGTCGTTTGAGGTTCTCCAGCGTGTCTATTCGAGAAAATCAGGTTTGCTTTTACACCTCAAGCGAAATTACTTCCTTGGTTAGATCCTTTCTTCAACCAAAGGAAATGATAATCGAAAAGTTATTTCTTCCGATCACTATACTACGACCACCCCGTGATCGTAGGAGTGTTTTACGACTATTTGATAGTCGTAAGTAATCTTCTTGACCAAGCATATTTCTGGTCAAAGTAGCATACAATAATATCGAAGAGTTTTTCCTTCGACTATCTTTCTACGACCCTCTCGTGGTCGTAAGACTATCTATAACTCCTTTACCAAGTAAGTTGCTTTCACTTGAAGCTGGGGGGCTAGATGATGAGGATATAATAATCCTCATTTTATCTTTTATCTATAATTCTTATTATAGGTAAATATGAAGTCATATGGACCCTAAGTATACCCCTTAATGTTATGAGGGAAGAGCCTACTGGGTGGTCGTAAGTTCTTCTATGACCACCCCCATGGTCGTAAGTTATGCTACGACTATTCCATAGCCGTAAGTCTTGCTACGACTACCTCATAGTCGTAAGTCTTGCTACGACTACCTTATAGTCGTAGGTTCTTCTACGACTCGGTCACTATGACCACCTTATGATCAATTAAACCTACGCATAAGTGGGCCTTATTGATTAAGGATTCAAATATCATCATATCGTTACTCTCATAAGTAATGGCACGTAATACTCCATTATATCTCGTATATAGTCTGTTGGGTGACGTGGAGGAGTTATCTACCGGTGATTATTACCAACGACGCTGCATAGGATGTGATGAGGCGCTGCTTCACCGGAGGAACCGCCACTCCTTCACGCACTATAAAAAGGCGACAATCGAGAGAAAGGAAGGGCGGATCAATCAAAGCCATCAAGAATACAAGCACTATCTGTAATAGTCTTAGTTTTTCCCCTGATTGTTCGTAATACACTCAATACCATACACACACAGGAGTAGGGTTGTTATTCTCTCCTGAGAAGGCCCGAACTCAGATAAAAATCCCGTGTCAATCTCTCGCATGATTCCATTCTAGGAGACCCCCCGAATCAAACAATCTTTACGTAAGTTCGGTTCTAAAACACCGACAATATCATTGTCTTCTACGAGTATACCATTTTATTGAATGAAAGAAGAATATATGATGTATCTATATCTGTTGCAATCATATAAATCAAATCTTTGATGATCTAGGAGATGACTCTTGAGGAGTTTGAGAAATTAAGGGAGGAGAAGCGGAAAGCACTTCTTGCTTTGAAGACTGAAGAGAGGAAGGTTGAAGTTGATAAGGTTCTGCAGTCTATGCATCCACTTTCGACCAAGAAAGGAAACGATGTTTTCATCAAACTGGTATTTTTGCCATTTATGCCTTGTAATCCTTCCATGCTCTCATAACTTACCAGAGATGTGTGATTGGTACTTGTTTATCATAGGGTTCTGATAAGGATGCTTTGAAGAAGAAAGAAAATGCTGAACGTGATGAGCGTGCTAAGGTCTAACAAAATTATAGTTTCTTATATGACTTTCAAAGGTCAAGGACGACAATCTAATTCTTGAGAAGACAATAGTTGCTGTCAGGGGGCATTTTTGTTCTAAAATCCATGTTCTTACAGCCAGAGTTGTCATGTTTGCATTTGTGAGAAGACTATTCAATCCCTTTTCCTCTCGAACTGTCTTGATGAGTGATTACTGATTAGTAGACAGCAGGTAGCTCTCCGGATGTGGAGGATGTGGAGAAGAGATTGACTGTACTAACGTATCTATTTTACATAAGCAATGGTGCCTGGTTGTTAAACAAGAATTTAGCGTGCTTATGGTAATCCTTTCCCACGTGAAGGTATCCAACTATCTATGGGAGACCTAAAAGTCATTTAAAAGTATTTTTTTTTGTTTCATATCATTGTGAATGGATGAAGCATCACCTTTTTGTGATTTGATTTGAACTCACAGCATTTGTAATTTTACCAAATCTTAAAAAGTGTTGTGAATATGCACATCTGACCAATCTAGATAAATCACTAACAATATCAAGGTAAACAGTAGGCATGGCACATGCTTCATATTATCTCATGGCAAAGTTTATGTTTCCGTTGCAACGTACGGATATCCTACTAGTATGGCTAAATAACCAAGGTGGTGTACAAAGACTTGTTGGTAACTCCAAGTTAGGAGAAGATGGTTGGTTGGATCTTAGGTAACCTAATTTTGACTTTGGAAAAACGCTTCAATCAGCAGCCGGCTCAAAACCCTGTTAAATTCCTCCCCTAACGAGCTCTCACCGCTAAGCACGTTCCCAACAGTTTGATACTGTAGCTTATTATGATAGAGGAGAGAATGATTATACGATGTTTTAGATACAACCACACTAATAGTTTGTTTTTTTAGATACAACCATACTAGTAGTTTGTTTCTTTAGCTTGTTACTACAGTTTGTATCTAGGTAAAAGGGAATGACTAGTTTGGAATTCTTTTTTATTTTAGCCCTCTAACGCTACTTAATTGCAAATCTAGCCTCCTTCCTCTTTTTTTTTGCAAATCTAGCCCCCCTCCTCCTCCTTCAAGGCCAGGAGCGCTGAAAGTGGCCGAGCAGCAGAAAGGCTTGCTTGTCATGGTGGAGGAGCTGTAAGGGCGAGGCCACCTTCCATGGTGGCCGAGCTGGAAGGGCTCTGGGCCACCACCTTCCATGCCAGCCGAGCGGAAAGAGCCTTGGCCGCGTGATTTGTCCCCACGAGCCTCCAGGCCCCGAGCGGAAGGAGAGGGAGGGGGAGCTAGATTTGCAAAAAAAACATGAAGGGAGCTAGATTTACAATTGAGGCCAGTTAGGAGGCTAAAATAAAAAAGAAGTCACTAGTTTGAGGTAGATAATCCCACTATTTTTTCTTGGTATCAAACTCATTCTATCTTTTCCCTCTCTCTTCCATCTCGTTGGGAGTGCCCTAACGGTACGGAGAGGGAGCGCTGTTAGATGGGCCCCACGCCGAGCAACATGAATGCACTAGGTTCATAGGTCAACTCGCTACCGGAGTAACATGGTTCGAAAATCTTCGCTGAAACTGGAGAACAGTTCTGCATGCATAGGACATTTTTAATACTCATTCTCACACTTGAGGTCGAAGACTGCAGTCATTTTGTGCCAATCTGTCCTTGCCATTTTCCAATTAAAAGTTGACATTGCCGGTTCTAGAAAAAAAAAAGGCTGAATTTGCTACAGAACATTGTAGTTCTTCAGGTGAAAAGGTACGGCATTGATTGTGATGAAGTTGGCATAAGCAAAACAAAATATCACTAGTGCGTATCTGAAGGACCGGAAAGGCGACTAGAGGGGGGGTGAATAGGAGCACATAAACTTTTTCGCAAAGAATGGATTCAACTTGTAAATCACTCCAATAGCTATGAGAGCTATGAAGATCAAAGATTAAGCACAGAGGAAGTCTTATGTTGAATCCACTCCTCACCCCCACAGCTCAAAGAAACAAAAAACAGAAGTTCGAACAAATCAGACAATCGGTACAACCGCAGTAAACGGCGGCGGTTGTACCACGATCCGTACAACCGCGAGTAAACGGCGGTCGTTCCAAGAAGGCGGTACAACCGTAGTGTTACGGCCGGTCGTTCGATTGTCCCGAGCAGTAAAATCAGCTCGGTTTCAAAACGAAAACGATCAAACTTTTGATCTACGCGCCAAACTTGACCAAAATTGAACCACACCTTCCTGAAGATATTAGGAACCTATTCCAAGCAACGATTTCAGAGATCCATGCCAAGGTTCCTATCCTTTGTATTTGAACGAAGGTGGGTTCAAAACCGCAAAAATCAAAACTTGATCTAACGACTTGCTCGTGGGTGGATGATGATCTAGATGACCTTAGATAGGTTCCCACATGTCCCAAGCAAGCAAGATCAAGAGGAAGAACCAAGCAAAACTCCCGAATTGACGAAAGCCCCAAAAAATCACAAAAAGGAGAACGAAGAACAGAGAGCATGAATAGAAGAAAACTTCAGATTTCCATTCATTGAATCAAGAGCGAAATACAAAGAGATACATCCCCATACGCATGGACATTAAAACAAGAGGAATGATTACAAGTTCATCAATCCATCCTCTCCTCTCCCTAAGCCAAGAACTCACATAGGAGAGCTACAAAGGAACAAGCAAGGAGCACCCACCGCCTCCACCAACACTCTCAACCACTAAAGCCTAAAGCAAAACACCACTAAAGACTCTTTTGACTCTAGCAAAACCCTAATTCCTTTTCAAGTGCTCAAGAGGGCATGCAGCCCTCCAATCCTTTATATAGCCTTGGCTAACGGGTCTCCTCCCGCACGCCCGCTTAAGTCCAACGGAGCCCGCTTGTGCAGCCTTTTGCGACTTCCGATTCGCTTCTTCAGACCTTCAAGGAAGCTTCAAGCTCCTTGTCTCAAGACGCCGCAACCACCTCGAGTCCACGCTGCCTTCGACACATCCCGACTGTTCGACCTCGGCGCCACTGCGCTTAGTCCGATCCACCGTGTCTCGCCACGACTCCGCCGACGCCCCGCAGCCCACACGCATAAGAACACTAAACCGGAACAAGTTCTTCACAACTTGACCTAACGTTAGCTCAAACATGCAATATGCAACACATATGCATGAACACATCCGATATGACCTATCCAAAACTCAAAACACCAAAATGGCCGAACTCACAATACAATCAGATAACCGCCATGTTACCAACGGATCAACCGCACCGGTCAGATCGCCCAATACTCGCGGTCGTTCCGATTTCCAATGAAGACCGTAACACGAGAAACAACTTCTCCGAATTCTTCAACCGCCATTTACCAATCGGTACAACCGCCTCATGGTCGCATCGCCCATAACACGCCGTCGTTCGATTATCCCGACAAATTTCAGATTGATTTCATTTAAAACGCGTGAACCGCAAGAACGACAAGGTCCGACCACACAAACCAAACTCGATCGACCTAAAACCTTTGTCAATTACTCATCACTCACACGGACGACCTCCACATGGTCTCTCAATCTCCCCTTGATGAGTATATTGACAAACTCCAAAAAGAGCAAAGTTGAGTTTGAGTTTGACGAATCCAACATGGTCCAAAGAAGAAGAGTGAAACAATTGACCATGTCGATGTATGAACACTAGAGCAACAACTAAAAGAGCAAATTGTTCTCCAAAGCTCTAAAATGATCCCAACTTGCTTTTTCTTCTCTATTCTCCCCTTTGGCAATAAACACATCAAGAATGCTCAAGAGAGAATATGACATGTTAAAGGATGAAAATGGTCAAGTTTGTTTATTTAAGCATTTTGAGCCATGAGAATTATCCATAATGACCAACATGTAATACACCAAGCCATAACTTAATAAAAGGCTATCTAGATCATGACAAGATATGTATAAGCTAGCTAGAACACATAGATGACAATCTGAAAATGAGGTACATTATGTGAGCAAGTCAAGTCATCAATGAGCAAAGTCTCGCTAGAGATATCCAAGGATGATGCAGCCATGTCAATAAGCTAAGCGGAACTAAGAAGCTTAAATTGAGACCAAAAGAGTGCTATAAGCTCAAGATTGAAACATTGGTTAAGTACTTGATTCTTTTGATAGCTTTAAGCAAATTTGAGCACAAATGATATATGATCTTTGAAATTCAAGGTTGTTGACAACCAGATTTTTGTTTTATCATGTGCTAGACCTCAAGCCTTATGCGACTACTTCAAGCGAGAAGCTTAAGAAGGTAGTCTAGGTCATCCAAAACTCCCCTAAGTTCATGTCAAGTGCAATGACAAGCCGCCTCATAGGGAAGAATTGGTGAAGTCGGTTTTTCAAGACAAAAGAGATCTTTTTGCCTTTTAACAAGTTGTACTAACTCATGTATCATCAAGAGACTAAAACAGCTCAATCTAAGGCTCAATATAGATTCATCACTCTACCCAAATTTATTTGACATGGCATGAATCATAAAAGGATAGCTCAAGAAAGACTAATCTCGAAAGTGCTAACATGACAAGTTTTAGTTTAAGTTGAGCAATTTTAATTATCTTATCATGGCAAAAGCTAGGCTACACATATGAAGTCATGATAAATCTAGCAAATAAGCACAAGTCATGGCAAGGTGTAAAGCATTGTAAACATGTCATAGCAGGATAATAATCAAGGCTCAATGTAGTTATATTACAATGTAGAATGCTAGAATGCGTAAGATCCGGCCCCTCAACAATAGATGCAACTTTTAGTTCAAGTTGAGTTAAGTCAAAATTAAGCCCGTAAGCTCCCAAAAGAACTCCCTTGAACCAAAACAATAAATCGAGAAGTCGGCAAAGAAAACATAAAGCATGCAGGTCCTTAAAGCATAGATAAGATATAGAGAATACTATGGCTCAGATCGACTCTCATCTACCCCATATGACTCTAGGACTATCAACTCGCCTGGCTAACACACTAAGGAGCAAACACGTTCTGCTCTACCCAAGGGTGGCCCAACCCTTGCTAGAACCTATAAGAAGTGAGTAAGCTCAACCTAGTGAGAAGAGACACTAATAAGCAAGATCCTAGAATCACAAGATAAGAGCAGTAAATCTAAACAACTAGACAAAAGAAGCACTCTAATCTATGCTAGGAGGACTAATCCCAAATGCACCCAAAATGCAATGCAACAAGAAGGAGCAAGAGCATAAATAATATAGTAAAGCAAGAAACCCAAAGCTCCCTCACTACAGTCCATAAGGACAAACCACCCCAAGCTCTCCTCGCAGAGTGAAAACCTCGAACTATCCAATGGCTTGGTGAAAATGTCACCTAACCGGTGGTCACTTCCACAAACCGAGCACTATATCGCCCTTCTCTACATGGTCTCTAAGGAAGTGGAAACGAATATCGATGTGCTTGGTCCGAATGTCGACTTGGGTTCTTGGCAATGTTAATCGCAAGTGTTATCACAAAAAGTGGAACATGCCGATAACTAACCCAAAGTCCCGCAGGTCGAAGCCATCCAGAGCACTTGACTACAAAGAATCGGTCAGCAAAGAACATACTCGGCCTCTGTGGATCAGGTAACACTGCATCGCTTCCTTGAAGACCAGAAACAAGAGAAGTGCCAAGAAATTGGCGGTGCTGAGTGCTCTTCCTATCTATCCTACTGACCAAATAAGTCGTGATCCGAAAAGGCTCTCAAGGAAAGACAGATGAGGAAGAGTACCAGATACCATAGTCAATGGTAGCTCGCAGGTATCGAAGATGCGCTTCATCGCTTTGGCGGTGAGAAACGCGAGGAGAAGCTCAAACGAAGCGCACAAACACACGTAAAAATGTATGTCCGGTCTCGAGGCGTTGAGGTACAAGAGGGAACCAATCATGCTTTGCGAAACTCCTTTTGATCAACTCGCTCGCCATCCTCATCTGGTCAAGATAAATTTGAGAAGCCATGGAGTCGACTACAAAGCTTCCCATCACTCATGTCAAGCGCTCAGAGGTCACGAGTGTACTTTCCTTGATGAAGAAATGTACCTCCCGAGTCCGCTTGATTTGGAAACCAAGGAAGAAGGTCAACTCACCCATCATACTCATCTCAAACTCGGTGCTCATGACATCCGAGAACCGGGAAACCAGAGTATGGGAAGAGCCGCCAAAGATAATGTCATCGACATAGATCCGACGAAAGCAGAAGGTCGATGCCATGCCGGCGGATGAACAAGGTCTTGTCAACTTTACCCATCTCAAAACCATGACTTATCAAGTAGGACTTAAGCCTCTCATACCAAGCTCGGGAGCCTCGCTAAGTCCATACAACATGGAAAGCTTGAAAACATGGTTAGGTATTTGGGGTTCTCAAACTCGAGGTCGCTTGACGAGACTTCCTCCTCAATAAGGCCATTGAGGAAGGCACTCTTCACGCCCATCTGGTAAAGCTTGAAACCCTTAGAAGCCGCAAAGGCAAGCAGATTCTAATGGCTTCAAGTCGAGCTACAGGGCAAAGGTCTCCTCAAAGTCTAGACCTCAACCTCGAAAACCCCCGAGCTACTAATCTCGCTTTGTTTTGATGATTACCCCATCCTCACTGCTTGTTCTTGAACACCCACTTGGTTCCAATGATATTGTAGCCTCGTGGGGCTCAACAAGTGACCTGACCTTGTTCCTCTCGAAATTTTCTAGCTCCTCATGCATGGCATTGACCCAAGACTCATCGATAAAGCATGAGAAACATCTTTGGGCTCAAAAAGGCAATGAAGGCGAATGGAGACAGAATTGAGATAAGCGATTTTGAGCGGGTAACACGCCAAAAAGATCTCCAATGATCTCGCTCAAGGATGAACTCTCTCCGATGTGTCTAGGAGGTCCTGGGAGAGATGAAGAAGTGGCCTCTACCTCATGAGCCGACGAGGTAGGAACAGAGCCACTAGCTCCAGAGGAAGCGAAGGCAGGGTCGATCACCTCGAGGTGCGGTGGAAGACGGCACCTCAAGGAGTGGATGAGGGATGTGATCGTAGACAACCGTCATCTCCATCGCCCTCATCATCCACAAAGATGGTCTCGGATCGCTCTAAAGAACTCGAGATATCCGCCTAGTCCTGACCGCCTCGTCAAAAGTCACCTCGCAGTCTCTACCATTTTGCTAGACTCGCAGCCTGCACTCATAAGCCCGCCAAGAAGTCGAGTAGCCTAGAAAGATACCGCCACAGAACGTGACTCGAACTTATCTAGGTTCCTGGACTTCAAAATAAAGCACTTGCAACCAAACACACGAAAATGAGAGACGCTGGCTTTACCAGTATCTCACTCATAAGAAGTGCGTGTAGGAGTGCCCAAGAAAACTCGATTCAAACATGGCACGCGGTCGCAATGGCTTGCCCAAAACTTCCCTGTAGAGTACTCATCAAGCATCGCCCGCCATCTCGACTAAGGTACGGTTCTTCCTCTCCACAACGCCATTTTGCCGAGGGACGATGGAGAAGAGGCGGTGCTCTACACTGCCTCACCGCAGAAACTCTCAAAGTAGGAATTTTGAACTCCGTGCCATTGTCATCTGCGGATCGCTCAGAAGGCACCCGGAGCTCAACCGAAAGCCTACTAAAAAGACCTCGGAAATGTGAGAATGTCTCATCCTTCGAGGCTAAGAAAACACCCAAGAATACCTCGAGAAGTCATCGACCACAACAAGAACATACCACTTCCTCTCCGCCGATCAAGACTCGATTTGGTCCAACTGTGTCCATGTGGAGCAATTGTCGGTCTGCATCGGTCATAGTAATCGTGTGTGGGAGGATGAGAAGCGGCAACCATCTTGCCGCGTCTTAAGATGGAGTGCAAACAAGATCTTTGACCATCTTGAGTTTCGCGCACCACTTAATGAGATCATGGTCGCTAACTCGGGTCAAATGGTCAAATCCAATATGACCAAGTCTCCTATGCCGTAAAGAGAGATCGCGGGACTCGTAGCAACCAAACACCGAGAGGATCACCAAGAATCGGAAAAATCAGCACGAAAGATCCTCCCATAACGAGAAATCCCGCAAACCGACTACCCAAGAGTCAAGAATTTTGCAATTGTTTTTCTTAAAGCTCACCTCGAAACCATCATCAGAAGCCGAGAAACCGAAAGCAAATTGTACCGCAGACTTACTAACCAAGGCAACATCCTTAAGAATAAAAGAAGCATTAATACGCGACAAGATTTTGGCGATGACGCGCCTGCACGAAGCGCTCCGAAGGTGATCGCCTCATCACCGAGCGCTGGCTAGGAGGAGAACCAACGGAGTCTCCGGTCATATGACGAGAACAACCGAGTCTACAAGCCAAACCTTCTCCTTCCCTACCCGCGAACCCGAGTCAAACAGAGTAAAGTCTCAAGATCGATAAATCAACAATGATTTCGCACCTAATCTTGAATAACACGCCGAAAGCGATGAAGTAGTCAAGCACGATCGACCTCTATCTACCCTACGCTCTCAGAACTCAAAGCGAAGGTCTAAGAGTAGACTCCGGTCGTTGTCGGGTCCGATCGCTACGAAGGAGCGAGTCGAGCACCGCAATATGTTGAACACGCCATGTAGCTATCTCGATGGGGAAAACGAGATCTACCTCAGACGGCGGAAGTCACGATCGAAAGCAAAGATGAGGACGAAAACCGTAAAACTCGAAAACCAAGTCCTCGATGTCGCACAAACCCATCGAAGAACCAAGCCTAGACCTCGTGTTGGTCTTAGGTGCACTCAAGGTCCGGGGTCGACCTCGAATGCGCCTAAGAGACTCAACATGGTCTCTACGTAGCGATCTTGGCGCTACCAAGCATCGACGATTGGTGTCCATCTTCCGATGAAGGTGCAAGTGATACTTCACCTTCGAGAGGTAGAAGCAAAGATGTGAAATCACCCATCGTCGAAACTCGACATAGCCCGCCGACTTGAAATGGACTTTCTCGGTCCTGGCTCGATCTCGATCACACGGTGCTATGGGTCCGAGCACGGCAGTGGATGCTTCCTCATGTCCTCAAAGAAGTCATATCCTAGACCCTGATTAAATCTGCAGATCTTAGATTGGTCTAGAATAAGATTGAGCTTCTTCTTGCCTCCTACAAATCTCTCGAGAGTGTTCATAAGGTACTGACACTCCCGAAAGAGAGAGGTGCAAGAAGAGCAGGGGGAAGAAGAGACAGAAGAAGGTAAGGAGCAAAAGAAGAACCAAAGAATAGAGGGAAGAATGGCTTGTGCAAGCACAAACCGACTCAAGGGACACCCCATCGCTAGCCGCTTGGTTCACGTTGCTAAGCTGCCTCATCCTTACCCGGGCTTCTCCCTTCTCCACAATCATATTGCAAGCACAATGTGACTTCTCTAGAAGGTCCTTAGTTAGCTTCACACATTTCTCATCCAAAGCAATCAAGTCGATTTTAGTTTGTTACACTTAATGCATGGTGAGCTAACAGGTCCTTAGAAGCAAACCGAGCCAACTTCCTTTCATGATCAATCATATCTTGAAACTGTTTGGAGACGACCTCAAGTTCAAGCAGATTAACTTAGGACAGTTCAAGCATGAAACAATCGGCTCAAGTAAAGAAGCTTGTAGTTCAAGAATTTTATGATCCGCCTGCTTTAAGTTCATCTTCAAGTTATTGCAATTTTCACAAGACTCAGCAGATCAAGAAGCATGGCATAAGATCCTCTAGCAAAGAATGTCCTTACCCTCACATGAGGTGGGAGAAGTAGTCTCATCAAGAATAAGTAGGGTAATGACCATCCTACTCAACTCTAACTCAAAGAAGTAGACTAACATTCTCCACCTTAACACTATCAAGTTTGGAGGACACACTATCATGTGAGGTCCTTAACTTCTCCATATCAACCAAAGAAAGCAGAGCATGTATCACAATCATCACTAGAAGGAGCAGATGTAAGAGCAATAATCTCTAGTGACACTATCTATTTCCTTCTCTAACTCAAAGACACCTAGCCTTAGCTTTAGCATGAAAACCTCCTAGCTTAAGAAAAGCATGATTGAGCTGCTCAGAGGTGGGATCTACCTCGTCCGAAGTCGAGTATTTCATTGTCGCCGAAGTTCGCCTCGAGGGCCATGAAGCACATGCCGAGAAGTCGTCGCCGCCATCCTTGGGCTCTTGATCACCCGTCCCGTCATCGCCGCTTCCATCCCTCCACCTCGCCGAGGTCGAGGTCGTCAAGCGCGTGAGGACGATGGAAGAGCTTCTTGGCTTTGCCGGTTGCGGAACTTCTTCTTCTTCGGGCGCCCGAGTGGAGGCTTTTGTTGCGGTACTTGTCGGTGTAGTCGTTTTGCCCGAACCGCCAGAGTCGTTTTGCCCTTCTCCGGCCTTTGGGGGTTGTTCAATGTGGTTGGGGCCACCACACTCGAAGCAAATCACGGGTCCTCCTCTCTTTCGCCCCTCCTCCCTTTGTAAGCGTGGGAGAATCTACGAGCAAGGAGGGCAAGTCGCTCATCCGCGAAGTCGCTTCTAACCGATCATCGCTATGTCACAGAGAGCAAAGAAGGAGAAATTGCAAGAGGACTCGGTTGAATCGATCGGTGACCAAGGCCATCGTTGTGACTTCGACTCCACGAGACAACGCAATCTCGTGAGTCTTGAGGCGTGAGTACAGCCGCATCAAGAGTCAAGGTCGAGAGGTCTGTCGTGTCTTTGATGGTGGTCACTTTCATCTCCCAAACACGCAGATCGAGTGCCGGAGCATCCGACGAGCATTGTCCGAAGTCGGGTATGTGAGACCGACCGCCGGAGGTTGCTCAAGATCTTGTGAAAACGCGGCGGCACTCATCTAGGGACTCACCAAAGAAGCATCTCAAATTTGTTGTATTCTCGTTTGAACTGGTCCTGTCGAACCGCCTTGATCCGGTGGTGCCCTCATGGTATGCGCCGAGGGTCACCCAGATATCGAGAGGCGGACGACAGTGAGATATGCGGTCAAACTCACTACGACTCAAACCCGGATGATGATGTTCCTTGTTTTGCATTCGCCTCAACATCAACCATGTTCCGGATTGATGTTCTCATCGGCAGAACAAATAATCGAACCTTGACCTTTCGCCAGATGGCATACCGGGCTCGATGTATGTCTCCATTCGCTCTTCCGAGGGGTAATCGATGCCATCAAAAACAAAGGCTTGGTCGAGTACTTGTCCATCGCCACGCTCTTGAGACCGTTAAGATCTATTGAAAAGAGCTAACCGCTCGATACCAATTGAAGGACCTGAAAGGCGACTAGAGGGGGTGAATAGGAGCACATAAACTTTTTCGCAAAGAATGGATTCAACTTGTAAATCACTCCAATAGCTATGAGAGCTATGAAGATCAAAGATTGCCACGAGGAAGTCTTATGTTGAATCCACCTCACCCCCACAACAAAGAAACAAAAAACAGAAGTTTCGAACAAATCAGACAATCGGTACAACCGTTAGTAAACGGCGGTTGTACCGCAGATCGGCACAACCGCAGTAAAAGCGGCGGTCGTTCAAGAAGGCGGTACAACCGTAGTGTTACTTACGGTCGTTCCGATTGTCCCGAGCAGTAAAATCAGCTCGGTTTCAAAACGAAAAACGATCAAACTTTTGATCTACGCGCCAAACTTGACCAAAATTGAACCACACCTTCCTCAAGATATTAGGAACCTATTCCAAGCAACGATTTCAGAGATCCATGCCAAGGTTCCTATCCTTTGTATTTGAACGAAGGTGGGTTCAAAACCGCAAAAATCAAAACTTGATCTAACGACTTGCTCGTGGGTGGATGATGATCTAGATGACCTTAGATAGGTTCCCACATGTCCCAGCAAGCAAGATCAAGAGGAAGAACCAAGCAAAACTCCCAAATTGACGAAAGCCCCAAAAAATCACAAAAAGGAGAACGAAGAACAGAGAGCATGAATAGAAGAAAACTTGATTTCCATTCATTGAATCAAGAGCGAAATACAAAGAGATACATCCCCATACGCATGGACATTAAAACAAGAGGAATGATTACAAGTTCATCAATCCATCCTCTCCTCTCCCTAAGCCAAGAACTCACATGGGAGAGCTACAAAGGAACAAGCAAGGAGCACCCACCGCCTCCACCAACACTCTCAACCACTAAAGCCTAAAGCAAAAACAACCACTAAAGACTCTTTTGACTCTAGCAAAACCCTAATTCCTTTTCAAGTGCTCAAGAGGGCATGCAGCCCTCCAATCCTTTATATAGCCTTGGCTAACGGGTCTCCTCCCGCTACGCCCGCTTAAGTCCAACGGAGCCCGCTCGCCAGGCAAATTTTGCGACTTCCGATTCGCCTCTTCAGACCTTCCGAAGCTTCACAGCTCCTTGTCTCAAGACGCCGCAACCACCTCGAGTCCACGCTGCCTTCGACACATCCCGACTGTTCGACCTCGGCACACTGCGCTTAGTCCATCCAATCGTGTCTCGCCACGACTCCGCCGACGCCCCGCACCACACGCATAAGAACACGAAACCGGAACAAGTTCTTCACAACTTGACCTAACGTTAGCTCAAACATGCAATATGCAACACATATGCATGAACACATCCGATATGACCTATCCAAAACTCAAAACACCAAAATGGCCGAACTCACAATACAATCCAGACAACCGCCATGTTACGGCGGATCAACCGCGACCGGCCAGATCGGCCAATACCGCGGTCGTTCCGATTTCCAATGAAGACCGTAACACGAGAAACAAATTTTCTCCGAATTCTTCAACCGCCATTTACCAATCCGGTATAACCGCTTCATGGTCGATCGCCCATAACACGGCCGCTCCGATTATCCCGACAAATTTCGATTGATTTCACGAAACGCTGCGGAATGCAAGAACGACAAGGTCCGACCACACAAACCAAACTCGATCGACCTAAAACCTTTGTCAATTACTCATCACTCACACGGGACGACCTCCACATGGTCTCTCAGTATCACGCTATAAATAATTCAATCATTGTCATATTTTTGGCCTAAAACTTACACACACAAATACAATTAATTCATAATTAAATTGCGCGGCCAATATATAGAAAAATTAAACCGCACTGAATTTGCTGCAATATTTCTCGACCGACAGCTATTGAAACATTTCAATTGAATTGAATCATGTACTACTATGCAAGGTTGTCATAATCTCAATTCTAAATACAATCCTATGTTTCTACGATATATTGACCAGTGAAAACATTATCGTCGAAATTTCTGCAGTTACCAGCGATTTTTGGAGTTATCGGTGGGGTCCAATAAATTTTTATACCGAGCAAAAAAATTTGGATTTATTTACTTTTCATCCAAATTCAAATTCAAAATTTAGATAAATTTCGTCTTTACATCTCAAAATTCAAATTTCAATTAAAAAATTCCGGTAACCAGCGAAAACCGGTGTTATCGCTACCCTCCGAAAAAAATCTTACCGGTAATGTTTTCACTGATATTGACTGGACCGATTTGATCCTATAATAGTCTTAATTTGATAGAATTTTAATATTATAATGATTCTAACAAAAAAAATGTAGGACCGTGATCAAAATTTTCATATATTTATTTCATTGTAAATTTTTTACATTTTATTTTTCATATCCATTATAATTTGCATAAATAACGGATGATCCTTCCTTGCACTCTATTTTGGTAAACAAAAGTTCTAAAATTATAGTTTTAAAAATATAAAAGTGTTAGAATACAAGATAGATCTTAAAATATGTTTCTATGGTAGAATCAGATAGAATCTTAGTTTCTACATAGATCCTACGATTCATGATCCTACTGAAGAACCATCGATCCGATTCAAGATCGTGATTCTGACAACCTTGCTAATGATCTGAAGTTCATAAAAAAAAAAGTGTGTTGCTATGGTCTTTATTATAGCACCAAACTTATATATATTGGGACAAAACCTTTCAATATGCAAAGAGCCGTAAAACAACAAACATTATGCGTGTGGGTGCGGTAAACAATGTGGATAAGGAGGACCTGGACCAGGTAATTAACGATCAATTGGATCTTTGCTATATTATTTGCGATGCCATAAAATCTTGAGAAAGAGCCCAAGCTAATGAGGCCAGAGATGTCACTTTTGCGGTGTGGTTTAGGCATCGTTGTCGCCCATAAATGCGCTCTAACTCCGGAATTCAATGGAGATCCGTGGCAATACATCATCGTCGGTGCGATCGATCCCTCCAAAAAGAGATCCGCGTATTAATGGATCAATTAGGACATCTCCATGGTGCTGCCTATTTTATTACCAAGTGATATATACTGCCATGGAACGAGCTCGAGATGAATGATGCATCCTTTTATTTGGATCGGCCGCAGTGCAGATTGAACTGCTTCTGCTGATCGACTGTACAGTCATGGACATGGACCGCTTCGATTCATTATGAAACAGTTTTTACGGTGGCAAGCAATAAATTAAAGGATTTTTTAGAAGCATAAACTGAACTTACACCACCCACACGTGCGCACACTTGTGCACGTCCCCTAGACACGCTGAAAATTTTTACAAAGGCACCGAGATCTCATGGAGTGTGGGCACACGTTTTTCATTGAACGCGCATGCGTGTGTACCATATTCCTAATTATTCGAGTGAGGTCATAAGGACTTGGTTTTGAACATAGAAATTTTCTTTGAATTTTGTAGGATAGGGCACAATTTTAATTTTAGTTTCTTTTTGAAGGGTGCACAATTTCGTGAACTGCATAACAACACATACTTTTCGTTGAAACGGGTCTAACTACAGCTATTTTTCCAAAAGGAATGTTTCTCTTGCGTCTTTCACCAACTCCCCTCCCCGCCCCCACTTGCTTTGGGGTATTCTATAGCCGAGCGTAGAATAAAGTATTTTTTCATGGAACTCGCTTTGGGGTATTTTATAGCCGAGCGTAGAATAGTTATTCTATGCCTAGGCAGCCCACCGCACGACTCAAGCCAGGTGTGACGTGCGCGCACGCAATCCCATATGGCCGGCCCACCAACTGCAGAGGCGGCCTAGAAACGTCCGCACCCGTGAGGGTTTCGATTCGACGGTAAATATCAAGTATTGTAACAGCAATACGCGTATCCCTTTTACTGCATGTTTCAGGGGGACGTGTTTTTTTCTGAGCTCCTACATCAATTAGTAAAACTTAACGTCGTACACAGTAATCAGTTTCCCTTTTTTACCACCGCTTTTTGTCATCTCTTTTTTTGGACAGTAAAAAGTTAATGTCATGATAGTAAACCATAGCTATCTTGTAAGGTAATTGCGTTGGGGTACCAAGTAGGCCGAATGAAGTAATCAAACATTTGTAGAACAGTAAACAGTTTCACCGTAGATGATAAACACAAATTCAAACTGGACATATCGTGAAGGCGGTAATATCAAACATGTCACACAGTAAACGGTTTCATCGTAGACAGTAAATACAAATTCAACCGAGTTTTTCATTTTATTTTGTATTTATATATGGCCAAACATGTGGCCAGTCGCTTTATACAAAGATTGAAAAAAAGTAGAAACCTAAATAATCAAAGTTTTTCTAGTGACGGAGGTAGCCTGCTATCTCCGTCTTCAAAACTTCGTAGGTGACGTCGTCAGCATCGAACGGTTCGGGATTAGCGTAGGAAGCCCGAAATGCGTTCACCCGCTGACGCGCCCATTTGAGTGTCGCCCAAAGACACTCTGACTAAATAATCAAGTTGAATTGTGCCCATATGCTCTCTTCCCTTGCTTGAGGGGTCTCGACAAGGTAGACTCGGTTGTCCGCCACCTCGATGAAGCAGTCAAAGCGACGATAATCCTCCGAGAGACGTGCAACATCGTTCTGGAGGACCACGTCGATGGCGAGGTTAGCTCGCCGGAAGCCGAAGACCACCCAGAATACGTGGCTGAGGAGCACGTCCAAGCGGTGGAACGTCACCGACACGTGCCCGGACACAACCCCTGACAGAGGAGGGAGGACACTGTTGCATGTGTATGCGTGCTGATGTCACAATGGTTAGCATTAAACAATAATTATAGAGAAATAAAAGATAACTATGTGGTAAAATGTTACATTGGAAGGGGTAGCAACTAAGAGGGATCGATCAAGATTTGGGTTTACTGTTGGAGGTTGAAGCAAAAAAGTTGTCACGACAAGAAAAGATAGAAACCACACGGTTTGGTGAGGGCAGCCGGCATGTAAGGGAAGATAAGTTCAAAGTAGATCGCTCATAGTGCATTGGTGTACGCGTAAGCAAGGTACTCTAATACATTATGCTATGTAAACTAATAAGATAATTTTTCGCACACATAATCAACGTATTGCTTGATATTAAATAGAGGTATATGTGTATGCATACAATTTGAAAAAAAAAATTAGAGTAAGAATAGAGGCATACAACTACAAGATCTAGGGATGATGGAGAGTGGTTAGTTCCTAAAAAACCCAATAACTTATTATGCTCAATATTTTTCTTCCGTCAATGCACATACTTTAATTACGTTCCGTATGTTGTAATTTCCTTTAAACTTCTATTGTCATTTCCATTTTTTAGGATATATTAAAAGTCTAAAACTCTAAATAGCCTACATGATACATATATATTCTCAAACATTTATACAAACTTGAAACAAATTTAGTCACGCAAATACGAGGACCACCATGCTAGTTGTTTCTAAATCCGACAGAAACTGAATTGTTTCCGGTGAAAATCCTGCGTTTTCTAACCCAATTTATCCCCTTCAATCAATCACAACTGTCCATAATCCACCCAACGGAGAGATCGTGCCCACGGACAGGAGGAACGAGAATCCTCTTTCCCTTTTGACCCTTAGAACCGGTTTGACCTCCGCATCTCTCCACATCCAAAGCAGAGTAAATTTGCAACGAACGACGCTGCACTTTCGTACGCGAAATGCGATTTTGTGTGGTGACGACGCGCGTCAATCGATGATATACGCGTTCCTCGCGTGGTTGCCGCTGCCGTCTGCCTCGGGGGTGTTGCAGGACGGATCTAGTATAGGGATATGGGTGTACAGATGTACACCTATTATTTTTTTAAAAAAAAATCCAGTATTTATTAAGTATATTAGGTATATATACAAGTAAATACATCAAATAAGTATTTGAGCTGCACAGGATCGTCTCAGATCGTGTTTTCTGCCCCCGGCGCCCCACGCACTCAGCCACTCGCCTTACTTGCAACCCACCACGGCCCACATTCCACAACCGAGCGGCCGAGCGCTCACTCTAGTCGACAGCCCGCCAGCGGCCAGCCCCAACCAAGCATCCAGTCGAGCTCGAGCAGACAAGCGACCTAACCCATCCGGCATCCCATTCGACAATCTGAAATCCCCAACTCCCCAAGCTGAGCTCAGGGCACGGCGCAAGACGCGCAAGAAGGGCCTTGGCGCAACCAGAGCCGGGATGGAGGAAGTTCTGCGGCACCGGCAAGAAGACCAGCCCACCAAGCACGGCGCAAGGAGAGCGGCGGCATGGCCAAGGTGAGCTTTGAGCTCCTCGCCTCCTCGGTGCTTGGCGGATGGAGAGGGATCGGGAGGTGGTGCCTTAGAGCAATGGGCCGAGCTGCCGAGGGAGGAGCACAGGAGGCGGAAGCGGCATGAAGGGGCATGCTGCATGCAAGCGCCTGTTGGAGGTCGGACGGGTGTTGGGCGGAGGAACCACCGAACCAGGAGCAGGAGGAAGACGAGCTGAAGGATTGGGTGGGATTTGGGGAGAGTTTAGGGCTGGATTGGATTTGGGGGAGTCCAATATTTATTGGCACATTTAGGGACTGTAACTGTTCAGTTGGCATTGAATGACTTGTAGATCAGTAGATGAGTAGATATTCATGTTGTCATTCGATATTTATTAGCTTCATAAGTTCATATAGTTCAATAGACAATAGTTGTATGTATATGTCAGTGAATAAAAGAGAAGATTATTTTATTCAAATGTCCAATTATTTTGTAGCTTGTGTAGCGTTAGTTGTTAGATAAAAGAAAATATTATTCTATATAGTTCAATAGCTTGTGTAATTTCAGTTGTTAGATAAAAGATGATATTATTTTGTCTTAAATGTCATTTGAGTTTGTTTTTATGGCACACTTGTTGCTAACCATATTTGGGTATACAGATGACTTAAGCAATGCTTTGCAAAAGAGGGATCAAGATATTGTTAATGCTATTGATCTTATTTATTTGACAAAGACTCAGTTACAGTTATTGCGGGAGGATGATGTATGGAAAACTTTTCTTAAAGATGTCACTTCCTTTTATGTGAAGCATGGTATCAAAGTTGCTAAAATGGATGATTTCTATATGTCAGTTGCAAGATCCAAAAGGTTCTTCAAAAAAGTCAAGAATCTCCATCGCTTCCATGTTGACATGTTTTTAAGTGTCATTGACAGACAACTTCAAGAGCTTAATGATAGGTTTGATGAGGTAAACACGGATTTGCTTCTTTGCATGTCTTCATTCAATCCGATTGATTCATTCGCTGCTTATGACAAGGACAACTTGGTTAGGCTTGCTCAGTTTTATCCTAAGGATTTCTCAAGCACAGAATTGACATATCTTCCATTTCAATGTGCACACTTCATTGCTGATATGCGTAGAGATGAAAAGTTTAAAGAAATAAGAAATCTTGCCGAGATTTCCATTATGCTTGTTGAAACAAAGAAGAACAACCATTATAAAATTGTTTACAAGCTTCTCAAATTGGTGTTGATTCTTCCGGTAGCAACTGCTAGTGTTGAGAGGGTATTCTCTTCAATGAATTATGTGAAGAATAAGTTAAGGAATAGGATGGGAGAACAATACTTGAATGATTGCTTGGTTACATTTCGTGAGCGAGAATTTTTTTGTGCAAGTTAAGGATGATAATATCATATCTCGCTTCTAAGCCATGAAGGAACGTCGAGTTAGATTGTAATTTTCTTAATTATTTTGTAATTTCTTTAAATTATTTGACATATTGTCTCTAGTAAGAATAATTTGAACTTTGTTATTTTTTATGTTATGATTATAAATATTTATGTTTTACATTGTATAACATATTTATAATTTGGAACACCTATTTTGAAAATTCTAGATGGTGTTGGTTTTCGATCAGGGCGTCGTGGTAGAGGCCTTTCGTGCCGACCGAAAGGGGGGCCAAGTAGACCAACTTTCCGGGCGGGCGACGGGTGATGGGACTTCGACAACAAAGGCTGTGTGCTTTCCGAACCGCATATAGCTTGGCATCGCGCTGCTTCTGCTGCCTTTGCCTTTCTTGCTGTTACTGTTCACCACATTTGTTGATTCCTCTGGCCCTTTCCTTGGCTGCTTACCATTCTTCGCAGGCATCATGAATGGCCTCATCGTGGGGGATGGCTGATGGTTGCTTGGCCTTGGACTAGTGCACCATCCTCGGAGTTTGGTGCCATGATTTCAGTTGGTGTTGTTGATTATTCCCCTCTCTTGCTTCTCCATCAAACAGCCCTGATCAGATTGAAGCGACCAAGAAGCTCCACTTCATGTCTCCCGCCCGCCCGGGATATACTGAAGTTTTCAAGCCATCAACATCGCAGAGCGCGTGAATCCCGATCAGACAGTCCGCCTCTGCATAACAAAGCCGTTTCACGCTTCCAGCCTTCGTCGTGGCACAGCAAAGGTTTGAAACCAATCGGCCAATCCAGCTTCCAGGCATCGAGATGATAAGTTGTCTCGTAGTACGCCAATCCAGTAGTTCAGATAGCATCCAAAGCCCAGCCAGACACTGAACTACTACTACGTAGTACTCCTAACTAACATGCTCTCGCTCGCTGTCCTCTCGGACCATCGATCTGCGTTGGTTTCAGAAGCGTACAGACAAAACCAAGTTCAGATCGTCTTCTGGTCTTGTCCCCAGAGCATATGTTGACATGTGTTCTGCATAGTCGTATGTACTGCCAACTTACCAAGATGGATGTACGCGTATGTGTAAGGCGTTGTACTACGTATACGGAGGAGTAGTGTATGGAGTACACGTCCTTACTGTTCCCAGCTAATCTGCAACTAACTTGTCCCGAAGCGCGTGTGGTCCTTGGGGTAGACCTCGGGACATGAGGTGAAGGCGACTTTGCAGTGGAGGCTGCCACTCCCTCCCAGGCAGGGCAGGCTAATGTCCTATGCTTCTTGGATCCATCAAATGCTTTCCGCTTAATCTACTACCCCTACACTACAAATGGAAGGGCTATTTCGATTTCCACGTGCCATCACCTGCTAATTTACGGAAAAAAACCGCAATCTCGTCTTGCCCAGCCCATTCTCCTCCCATCCATCCCCTCCTCGTCAGCTAGGGTTAGGGCAAGTAGTCGCCCAGCCTGACCCTGCTCCGACGAAGCTCCTCCACATCCATTGACACCTCCTCCTCATCCTCGGTCAGCGCTGGCACCGCCTCCTCCAAAAAAAATTCTTCTTGGTATCAATGAATCTGATACTATTCATCAGTGTTTGCACTAGTTTTCTCATCCATTACTTGCGGTCATTCTGCCAAAATTTTCTTCTTCTCGGCGGCAATGAATCAGATCATGTTCATCAGTGTTTGCATTAGTTTTGTCCATCCTTCTATGTGTTACAGAGATATGTATAGTGTGTTATTCCCCATTATTATGAGGGAGTATTTGCATATTCACCACCTGTACTTTGTGTATATATATTGGCCCTTTGGCCCCCTGGAAATACAAGTTGCTATTCCTAATATGGTATCAGAGCCAATTAGGTTTTTCACCCCTGGACGCGCAACTCGTCCTCCCATGCCCTAGCCGCCGCCGCCGGCTTCCCTCCCCCCTCTCTGCTTAAGGCCATCACTAGCCACCGCCATCACTCGCCGGTTCCTTGGGGTCGATGCCGCGTGCACGCCTCGTCGCCCGCTCCGTCCGAGCCACTGCTTCCTTTACGCCGGATCTCACAAGGCTGGCGCCCTGGCCAGCCTCGCTGACCTCGGCAAGGCCTTGCCGTTGCCGCCGCTTCCGTCCGAAGCCGCTTGCTTTACGCCGGATCTCACAGACGGCGCTTTCCGCCTCGGGTCGTCTGCGGTCTCAGCGCCGCCATCGGCCTCAAAGAAGCGTCTCCTCGCCGGACACGTCGGCCTTTGGGGGAGGAGCTCTTCGTCGTGGCCGACGCCACGCCTCGCTTTTGCTCTCTCGACACGCCGCCTTTGGGGCGGAGTTTCCATCGCCAGACTCGCCGGCCTCACTCGCCTCCTGGCCCCTTTGTCGCCGCCGCCGCTCGTCAGGGGATCGGGAACCCAAAAGTTCCTCCCCACCCATACGTGCTGTTATAGGCTTATAGCTGGCCCAGCCACTGTTTGGATAGCCAGCCAAAAAAAACATAGCTCTAACCGTCGCGCCGTCCAGCGCCGCCTGTTAGACTTCGTTGTCTTGGTCCCCACGCTGTCCAATGCCGCCTACCAATGACTTCTGGTCCATCTGCTGCGATCCCATTCTCGGGAACGGAGCTCCTGAGTGGAGCTAGTCTGATGTCACTCCCCTCCGTGCTCGCCGCTCGTCCAACTGCTACATCGACGCCTGCCTCCTCGAGCGGCTGCCACAGGTGGTGGTGGCCACCCTTCATCTGGCGGTGCCCGTCCTCACCGCTTCCTCTCGCAACAAGGTTTCCACGTTGAGTCGAGTGCTATAAGAAGCGGCGGCATCTTTCACGCCGTTCTTCTACTAGCACTGGCACTGGTGCTTCTACATCGACGTCTACATCGACTTCTTCAGCAGTTTCTCTCACTGAGCAAGAGATAGCCAGCCTTCGACACCTACTTGCCGCTTCAGGTTCTCCCTCGACGGATCTGCAGTTTACGCCATCGACTCTTCTGCATCGCGAGACCACCCCTACACAACAGCACCGCCTGTGGATTCTTGATTCGGAGCATCTTTTCACATGACTTCGATTCTTCTACTTTGTCTTTCATTACACCTCTTGATTCTCCTGCCGGTGTTCTTATCACGATGGTACATCTCTTTCTCTCTCAGTCGAGGATCTCTTAACACCTCATCTTTTCATGTTCCTTCTGTTGCTCATGTTCCTCGCCTTACCATGCGGCTTCTTTCACGGGCAAACCATCGACCTTGGTTATCGGGTCATTCTCGACTCGACTCTTGTTGTGTTCAGACCACCACACGGAGCTCGTTGGTTCTCGCCCTCGGCGCCTTTGACTCACAAAGGTCTCTGGGAGCTTGGTGTTCTTCACCTTCCTTCCGCCGCCCCCATCATCGCCGGTCTCTCCGCTTCTGCTACTCCATCTACCAGCTCTTTCCAGTAGTAGCATCACCGTCTTGGTCATCCATGTGGATCTCATCTGTCGTCTTTAGTTCATCGTGGTCTTCTGGGGTCTGTCTCAGGAGACGTGTCTTTAGATTGTCAAGGCTGTAAGTTAGGTAAACAGATTCAACTTCCTTATCCTCATAGTGAGTCCGTGTCTCAAAGACCCATTTGATCTTGTTCATTCAGATGTTTGGGGTCCCGCCCTTCGTTTGAAAGGGGGTCATCGATATTATATCATATTTATAGATGATTTCTCTCACCACACTTGGATATATTTCATGTCTTCTCGTAGTAAGGCCTTGTCTATCTATAAACAATTTGCCACTATGGTTCGCATTACGTTCTCCACTCCTATTCGTGTCTTTCGTGGTCGACTCTGTTGGCGAGTACCTCTCTCGTTACTGCGGCAGCTTCCTTGCCGAAAGGAGGCACTCGCTTCGCTTCTCTTGTCTTGGTGCTTATGCTCGTAATGGTCTTGTTGAGCGCAAGCATCATCACCTCCTTGAGACAGCTCGTGCACTGATGATTGTCGCCTCTATTCCACCTCACTTTTGGGCCGAGGCTGTTTCCACTACCACCTATCTCGTCAACATCCAGCCCTCTTTTGCTCTTCAGGGTGCGATCCCTATTGAGCGTCTCTGTGGTCTCCTTCGACTACTCGCCCCTTAAATGCATTTGCTTGCGTTTGCTACGTTCTCCTCGCCCTCGAGAACGCACTAAACCGACCGTCACTGTTGAGTGTGTCTTTACGGGATACAAAGGTTGAGCACAAGGGCTATCGGTATTGGGATCCTGTTGGTCAACGGATGCGGATTTCTCGGGATGTGACTTTTGACGAGTCTCGTCCCTTCTACCCACATCCTGCCTCTCATTCGGCTTCCTCTGTGGAGTCTCTGTCTTTTTTTATCTTTCCAGATATACCTATATCTGTCTTGCCCTCGTCCACCCGTCTCACTGAGTCTCCACATATTCCTCCTGTGGTCTCTCCACCGTTGTCGCCGCCTGCTTCGTCTCCTATGGCTCCTCCCACTACAGTACATTTTTCCCCTCTCTTCTATACTCGTCGACCTCATATTGAGGATCCTCCAACTGAGCCATCTTCTCCTGATGTTCCATCATCCCCTGATGGGTCATCTTCTCCTGATGCTCCCTCTTCCCCTGATGGGTCATCTTCTCCTCGCTATGCTCTCCGCGATCGCCAGTCGATTCGCCCCCTGCCCGTTTTAGTTTTGCTAGTGCAGCTACCCGTGAGCCTGTCTCCTACCGGGATGCTATTACTCACCCTGAGTGGCAGCATGCCATGGCTGAGGAGATTGCTGCCCTTGAGCGTACTGGTACTTGGGATCTTGTTCCTTTTCCATCTCACTCTCGTCCCATCACGTGTAAGTGGGTCTATAAGATTAAGACTCGCTCTGATGGCTCTCTTGAGCGCTATAAGGCGCGTCTTGTTGCTCGTGGCTTCCAGCAGGAGTATGGTCGTGACTACGACGAGACTTTTGCTCCTGTGCCCACATGACCACTGTCCGTACTCTTCTTTCGGTGGCATCTGTTCGCCACTTGTCTGTTTCTCAGCTTGATGTCAAGAATGCCTTTCTTAATGGTGAGTTGCGTGAGGAGGTCTACATGCATCCGCCACCTGGGTATTCATTCTCGAGGGCATGGTCCGTCGATTCGCCGCTCTCTCTATGGCCTTAAGCAAGCCCTCGTGCTTGGTTTGAGCGCTTCTCCTCTGTGGTCACTATCGCGGCTTTTCACCTAGTGATCATTATCCTGCGCTCTTTGTCCACACTTCATCTCGTGGTCAGACTCTTCTTCTTCTCAGATGTTGATGATATGATCATTACGGAGATGATTCGAGTACATTGCCTTTGTCAAGGCTCGCCTTAGTGAGCGCTTATGTCGGATCTTGGTCCTCTTCGTTACTTCCTTGGGATTGAGGTTACTTCCACTCCAGATGGTTTCTTTATGTCCCAAGAGAAGTATATTCAGGATCTTCTTGATCGCGCCTCTCTCACTGATTAGAGTACTGTTGAAACTCCCATGGAGCTCAATGTTCACCTTCGACTCTCTGATGGCAAGCCTCTTTCTGATCTGACTCGCTATCGTCATCTTGTTGGGAGTCTTGTCTACCTTGTTGTTACTCGTCCGGATATCACTTATCCAGTTCACATTCTGAGTCAGTTCATTTTAGCTCCCACTTAGGTCCACTACAGCCACCTTCTTCGAGTTCTGCGATACCTTCGTGGGACTATCTCTCGCCGTCTCTTCTTTCCACGCCCAAATTCTGACTTCAGCTTATTCGGACGCTACTTGGGCCAGCGATCCCTCTGATCGCCGATCTATCTCTACTTACTATGTTTTTCTTGGTGGTTCTCTCATTGCCTGGAAGACGAAGAAACAGACTGCAGTGTCCCGTTCAAGTGCAGAGGCTGAGTTGCGAGCTATGGCGCTCTTGACAGCAAAGATTACTTGGCTACGGTGGTTACTTGAGGATTTTGGTGTTTCTGTCACTACACCGACTCCTCTCTTGTCAGATAGTACAGGTGCTATCAGTATTGTCCGTGATCCTGTGAAGCATGAGCTCACCAAGCATATTGGTGTTGATGCTTCCTTCATGAGGTCTTGTGTGCATGATCAGGTGATTGCTCTTCAGTATGTGCCTTCAGAGCTTCAGATAGCGGATTTCTTCACGAAAGCCCAAACTCGAAACAAAGACGGCTTACCTCTCCAAACTCAGTGTTGTTGATCCACCATGAGTTTGAGGGGGGTGTTAGAGATATATGTATAGTTTGTTATTCCCCATTGTTATGAGGGGTTATTTGCATATTCACCACTTGTACTTTGTGTATATATACTGGCGCTTTGGCCCCCTGGAAATGTAAGTTGCTATTCCTAACACTATGCACGTTGGTCAACAACCTGATACTGTTTCCTGCAGTTGCTTTCTGTGATACATGACACAACGAATAATTCAGAAATTGCAACCCAGATCAGGAGCTGGAGTTGGTTCCACAAAATTCAGAAATTACAGCCAAGATTGGACATTACTGACTAAAGAGGCAACACACGACCACATTCCAATTCTCATGAACATAAATCCTATACAAAATTTCACAAAAAAATATGCATGCTTCAGATACATGCTTCCATTCTTCCATTCATGAAACAAAAGGCATAAGGTTTGAGGTATATGCTTCCACTAGGGCAACACAAAAGCTAGAATTTTTACAACACAACAGTATATACATCATCGATGGAACTAAGAGGAACCTAAATCTTCACTACTACAGTAGAACTTGTCGATCTTCTTGCTTTCAGAAACCACCCAAATCAATCCAAAAAAATCGTCGAAATTGTTGAAGTATAAGTGAATTGCCCGTCTTTCCTCATTAGCTTCAGCTTTCGGATGAATTGGTTAGTGCATGCAACTCAATATAGTATTAGAGCTAAGAGGTCTTAAGTTTAAGACCCGACTGGCGCAATTAAGAAAATAATTGCAGCTCATTTCTATTCAACATCTTAGGCCTGAAGAAGCCTACACGTGAGAGAGAGTGTTGAAGTATAAGTGAATTTTCCATCTTTCGTCGTCGATTTAAGCTTTTAGGTGAATTGGTTGGTGCATGCTACTGAATACAAATCATTTGCACAAAGCAAGTGGTAGCCTAAGCCCACCCAAAGAACACGCTGACGACTTGGAGTGCGCCTCTGCATGTGGCTCCTTCTCCGATCGTGTTCGCCAGGGAGGGTCAGGGGAGGGCGCGGCAACAAGTACACATGGCAGAGTGGCTCGATGGGTGAGAGCGGCGCGCGGTTGGATGGTCGGGGGGAGCCTTTGGCTGAAATGACACATTTTTTATTTGCAATAGCAAAACTAGCCCCCTCCACCCCAAGAAATGATAAATGGCACCTCTACCGCCAATTTGTCATGAAAACCACGTGTCCCATATCCATACCACGGCAGGAGACATGTCGCGGTCGGCTCATGGCAAAGCGCACTGTCGCGCCCCGATCAGCTTGCAGAACATGAGCAGGCCGTCCTGCCGAGGCTGGGAGCACGATAGGTCGCCTACCATGAGCTGGGACCGTGGCACGTCGACTGCCGCGGTCTAAGAATGGGGCATGTTGCTTTGCATTGCAAATTGGTGCGATAGGGGCACCATTTTTTTTGTCACTTTGGGCGCATAGGGGCTAGTTTTAGCAATTTGTTTTAAAAGAGGCTAAATGAGTCAAAAACTTCGGCTAGGGGGTGGGGATGGGGTGGTGGCGCAAAGCTCTAACCTTGTGCCCGCTTGATTGGGGAGGAGGGGGCTCGGTGGGAGCGATGGGTCGGGAGGATTGATGATCGCAGAGGGGTGGTTCGCAAAACCACGAGCGAGGGCATGTGGGGGTGTAAAATGTAAAGTCACGTAAGTGGGGAGGTGGGAGTGCCCGCTTGGATCTGGTGCACTCGTTTCGATGAGATGGATTTTGTCCATATGTCCACAAAATGGACCTTGTGTACTAGATATATTGTCGCCTTTGAAACTTACTCCTATAGTTTGGCCTTCATGACTCATGAGTACTAGTAGAATTACTAATCCAATTAACAGCTTGGTACTTAACTACCCCAATTAACAACGTGTTGGCAATTTGCCATGCGTACCTACCGGTGTCAAGTGTTCAGAAGTCTCCAGATTCACACTTAAGGAGAAGAGTTCTTCAAACTAAGGTCCCAACTTCCAAGTGATGTCAAGCTAGCTAAGTTGTCCCCAAAAAAAAGTGGTGTCAAGTTCCCTTCATCGAAAAAAACCTGTGGTATTGAGTTCTCAGCTAGTGAGTTGGCGCGCAGAAAACTACTACTCCCTTAAATCACAAAAATATGTCGTTTTGGATGAGTCCGGTCAAACTAATTTTGAAACTTCGAATATCTCTCTCTCTCTCTCCATATATATCTGTGTGTGTTGAAAAAATGCATTTATAATATTATAGTTTTATTGGGTTTTATAAATATATTACAATATAAATTAGTGGTCAAAGTTGCATTTTGAGAACCGTATCGATATCCAAAACAAGGTGTATTTATGACCGGATGGAGTACGACTCTAGCAAATGCAGTAAGGGCATCTTTAATAGTTAGAGATAACATTGTCTCTAACATATGCTACATCATTTTTAGAGACAACATCTCTGATAGATAATCTCTAACACACTCTCTAACATTTATATTTTATAATTTTTCTTTGAAATGAGTCTACATGTCTACTAGAGTAGATTAATGTATCAAATTTTGTTTCACGTGCACGACAGTCTCTTCAAGAAGAGACGACCTGTACTCTTTCTTCTCCCCCTCTCTCCTCCATATAAGATTTTGTTGACGTGATATAACTAGAAGATGACAATGCATATACTATTAAAGATGTCCTAAGACGTGCAAAAGAACTCTGCATACAAGAGCAGACGACATCGAGCAATTCGGGATAGATCTGCCTTTGCTGTCCAGAAAAGAACAGTGCCAAGCCATTGGAGACTCGGAGAGGCAGGCAAGATCCAGTACGTGCTACTAATCCATCCATCCAACAACCACCAGCTGCAAACCACCTTATCTAGGATCACTTATGACTGTCGGATCACCTCGGCTTAGTGCTCGACGTCGTGGAACGCAAATTGGCATGTTGCTGAACTGGTGCCTGCTCTCCTGGCATATATGGCCCTGGACCTGGACCTCGATCAAGCTGTTGCCAATTGCAAACATGGCGGTCCACACCTACCTACACCCACTTTACAATTAGCCGCAGGCACTTCGTTAAAAAACCAACAACAATCAGCTGCAGGCATGACATGATTGGTTGATGTTATGGTATCTTCTCGAACACGGGAATTTCGAAGCAATCTTACAGAAATTACACTGTTTCTTGCAAAAATCCCTTGTGCCAAACAATCTCTCAGCATTTTGCACGCAAGATGGTGAGGCCAAGCAAGGGAGCAACTCGGACGGGCCGTGGCGCGGTGGCGCCGGCTCCACCGTTGCGGAGGGGTCGTCGCTGACGGTGAGAGTTCAGCACCGGCGAGGCCAGGTGCAGTGGAGGGAGCGCGGCCCATCCTGATTAGACGAACGTGATGGAAGGCCCAAGAAATATTTGAACTATTAAGTCTTAAATGGGATGAAGGCCCAAATAACCCATACATTCCCTTCTCTTCCCTTTTTATTTTCCTTTATCTGTTTCTACTCCTACTATCCAACTGAACTAAGCCATTCTCCTCAAAAACAAGAAGAACTAAGCCGCCGCCGCCGCCGAACTGCACGGCGCCTCCGCACTGCTTCGTCGAAGCTTCGGAGGGCGGCGCGGCCACTGCGACGCCGTCCCGACGACTTGCGTGCTCAAACACCTAGTGGCATCCGTGTGTGGACGATCCCCCAATTCCCCGTGGCGTGCAAATACAACAAATTGTTGCAATGGTAACAGGGTGAGGGTTTCGTCTCGTCGCAATAGCTTCCTTTCGCACCGTACTGCTGACATGCTGTAATAATTAATATACAGGACAAGAAGAAAAATCCAAGCTTGTGTATCTGTCATATATACGTGCCTGCGGCTTTACCTAATGGTTTGCTTTCTCTTGTTGGTTAGGATGTACTTGGGAAGACAGCTATGAGGCAAGAGGCAGTACGTACTGACAAGACTTTAGTCGGTACCAAACGTTGTTAATCGTCTGTTATAGCATGGGTATTAAGGAGGGAGACCTTGATCTGATCATGACATAAAGTGAGGTGAAGCTTTGACCAAAATTTTCTGCGCTCTCTCTCTCTCTCTCTCTGCAAACATAGAACTTCTTTATAGTGAACTAAGCTATACTGGAACAATGGACACCCAAAAAATTGGGATGTTATTACTTGCATTGCACCCAGAGTGCACTTTTCTTCTGCCTTACGGCTCAACTGCTTTAAGGTGTTGTTGGCTTGTTGCTTCTTGAATGTGCTCCTTGCAGTGCTTACGGCTTAAGCTGCTTCAAGGTGCAATGTTGCTTCTTCTTGAATGTGCTCCTTGCATTGCACTGCACTATCATTCTCCAAGTCTTAAAACCAGTGGGTCCAACATGAGTTAGCTTTATCACTATACTGTTCACAGTAGAGTGGTCTTAATTAAAAGGAATAAGTCCAGTTTACTCCCTCCAACTATCAGAAAAGTCTGGTTTACCTCCTGAACTACAAAACCGGTTATTTAACCCCCTGAATTTGCGAAATCCGATTAAAAAACACCTCATGCCGGTTTGAAGGGATGGTTTTGCTGACGTGGCAGCGGTTTTGTCCCGGTCAGCATGTATGTGTCCCATTTCTTCTTCATCTCTCCCTTCTTCCCTCTCTCCCTCCATTAACTCTCTTGAGCTTTGCTCCTCGGCTACCCCTCCCTTCCAACAGCCCGCCCGGCTCCTTGTGCCGCCACCGCCGCTCGCCTGGCCCGCTGCCACCGCCGTCCCCTCTTGGTTGTGCCTCGGCCCCCTCGTCATGGTCAGATGCTTGGCTCGGCTCGGCCACCCCGTGCATCGCCGCCTCGGGCCTCGCTGGCCCCCGCCTGGAGGTGGCGCTGAAGCAGGACATCTCCTCGGCGGCGCTAGCCAAGCAAGTGGAGCCCAAGCCGAGGGGAACTGAGGCGCCGCACGGTGGACCAAGCCAGGACCGAGCATGGCCGAGCCCGGCGGCGGCGCTAGAGAAAGAGGGAGAGGGAGAGAGCTGGGCCGGCGGGCAGACGCAAGGAGGCGGGGAGGAACCGGAGGGGGCTGGGCGCAGAGGACACAGGTCGGCAGCGCCATGGGGATGCGGCGCCGGCAGCAGGAGGGAGCTCTCACGGCGGCCGTAGGAGGACACAGCTTAACGGACTCCTGCGGGATGTTGGCCTTGCCGTGAGGGCTGCGATGAGGACGGCGATGGTGGCCTCGCTTGGGAGATGGAGAACGACGGCATGGTGTCAAGGAGGAGGCAATGGGCGTGGTTGAGCATGCGGCAGAGGCGAGGATCGGACGAGGAGCGTGAAGGTGGCGGACTCGGGCGGAAGCCGTGCGGCAGAGGCGTAAGCGGATGAACTGGAGCGAGAGATCGGCGTGGCTGATGGCGGCGGTGGTGGCGGAGATGATGTCGTGGACGAGCGGCGTGGAGAGGTTGGGGGAGAGCAGGCGGGTGGTCCACGGGCGGAGAATCGTCTCGTGTAGAGGCTCCTCGCAGCAGGGCGGGATGGGGGCCGCGGCCGCCGCCTCCAGGGGTGTCGACGGTGGAAGTGGAGAAGGCATGGCGGAGGAAGAAAGGGGTGGGGGTGTGGAGCTTGCGGGAGAGGAAAGAAGAAATGAGGAGAAGAAAAATAAGAAAAGAAAAGAGAAATGGGAGAGAGAGAGAGAGGGGGGGTGACATGGACGTCCACGTGGCAAAATATATGCCACATCAGCAAAACCACCCATTCAAATCGCTATGAGGGGTTAAATGACCGGATTTGACAAGTTTGGCGGGTTAAATAACCGATTTTGTAGTTCAGGTGGTAAACCAGACTTTTCTGGTAGTTCGAGAGAGTAAACCGGACTTTTTCCTAATTAAAAAAATATTGACGTGGAGGGATAAGATTTATTTCTCCACACAATATATTTAAGAAGGGATGATTCGAATCCGGGTTGGCTAGTGCACCACCCGTGATGCTAACCAACTGACCTCAGAAGACTCCTCGGAAGTCTTAATTATGATAATTTTTTTGATCTCGTGACGTCGCCTTATCTGCTTCCTCTGGTAACTATTGTTTGGAAAATACAGTACAGTAGTTCTTCAATGCTCTCTTTTCTTCCATCTGGTTATGCCACCGGTCGTCTTCCTTCTAATTTTCTAGCAAAAGTTTACAGGGAATAAAAAAGTATGTTTCAGCAGAAAGCAATTCTATCTGCTATATATGGACAGAACGACATTTTTTTTGTTTGATCAGGGACTTGATACAGTATATGATGGATAACTATGGACGCACATTACATACAACTCATTGCCAATCATTGAAGAGCTGTTTATAAAGGCCAAGCATTCGATGAGTCAACTGCAATAGTATTAAGTACGTTTAGTGTCGACAGATTAGGCGTGTTTTCAGTGTAACAGTACATAAATCTTGATTATTTTCAAGCTGTACACTCAGGACTCACGTTGGCAAGGGGTCTGATTAGTGAGTGCATAGTACTGTCCATTGGGAGGGTTAAGTTGTACGATTGTACTGCAATTGATCGTCTCTAAGAAACGAGGATTTGAAAATAGATCTTGCATAACTGACAATTTGTCATCACTCCTTTTTACATCACATTGTTCAATCTATATTAAATTAAGTTAGTTCAGTGACCAATTTCCTTCTTTTGTTTTGGTTAAGGGGAGATGTGTTCAGGGAACTGCCATCTTCTATATACATCATGTGGACGTGGTTGCAGTTGTACATAACTCATACTTCTGAATTCTGATACATGGAATTTAAGAATAAAAGGCATCTGTTTTGAGGACCAGAACAAACTGACACCTCCGAAACAGGAAAGCTTCTGTTCTGTCTATATCATGAATAGCATTAGCATGGTGGCCCGTGGCTCCCATTTAAAAATTCTAGCATATTCTTGGACGTTAGAGCTTAGCTCATACAGTTCGAGCTGGTGAGTGCTTACACTTGCGTGCGCACGCACAAGTAAAATTCCCAAACGCACTCAGCTACGCAGCTAGCTTCCATCTGCTTTGGTTGTGTATAAGTTGTTGTTTTCCAAGGAATAGCAGAAGCTTTGTTAATTAAACTTTAAGGCCCCGTGTAGAACGCATGAACGGAAAAACACAGGAACAAGAAAAACGTAGGAATTGAGGCATCATGTTCTCTGGATTCATATAGGAACTGAAAACACAGAAAAACTTCAAAAGTGTTATTTGGATGTCACACGGGGAAAACACAGGAATTCTAGACACAAGGAGAAGCTCATGTTTGTTTTTCTCCAAAAATTCCTATCGAGCAGTCCATTCTATAGGAATTTCAAAGGAATTCTTAGAGGGCATTCCTTTTAGGTCTGGACAGAAAGCTCGCGGCTTGCGAGCTGGCTCGACTCGAGCTCGTTGAATTTTTTAGCTTAGCCGAGCCTCTCTCCTGGCTCGTAAATATTTCGAGCCGAGTCTAAGCCGCTCGTTTGGCTTGTGAGCTGCTTCTTGTCAGCCCTCCATCTCCATCCATCGTATATTCGCATCCAGGCATCGAGCCGACACGCCAAATGGGTCACCGACACGCAAGACGCGTTCGCTAAGGCACGGTCCGTTATGGCCCGTGTACTATTCGTGCCGGGCGGCCGCCCATGGGTCGGTGGCGGCCAGCACGCCCAACGGCATTCGTGTTGTGTCGGATCGGCACGAGTCCGCTTGGTCCGTCGGGCGACAGGTCTGCTTGGCCCATCGTAACAAGAAAATCCAAAAAAAATCCAGAAAAATTATAAAAATGTGTAGAATTCAAAAATAGACACGAAAATTGAAAAAAATGAGACACTCATATTGAAAATGTGATAAAGAGTTTTATTAATGTCCAACTGGCTGCCTCGTTAAAACCTTCGCCAAGTAAAAACTCAAAATGAGAAAACCTTGGCAAAGGAAAAATAGTACAGCCTATAGCTCTACAATTCTACAGACATGATACATCCTTGTTCTATATGTCAGTGTTATTGTCTAAGTACAAATTTTCGAACACCTCCGACAACTTTGGATTTTCCACAGAGTGTTGTGTTCGTGAATCAGCTTGTTCCCAGTCCTTCACAGTTAGAAGGATCTCCACCATCTCACTTGTGAGACTTGTTCTCCTTTCCTCCAATATTCTCCTTTCCTCCAATATTCTTCCGTAAAAGACCGAAAGGCACTTGAGAAAACCGAGAGAGATAGAGCAGTTAACACATCACGCAAGTATGGATAGCACGAGATATGTTAACTTATGGGCTTGCCACCATTGCAAGATGTCGGCCTTCTGCGTTGAAATCCACCGTATCGTTGTCCAGATAGGTGGATAGTTCCTCGCTCCTTGTGGGTCTTGGGAAAGCAAAGGTGTGCGTAAGAAGAAGAAGACGAAGACCTGGACCTGGACCTAGAGAAAGAGGCACCAAAGATCGTGCCCCACATACTTGTCTTCCCACTCGAGGTGGGGGGCTACTGGAGGTCGTTACGAGCGGACTCCTCGGAACTTATTTTCATACATTTGGTAAACCTCGTATAACCGAGAACGAACTTCTGCAAAATAGTTAGTATAGTCTAGCCCCGTAGCATCACTAAGAAGATCAAGTACAGTACCAAATGCACCAATTTTAGCCCTAGGATCTAAAACAAATGCAAATGCATATAGGTAAGAGATTTCTCTCCAATATTTAAGGTACTTAGATTTCATGGAAACAACAAATTTCACGTAAAACTAAGTCATTTTCATGCATTTTCAATTGAGTAGCAATCAGAAATAGTATGCACAATGATAGGAGATGTTGGATAGTAGACAATGGACAAAGCAACAGCTTCCTCGTAAAAATTTCTAAAATGACAAGACCTTCTCAAAGAATGAACCAATGTTGCTCGATTAATAGCAAAGTACCGATGCTAGGATAGTGTGTTTGAATAAAAAGTAAAAAGTGCTCTTGTATGGTAAAAGATGCTTAAGCATGAGGTAAGTAGAGTTCCACCTTACCTCCATGTCCAAACCGAACTTTCTTGGACATACACCCATTGCCCTGCAGAAGTTCTTATATTGTGCTATTCTTACGTTAGAATTATTCAAGAAAGAAATCGCATCGCGAAAAGCTTTAATATACGGACTCAACCTCTTCAGACCACATTTGACTATAAGGTTGATAATATGACAAGTGCATCGTTGATGTAGCAAGAACGAATCGGCATATGTACTCAACACTGGAGTAAGAATGTCCATGGCCCTAGAGTTTGAAGCAGCGTTGTCTAAGGTAATTGCGAATATTTTGTCTGTAAGACCAAAGTCTTCCACGGCGTTATTCTTATACGTTCCCTGGTCGGAAACATATGAGGACACATATGAACAGACTAGCATATGTATTGGTTGATGACTATGTTTCACAAGTCATAGATATGGAGATATCAAACCAATAATATGGACACATGTTGGAGAACATGATGTTGGATTAGACCCACCTTGAGACACTATTGAGATTGTTATGATTCTATATGTCGTTAGTTGGTCTCAAGCAATGATGATGTATAATCCTTAGACCTGAGATCAGCATGGTTTCCTACATGTGTAATAGCATTCTTAGGGGTTGCCAAACGCTACACCGTGAATCGGGTAGTTATAAAGGTAGCTTTTGTATACTGTGAAACATGGAGAGGAATGTGACTGGTTGGATATGGATTTGCCCTCCTAACATAACAGAGAGATGTCTCTAGGCCCTTGCAGATCGGATAAGGAAAGTGCATGGCCATACCACTAGTAGTCAAGTGTTCGACCACGTGAAGTTATCCGACACTCGTCGAGAAAGAATTGAACAGTCCATGGATGACACAACATCTCACCAAGTTCAACCGGACATCGTGAGGCAAAGGGAGTATACACGAGTAGGTCACTCCGCTTTGATGGCCATGATCGTCGTATGGAGATACGAGTTGGTCGAGATCGGTCGAACGTAATCACAGAGTGGTCGTAACTCGTCGTAAGGAGTTACGAATCGTCGTGACCACATACGAACCGGTCGATAGAGATAGGACCGGTCGTAAGTGATGAGGACCTAGTCGAGATCATATTGCATAAGGTTCGTCCGATATAATTTGTGTGTATTCGGAATCGCTATGTTCGCTAGGAGCCACTACGACTAGTGATCGGAAAGGGTTTCCGAGTCATAACCGACACGCATGAACCTCTGTGGTCACACACTTAACGGGTTGGAACAAACCAGTACGAATACGATTCGTAAACGTGTTCGGATAAGATCCGTCACGAGCACTATATAAGGAGATGCATGAGGTTGTTGGGAGGTGCGCGAGAAAACACCACCAAAACTCTAGCCGCCATCTTCCTGAGAGCTCTGCCGTGCGACTTGGTGCTAGCACACCAGCGTAGGGTTGTTCCTGCCCTAGACTTGTGGATACCGTAGAGGCGCTACTACGATTGTTGCGCTTGAGGACGATCCGCGATCTTCACGAGGAACTGCAGAGGTTGCTGGAGGAGACGATCGACTACGACCATCGTGATCGACTTTTGTCGGACGTTGGACGATCGACCACGACCACTACATCGACGCTCTTCGTTGGACCAGCCGCTCCAACCCTTCTTCCACGCTTCTCAAGGCGTCTGGTGGTAACGATCTGTGATCATCTACTTGCTTAGCTTCCTGGTTTGCGTGGTAGAAATTTTTGTTTGTAGCTATCGTAGCATACCCCACGACCCAACACTGAGGCCTCACAGAGCCAACCCACTGCCCACCAGCACCTCCTTCCATAAACCCACCATAGAGTAGTAGTAAAAAGGAGGAGAGAAGCTCAAGGTGAAGAGGAAGACAAACGGAGTGGTAACAGCGTCGACGATAGCTTCGAACCACCACCAAACAATAGGACTACGCCAAGATTGACAACAAGGACCAGAAGCATGAAGGGAGCAAGAGGAGAGCACCAACACACCGCCGGCACTGCCATCCTCTTCCCCCACCCCAAATCCCAACAATAGGTAACTTCAGTTACACCTCAGTATGCACTACACATACACATCATTCATACATAAAACATCTCACAGTAACATTTATATATAGCTCTTAGTTCATCACATCACAGAGCAAGGGGAGAGATCAAGAAGTAAAGAGAAAGGGGGGTTATACTGTAGTGCGTCGCAACAACACAATAATTAGTAGCCATCCCCATTAGCTTCACCATGTGCATGCATCCACCAGTAGCCACCACCATCACCTTCTTAATACATGTATGAAAAATCAACAAGCATCAGTGAATCAAACAAAGCTTAAAAAGGGAAATCAAAACCAAACCCAGGGGCGCCAAAACATGAGTGGGCTGAGCCGAGGCAGCCAGAGGTTGAGCCGGCCGGCACACGGCGCAGGCCGGACCAAGGAGGCGCAGAAGCCGGGCCGCATAGGCCAAGGTGGCGCTGGCCACCAGGTCACGCCGAATAAGGGGGGAGCCAGAAAAGGGTGAGGGAGTCGGGTCGGAGAGGCGACGCCGACCGGGAGCATCACACACGAGGCCGGGCCAAGCCATGCACTGTGAGGCACGTAGGGGAGGAGCAGAGCTGGGTGAGTAGGGCCGAGGCCGGACCGAGAGCAGGCCAGCGGTGCCAGTGGCACCTGAGAGAGGGAGCCGGGCCGAGGCCGGGGTTGGTGGAGCAGGCGCCATGAGAGGAGCCAGAGGCGGCGGAGCCAGGCGAGCGGCAGTAGCGGTGCTAGGGGAGTCGGAGCGGCCGGGTGGAGGGGAGAGCCCAGAGAGCAAGATCCATGGGGAAGCTTTGGGGGAGGGAGGAGGAGAAAGATTGGGGAAGAATGGAAATGAAGGGGTTGGCCTGGGGAGTGTCGGCCGAAATGAGGGGGGGGAGATTCGGTGAGGAGAAGATTAGGGTTAGGAAATTAAGTAGGGGTTAGATGGGTGAGATTTGGATTAAGTGTAGAAAATACAAATTAGGAAAGGGGTATATAGATAAATTCCAGTAAGAATTAATAGCAATAGAGTTAGCCGTATAAAAATTAGCTTTATTAATAAGAAGTATCAATACTGGGTAAATATTAAGATCAATCAAAGTATAAGCCGTGTACGGATTAAAGTCAATAGATCGATCAGTAGAGAATAAAAGCGAGCGAAGCGCGTATAGATTAATCTGAGACTTTAAAAATTAATTAACCGCCGTTAGAATTCACTAAGTTAAATAAATAAACGATTGTGTTAGAAATAATTTAATTAGGCTAAAATAATTAAATAAATCCACCCCGGGTTCATTTAGAAAATTAAATAATTGCGTACACACTTAAATAAAATCAATTAGGCATATCCACATGAATGAAACTAAATAAACTTAGCTGCATCCGGACACATGCATTATATTCTTGTACTGCGATAGAACGTGAGTATCGGCCATTCTGACCCTAGAACCGGTATACTAGAACCACCGTAGTGGGGAGTGCTAACCTAACGGGGGTTTCAAAAATGTTATTAAAATAAAATCCACTAACAAAAAGAATCATCTGACTAATGTACACCTAGTAGCACCAAAATACCACTAAGTATTTACTTAATTATTTATTATTCGCTCGTCGCGTAATTACAGCAGATGAGCCGATGCAGGCAGGAGTAGTTGACACAGATTCCATCGACGACGATCTTTTCTCCATTTACAAAGGCAAGCTACTCTCTTGAACATGAACATAGCTATATTAAATGTAAACCGTATATTGCTCTATCTTATATGTATTGCATCAAAAACTATTTCTCAAAATTAAATCGGATCAAGATGAAAATGGAAAGATAAGAAATGAGAATTAGTTGAGGAAAGAAAATTACTAGGTTGGTAAAAGGGGGCCCGAGCAGGGGAACGCGACGATGATGATAAGGTAAGAGGTGGGACCCCTTTTATATATGGTTAAAATATAAGGACCAACAAAACTCTTACTCGGTCGAGGTCAGAATTCATGCCAACCATTTTCCGCCGACCAAGAAAATGTTACCCTGTTACGTGATTATGCTCTCCACATCGGGTAAGTAATATGTGTGAATGTGATGGAGGAGCCCATGCGTGGGGGCGCTATAGCGCTAGGTGGCGTGTTGGGTGCGGAGAGGGAGAATCGGCCCAACCAACATTAATGAAACTCGGTGGATGACTAGATCAGCACCGTGACGAGGTCAGCACCAACGGAAAGTAATGGGTGGAGACTTAATCACATAACCTGAAAAACGTTCTGTATTCTGAACTCGAAATCGCATCAAAGGAAATACGATGAACCTAGCTCAGAGAGAGTTCAGAGTAGCTATTGGTAAAGTGGTACAAGCCTGCGCAGTGCTATATTAAATCATGAATTCATGTCAGTCTCCTGGATTGGAGTCTACGGGAACTGCTAGGGGTCTATCTTCTCTCCGAGTAATCAAGTAGTCTTTTCGAAATTAAAATTGCAACCTAAGTTTTAATGACTATTTTCAGAACAAGAAAAAAGGTGGGAATTTTGATAAGGACAAGAGGTAGAATCATCAAGTGCATTTTTGCTATTAATGATTGTTGAGTACACTAGTACTCACTCTTGCTATCTCTCCCCTTGTTTAAATCCTAGTCCGGTCGGGAGTTATCCCGAGTGGGATGAGGGATTCGCAAGTACCGAGGAGACAACAGTGACGAAGGCGCTGGTTACAAGGAGCAGGCCGAGGTGGACGCCCTATTGGACTCATGGGATGAGTGGACTGCTGGAGGGACCTAGCAGGCAAGCACAGGGGAAAGTATTACCCCATTGTAATTAAATCATTGTATTCAGAACCTTAGTTTTATGTGACTACTGTTGTAATAAAAGAGCAGTTTCTATCTTATTGTTCTGCTGCGCTAACTCTCGTAAAGACTTACTATTCGTTGAAGCAGTGTTCTACTGAGCAAACGAATAGTAATCCGTATGCCTAAATATGATTACCCGAGCTTGGGCGAGTTTGCCTCGAGCCGGCTCATTTGCAGCCCTAATTCCTTTGTTCCAAATGGCTTCGTAGGAATTTTTCCTATAGGATCCAAATCCTCCAAAAATCCTACGTTTTTTCTTTGTTCCAAACGGGTCCAAAGTAGGGAGGGAAAAAAATGGTCATTTACAGTGTTTTAAGGAGAAGCAGACAGATGGCAAGAGAGATTGCACTACAAAAATACAGGGCAGTCGGTAGCACTAACCAATTACTCCCTCCTATCATTAAATAGTGATGTTTTTTACTTTTTAAAGTCAACAAGATACTCATTTGACCACTAAATTCTTTTATCATATATTCAAAAATAGTTGTGAAAGTGCAATATTATGAAAGTATTTCTTTCATAACAAATTCACTCATACCAATTTCATATATCCAAACCAAAATTTTTAAACAATATATTTGGTCAAAATTTGTATAGTTTGACTGTATGCATTCTAGGGTGTCGCTCTTCTATTCTATGACGGGAGGGAGTAAGTAGTAGCTAAAGCTTCCTAAGCTACTGGCTAGTGGCTACTACATGACAGAATTGTAGAAGAGTTGATATGTTCGCATCAGAGCTTAGGCCAGAATTAGTTCGAACTGATGAACATGCCGGATCGGAATAGCATCGTATATCTCGTTTTGGCAGATGTCATTGTCGCGAACTGTTGCTCCAAAACATCATGACTAGCCAGATGCTTTACCCTACGTATGGAGGGTATTATCTCCCCGGTTTGGCAAAATTAATGTTCCAACGGAAGGTAATGAAAACGTGCATGAGTACGGAGCTAGAGGGCTAGATCTCTGCATCACTGCATCACACCATGTGCAAGTTCAATCACAATGCGCAGTAGTTATCACCATGGTGAAAGCTGTCCTCTCTCTTACTAGCACTGCCTCGCCTCGTGAGAGAGACCTTGTCATTTTTTTTTTTTTGATTCTGAATCTGCTGGAACGCACGCTTGAAAGCAACGTCCTCATTCGGGAGCTTCCAGTTTCCAGTCGGGCCAAACCGGTGGCACCGGTCCAAGCATCTCTCGGCAGATACATGCATGCACACATACATGCATGAATCGCTTTCTGAATCGCGCCACGTACCGTCACGTTGGCGTACGTACGCACGTACAATCAAATAATGGTCATCGCACGTCTTGCCGGCGATCACCTCAGCTCTCTCTCTCTCTCGTTGAAAAATGAGGCAGTGGATTTACACGAGGGAGTCGACAAGAAGCGTGTGGGATTGTATGCGTGCAGGGGGCACCACGTCCAATTAAGTCGCACAGCTAACACAAACCATCAATCGCGCTCAACCGGTCGACCCCGGCCGGTGACCATTAAAAACCTCTCGATCTATCCCTCGCTCCGTGCAAAGGGGAGATCGAGAGAGAGAGAGAGAGAGAGAGCAACGAGTCAGTGTCGACGATCGTCTAGGCCGGGCTCAGCAAATTTAGAGAGATAGAGAGAGAGAGAGATGGGTGGGGACTGGTCGTGGAGTCGACGCTGCGGGAGTACACGTGCATGGGGTTCAACGCTGTCCACGGGCAGAGGGCGACGTGCACATGCGCGCCCTGTCCGCGCGCATGCGTGCATGCATCCATCCCGTGCGCGCTAGCTGCATATACGCAGGTCCCTCTCCACCGCCGTGCCGCAACGCCCACCCCCAGTCGCTCCTGCCTGTCAGCGACGGTCCAATCAGAAATCAACGCTCGGGTCTCGACGCCCGAAAGGAGGGCGCGGCGCTGGATAAATGGAAGGCACGCTCACGCGTGTCGTCTCCGCGTACGTGTGATCTAGCCGCGGTGAGTGAGCCAACGGCGCTGCCGGGAACGCTGTCAGCTGGCACTGAATTCTCAGAGCTCTGTGCGCAGCGCAGGTGCGCGGTGAAAGCTGCCCCTGCCTGCTAGCTAGCTGCTGGGTCCGGCCTCGTCTGGCGATAGGCGACCTCGCTCCCAGCCTGACAGGCTCGTTGACGTGCTCTCCGCTGTCGTCGTCGCATCTACACCGCGTCGGCATATGCATATGGGTCTGCGCGCGTAGTGCTCGACATACGTACGCCCCTGGCTCCCTTCCGATCACTCATCCACTCGCATTATTTCCGTTTTGGTTCCATTCGATCCATGATACGTGCACCCGGCCGGCCGGTATTTTTCTACTATACGTTGTCCATTTTGTGCACGTGATGACAGGTTTACAAATAAACCTTAATGATCACCATGCGATAGTGTTCTTCGCCTTTTCTTGAGCAGGCTCAACTGTTAGATGACCCGTCTAAATTCAATGCTTCAACATCCTACCACGTTATGGAGATCGTATGCGTAGATGTATCTAATCTTAGTGTGTTAAATAATTGGCAACATGTTTGAGGTGTTTGGGGAACCATCGGTTTTGGCGAAGCTCAGCTGATTGTCAGGCTCTAGCGGTCTGACCGACCATGTGGACGGTCTAACTGGCCCTGTGCGCGGTCTGATCGGCCAGTGGCCGGCGGTCAGACCGGCCAAAAGTGGCAATATGATTGGTCGGTTTGAAAAGGATGGAATTTTGGGAATCACCAAAAATCACTTGTGTAGGAATGCGAGGTGGTGTGTTTGCACTAAATCTCATTGAAAATAGAGTTTCGGAGAAAAACTAGATAGAGTTTCAATTTTTTAGAGAGAGTGCGGTCTGAGACTTGGGACAAATTCCCAAGCGGTATGACCGGTCGTTCGATCTGATTATACCGGTGGGGCAGTTTGACCGACCAGAGCGGCTTCATGCGCGGAGAAGGCGGTGAATTTTGTGGGTTAGGCCAAAGTCATGGGTTTCAGTGCATAGGTGTTGCATGATGCATGTTTTGCCTAACGTAGGTCAAGTTGCAAATAACTTATGCTCAGAATCGATTCTTGGTATATTGTTGTGCATGTGGCTTAGAGTCAACTATGGTCAACGACGATGATGATCGGGATTAGACTAAGAGAGCTGAGGTCCATGACGACTGAGGATGTCGGGTGAACTAGATGGACTAAAGCATGACGCAAGATGAATAAAAACGATCGAACGGGGAGTTTGGTGCAACATGTTGCATCAAGTGGCTTGGGGATCGATGCAAGTGCCATGGTGGTTTCGGTGGGGGCCGGATGAGATAGACTTGCCGACATGAAGAGAGTCATTGATAAACCTATGCGTGATGAAGCACGGGATTGCTTCACGTTGATTGGACTCAGCCTTTGGATAATGATCGAGAATGGGTATTTTGGTATCTTCGCCGAAATATCGAGTTGATGACCTTGGAGAAACCGCAGCACGGAGCAACGCGAAGGAGAGACATTTTAGGTTAAGAGAAAATGAAGATCACGAAGAAACCACTACTACAAAAAGGCTAATACTGGACGCCTCATCACAGACGGTTGACCAAAACCGTCGGTATTACATTCAATCACAAACGGTTTTGGTTTAGAGACCGCTCAGGCATCGGGTCGCGCTTAAAACCGCTCAGGAAGAGGTAATATCACAGACGGTTCATGTTAAAAACCGTTTGTGAAGTATCACAGACGGTTCTAAACAAGAACCGTCTATGATATTAATTAGTATCACAGACGGTTCTTAACAATAACCGTCTGTGATCCACGGTGAGTTTCTTCATCGCCGGCGCGCTCGTTCGCCGCCATCCGCCGGCCTCGATGCGTCTCTTCATCGCATCGATCCGCTTCGCCTCCCGCGTCTCTTCGCCTCACGCCCAAATTTATTCCTTGTTTTATAAAAGGATCATCCGCCATCCAAGATGATCATCCCCACATACTTATAAAAAACGTAAATGGTCGCCTCTTCCTTGTCGCCGCATTGATGGCCTTCTGGCCAAGACTGACGAGCACCTCTCTCGGTGTAAGTTGAACTGTTCGGAATAACACTTGCTTGATCAACGGTGTCTTCACTCCTCCGCCGGCGGAGAATTTGCGGAGCAGTGACGGCCACCTTCCGCCGTCTTGACATCCTCCTCCGCCGTGTCTTCGGGTGAGCTCCCACTTTCGGCGAAGTTTATCGCGTCATTGACGTAGTCCTCCAAAACGACGTTGCACGCCTCCGGAGGCTTGCCGTCACTTGGACCGTAATCGAGGCGGCAGAAGCATCGAAGTCGACGGTGCCGAGACCCTCAAGCAAGGGAAGAGAGCCTATGGGCTCAATTCTTCTTGGTTCAACGACCGAGGGTCTTCGGAGACACTCGAACGAAGCGCGTCAACGGGTGGACGATTTTCGTCGCTTCGTCACGATGATCGAGAACCGTCCGATGCCGGACACTGCCGCTTATGAAGTATTGCAGAGATGGAGATAGCGACCTACCTCCGCTACTAGAAAAACCTTGTTTAATTATAGGTTTCGCTTTTTTAATATAAACATGTAATTTCTTCATGTCATGTAAGTGTATATACAAGATAAATATACTTGAGAAAAAACCATTTCACGACAGTTCCATTATGGAACCGTCGTGATATGGGACATATCACAGACGGTTCCATAAATGGAATCGTCCGTGATATGTCCCATATCACGCACGGTTCTATTATGGAACCATTCGTGATAATTATCACTGACGGTTCCATAATAGAACCGCTCGTGATAAGTCTCTTTATAAGTAGGAGGTACCCGCCGCTAGGGTTTGCGCTCTAACTCGTCACTCCCGTGCCTTACTCTCGTCCGTTCCCTCCCCACCTCGACGTCGCCATTCTTCCGTCGCCGACGGTTGCCAGCATACGGTGATCTTGCAAAAGACACTCGACGATAAGAGTGTCTTTTGCGGCCACCCACAGCCACAACCACTGACGCCCAAACTCTCATCACTCCCCAGCTTTGCTAGGGTTTGCGCCCGCCTAACTCCGTTCCCCTCCCCACCTCGACGCCGCCGCTCGACCTCGTCGTCGTCGCCGCCCAACCCCTTTGCGCCCCGCTAGGGCCCTGGCCGGGCTTTGCTTTCCCCATCCTCCCTCTATTCTCCTCTAGATCTGTTAGCTTAATGTCTTTTGTTGAGTTTGATTTTTATGCATGAGCCTTAAGTTGTATCCTGATGTTTGTGTGATTTATGCAAGGTAAAGGAAATGGATGAGGGTTGTCTTTGGTGGTGGGGTCGCCACCGTGGTTGCGCTGTACTAAGGTCCTCTCTGTCTCTACCCCCTTGCTCGTGATGAAAATGGCTAGCTAGTGCTCTGCGATGGATGCCGAGGGCTACTCTTGGTGTGGTGGGTTTGGACACCCTTGGTCTTGTTCTCTTGTGCGATGAACCGCTCAATGATGTTAATAGTCTTATGCTGAAATTGAATTGATAATTAGTTCATATTAATAGTCCCTTGTTCATGCCGGTCAAGTTCTCCTACCTCTTGTGTACCGTGCACGCCCTACCCTTCCATTCATAATCCCTTCTCTATAAAGTCTCCAGCAAAGGTGCTTGTGCCATTAAAACCGGCATCATATATATATTATATATATATTATTAAAGATCCTCGGCCACTTTAGGGGTCGCCCACGCATGACATGAGAAGAATGAGGCGGTATCCACGAGCAACCTTATTGAGCCTGTAAGTTTAAAAAGTATGGATGCAAGGAGGCGTTAGGACATCCAATTACTGGATTGGACGTCGATATGTTCAGAAGTGACGTTGATGCTTAACTACTCCGGTAGGAAGTGGCATCATCTATCGACAACCAACAATTCTTGAGCATGTAATTGTCTTTAAAGCCAACAAGAACACCAAGCAACAATTAAAGACGATTACATGCTCAAGAATGGTTGGTTGCTAATACATGATGCCACTTCCCGCCGGAGTATATAAAGATCAACGACACTTCTTCAACATAGCCACGCCCAATCCGTAATTGGATGTCCTAACGCCTCTTTGCATCCATACTTTAAACCTCGTAGGGCTCAATAAGGTTGCTCGTGGCTACTGCCTCATCCTTCTCATGTCATGGACGATCCCCCAAAGTGGTCAATATATATATATATATATATATATATATATATATATATATATATATATATATATATATATATATATATATATATATATATATATATATATATATGATCATGATTTAATGGTACACAATCTGGTGATATGTACTTATCATGACGGTTTTTGGCCAAAACCGCTCGTGATATGTACTTATCAAACGGTTTGTGGTCAAACCGTGCGTGATATATACTTATCACAAACGGTTTGTGGATGAAACCGTCGTGATATTATTATCGCATGACGGTTTGAACCACAAACCGCTCAGGAAAGTATACATCACAGAGCGGTTCAAAACCGCTGCGTGATGACCTCATGTCATCATCGACCCATAAACTCGACGGCTCACGAAACCGCTCGTGATGACGTTTTTGAACTGTCTGTGAAAGCCTTTTCTGTAGTAGTGAACGGATCCGAGAGACTCGGTTCATCATTCGCTTTGATAAGCGTGTGAGAGTGTAAACCTGTTTGTCTGTGGGCTTAATGGGTGTTCGATAAGGTTTTCTCTCTAGACCTAGCCTCCACTATAAAAGGGAAGAGTGGAGGATTTGCACTCAAATCCTTTCAAGTCTAGGAAACCATAATTTGTGATTTGGGGAAAGTGGAGATAGAGGAGGCTAGGGTTTGAAAAAAATAGATTGATTGAGTGCTCAAGTGTTGAGTTTTTTGTCCTCTATGGTGGAGTGGCTGTAAACTAACAATCCCTCGAATCAAAGTTTGCCCCAAGATGAGTTCTATCATGTTCTTGTTCTCTCTTTTATGCATATGAGATTTTTGTGTTCTTATGGTTTTGATTGGGTTTTTTGCTGTGATCTAGTTTGCTAGGACTTATAGGAATTGATCTAGGTCATCTTGTTCATCTTCCACTTAGAAGCAAGTTTTTGGATCAAAGTTTGATTTCCGTCGGTTTCCATGCCCTGTTGACTTCAATCAAGAAATTCGTGAAACCTTGGTTTCGATCGTCCCAGTCGTCAGTTGGAATTGATTCCTAACCTTCTTGATGAGCTGTGTTTGGAATCTTAAGGGATTTGGATCTTCGGATCACAAGTTAGACCGATTTAAGATCACTTCGGACTGCTGACCCTATTGATGATGGTCAGGCCATGCCCCAGGCGGTTAGACCGCCCACCAGCCGATCGGATCGGCCAAGCTTTGGCGGCCAGACCGTCCATGAGGCTTCTCCTCGAAGTTTTCTGGTTTCAACACAGTACTTTCACTATGTTCTTGTGCTTTGAATCTTCATAGCTGTTATAGTAAATAAGGAGTTGAATAATCTTATAGTTAAAAAAGATAGATGCTTCTATTCACCCCTTCCACCTTTTCGGTCCCACACACATCTTCTATTCACCCCCTTCCACCTTTTCGGTCCCACACACATCTAGGCTCAACTAGACCGACGAACTCAACATGCATGGACCAGGTCAACCGCCAGGTCGGGACCATCTTGGTCGTACCACTGGGCTGTAGAGGCCGGCCGGATCAAATGTTCGATTTTTGTAGTGTGCCCATGCATTGTCAGTAGAAGTTGACGAAATGTTTTATATATTCAGCTTGCGTGTGTATGATCAGTTGAAGCCCATTCTTTGCATCTGGTGAATATTTTTGACAGTACGTTTGGCGCGGTCGAGTTGCACGAGCCTGTTGCACGCTGGGGCTACAGCTCCACGCCGGCCATGGCCAGACAGCTAGCTATCGCGATTTGAAAAGATTCGACCTGCGGCCTGTCACTTGTATCGTGGAGCTGTCTGGCCAAATTGTGAATGGACGGCTGGAGTGACAGTGTCACAGTATCCGGGCATGCCATATTCAGAACTCACCTCAGCTCCCATATGCAGCTAGCATGATTGATTCCAGTATTCCACTGCCTTTACATGTTTCCTGTAGCTAGCAAGACCGAAAGGGAGAGAATTAGTTTTAATTAACCTTTTTAAAATTTTATTTTAAAGTTAACATCCAATGAACTTTATTTCCAATTCTTACCTCTTTGGTCACGCTACAATCCGTGACGTGACAAAATAACATTACCGCGCTATAAGATAAGCCCGCTAAATAGCACTTTTTAGCACGCCACTGGTCGTGGCGTGATGAAACAACACTATCACGCTACGGATGGTGGCGTGACAAGAGTTTGTCCAAATACGGGCTGACATGACAGTGCTGTTTTGTCACGCCACGAATGGTGGCGTGAGCAAAAAGTCAAAATCGGAAATAAAGTTCGCCGAGGATTAATTTTAAAATAAAATTAATAAAAAAGATTAATTAATAAAAAAAATTCAAAGGGAGAAAAGTCTCGTTGATTTGGGTGCCGACGCGCGAGGATCCGCTGCAGTTGTTAATACTGCTAGCTCCAGTTGTTATATACGGATCCGACAGAAGATGATATCTGAACTGGTGGTGGATGCACACTCCACATTGCTTCGATTCCCGGTGGCAGCAGCCTATATCATCAGAAAAGCCTATATCACCAGTTTTCTGAATTGTGGATGCGTTGGCTTTGCTCGATCCTGTTCCTGCATGAGCATCTCGGTGCAAACCCATGCTCCCAGCTCCAACAGTGCTTGGATGAGTCACATGTGTTGTCCTGGGAACTGATTCAGTCGGATTAATGCGTTCCTTTTAATTAGTTGAAACAGTCATAGCACCTTGAGCACTCGGACTGTGATAGGAGAGAGAAAAAACTGATGGTCCGTTCGAATGTATGCACGGCAGAAACGAGGTGCGTAATCTGGAAACGGATAGCTTAGGTGAAGGTCCAAACTAGAGAGGAACTGAGGTGCATAAGTCTGACGTCCGTGCCATTCACTGCCGTCGTAACTAGGCTATAGATTATTACTCGATAAAGCTGGTGACATCGACTATATCCCAAATATTAATTTTTTGGGGGCCGGCTAAAATTTTCTTAAAATTCAGTCATTTTCTTCGGTACATTGAATCACATGTTGGAGTAATCTCAGCTAAACAAACCATAAGATTCAAGGAGGCCACACCCCACTCGCGTCCTGATCGAGGGCGCAACCAACTTCTTGGTTTCGGTCCCGTTCACCGAGCGCTACAAAAACAGGGAGACTCGGCAGGCCTTTTGTTGAGTGATTCTAGGCTACGAAATCCCCAACAACCCGATCTATTACGAGCGCTGTGGTGGGCGAAGACCACCGCCATCACCGCGACATCGCCGTTCTCGCCTAGCCACCTCTGCAGCCGCCGACCGGTTGTACATCGACGGATCTACAAGCCTAAATGACATCTTCAAGTTCGGGTATGCAATTTACGCTTCCGCTCTAAGGATTATGCTAAGTGTTCATTATTGAGCTAGGGTTAATGTCGTCTAGATCAAGTTTAGCCTTAGATTATGCACACATCATTATCCAATGATTTCTGTTTTTTTATGTTGAAAAATTCTAGTCTAGACAAAAGTAAATCTAGGTGAACCCTACAAATACACAAAAAAAAAGCTAGACAAAAGTAAATATAGATGAACCCTACAAATACAAAAACAAATAGAAGTAAAAGTTACAGTAAATATGCAAAAATTGCACATCACTTAGTAATGCAGTTTTAGGATTACTACTATGTAATTGTATGTGACTGGGTTTTAAAAAAAATTTAGATGACTGAAAACTAGCAAAAGCGTTTTTTTAATACTCGTGGCGTTGCACGTGCCATGAGCTGAAAGACTAATGCACTGAATTAGGACACTGAACATTTGACTCCTGCAGTCTTTCTATACTAATATATCTCGAAAATTCTGTGTCATGGGTAGGGTTTTTTCCCCAAATCCAATGCCCCTACAATTTTGTTTTTGTTAAGCCCAAGTTGGCCATGTGTGTGCAGGCAGGAGCTAGTGCTGCTTGGGCACTTGCCCACAGTGAAAAGATTGTCATTGCCACGGGGGCGCTGCAGCTTCTGGCAGCGTTCGTGCCGCAACTTGACAAAGATCACATGGAACTTCCCCAATGATTGTAGCAGCCACTGCTAACCATCCGGTGATGCTGATTAATCAGGACAATGTCATGTTCTCCTAACCACTGAAGATTAGCCAAGGAAAATACGGTAACTGATGGGCTATTCGATTTGCGTCTCAGCAGTCTCAAGCACCACAAACCATCCGATTGTTCGTCTTTGGAACGCGGCATTCTTACGACTCACGTCCAGTGAGAACAGATGTTTTTCTTCACCCCGAAATTTCTACCGAATTCCCCTGTTCCAGACAGGGCCTTAAACATTTTGCGTGTGATGTGGAGATTAAAGAGGGCGATTAGCTCTGCGTGGTGCCGGTGAGCTAATTAATTGTGTATTTGCGTGTAGTCGCTAGCGATCTCAGGAGGAGCAGCTATTTGTGCAGTGGCCATTTTGGCGTCAGGTTGGATTGAGTTGGACTGCACGCGAGGACAGAGCCCCATGACACGGAAGAAACAAGTGCACGAGACGTGGAGACGTCAAGCAATTATTACCCAATTTATCGAGCTGTCCTCTCGCCACGACAACTTCACGCCCCCAGCCGGTCATGCCAGTTCGTTCTCTTTTTTCAAAAACCAAGCAGATCTTAGAGCAAAATTAAGAAACATACAGAATTATGGTCAGTTTGGAACGTAGAAATTTCGGCCGAGGAAAAATATCTAGGATGCTATATGTTTTGTCAACATGCATGGACTTGTTATCTGTGCTTTGTGTCTGACTTTCACTATACTGATCACTTAAATATCTAGAGAAGTACTCCAGCAGTACATAGTTTGACCCGAGGTCGAAATGGACTAAGTAAGCTGGTGACATGACAACATGAGGAGCCAGCTGAAGAGGAGTAATTAGCAGTGCCGATCAAAGGAGGGATCATCCAACAAAGCAAGGCAGATACCCGTAGAAGGCTATGGCTATGAGGGGGACTGCTGTAGGTTTTCCTCTTTCGATTAAACTATAAGCAGGTAGCCACAGCCACCCTACCCTAACCAATAATAGCTGCACATAGTTTTTAAGATATGGCAAGCACGCTAGAACTGATGGCCTGTTATGGTTCCAAGTATACTCCGCCTTTCAGAAATATATATACCGAGTTTTCGAAAAAGTGTAGTCAAACTTCATTAACTTTGACTATTAATATACTGAAAAATTATTTGTATTGGTTACATGAAAATAATATTATTAGATTAGTTATGAAAAATATTTTTATATTATTTTATGAATATATTCATATAAAAAGTAACTATGAAATTTGTATGTTAGAGACTACATCCAGGGAAACAAATTTTGTTTTTGAAACAAAAATTGTTGGTGGACGAAATAGTCGAAATCACCGAAATTTCGGAATTTCGGTCTGAAATTTTGGTGGGTTTTCAAACTGGTTTGAATCAAATTTGAATTTAAAATAATCGCAAAAATTAATGCCCTCCAAGAAACCAGCGAGGAGGCCTACCACCAGGCTATCTTCGGCTTGATGTTTCTTTACTAGTGTTTACTCACTTTAACCCCCTAAATTCCCTCTAAATTCAAATAAACCGAAAAAATTAAATGAATTGAATTTCTTTCGAAGGGTAACGAAAGAACCAAAATTTCGGCGAAATTACCTGCAGGCTATATCAATATCCAATACTCATATATTCTTGAGTAGAGTGACTATATGGCCAAGTGAAATCACTCACCTTTGCTCTCCCCTATATATACACACCCCCTCTCCCCTTACACCTCCACACCACACACACACTACAAGCCTAGCTACAACCAAGGCTACAACACAGCTACACATTAGAGAGAGAGAGAGAGATGACAAGGAAGTCGTCCATGGTGGCAGTGGGGAAGAATAGCGGCAAGAGCTGCAGAGGGATGGTGTCATTGAGGAGGAGGAGGCCGTTCCAGCTCATGGTGCTGAGGAGGCTCCGGGAGCTAAAGAAGATCGTGCCAGCCGGCGCCCGCCGCCGCGACGCCGACGCCGACGCGCTGCTCCGCCGGACCGCCGAGTACATCTGCGTGCTGGAGCTCAAGGTGGCCGTCCTCCGGAGGCTCTCTGCCATCTACGGCGCGTAGCTCTGGAGGATCGAGCCGCCCGGACCGGTCGTCGTTCTGCATGGCGTGCAGTTGCCGCTGTACATGTAACTATGTAAGGGGGGGAAGAGAGAGTGAGAGAGAGAGCATGCATCCATCCATGTCTTGCCTTGGCCACCTCTCTCTCTTATCTCTCCAACTCTTCCCTCTTCTTCCACCACCAAGTAGTAGTAGTAGTAGTAGTAGTAGTTTATTGCGCCTCCTCTGCGTGATCATTGGTTGCCCGAACATGGGAGTGTGTTAATTACTACTTAATCTGGCTGCAGAAGCCAGCCGTTTGTTCAGCTGATTACAAGATGTTTTGACTAGCTGTTTGCCAGTTGGCTGGAAGAAGTAAGAACTATGCATGCATGATTCATGAATTTGTTTTGTATGTATGTGCCATGGATGATTAAAATTCTTGGCTAGGTGTTCTTCAGTTCTTTTGATCCATGCATCACGCTAATATTATCTCCTGTCTCTTGTCATTGTCATCAGTGTCCTGGTCTATTGAACTACACTGACAAACATGCATAACTACGTCCATTCTGTAACGAACTACTCAATAAAAAAATAGAACAAGTGATGAGCTCTATGGAATATGGAATTATGGATACAGGAGCATTTGGATGGCACTTTGTCGCATTACGAATAATGGAGTCACTACTGAGTACTGACAGTACTACTCGTCAGGAGGACGTGTAGCTTTGTGCACCTACCAGCCAGGGACTAATTACAACCGTCCAAAACAACACAAAAACGAGGACAACAGCAAAAATATTTAAGAAATAAGCTAGCTTCCTTCATTTCAATCCATGTGCTGATTAATGAATCGATCGATTTAGTTGTTGATTGAAGTAGGATACAGCTCTGGATCTTGTTAGATTGGGTGAGGCAAGTACAGGTACCACAAGAAAATTCCCTGCCCAGAATATTATCATAGGAGTCAAGATTCTTCAACATGCTGCATTTGCATGGTATTCCTTTGGATATGATCATGCATACAGATAACCTGATTATTATAAATTGCAAATGGGATATGTAGCTTTTGCCTCTACTAATTAAGCAAGATTGTCAGATGCAAATGGGTTGCTGCAGCTGAAAGGGAGGTTGTTCAGGTCAAGTCCATTTCTTCAGGTAGATGCATGCATGGGTAGGTGATAGTATATATTTGTAGGATTTGTTCCTTTTTACCCATGGAGAATATATGCGAACATGTCACATCAACTGGTGATCTACAATCCTACTTGAAAAGGATGCCATGATGAAGAGAGAGCAGACAGTACGTGCGGGGATTTAATTCATGTTGTAGATGTACTGCTGACCAGATGGATAGCAGCTGGGAAATCCGAGGAAGCGTCCAAGGGCGGCATTTGCTGATGTGCATGCCGAGACTGCTCTGGCATTTTGCTCTTCTCCGCGCTTGCTATCCATCCATCAACAACTTGAACTTGCTAGTTTTTTTCCCAGAAAAAGATGATCCGGTAATAAGGAATTCACCGTCTGTTTTAGCCTAAGAGGATGATACTGCATATGTACTAGCATATCCTTTAGAGTAAAACTAATCAAAAGGCGCATTTCGTTCGGACGCGATCATTCTGTCGGAATTGAGATGGTCTAGAAGCAAAATTGATAAGAAACCATCCTGCGTTCAGGATACTCCATAGTGAACCTCTCCATTCTTAAGCCAGGAGAACTGATTTCTGATCACACAACCCGAACACATAATGCCACTACTACTGCACCTCAGCTTCAAGAAGCAGGGATGCACATCCCGAAGGAAGAAGGCGGCCATTAATCTAAACCTAGCGAGTTGTCTCTCAGTGGGTGACATTAAATTCAGCCTGGAGGGTAGTACCGACTACCCTCCCAGCCCAGGCTTCCTGTCGAGCATCGGGGAAAGGAACACGCTGAACCAGCTTGCTAAGCTGAAGGTGACAGTAGGATTCTGCGTTTTACAGCACAGCCATGTGGGATATTCCTTCAGCTTCTTGTTCACAGCCAGGCAGGCCACAGGTATGGGGCTATGGCCTTTCAGCGAGCTTTTTTACTCGTTTAGCTTGTTTTTAAACTGAAATAGCAAAAATACAAAATGATAAAAATGATACCTCTACTCTCGAGAAGCGGTAGGGGACCTACCGTGCCCTAGAGAGCGGCAGGTTACCTGCCCATGCCACATGCCGCTCTCTGGGAGCGCGACAGGCCACCTACTGCTCCGTGGGGATGCGACAGGTGGGCTGCCGCTCCGTGGGGACGCGATAGACCGGTTGCTGTCGAATGAGAGCTCACCATGTGGCCTACCGCACACCGGAGCGTGGTAGGTCCTGTCGTGTCTTTTGAGCGTGACACAGGTGCTATTTATGTCAATTCATTCGCGGCGGAGAGTGATTATTTTTGCTATTTCGTCGCGAAACAATATCATTTTAGCAAGATTCTGTTTCTGATACAGCCTGCGAGCTGCCAACTCAGCGAGCCGTACGTGGCCACTTATGTAGGATCGTAAACATTTGTATGTCCGGAACGAGACCAAGGCCTGTTTGGATCTCAGGAATTTTGTGAGATCATTTTTCGTAGGAACCTAAATATTTGTATGTACACGGGTTACTTCCTTCCCGGAAGAGCTGTTTCCATACACTAAAACACAATTTGCGCACTATTGTGTTGCTTAACACGTCGTATTCGAGTATACTACTACACAGAATATAATCGCCGATCAGTTTCAGCTCGTCGAACTGCTGATCAAGGGCGGCCATTGGCGCGGGAGAACTTTCCGCGTCATCGCCCAGGAAAACTTTCTTCAAGGCAAGCTCAAAGACTATAGTATACCTCAGCTCAGTGGCATAGCTAGGTCTCAAAACCTGTGGGGCCAAATATTATAAAATCTTTAGACTTATATATAAATATTAGTACTAACTAGGAATTTTTTTTTTTTTTGCAAAAACCGGTTGACCTCACAGGAACAGGCTGGCTACGCCACTGCCTACAACGTAGATACCAAAGACGCCAAATACCATCCCTTTAATCTCTCAATTTCTAAGCACTCCAAAAGCAGGCCCTGCGGCTACAAAACAAACCACTGAGGCTCCACACTAACAATGCACTGAACAAGCATATTAGTATACCGGAGACATCAAGCCGCGCAGACGCCTAAAGACGCAGCCAAGCCAAGCCGGTTGCGCAAATCATGGACGGACGGCCATCACCCACTGACACTGCCCCTTGCTTTTGCAAGCTCCTCAAACCAAACAGATGCAAGTTACTAGCTACCACGAGTGACCAATCTCACCAACCAAAAATGAGACCCCTCACCTTTTGACGAAATCTTTCAGAAAGTTACCTGAAATCAATGCACATACAGTACACTCGAGTGATAAGCGTGTGTTTATATATATATATACAAGCTCATGGTAATTAATGCAGTGTCGATGTCCCATGCATATACCTCAATGATACAGCTCGGAGAGGTTGCGTGGCTTTATTGCAGCAGCCTGGAGCCCATCCATGTGTGAGCATGTGTCTGCGCGATGCTGCGGTTTGGACTATCCGCCGTAGACACCAGTCGCAGCCGGAGTAGCATGTGCTTAGCATTAGCCTGTAAATAAGACAGCCACGCCTAATGGAGGCAATGGTGGATTAGGGCAAGTGCCCGAGATGACAAGGCTGTGTGGTCCATTGAGCCAGGGATGACAGAAACTAATAGCACATGTTGGATTAACAGAAATTTAAAAAAAAGGACAAGTCACGAGTCTGTGTGAGCTAGGGCACAAGCATAACATTTCTCTATGTGAAAAGTAGAATGCCACATGATGTACACTACACATGATCAAATAAGAAATGGCAACTCTCAGCTAATAGATTTGGAAGCAGCTGAGCATTATCTGGAGCACCCAACAGAATAAGCACAATGCAGAAAGCAATAGTTAGAGAAAAAAAATGGTAAGCAACTAGAGCTAGAGGAGAAATTTTATGGTGCATTCTACCGGTAGTATATTTGTTAAGGGCATAATAGACTTTTTCCGTATTTATAATTTTTCGTGGGGGTATTATAGACTTTTCCAAGCAGAGTTGAAAATATTACTCTTATGGCATATGATACCTATATAGGCAATTACAATTCTATCCCCTAGGATTCTACTACTCATACTACCAGGTGTAGTATAGCTAAATCATAACTAATCTAACCTATTGGATAAAAAGAATAAACATCACACATAATAAATTGAGTGTACCATAAAAGAGCTCTTCTAGAGAACCTACTAATCTTATTGTCTCAGTATTAGGGATGAAAACATATCGAATATGAACAGATAATGGTTCTGCCATATTTTTTTTTTCCTGGATACGAATACAAATATGAATATACCGAATACGAATCGAATAATGTTGAATACGAATACGGTCACGAATATTTATCGAAACATAAAAACCCTTAAATTGTTCGAATTGCAGTAACTGAAACAATGAATTAGTTTATACGATCAAAATATTTGTGAATTCAATATATATATATATGTACATGTTTACATCCACCCCCTAACATGTTTTTAATGTAAAATAACTCAATATGCTCTTCCTTATATGCTTTATTTACCACTTTTGCTTACTCGATATCTGTTGCCTACCTCATAAACATTGTATAATTTATTATAAAATAATGTTTTATTTATATTTATTTATTTATATGCATAATGGTTGTGTTTTGGGAGTCCCCAAGAAAGAAGAATGATGAAATGAGTCATGTTTGGGCAAAATTTGGAGAAATATCAGGTGTTGAAAATACTATTCATACATTTGGACATATTTTTGGGACATTAAATGGACTCAAATGAAAATATTCACAAATACAAAGTTGTAGATCCCATCGAGAGCTACAATTTAGCATACTCCTTTGCCTAATTTGGATTTCAAACAAAAAAGTTATGATTTTCAGAAGACAATGCACATGCAGCCTCAAACAGTATCTCTGAATATCCAAATCCGTATTTGACGGAAAGTGTGCTATCGAATCCATATTAGTTTCTGATCTGACATTATTCACTAAATATCCGAGCCGATAGCATTCGTGTTAGAAAATAATCCGAATCAGTCGGAAACTATCCGAACCGTTTTCACCCCCTACTCGGTATAAATCGAACTTGTGGTCGCCTTGACAGCCACGAGTAGTCTTAACTGCGTCTAAAAAAAACTTCTTAACTGCTTCAATTATCACATGAATCATAATCCATGTCAGAAGTTATATAATGCAAGATACTGAAACAGAGTATTCATACAAATAAAGTTCAAGTTGCAACTACTGGAGATGGCATGAGTACAAGAAGGCACCATACCATGGATCTGTCTAATACTACAGTTTTAGTAGGACTTTTAAGAAACCAAGACAAATAATGTCTTCTCAAAGCAACCGTCATCGGGCAATCATCAAACAAGAGATAGATATGACACATGGCGCATGTGTCTTGACAACAATGACAAGATGTTAAGAATGCTCCTCAGAGAGAAGAAAAAAAAAAAGAGAAGACGATATTATCTATGTTCCATTTCTCTTGAAGACGAGAGGCAACGATGAAGCTTATTTTACGGAGTACCAGTGCTGTGGGTCTGGTGCATCTGCCTTCACATGCAGCAGGGCAGGGATTGCATTCTCAAAAGCAACTTCATAATGCAATTGTATCCTCCAGACAGAATCTACCAGAAACATAGCCGTGCAATAATTGTCACACGATGCTTTCGTAGGCTTCATCAAATGTTCTTGCACCTAAGAAGGGCATACATTAACATTCAACCACGAGTTTGCATAGAAACGCACCTTCAATCATTAAGATACCTAGCATCAGCACTTTTCCAAACACGGTCAGCATTCTTGATCACAGCCACACAGAGGGCAGGCCGGCTTTCTGCGCTCAAGGTAACGATGCAAGTAATTGACGCTTCACCAGCAGAAAGCAAAAGCAAACAACCATCAGAAGGCTATTCATGCGTCTTCAGCAGTTAGACCAACCGGTAGCTTCTACAGGACCTGGGGAAAAAAGAGCTAATAGCCTTATTTCGGTAGAATTAGTTCAAGAACTCACGACTGAAACTTTTGATGTGAGTACCACTTGTTAGATATGTATATAGCTTAGAGTGTTCTTTGCATATTGACCGACCCTGTATATGATATATTAGTTTTTTTGGCCAATTGGAATAGATCAAGATTCATTCTAATAGCTTAGGGTGTTCTTTGCATATTGACCGACCCTGTATATGATATATTAGTTTTTTTTGCCAATTGGAATAGATCAAGGTTCATTCTAATATGGCATCAAAGCTAGGGTTAAGGTTCCCCATGTGACCGCCGCCATCGCCGCCGCCGCCATCCCCGCGAGCTCCTCTGCTCAGTTTCAAATCCGGCGCCCCGAACAGAGCTCCTCCCCGCCGCTGCTTCGGATTCGGCGTCGCTCCGGTCACCGCCGCTGCCGCAACTCCTCCCCACCAACGGTTCCGCATTGGCCCACCCTCAACCCGAGCGCCGCCACCCCGGATCTTCATCCCCCTCCCGCCGCCGCCCTTGTGTCGGACTCTGCTCGTCTGGCTCTTACTTCTCAGCAGTCCTCCTCGCATCCGCCACCTCCATCGTCCGATATCCTGTCTCCGTGGATCTTAGACTCTGATACTTCTTTTCACATGATACCAGATTCCACCCGTATCACTTCTATGAGTCCCACAGCTCTTCCTTCCACTATTCAGACTGCAGATGGTGCTTCTTTTCCTGTTGCAGGCCGATGTATCCTTTCCACTTCTTTTCATGTTCATGTTGTCTCTCATGTTCACAAGCTTACTATGCAGCTTATGTCGGCCGGTCAAATCACTAATCACGACTGTTGTGTTATTCTCAAGTCTGACTCTTGTTGTGTCCAGGACCGTCGCATGGGGACTTTGCTTGATGCTGGCCATAGGCGCCGTGATTCGTAATGTTTTTGGAGCTTGACTAGCTGCACATTCCTTCCACTGTCTCCACTAGCCAGCCAGTTACTACACCTACATCTGTTTTTGTTGCATCCTCTACTGCTTCCTTTGCTCAGTGGCACCATTATTTGGGTCATCTCTATGGATCGTGACTATTGTCTTTAGTAGGTCATGTTCTTTTTGGGTCTATTTCTGGTGACGCCTCTTTACCTTGTATGGGTTGCAAGCTTGGCAAGCAGCGGTAGCTCCAGCTCCCATATCTCTCTAGTGATTCTGTCTCAGCTCGTCCTTTTGATCTTATTCACTCCGACGTTTAGTGTCCGACTCCCTTCGTTTCGAAAAGGGGTCGTTAATACTTTGTGATCTTTGTTGATGATTATTCTCGTCATAGTTAGATCTACTTTATGTCTTCTCACAGTCAGTTCTCTCTATTTACCAGAGGTTTGCCACCATAGTTTGCACTCAGTTTGATTCGGCCATTCGTGCTTCTAGTGTTGACTCCGCTGACAAGTACCTATCTGCTGCTTTGAGTCACTTTCTCGCTGAGTAGGGTACTCTTCCCAAATACTCTTGTCCTGGTGCTCACGCTTTAGAATGGTGTCTCTAAGCGTAAGCATCGTCACTTGCTTAAGACAACTTGCACTCCCATGCTTACATCTTCTGTTACACCTCACTTCTGGGCTGATGCTGTCACCACTGCTGCTTTCCTCATCAACATGCAGTCTTCCACTGCTCTTTAGGGTTCTACTCCTGTTAAGCGCCTCTACAGTCGGGCTCCTGAGTACAGTCACCTTCGATGTTTCAGCTATGTCCGCTTCATCCTTCTTCCAACTCAAACTAACTGCTTAGTCAGTTAAGTGTGTTTTTCTTGGCTACAGTCTTGAGCATAAGGGTTATCGCTGCTACGACCATGTTGCTCACCAGATGAGGATCTTTCGGGATGTCACCTTCGATGAGTCCCGACCTTACTACACTCGTCCCTCTACTATTAGCTCAGATTCTCTTATTGAGTCGATCACCTTTCTAACCTTTCCTGACACTCAGATTTCCACTTATGTTTCGCTTCCGCCCCCACCTACTTTGCTTCCCTCTCCTTTGGCTCCTCCGACTCCACCTGTTCCCTCTCCTCTGGAGTTTTCTTCTAGCTCCTTTGTTGAGATACTGCCTTTTCCCCTCTACTACTCTTGCCGTTCTCGTCATACTCCTTCTCCAGTTGAACCTCCGTCTTTGTTGGGCCATGTTCCCAGTTTTTCTTCTCCGTCCTTGTTGGGTCATACTCCACCTTCTCTTCCCAGATACGATCTTCGTGATCGTCGCACTATCAGACCTCCTAAGCGCTACGGCTTTGCAACCGTTGCTCTTTCTGAGCCTATGACCTACCGTGAGGCTGCTGCTCACTCTGAGTGGCAGCTTACGATGCTTGAGGAGATTGTTGCTTTGTAGCGTACTAGCACTTTGGATCTTTGTGCCCTTACCTGCACGTCACTCTTATCACGTGCAAGTGGGTGTACAAGATCAAAACTCGCTCGGATGGTTCCCTTGAGCACTACAAGGCTCGTCCTGTGGCGTGTGGTTTTCAGATGGAGTATGGTCGTGACTACGATGAGACCTTCGCTCTTGTCGCCCACATGACCACTATTTGTACTCTTGGTTGTGGCATCTGTTTGACAGTGACCAATTTCTTAGCTGGACATCAAGAATGTCTTTCTCAATGGCGAGCTACGTGAGGAGGTCTACATACAACCGTCCCCTAAGTATTCTGTCCCTGATGGTATGGCTTGTCGCCTTCGCCGCTCTCTCTATGGGCTCAAACAAGCCCCCCCCCCTCCTGTGCTTGGTTTGACAGCTTCTCCTCTGTTGTCACTAATGTTGGCTTCTCCGCCAGTGATCACAACTCTGTCCTCTTTGTACACACCTCTCCTCGCAATCAAACGCTCCTCCTTCTCTACATGGATGATATGATCATTACTGGAGATGACTCAGTATATTGTCTTTGTGAAGGAGTGTCTCAATAAGCAGTTCTTGATATCTAACTTGGATCATTTTTGTTACTTCCTTGGGATTAAGGCTACTTCTACGTCTAAGGGCTACTACCTCTGCTAGAAGAAGTACATTCAAGATAGACTTGCTCATGCTTGTCTCGCTAATCAGCGTATGGTGGATACTCCTATGGAGCTTGGTTCAAGCGTACTCTGATGCGACCTGGGCTAGCGATCATTCTGATTGGAATGATCGTTGATCTCTTTCTGTTTATTGTGTTTTTCTTTGGTTCATCTCTGATTGCTTGGAAGGAATCTTTGAAGCGCATTCAATTGATTCACTATCGCCGAATCTCGCCCAAGAAGCATACTGTCGTTTTCCGTTCGAGTGCTAGGCTAAGTTGAGAGTCATGGCGTTGTTGACAGCTGAGATCACCTGGCTTCGATGGCTACTTGAGGATTTTGATGTTTCAGTCTCTGCACCGACCCCTCTTATCAGACAGTACTGGTGCGATCAGTATTGCTTGAGATCTAGTGAAGCATGAGCTCACCAAGCACATTAGAGTAGATGCTTCGTACATGAGATCACGGGTGCAAGACCAAGTTATTACTCTTAAGTATGTGTCTTCAAATATTCAGTTAGCATATTTCTTTACCAGGCAAATACTAGAGTACAACATAGTTTCTACATCTTCAAACTCAGTGTTGTTGATTCACTATGAGTTTTTTAGGAGGAGAGTTAGATATGTATATAGATTATGATGTTCTTTGCATATTGATCAGCCCTAGGCATGCTATACTGTTCTTTTGGCCCATTGGGATAGATCAAGATTCATTTCAACACCACTTACCAAAAAATAGAAGGAAAAAAGTCTCAAAATACCAAATTTTGCAGTATAGTTTTCTTCTGTGTTTTTTTACGAAAAAGGCAGCGAACTGCTTTTCATTGATCAGTAGAGGAAACACGGGGTGAAAACATAATTACAAAACTAGGAGCGAAAGAACTAAACAGTAAAACAACCACTAACAACGAAAAAAGGAACAAGCCAGCTGAAGAGCAGCGGTGCCGTTGATTAGCCGGCCGATGCTTGTGCTTCGAGGAAGCCTGCTGCAGCCCAAGTTTTCTTATGTTGTTTACCAAGTTTCTAGTAAAATCAAAACGAAACCAGCAAAAAACGCTCAAATTGCAGGAGCAGGAACAGCTTCCTCACCTCTGAAACATCATTTCCTTTTCAGTATACAGACAACCTTCAAGCAGATTTGACATAAGCAAACCAATATCACTTTGCAGGTACATGCATATCCAAATCCAGTTGCAAGTCCATGCAAATGTGGGAGCTCTAAGCCATGTGCACGCATGTGGCTGGTCCCGTTCTGTTCCAACTAATTCAGATAGGCCACCTTCCTTCCGTCTGTATGGATTTCTCATGCCGTTCCGGACCACTAATTAAGTCCCACTATATCCCCATAGGTAGCACCACAAAAATCTCAGGCATGGCCATGGAAATGTACTTCTCTGATAAGGCCCAACACAACCGGTGGTCATATTCAACAATGTTTAAATCGGATGAGATCTCATAATTGTCCATGCTTGCCCTCGCCCCCACGAGGGCTGATGATTCCGTGCGACTATAACCTTATTAGACCCAACATAAGTTACATCCGAGAGCAAATGATGGAACTGCCCCAAGAGCTAAAGTTCCATGCTTTTGTAGTATGTGCCACCAACTACCACTAGAAAGGTGTTGCAAGTTCATCAAAGAAAGCATTACTGGAAATGCTAGTGATGGAACTGAGCAAAGCACTGGCTAGTGACATATGGTTGTAGACTCCTTAAGGCATGAGCATACTACACAGCCTTAAAGATAAACGGAGATCATAGAGTAGGGGAGGGGAGTAAAATAAAAAACATCAAGACAGTTTTACACTAGTATCCAAGATTTGCCGTCTCGGACTCTCAGCCATCAGGGACAGGCATTTCATTAATATATTTCCCGAAATGCTGGTTCTCTATGGTTGTTTGCTTTATTGGCAATAGAAGAATAAAAAATCCAGTATAACAGGTCTAAATAGTGGACAACGCACAAAAAAAGAGAGGAAGATTGCAATTTAATGAAACTAATCCTATGGATGAGAACAGGAAGTAGAAAAGATGTACAGTAGGCAGATTTTAATCATAAATGGTACCAGAGCCAAAGAGGACAAACAAAAAAGTGAGGGTTGGGTTCTCTTAATTAGAACACCTACTCAATATTCAGATGGAACACGGTTTTAAAAAAAGGTGAAGAATGAAGTCTCTTGACAGCTGATGGAACAAATTTTCTTTCCTTTTCTTCAAAATATTTAGTGGACTGTTCCATTCTCCAAGTCATAAAGCAGAAGCATGAACAGGTAAACCTAGTTAATCCCAATGGTAGCGCGAGATCAAATCTCAAATATCTTCTATATCCCTACTTATCCAGTTAGCAATTCAATATATCAGCTATATTATGCACGGACATTTTATTCAAACCTCTAAATTTCCAATTCTATCGGATCTAGCTTCTTAAAATCTCAGCTGTAAATAGTCAATCAGGCAACAGCTATTTATAGAATATAGTGAACTGCAGGACATATAGATATATCTAATGACGAAGCATATTTTGATTCTCTCAAATGAAGCAACTCATATTGACCAACAAGGGAGCAAAACCAAGTTCATCTTATTGTAGCACCAACCAATCAACCAAGACTTATCAATTGGTGCCAGTGTTTTCTCATTAGCACCGACTATAAACCTGATAGCCTGATACTCAAGAAGTCACTTCAAGCGAACACACTACTATATGCATATACTTTGCTGAAAAGAGGATACTATTTATACAGAGAATAAGGACCACACCCCATGCAAACCAAATATATACTACAGTCAAGAATGAAGTGGCACTTTTCAGATGCAAGGTAGATAAATAAGACAATACAAATGTTACAAAGGTTAAGCAACATCACAATCCATCAAATAGCGCAATAATGAACAAAGAAAAGGAGAATAGCAAAGTAGAACAGGCGGAACATACTTGACACAGTGAGAAGTCTGGCTGCATTAGTAAGCGTACAAGACAAGGTACAGATAGTTAAATAGGCTCCCCACATTAACATGGTTAACCTTTAACAGGAGAAAGGAGCTCCGGAAGAAAGGTAACTGTTAGAGACAGCATCTATGCATTAACATAACCGAGAATATAAATAACGATGGTAAAGCTTAGAACTTATGCGCTACAACTCCAACAACTCCAACGACATGTCCACAACTGCTTCTAGCAGGCAGTAAAGGTACCTCGCCAAGAGCCTCTGTATTTTTGTACCAGAGTGAACACCTCACATGCTAAGGTAGATTGAAATTAACTAGTAAACCAGTATGTGTTCCTGCAACCTACAGGTTCGAGTAAATGGACAATGCCATGACGATTGTTTTACTGAAGGCTTTAAAGATTGCACAAAATAGTGTACACAACAAGGTGTATCGGCAGTATCGCTGTTAGTAATTCCGTTTTTCTAAGAGGGCATCTAAAGCAGAACAGGCTTAAGGAAAATAAGTTAGTTAAAAAATTAATTAATTACAACTCTTTCCTTAATCCTAACCCCTAACTGATTGGCTTGCTTTGCGAGTCTACTTCCGCCCAGATGACATACTGAGTATCCAAGTAGCCTGTGAATGTTGATTTCAGACAGTACCAATTATTATGAGTAACCAAAGCAGCTGAATTCTCGTGGGCAATAACGTTGTCTATTTATTTCATTCTGCTCTTTTCTGTTGTACATTCCAGTTTTCAGCTTTTTCTCTACTGCAAATAAAATGCAGCCCTCCAGTTTTGGTCAGAATATATCAAAACCTATGATTCACGTCATAATATCCAGTAACCCCCCGGATTACATACTAGGCACCAGCTGGCAGCCTGGCAGCTTGTACTGTGTAAAGATATTACTAGCGTTCAGTTGCTTAAGCAGCTCACTGTAGGCTGCAGGTACGCAACAGACTGAAAATTCACAAGGTTAACACGGAATTAAGCGCAGAATCTGCACCCAATCTGGGGCTTTCTAAGTAAATCTGGGCCATAGAAGCCTTTGGTCTATAAAGGAATCAAGTGCAGTACCTAGATTATCTCAAGCTAGCACCGGAAATTTGCACGACAACCATTACACGCGTAAAAAGATTTTAGAGCGCACGAAGGATAAGGAATGGGGAATCGATAACTAACCAGGAGAACCTGCCGCAGGTGCCGCGGGCGGCGTCGGCATCTGAGGACCGGAGACCAGCGGCGCGTACATGTAGGAGTCGGAGGCGAGGTAGGCGGCGATCGCCTTCGCGAGGCCCCCGCCGCCGCCGCCAGCTGCCGCCGCCGCCGCCCTGCGTGGCCTCTTCCGAGGCAGCGGCCTATTCCGTACGCCGAGCAGCTCCTTCTTCTCCATGGCTCGCTCGCTCTAAGGTTTTGGGGCTTCTTCTTCGCGAGGTTTTGGGGGTTTGCTTGGAACTCTGGATCGGTGGGAGAAGCAGAGGCGAAGAGGTTGGCAGCGGAGGAAGGTTGTTGACGTGGCGCGTTCTGGAGGCTTCCCGCGTTTTCAGGGCGACGCGTGGCGGGCGGTGTCTTTGGTGGATTGTGACCTGGAGGAGGAAGTCGTGGAGCCCAACGGTAGTGTTGGGCTTTGTGGACACGGTCGCGCTGTTGACCTTTAGGCTTTGGGCATTGTGAGCCACGCTCTCACAGTCGGGATTTGGGCCTTATATGCCATGCTCGCTCTGTTAGGCTGGGCCTTCATTGCGCTTTCACATTTGCACGTGCATGCATTGATTCCGAGCGGCATGCCCCCTTTCGAATACAGAAATTTCGCATAAAGTTCACAGAAAACATTCAATTCCTAGGAAAATTTCACGCGTTTCAAACGAAACTTAGCCGTGGAATCTGGTTGAGTTTGTCGCGACGCGCGCTTGCTTTCAGTTATATGCCTGGGCAAAATGGTCTCGATCGAGTTTGCAAAAAAATAGTTGCATGTCGGCGTCACGATAAAACGTGCGTGGATCGAATTGCCATAGGATTTCCCGAATCGTACTGCAGCTGCGGCTACAAGCAACCATCGACGATATTAATGGAGGACTAAGCAAGCCCAGCTGCATGCCTGTGTGCATGACAGCATCATGCTGCACGTCTTGCTCGGAGCCGGGGAGGGAATTAATTAACTGGTGAGCCGCATGAAAGCCATGCCTGATTAATTCCTGCCTGAATCCCAACCCTCGTGACAGCGAGCTAATTAAAGACGCGGAGACGTCAAGTGCAGTACGTCGCGCGATCCTGCTATTACTTTTACTAGCGGAAACCCGCTCGTTGCCGCGGGCGAAAAAATTGTGCCTCTTAACAGAACAAAGAATTTAGCAAACTGCCTGCATTGAGGTCAACAGGCAGAACCAATTTTTCTAGTTTTATTTCTTTTGAATCCGTAATATTACAAAGATATTTGCTAAATTTCGAGAAAATACATCACTGAGAAAGCATAACAAAAATTGCAAGGTCCAAGGACTATGTATATTGATATACAGAACTTACCAGCTTTACTGATATTTCAGCATCGAGAAAAGCTGCATGAACTGTAGCTAAGGATGATGTGTGTACATGAGGTCATATTTGAACAGGTTGGCAATACATGAGGTCATATTTGAACGGAAATCAACACATGACCAAATTAAAAGGTAGTTCTTGTTTATTTTAGCACCTCTTTTTCAATGCATTGCACTTTCCATTGTGTGACATTGCTGCACTCGATCTACTTAGCATTATCACCAGGAATACAATTGCTAGATGAATAGAAATACCAACTAGGAACGCGGCTAAGATGGAGGAAAGCAGAAATATACTGTGAACCGTGTCACGTCCAAACGCTACAAAACCCATGAAAAGGGGGAGGGGAGAGGAAACGCTCCCGGATTTGCCAAACGGGACCAAATCGGCACCAATTAGAGCAAGAAAACGAGAATACATACACCCTAAGAACACCACCGTGCGAATCCCTCGTCAAATCCCACGAATCCAGCACTACGCACCAAAACCCCCAAATTTGACCGCGAGAACCGCAGAAAGAACAAAGCGAGAAAGAAGGCTCGGAAGAGGAAGGACCAGCGCCTGCTCAGATCTCGAACCCCAGGTGAAAAAAAACTGAAACCGCAAAGCGAAGGATCGATACATATACACGGGGACAAGAATAGGCGGGCGCTGCCGCGAGCCGTAGCAGGAACCGAGCCGGGAGAGGCGCGGGCGCGGGGCGTCGGTGCCGGCGGCGGCGGGCGCGTTCTCCCGAGCCGGTGGCGGCGGCAGGCAGGGGCGCGGGGACGGGGACGGTGACGGGGACGGCGTTGCGGCGCCAGACAGAACGGGAGAGGAAGAGGGAAGGCCAGGAGGCGGAGGGAATGGAGCGAGAGAACAGACGGCGGAAGGTTCTAGCTCGGGCGCGTGGAGCGAGGCGTCCCGCGACGTGTCCCGCGTCCGTTCACAGCCAGGCGCACGAGCTCATGTCCACGGCATCCTGGACGTCCACTGCGCATCCGACGGCTAGTCTTCTTCGGGGTGACGTGGCCACTGTAAGCTGTCCTCAAATCTGCCCTCTTTTATATAGTAAGATTTTGGACACCAATTCGACATGGAAAATATCAACCACAATCCATGATGTAGTCCAAGTCTATAGCGTCGCATTGCAGTACCCTCTAAAGTTTCAGCTTCAAACTCAAAGTGTGCTCGAAGAAGAAAAAAAAAGATAAGTTCGATTTGAATATTACCATGTCCTTTTATTTTTCCCATTGATTTTGATTCATCATTTGCCAGAATTTTCTATTTTTTGTTACTATTAACATAGATTACATTTGAACTTGGAATGGTATAGATATTTCCTGTTGATTTGACGCTCAGTTCGAAAGTGACTGTACTATTGCACCCAATAGTATGATTGTGCTTGATATCGATCGCCCCAAGCAAAATTTCCTCCTTGCTCGAAAAAATCTCCCCAACAAAAAAATCTTCATTTTTATTCCTTGAGTTTGATGCTTGTTTACAACTGGAGTGGTTGTTTTGATGTAATCACAGAAGCATTGCTTTAAAACGAACCGTTCGCTTTTTCTCAATAAAAACATCTGGCTGACGACCATTTGTTTAGATTGAAGGACATTTCAGTCCCCAGTTCCTTTTTCATTAAAACTTGGAAGAAACTGAAAGAGACTACACATCCGGTTTAAGGAGCTACAACCTCCAGAATTACAATAAGGTACTGACAAACTAGACTGCAACAGCTTTCATTTTCGACACAGACGCTTGGCGGAACACACACAGCATGGCAACAAAAGGAATTGGACATCAACACAGAACACCAAAACGAGACAGATGTGGGATAATTTTCCCAGCCCAAAGCCTCCTGAATATTGCTAGCCTAGACGCATTGCGATTGAAGAATAGCTTCTCCTCTTCAGAAGTTCAGATTCACGCCTGAGGAAATACAATCGTTCAAGAGAAACCAGATGATGAATTTAATTTTGTGTGGCATCCAACATTTCCGGACACACTGCATTAGCACAGATGTTACGCGTGTACAAGTGATCAAACTAATTTCTCAATGTGCATGATACACGCGCGCACACGAACGTAGGTGTATTATTTATGTATGGGCAATAAATAGAACTACAGGTTTACATACGATGAGCTCGCCATAGATAAGCTACAACTGGATTGGCCCAGAAGTGTACAGTTATTTAACAAGAAGCTGGCCGTCGGAGAGTACAGCTCCGCCCGCCCACCTTGCGCCGGTTTGATCATCGCGGCGTTGGTCATCAGGTCAGGCGTGGCGCAGTCCGTGGCGCATCGCGGCCTCCCAGACGACGTCGATGCGGTCGACATCTATGGGGCCGACCTCGTGGTTCTCGTACCCCTCCAGGAAGTGCACCACCCCGCCGGCATGGCACGCGTGCACCACACCGCGCCCCAGGGAAAACTGCTCAGTTCCACGCGTTCCCAGCAAAAGAAGAAAGAAACTGGGTCATGAGCTACCAATAATGCACAGAACAAGCGGTCTTTATGTTGCAGTTGATCGGTTAAGCTCACCTCGCACATTCCCAGGCCCTGCACGTCGGAGGGCAGACGCATGGCGGCAAGGGTGCTGTACGTGCAGTCCCGGCGGAAGGCGATGATAGGCGGCACCACGAACTGGTGGAAATGCGTGCCCGGCGGCGCCCACAGCTGTTCCCGTGGTGTCAGCCACTTCCCCGCGATCCATCTCTGCATATGACAGCAAACCAAAACGATCAGTAGTTCGGCCTACCGGATCGGGCGCGATATACCAAAAACTTTTCAAAACCAAGCATGCCTACGGGGTTGGGCTATGTCCGGCCTGACAAAACCATGTCACCATCGAGCCTGGCTGGCATAGCCCGGTCCAGCTTGAAGATGCACGCAAGTGTCACAGAAGTACAGAACCATGTTACCTTTTTATGTTGTGAAATGTTGCAAGTGTGTCTGTGTGCTATGTGGTATCGATGTATCATGTACCTTGCAGCCCTGTGCAGATTGGCACTTCGTGACCTGGATCAGGTACTGCTGGAGCTCGGGGGCCGCCTCCTCCTTGATCCTCTGAAACCTCTCAGTCGAGAGCGTCATCATCTGCAGAAATTGCTCCGTTTGGTCACATGCCAATTAGTTGGCAATATATATAGGGTTCGATGCATGGTTGGCTATGTGAAGAATTTTGTTTACCAGGACACGGACTTTCTTCCTGCAGAGGTAGAGCGCAATGGCACGGCCCAGCTTCGACGTCGAGCCTGTCAGGAACACCTCTGTGGTGCCCTCCGGGATCTGATTCAAGATCACCGCTGCGGTGAGCGTGTTGCCGTGAACGACGCGCACCTTGAGGTCCGGGTGCTTGTTCACGAACAGAGTGCCCCCACCGTTCAGCGCTTCATTCTGCACATCAGCCAAAACAACATCTAAATTGAACTTAACGAGCACAGTACAACACAGTTTATCCTGCCAAATCAGATCTAACTTGCCGAAACTCTTTATTTCATACAAAGCAAACTAGCGACACTATTATAAATCTTGGGTTAGCATTCTAGTTTTGTTGGAACAAAGTTAGCCTCATTAGGTGCCATATGGTCACGTTCTTGGCAGGCAGTACCAACCCACCATATTGCTTTTCTGATGATACGAAGCCATGTATCATGTGTACTGTGTACCTTTGTCACCTTGTCCCTTTAGTCCCAAACAGAAAGGAAATCGGGAATGTTCTAAAAGCGAAGTGAACAAACCTTATTAAGTGCTGCAAGGCTGATCACTTTGACACCCATCTTATCGGCCCTGAGGATACCCAGCTCGATCTGCCGGTTGATGCCATCTCTAGCAAACGGCAAAAAGTACTACAAAAGGGAACTCAAGGTTGTGAGAACATTTTCTCTGAAGTGTCTCAACCACCTTCACAGCATGCAAAAAATGAAACTGACGACCCGCAGTGCAGTAACAGCATACATGGAAGCCGTATCTGGGGACGACCCAGAGCTGGTGCAGCCGGCCCCGGAGGTTGTAGAACGAGAGTAGGAAGGTCTTAGACCACGCCCACATCATCAGCATCACTATGAACGCGCCGGGCCACATCACCACAAGCCCAAGTCTGGCGGAGAAGGGTGTCGAGCCGAAGCTCCTGAACACGAAGCGGGCATGCAGGGACTGCGAAATGTCAACGACGTGGGCCAGGAAGACAAAGCCAGGGATCTCATCATCGATCCCTGCACGATTAACCGATGGACGTCATTAATGGTATGCCATGCATACATCAAAGTACAGGGCTAGCTACAGCCTACAGCAAGCTAGCATATGCTTCACACAGTTGGTGGATTCAATTCTGAAAGGGAAAGAATGGCTGCAAAACTGTTGCAAAGTCTTTAAATCGCTTACCATCATTAAGTTTGTGTCTCGAGAGTTATAATTCTATTCTTGAGCCTCTAATAAACTGCTAAAGTTTCATCTACATGGTGCGACAGAATTCAAAACTAGAATAAATGCCGTCCAGGGAAGTGGTGCTCGCTAGTTGCAGGTAACCTAATTCTATGGTCACAGCAATGTGGTTGGCCATGAGATCATATCCATGTGGTCCATCATAGACTGTTCATCTGCTAACCCCTTTCACCAATTATTCTTAGTATCAGAAGTTCTAAGAGACTTACATATTTGAACCTTGCATCCTAAATAATGTGAACAGTATCGTAATTCTAGGGTTCCTGTGAACCATATACAGAAGTTTTCAGTAAACAAAGGAGCCGTCAATGACAAAACTTACATGGTCTAACCAAACAAGATTTTAAGTAAGCGGGGAAGACTTGGAGATCAGGATTACACAAGGGGTAATGACTGATGAATAACTAATAGGTTGAACTATTTTAAAGCTATGGGCAATCCTTGTGACAGAAGTAATGGTTGTTCTTGTGGCATTGCAGGATGTTCAACTCCAGGGGGTACTTAAATATTATGCTCACGTGACAATAGTAGTTGATTGTTCCAAATGTCAGCTGACCAGAACATCATGATTTGTTGGATCACATATCACACTGGAAGTTTTCTTAGTCAAAACTGTATTCGACAGTACGAAGTGAGTTTAGCGTTTTATATTTGCTTCATGTTTATCTAATGTATATCTGCTACCTCCAAAAGTCTTCTGTTTATACTTTCAACTAGCCGAATTCCCCATGCAATTGCGCGGTTAGCTATTGCAATACCTCTAAAAATAGCGTTGTATTTGTTATCCAACTCCAATACTTATATATGACTAAAAATACAATTGTATTTTTCATACTACTTTAATAGCTTCCATATACATCTAATTAATTTGCACCATTATAATATGGACTCACCACAATCGAAATTGTAGATCTTTCATTTTTTCCTCCAATTAACGTGGTAATTTCTAGCTCTTAAGAGTGAACGTGATGGCTTCTTTTTTCCTACATCTTAATAATATAATAACTAGAATGCGTGCCGGCAATATTTTTATATCGGGAAAAGTCATATTATACCACTCCAAAGAACTAGCAGAATTACCCGCGCAATTGCGCGGCTATATATTGCAACATATTGTATTTGTTATATAAATATAATGTCTTTCCAAAATATAGTTGTGTTTGTTGTACATCTGTAGCAGTTGTAATATCTATATATGATTAATTTGCATTGTTATAATATAGCCCTCACCGAAATAAGTGATGTAGATCTTCTCTTTTTTCTCTTGAGAATTTCTAGGATTTTGCTTTTTCTGATTTAAGGATTATTGTGGGATATTTTAGACCTTTAAAACAAAGGAGGTATCTTGAATATCATCTGTTGTTTGTAGATATATAGATAGATTAATTGTCCTATCAGGAATATTAAATAGAGATTCAATGGTTGCTTATCTCCATTATGTAAGCAAGTTTACGGGTAACTTCTCTTGGAAATTCCTCTCCAGGAGAATAAGATGGTTTGATTAGTCTAGAAAGGAAATTCTCTGAAGAAGTCTGAAATTCCAACCCAAATACTTCTCCTAGGAGGCAACATCAAACTGATCATGTGAACATCCCACGTTGCTTCATGCAAGAAACAAACGATATACTTTCTGAAATTAATGTTTCATTCCCAACCAAACGCCAACTCGAGAAAAGGCACAAGTATATCAGCAAACTGATAAGACAAAATAGTAAAATTTCAAAAGAATAAGAGAAAAAATTATAATTGCCACTGGTTGGCAAGTCAATTTCTCAAGTTTTAAGAGCTTGCCTTTAACTAATTAGGTCTACATTGACCGTTATGCACCCTAGTCAGCTTTGATCATTAATCTCTTCCTTCTAGATGAATCATTGCTACGTTCATCTTGGGTGGCCACTTCAATTTGACAATTTGTACTCTTCAGAATTAAATACTGGGAGTAGATAGCATGACAAGTACTGAGATCCTGATTAAATCAAACGATGCTACAGCTTTTCCCTTGAGTGTTCTATTGTGAACCAGTTTTGTTTCTTCAGAATATATAGGTAAAAAAAGCATCGAACGATCATTTAATAGCATATGTTTATTCAACAAAATACACTCTATGGCGGGATGCATGTGGAACTACTCTAGTTTACTGAGCGAATTGCTACGTACCTTGAAGCAGAGAGCCTAACTACTTAATTTGTGGAGGGAAATACTATAAACTGGTTGTGCAGTTAATTAATATCATCTCCAATGCAACTAGAACTAAATACTGAATTGTCAATGGAGGTTACACGCAACTATGACATTACAAAAATCCACGAGTTTGTGTTTCCCCCCTGTTTTTCCACTAATAAAGGAAACTGGGGTGTGTTGCACTTTTTCAAGAAAAAATAAACTCCGCGAATTTGCGCTTTTTCTTCTTCTGAAATACATACTATGTGTTGCACTTTCTTGGCGGAGACTCCTAACTGCCCACCAGCATATACTGATAGCACCTTGGACAGGGTGCCATCTAATTATGTTTGTTATGAATAGCGCTTGTATTCAATATGAGGCCAATGGGCCGGTATATATACACAAAGTACAGGTGGTGAATATGCAAAGAACCCCTCATAACAATGGGGAATAACAAACTATACATATATCTCTAACACCCCCCCTCAAACTCATGGTGGATCAACAACACTGAGTTTGGAGAGGTAGAAGCCGTGCTGTGCTCGAGTCTGGGCCTTCGTGAAGAAATCCGCTATCTGAAGCTCCGAAGGCACATACTAGAGAGCAATCACCTAATCATGCACACAAGACCTCATGAAGGAAGCATCAACACCAATATGCTTGGTGAGCTCATGCTTCACAGGATCACGAGCAATACTGATAGCACCTGTACTATCTGACAAGAGAGGAGTCGGTGTAGTGACAGAAACACCAAAATCCTCAAGTAACCACCGTAGCCAAGTAATCTCTGCATCAAGAGAGCCATAGCTCGCAACTCGGCCTCTGCGCTCGAGCAGGACAACTGCGGTCTGTTTCTTTGTCTTCCGGGCAATGAGAGAACCACCAAGAAAAACACGATGGCAGAGATAGACCGACGATCGGAGGGATCGGTGGCCCAAGTAGCATCCGAATAAACTGAAGTCAGAATTTGGAGCGTGGAAAGAAGAGAGCGGCGAGAGATAGTCCCACGAAGGTATCGCGAGAACTTCGAAGAAGGTGGTCAGTAGTGGACTGAATGGGAGCGTAAACGAAGCCGACTCGAGAATGTGAACTGGATAAGAGATATCCGGACGAGTAATGACAAGGTAGACAAGACTCCCAACAAGATGGCGATAGCGAGTCGGATCGTAAAGAGGCTCGCCATCGAGGGTCGGAGGTGAACATTGAGCTCCATGGGAGTCTCAGCGATCTGTTGATCGATGAGAGAGGCGCGATCAAGGAGATCTGAATATACTTCTCTTGGGACATAAAGAAACCATCACGAGTGGAAGTAACCTCAATCCCAAGGAAGTGTGAAGAGGACCAAGATCTGACATAAGGAACTGCTCACTAAGACGAGCCTTAACAAAGGCAATGTACTCAGAATCATCTCCTGTAATGATCATATCATCAACATACAGAAGAAGAAGAGTCCGACCACGAGTCGAAGTGTGGACAAAGAGCGCAGGATCATGATCACTTGCGGAAAAGCTAGCAGCAGTGACCACAGAGGAGAAGCGCTCAAACCAAGCACGGGGGGCTTGCTTAAGGCCATAGAGAGAGCGACGAAGGCGACAGACCATGCCCTCAGGAACAGAATACCCAGGTGGCGGATGCATGTAGACCTCCTCACGCAACTCACCATTAAAAAAGGTATTCTTGACATCGAGCTGAGAAACAGACCAGTGGCGAACAGACGCCACCGAAAGAAGAGTGCGGACAGTGGTCATGTGGGCCACAGGAGCAAAAGTCTCGTCGTAATCACGACCATGCTCCTGCTGGAAGCCACGAGCAACAAGACGCGCCTTATAGCGCTCAAGAGAGCCATCAGAGCGAGTCTTAATCTTATAGACCCACTTGCATGTGATAGGACGAGAGTGAGATGGAAAAGGAACAAGATCCCAAGTACCAGTACGCTCGAGGGCAGCAATCTCCTCGGCCATGGCATGCTGCCACTCAGGGTGAGTAATGACATCCGGTAGGGAGACAGAGCTCGTAAGTAGGCTGCGCCCAACAAAGGCAAAAGCAGGCGGGGGCGAATCGATTGGCGATCACGGAGGCGTGCGCGAGAAGATGACCCATCGGGGAAGATGGAGCATCGAAGAAGATGAAGCATCGAAGAAGATGGCTCATCTGGAAGATCCTCAATCGAGGTCGACGAGTGTAGACGAGTGTAGTGGGGAACTGAGGAGCCGCAGGAGGAGGCAAGCGGCGGCGACAACGGCGGAGAGGCCACAGGGGAATATGTGGAGACTCGATGGGGCCGGGTGGACAAGGGAAAACAGATATAGGTGTATCTGGAAAGGTCAAAAGGACAGAGACTCCTGAGAGGAAGCCGAAGGGAGAGCGGGGCGTGGGTAGAAGGGGCGAGACTCGTCGAAAGTCACATCGAGAGATCCGATCCGTCGACCAACAGGATCCAAAGACCGATAGCCCTTGTGCTCGACATCAGTATCCCGAAAGACACACTCAACAGACGGCGGTCGGTTTAGTGCGTTCTCGAGGGCAAGGAGAACATAGCAAACGCAGACCAAAGCAGACGAAGGCGAGTAGTCGGGAAGGAGACCACAGAGGCGCTCAGCAGAATTGCATACTGAAGAAGCGAAGAAATTTGGATGTTGGCGAGATAGGTGGCGATGGAAACGACCTTGGCCCAAAAGTGAGGTGGAATAGGCGGCAATCATCGAGGCACGAGCCGACTCAAGAAGGTGACGATGCTTGCGCTCAATAACACCATTACGAGCATGAGCACCGGGACAAGAGGCGGCGAGAGTGCCCCGCTTTCGGCAAGGAAGCTGCGCAGTGATGAGAGAGGTACTCGCCCAGTAGTCGACCACGAAAGACACGAATAGGAGTGGAGAACTGTGTGCGAACCATAGTGGCAAACTGTTTATAGATAGACAAGACCTCACTACGAGAAGACATGAAATATATCCAAGTGTGGCGAGAGAAATCATCTATAAATATGATATAGTATCGATGACCCCCTTTCGAAACGAAGGGGCCGGACCCCAAACATCGAGTGAACAAGATCAAAAGGACGACGAGACAACGACTCACTATGAGGATAAGGAAGTGAATCTGTTTGCCTAACTTACATACGACAATCTAAAGATCGTCTCTGAGGCAGATCCCAAAAGACCACGACGAACTAAAGGCGACAGGCGAGATCCACACAGATAGCCAAGGCGGTGATACCCTTCTTTGGAAAGAGCCGTGAGCGGAGTGGCGAAGCGAGAGAGGCGGCAATGACGGTGGTGGCGGAAGGAAGGTGAAGCGATCAAGCTCCCAAAGACGCTGTGAGTCAAGGCGCCGAGTGCAGAACCAACCGAGCTCCGTGTGGCGGTCTGAACACAACAAGAGTCGAGTCGAGAATGACTCGACAACCAAGATCGATGTCTGCCTTGCAGAAAAGAAGTCGCATGGTAAGGCGAGGAACATGAGCAACAGAGAGGAACATGAAAAGATGAGTTGCTAAGAGGTCCTCGACCGAGAGAGAAGAGAGGTACCATCGTGATAAGAACAACGGCGGGAGAATCAAGGGGTGTAATGAAGGATGAGTAGAAGAATCGAGTCATGTGAAAAGATGCTCGAGAATCAAGAATCCACGGGAAGGTTTGGGTATGGAGGTGGTGGTTTCGCGATGCGTTCAAGAGTCGATGTGAGCGTAACCGGCTGAACTGTCGAAGGAGAACCTGAAGTAGCAAGCAGGCGTCGAAATCGGCTATCTCGCCTCGATGAGAAAGCTGGCTGAAGAGTCGATCTGACGTTAATGTAGGAACCGCAGAACTGTCAAGGAGAACCCGGCGGCAAGCAAGCGTCGAAGTTCGCTATCTCTCGCTTTCGATGAGAAAGCTCGCTGAAGAGTCGATCGAGACGTCGATGTAGAAGCACCGTCTGCGGTGCTAGTAGAAGAACGACGTGAAAGATGCCGCGCTTCTTATAGCGGGACTCAATGTGGCCGACCTTGTCGCGATAGGAAGCGATGAGGGCGGCCACCGCCAGATGGAGGCGACCACCACCACATGGTGGCATTTGGAGGAGGTAGTGTCTTTGAAGCATGGAGTAGCACCACTTGTGACGGAAGCCATCGGTGGCGGCGACGGGCATGGCGACCAAGGCAACGGTTCAAGTCAACGGTATTGTTGGGCGGCGCGGCGGTTAGATCGGCGTTTTTTCTCTCTTTTTTTTTTTTTTTTTTTTTTCTTGAGCGATTAAAATCGACAAAGACCGAGCCGGTTAAATCGGCAGAAAAAAAGGCCGAAGGCCTTGACCCTTTGCGCCCTAGGGCACACGCAGCGCGGGAGAGCGAGTGGCGGCGATGGATGGCGATACTGGCGGCGTGGCCTCTTGGCGGCAATGCATGAGCCCTATGGCGGCGGGGAGGCAGCACACAGGGGAGGTTACAGGCCAGGGCGGAACCTTGGCGGCGGCGGCTGTGGCGGCTGGCGGCGTGGCGGCAGCGGCGAAGCGGCGACGGCGAAGCGGCGGCAGCGCGAGATGGTTGAAGGGCACAGCGGCGATGGCGGCCAATCCGGCGAGCGAGGAGGATGAGCCAATCCGCGGCGCAAGGAGGCGGTGGCCCTGCGCCTTGAGGAGGGGGTCGAGCGCAGGGAGGCGGGATCCCGCGCGAAGAAGTCGAGGCGACCGACGATGGAGCAGCGGATCAGCGGATCGGGCGGAGAGGCCAACGAGGCGACCACGACGAAGCAAGGGCGGAGAGGCCGACGAGGCGACCACGACGAAGCAAAGGAGCAGATGCAACAAGGCGGCGATCACGTGTCTCACGTGAGAAACCCTAACCCTAGTTTTTGCTCTGATACCATGTTATGAATAGCGCTTGTATTCAATATGAGGCCAATGGGCCGGTATATATACACAAAGTACAGGTGGTGAATATGCAAAGAACCCCTCATAACAATGGGGAATAACAAACTATACATATATCTCTAACAATGTTAATTGTCAAAAACCTCCTGAGAGCAGCTGTGGGTATTGCTCATTTGCCTGATCACCAGTATGTGACAAAACTAGCTATCAGGCTGAACAATTTGCTAGATATCGACAATTGTAAATTGGCAAGTTGGTTGTAATTGACCTCAGAATGAGGACCACAAAGCCGTAGATGAAATGATGAATGCGAAATTTATAGGATACCATTCCATGCTCTAATTGAAATGCTCACAGCTTACCTGCATTTGTTTGCTTCTGCAGATCCCAAGACTTGCCATTTAGTGTCCCTCCAAGCAGATCAAACAGTGGCATAAATAAACAGAAGTTAGTATCCTTGTCTGTGTGGTGAATAGTATGATATCTGGACCAAACAAGCAAAAAAGATAATATTAATACCAAATTCACATGAATTTTATTAGCTTAGGCGTGCAGATGTGGATTCATAATTAGTAATTCTCAAAATAAAAAAGTAAAGATACAAAACAAATGGATCAATAGGCAGACACTATCGAGCTTCCACATCTGAAACATTTTTAAAGAAGCAACCTGCACCCTGTTGATCTTGTTTATAGCATGACTACAACACCGTCTCTGACTAGATTGGTGTATGGCCAAGCAAGATTTGGCACACGTGCAAAGTAATGACACAACTTTCGGAAAGACCCATTTACCTACCCACTTCATCAGTGATCAGTGTTAACACATTCCACAGAAAACTCCCCTAAAAATTTCTGATTCAAATACAATGTAGAATTCATGGCATAACCCCACATGACCTACCATGCACCATGTCTGGAATTTGCAGTTTTGCACACTCTGGAAAGCGACTAATATGATTGAGAATGATCTGAACTCTGAAAATTCTGAAAAATGCTCACGTTGGGGTTCCGATGAGGTATCTGACGGCGGGGAGGGCCTGGAAAAGCCCAGCGGGGAACACCTCCACATTGCAGTGCCCCATGGCCCTCAGGAAGTCAAATAACAGCGTGTAGGTGAAGAGCAGCCGGACAGAGCCATGCCCTGTCGCGCAGGCGGCAGCGATGGGCACCACCATGAGCCCACTCATCACCAGGTGCTCCAGTGGCGTCGCAAACCCAGCTGCATCAAAAGGTAATCTATGATCGAGAAAGGGAGCCTGCAAAGGAAGAAGAGCCCATGCCAGAAAAAGAGAGGACATGTTTACCTGTAAAAGGTTGGAGGACTTTCGTGGAATGGTGAAGGGAGTGGTAATTGGAGAAGAGGTGGCCTCTGTGGATGACCCTGTGCAACAGGTATGAGAGACCATGTGGAGGTCGTCCCGTGTGAGTGATGAGTAATTGACAAAGGTTTTAGGTCAGTCGAGTTTGGTTTGTGTGGTCGGACCTTGTCGTTCTTGCAGTTCACGCTTTTCGTGAAGTCAATCGAAATTTGTCGGGATAATCGGACGACCGGCGTGTTATGGGCGATGACGCCACAGCGGTTGTACCGATTGGTAAATGGCGGTTGAAGAATTCGGAGAAGTTGTTTTTCGAGTTCGGTCTTCATTGGAAATCGGAACGGCCGCAGTATTGGAGCGAGACGGCCGAGTGCGGTTGATCCGTGGTAACATGGCGGTTGTCTGGATTGTATTGTGAGGTTCGCCATTTTGGTGTTTTGAGTTTTGGATAGGTCATATCGGTGTGTTCATGCATATGTGTTGCATATTGCATGTTTGAGCTAACGTTAGGTCAAGTTGTGAAGAACTTGTTCCGGTTTCGTGTTTCTTATGCGTGTGGCTGCGGGACGTCGAGCGGAGTCGTGGCGAGACACGGTGGATCTGGACTAAGCGCAGTGGCGCCGAGGTCGAACAGTCGGGATGTGTCAAGGCAGCGTGGACTCGAGGTGGTTGCGAGGCGGCTTGAGACAAGGAGCTTGAAGCTTCGGAAGGTCTGAAAGGGCGAATCGGAATTCGCAAAACGCACAAGCGGGCGAGCTCCGTTGGACTTAGCGGGCGAACGGGAGGAGACCCGTTAGCCAAGGCTATATAAAGGATTGGAGGGGCTGCATGCCCTCTTGAGCACTTGAAAAGGAATTAGGGTTTTGCTAGAGTCAAAAGAGTCTTTAGTGGCTGTTTTTTGCTTTAGGCTTTAGTGGTTGAGAGTGTTGGTGGAGGCAGTGGGTGCTCCCTGCTTGTTCCCTTTGTAGCTCTCCCATGTGAGTTCTTGGCTTAGGGAGAGGGAGAGGATGGATTGATGAACTTGTAATCATTCCTCTTGTTTTAATGTCTATGCGTATGGGGATGTATCTCTTTGTATTTCGCTCTTGATTCAATGAATGGAAATCTGAAGTTTTCTTCTATTCGTGCTCTCTGTTCTTCGTTCTCCTTTTTTTGTGATTTTTTGGGGCTTTCGTCAATTCGGGAGTTTTTGCTTGGTTCTTCCTCTTGATCTTGCTTGCTGGGACATGTGAGAACCTATCTAAGGTCATCTAGATCATCATCCACCCACGAGCAAGTCGTTAGATCAAGTTTTGTTTTTTGCCCGGTTTTGAACCCACCTTCGTTCAAATGCAAAAGGATAGGAACCTTGGCATGGATCTCTGAAATCGTTGCTTGGAATAGGTTCCTAATATCTTCAGGAAGGTGTGGTTCAATTTTGGTCAAGTTTGGCCGCGTAGATCAAAAGTTTGATCGATTTTTGTTTTGAAACCGAGCTGATTTTACTGCTCCGGGACAATCGGAACGACCGCCGTAACACTACGGTTGTACAAGATCGCGAACGACCGCCGTTTACTTGCGGTTGAGCCGAAGCGTACAACCGGCCGTTTACTATGGTTGTACCGATTGTCTGATTTGTTCGAACTTCTGTTTTTTGTTTGTGAAATTTGTGGGGGTGAGGTGGATTCAACATAAGACTTCCTCGTGGCTTAATCTTTGATCTTCATAGCTCTCATAGCTATTGAAGTGATTTACAAGTTGAATCCATTTTTTGCGAAAAAGTTTATGTGCTCCTATTCACCCCCTCTAGTCGCCTTTCCGGTCCTTCAATTGGTATCGAGCGGTTAGCTCTTTTCAATAGATCTTAACGGTCTCAAGAGCCGTGGCGATGGACAAGTACTCGACCAAGCCGCTTTGTTTTCGATGGCATCGATTACCTTACGGAAGAGCCGAATGGAGACATACATCGAGCCCGGTATGCCATCTGGCGAAAGGTCAAGGTTCGATTCATTTGTTCTGCCGATGAGAACATCAATGCCGGAACATGGTTGATGTTGAGGCGAATGCAAAGGCAAGGAACATCATCATCCGTGGTTTGAGTCGTAGTGAGTTTGACCGCATATCTCACTGTCGTCCGCCTACGATATCTGGGTGACCCTCGGCGATACCATGAGGGCACCACCCAGATCAAGGCGGTTCGGCAGGATCGGTTCAAACGAGAATACAACAAATTTGAGATGCTTTTTGGTGAGTCCCTAGATGAGTGCTTCGTTTTCACAAGATCTTGAGCAACCTCCGAGCGGTCGGTCTCACATACCCGACTTCGGACAATGCTCGTCGGATGCTCACGGACTCGTCTGCGTGTTTGGGAGATGAAAGTGACCACCATCAAAGACACGACAGACCTCTCGACTTTGACTCTTGATGCGGCTGTACTCACGCCTCAAGACTCACGAGATTAGCGTTGTCTCGTGAGGTCGAAGTCTGATCGATGGCCTTAGTCACCGATCGATTCGACCTCTGGTTCTCTTGCGATTCGTTGTGTGGTTTCTCTCTTGTTGCTCTGAACGCTATCGATGATCGATTAGAGCAACTCGAGATGGCGGCAAATGCCCTCCTAGCTCGGAAGTTTTCTCATGCTTACAAGAGGAGGAGGGACGAGAGAGAGGAGGACCCGTGATTTGCTTCGAGTGTGGTGGCCCCAACCACATTGAGCAAACCGCCCTAAGCTGGAGAAGGGCAAAACGACTCTGGCGGTTCGGGCAAAACGACTACACCGACAAGAACGCAACAAGAAGCCTCCAGCTCGGGCGCTTGACAAGAAGAAGTTCCGCAACCGGCAAAGCTAAGAAGCTCTTCCAGCGTCCTCACCGCGCCGACGACCTCGACCTCAGCGAGGTGGAGGGATGGAGCGACGATGACGGGACGGGTGACCAAGAGCCCAAGGATGGCGGCGACGACTTCTCCGGCATGTGCTTCATGGCCCTCGAGGGCGAACTCAGCGACAGCGAGTTGTACTCCGACTCGGACGAGGTAGATCCCACCTACGAACAGCTCAATCATGCTTTTCTTAAGCTAGGAGGTTTTCATGCTAAAGCTAAGGCTAGGTGTGCTGAGTTAGAGAAGGAAATAGATAGACTGTCACTAGAGATTATTGCTCTTACATCTGCCCCTTCTAGTGATGATTGTGATACATGCTCTGCTTTGCTGGTTGATATGGAGAAGTTAAGGACCTCACATGATAGTGTGTCCTCCGAACTTGATAGTGTTAAGGTGGAGAATGTTAGTCTGCTTTCTTTGAGTTAGAGTTGAGTAGGATGGTCATTACCCTACTTATTCTTGATGAGACTACTTCTCCCACCTCGTGTGAGGGTAAGGACATTCTTTGCTAGAGGATCTTATGCCATGCTTCTTGATCTGCTCGAGTCTTGTGAAAATTGCAATAACTTGAAGATGAACTTAAAGCAGGCAGATCATAAAATTGTTGAACTACAAGCTTCTTTACTTGAGCCGATTGTTTCATGCTTAAAGCATCCTAAGTTAATCTTGAACTTGAGGTCGTCTCCAAACAGTTTCAAGATATGATTGATCATGAAAGGAAGATGGCTCGGTTTGCTTCTAAGGACCTGTTAGCTCACCATGCATTAAGTGTAACAAACTAAAATCGACTTGATTGCTTTGGATGAGAAATGTGTGAAGCTAACTAAGGACCTTCTAGAGAAGTCACATTGTGCTTGCAATATGATTGTGGAGAAGGGGAGAAGCCCGGGGTAAGGTTGAGACGCTTAGCGGCGTGAACCAAGCGGCTATGATGGGGATTGTTCCTTGAGTCGGTTTGTCGTGCACAAGCCATTCTTCCCTCTCTTCTTTGGTTCTTCTTTTGCTCCTTACCTTCTTGTCTCTTCTTCCCCTGCTCTTCTTGCACCTCTCTCTTTCGGGAGTGTCAAGACCTTATGAACACTCTCGAGAGATTTGTAGGAGGCAAGAAGAAGCTCAATCTTATTCTAGACCAATCTAAGATCTGCAGATTTAATCGTGGTCTAGGATATGACTTCTCTGAGGACATGAGGAAGCATCCACTGCCGTGCTCGGACCCATAGCACTGTGTGTGATCGAGGTCGAGCCCAGGACCGAGAAAGTCCATTTCAAGTCGGCGGGCTATGTCCAGGATTTCGACAAGAAGGTAATTTCACATGTTGCTTCTACCTCTCGAAGGTGAAGTATCACCGCACCTTCGTCGGAAGGATGGACACACAATCGTCGATGCTTCAGCGCGCCAAGATCGTAGCGTAGAGACCATGTTGAGTCTCTTAGGCGCATTGTGGTCGGCCCTGGACCTTGAGTGCACCTAAGACCAACACGAGGTCTAGGCTTGTTTCTTCGATGGGTTTGTGCAAAGATCGAGGACTTGGTTTTTCCGAGTTTTCGGTTTTCGTCCTCATGTTGCTTTCGATCGTGACTTCCGCCGTCCCCGAGGGTAGATCTCGTTTTCCCCATCGAGATAGCTACCATGGCGTGTTCAAGACATGTTGCGTGTGCTCGACTCACTCCTTCGTAGCGATCGGACCCAAAGAATGCCGACCGGTCTACTCTTAGACCTTCGCTTTGAGTTCTGAGAGCGTAGGGTAGATAGAGGTCGATCGTGCTTGACTACTTCATCGCTTTCGGCGTGTTATTGATATTGGGTGCGAAATCATTGTTGATTTATCGATCTTGAGACTTTACTCTGTTTGACTCAGAGTTAGCGGGTAGGGAAGGAGAAGGTTTGGCTTGTAGACTCGGTTGTTCTCGTCATATATTAGGAGACTCCGTTGGTTCTCCTCCTAGCCCGCGCTCGGTGATGAGACGATCACCTTGGAGGCGCGCCGTCTCGACGCGTCATCGCCAAAGTCTTGTCGTATTAATGCTTCCTTTATTCTTAAGGATGTTGCCTTGGTTAGTAAGCTGCGGTACAATTTGCTTTCGGTTTCTCGACCATCGATGGCGGTTTCGAGGTGAGCTTTAAGAAAAACAATTGCAAAATTCTTGACTCTTGGGTAGTCGGTTTGCGGGATTTCTCGTTATGGGAGGATCTTTCGTGCTGATTTTTCGATTCTTGGTGATCCTCTCCGGTGTTTGGTTGCTACGAGTCCCGCGATCTCTCTTTCGGCATAGGAGACTTGGTCATATTGGATTTGACCATTTGACCCGAGTTAGCGACCATGATCTCATTAAGTGGTCTGCGAAACTCAAGATGGTCAAAGATCTTGTTTGCACTCCATGCTTAAACACGGCAAGATGGTTGCCGCTTCTCATACTCGGTCACGATTACTATGACCGATGACCGACATTGCTCCACATGGACACGATTGGACCGGCTCGAGTCTTGATCGGCAGGAGGGAAGTGGTATGTGCTTGTTGTGGTCGATGACTTCTCGAGGTATTCTTGGGTGTTTTCTTAGCCTCGAAGGATGAGACGTTTTCACATTTCCGAGGTCTTTTTAGTAGGTTGTCTGTTGAGCTCCGGGTGCCTTCTGAGCGATCCGATGACAATGGCACGGAGTTCAAGAATTCCTACTTTGAGAGTTTCTGCGGTGAGGCAGTGTAGAGCACCGGTTCTCTTCTCCATCGTCCCTCGGCAAAATGGCGTTGTGGAGAGGAAGAACCGTACCTTGGTCGAGATGGCGGGCGATGCTTGATGAGTACTCTACACCGAGGAAGTTTTGGGTGAAGCCATTGCGACCGCGTGCCATGTTTGAATCGAGTTTTTCTTGGGCACTCCTACACGCACTTCTTATGAGTTGAGATACTGGCTAAAGCCAGCGTCTCTCATTTTCGTGTGTTTGGTTGCAAGTGCTTTATTTTGAAGTCCGGGAACCTAGATAAGTTCGAGTCACGTTCTGTGGCGGTATCTTTCTAGGCTACTCGACTTCTTGGCGGGCTTATAGGTGCAGGCTGCGAGTCTAGCAAAATGGTAGAGACACTGCGAGGTGACTTTTGACGAGGCGGTCCGGGACTAGGCCAGATATCTCGAGTTCTTTAGAGCGATCCGAGACCATCTTTGTGGATGATGAGGATGATGGAGATGACGGTTGTCTACGATCACGTCCTTCATCCACCCCTTGAGGTGCCGTCTTCCACCGCACCTCGAGGTGATCGACCTTGCCTTCGCTTCCTCTGGAGCTAGTGGCTCTGTTCCTACCTCGTCGGCTCATGAGGTAGAGGCCACTTCTTCATCTCTCCAGGACCTCCTAGACACTTCCAGAGAGTTCATCCTTCGAGAGCGAGATCATTGGAGATCTTTTGAGCGTGTTACCCGCTCAAAATCGGCTTATCTCAATTCTGTCTCCATTCGCCTTCATTGCCTCTTTTGAGCCCAAAGATGTTTCTCATGCTTTATCGATGAGTCTTGGGTCAATGCCATGCATGAGGAGCTAGAAAATTTCGAGAGGAACAAGGTGCGGTCACTTGTTGAGCCCCACGAGGCTACAATATCATTGGAACCAAGTGGGTGTTCAAGAACAAGCAGAGTGAGGATGGGGTAATCATCCAAACAAGGCGAGATTGGTAGCTCGGGGTTTTCCTGTGTTGAGGTCTAGACTTTGAGGAGACCTTTGCCCTCAGAGCTCGACTTGAAGCCATTAGAATCCTGCTTGCCTTTGCGCCTTCTAAGGGTTTCAAGCTTTACAGATGGGACGTGAAGAGTGCCTTCCTCAATGGCCTTATTGAGGAGGAAGTCTACGTCCGACTGACCTCGAGTTTCGAGAACCCCAAATACCTAACCATGTTTTCAAGCTTTCCATGTTGTATGGACTTAAGCAGCTCCCGAGCTTGGTATGAGAGGCTTAAGTCCTACTTGATAAGTCATGGTTTTGAGATGGGTAAAGTTGACAAGACCTTGTTCATCCGCGGCAAGATGGCATCGACCTTCGTCGGATCTATGTCGATGACATTATCTTTGGCGGCTCTTCCCATACTCTGGTTTCCCGGTTCTCGGATGTCATGAGCACCGAGTTTGAGATGAGTATGATGGGTGAGTTGACCTTCTTCCTTGGTTTCCAAATCAAGCGGACTCGGGAGGTACATTTCTTCATCAAGGAAAGTACACTCGTGACCTCTCAAGCGCTTCGACATGAGTGATGGGAAGCTTTGTGGTCGACTCCCATGGCTTCTACAAACCTATCTTGATCCAGATGAGGATGGCGAGCCGCTTGATCAAAAGGAGTTTCGCGGCATGATTGGCTCCTCTTGTACCTCAACGCCTCGAGACCGGACATACATTTTTACGTGTGTTTGTGCGCTCGTTTCGAGCTTCTCCTCGCGTTTCTCACCGCCAAAGGTGAAGCGCATCTTCGTACTGCGAGCTACCATTGACTATGGTATCTGGTACTCTTCCTCATCTGTCTTTCCTTGAGAGCCTTCTCGGATGCGACTTACCGGTCAGTAGGATAGATAGGAAGAGCACTTCGCACTCGCCAATTTCTTGGCACTTCTCTTGTTTCTGGTCTTCAAGGAAGCGATGCAGTGTTACCTGATCCACCGCAGAGGCGAGTATGTTGTTGCTGCCGATTCTTTGTAGTCAAGTGCTCTGGATGGCTTCGACCCTGCGGGACTTTGGGTTAGTTATCGACAGTGTTCCACTTTTTGTGATAACACTTGCGATTAACATTGCCAAGAACCCAAAGTCAAACATTCGGACCAAGCACATCGATATTCGTTTCCACTTCCTTAGAGACCATGTAGAGAAGGGCGATATAGTGCTCCAGTTTGTGGAGAGTGACCACCAGTTGGCTGACATTTTCACCAAGCCATTGGATAGTTCGAGGTTTTCACTCTCTGAGGAGAGCTTGGGGTGGTTTGTCCTTATGGATTTGTAGTGAGGGGAGCTTTGGGTTTCTTGCTCTACTATATTATTTATGCTCTTGCTCCTTCTTTGTTGCATTGCATTTTGGGTGCATTTGGGATTAGTCCTCCTAGCATAGATTAGAGTGCTTCTTTTGTCTAGTTGTTTAGATTTTGCTCTTATCTTGTGATTCTAGGATCTTGCTTATTAGTTGTCTCTTCTCACTAGGTTGAGCTTACTCACTTCTTATAGGTTCTAGCAAGGGTTGGGCCACCCTTGGGTAGACAGGAACGTGTTTGCTCCTTAGTGTGTTAGCCAGGCGGTTGATAGTCCTAGAGTCATATGGGGTAGATGAGAGTCGATCTGAGCCATAGTATTCTCTATATCTTATCTATGCTTTAAGGATTTTGCTGTTTTATGTTTTCCTTGCCGACTTCTCGATTTATTGTTTTGGTTCAAGGGAGTTCTTTTGGGAGCTTCGAGCTTAATTTTGAGTTAACTCAACTTGAACTAAAAGTTGCATCTAATGTTGAGGGAGTGGATCTTACGCTTTCTAGCATTACGCATTGTCATATAACTACATTGAGCCTTGATTATTATCCTGCTATGATATGTTTACAATGCTTTACACCTTGTCATGACTTGTGCTTATTTGCTAGATTTATCATGACTTCATATGTGTAGCCTAGCTTTTGCCATGATAAGTTAATTAAAATTGCTCAACTTAAACTAAAACTTGTCATGTTAGCACTCGAGATTAGTCTTTCTTGAGATATCTTTTTATGATTCATGCCATGTCAAATAAATTTGGGTAGAGTGATGAATCTATATTGAGCCTTAGATTGAATTTGTTTTAGTCTCTTGATGATGCATGAGTTAGTACAACTTGTTAAAAGGCAAAAGATCTCTTTTGTGCGAAAAAACCGATCTCACCAATTCTCTCCTATGAGGCGGCTTGCCATTGCACTTGGCATGAACTTAGGGGAGTTTTGGGTGACCTAGACTATCTTCTTAAGCTTCTCGCTTGGAGTAGTCGCATAAGGCTTGAGACCTAGCACATGATAAAACAAAAATCTGGTTGGAAACCACCATGAATTTCAAAAGAAAATATGTTTCATGTGTTCAATGTGCTTAAAGCCACAAAAAGTATCATGTACTTTAACCAATGTTTCAATCTTGAGCATAGCACTCTATTTGGTCTCAATTTAAGCTTCTTAGTTCCGCTTAGCTTATTGACATGGCTGCATCATCCTTGGATATCTCTAGCTAGACTTTGCTCATTGATGACTTGACTTGCTCACATAATGTACCTCATTTTCAGATTGTCATCTATGTGTTCTAGCTAGCTTATACATATCTTGTCATGATCTAGATAGCCTTTTTATTAAGTTATGGCTTGGTGTATTACATTATGGTCATTATGGATAATTCTCATGGCTCTAAATGCTTAGAATAATCAAACTTGACCATTTCATCCATTGACATGTCATTTTCTCTCTTGAGCATTCTTGATGTGTTTATTGCCAAAAGGGGAGAATAGAGAAGAAAAGTCTGTTGGGAGCAGTTTAGAGCTTTGGAGAACAATTTGCTCTTTTAGTTGTTGCTCTAATGTTCCTTACATCGACATGGTCATTGTTTCACTCTTCTTCTTTGGACCATGTTGGATTCTTCAAACTCAAACTCAACTTTGCTCTTTTTGGGGTTTGTCAATATACTCATCAAGGGGAGATTGAGAGACCATGTGGAGGTAAATCCGTGTGAGTGATGAGTAATTGACAAAGGTTTTAGGTCGATCGAGTTTGGTTTGTGTGGTCGGACCTTGTCGTTGCTTGCAGTTCAGCGTTTTCGTGAAGTCAATCGTATTGTCGGGATAATCGAACGACCGGCGTGTTATGGGCGATACGACCATGAAGCGGTTATACCGATTGGTAAATGGCGGTTGAAGAATTCCAGAGAAGTTGTTTTTCGAGTTCGGTCTTCATTGGAAATCGGAACGACCGCAGTATTGGAGGCAGATCGGCCGAGTGCGGTTGATCCGCGGTAACATAAGCGGTTGTACCGATTGTATTGTGAGGTTCGGCCATTTTGGTGTTTTGAGTTTTGGATAGGTCATATCCGGTGTGTTCATGCATATGTGTTGCATATTGCATGTTTGAGCTAACGTTAGGTCAAGTTGTGAAGAACTTGTTCGGTTTCGTGTTCTTATGCGTGTGGGCTGCGGGGCGTCGAGCGGAGTCGTGGCGAGACACGGTGGATCGGACTAAGCGCAGTGGCGCCGAGGTCGAACAGTCGGGATGTGTCGAAGACAGCGTGGACTCGAGGTGGTTGCGGCGTCGGCGAGACAAGGAGCGCTGAAGCTTCCGGAAGGTCTGAAGGGCGAATCGGAAGTCGCAAATTTGCCTGGCGGGCGGGCTCAGTTGGACTTAGCGGGCGAACGGGGAGGAGACCCGTTAGCCAAGGCTATATAAAGGATTGGAGGGGCTGCATGCCCTCTTGAGCACTTGAAAAGGAATTAGGGTTTTGCTAGAGTCAAAAGAGTCTTTAGTGGCTGTTTTTGCTTTAGGCTTTAGTGGTTGAGAGTGTTGGTGGAGGCAGTGGGTGCTCCCTGCTTGTTCCTTTGTAGCTCTCCCATGTGAGTTCTTGGCTTAGGGAGAGGAGAGGATGGATTGATGAACTTGTAATCATTCCTCTTGTTTTAATGTCTATGCGTATGGGGATGTATCTCTTTGTATTTCGCTCTTGATTCAATGAATGGAAATCTGAAGTTTTCTTCTATTCGTGCTCTCTGTTCTTCGTTCTCCCTTTTTGTGATTTTTTGGGGCTTTCGTCAATTCGGGAGTTTTTGCTTGGTTCTTCCTCTTGATCTTGCTTGCTGGGACATGTGAGAACCTATCTAAGGTCATCTAGATCATCATCCACCCACGAGCAAGTCGTTAGATCAAGTTTTGTTTTTGCGGTTTTGAACCCACCTTCGTTCAAATGCAAAGGATAGGAACCTTGGCATGGATCTCTGAAATCGTTGCTTGGAATAGGTTCCTAATATCTTGAGGAAGGTGTGGTTCAATTTTGGTCAAGTTTGGCGCGTAGATCAAAAGTTTGATCGATTTTCGTTTTGAAACCGAGCTGATTTTACTGCTCGGGACAATCGAACGACCGGCCGTAACACTACGGTTGTACCAAGATTCTTGAACGACCGCCGTTTACTCGCGGTTGTGCGGATGCGGTACAACCGCCGCTTACTCGCGGTTGTACCGATTGTCTGATTTGTTCGAACTTCTGTTTTTGTTTCTTTGGTGTGGGGGTGAGGAGTGGATTCAACATAAGACTTCCTCTGTGCTTAATCTTTGATCTTCATAGCTCTCATAGCTATTGAAGTGATTTACAAGTTGAATCCATTTTTTGCGAAAAAGTTTATGTGCTCCTATTCACCCCCCTCTAGTCGCCTTTCCGGTCCTTCAAAGTAGAAGAGGGGCTCTGTGGCTACTACATGGAACAAAAGGGCCATGGCCATGCCTCTTGCATCCCAGAGAGGAAGGTGTCTCAGGGAAGGGAAAGCATAGAAGGCCATGGCTCCCATCAAGAACTGCATGATCAAGAAGTTGTCCCTGAACCCATTCAACCATAGGCAGGTTAAGTCTTCTGTATGGTAGAAACAAAAAGTTCAGAGAAGGTAAAGTTCATGGACAGCTCTTACCAATCCCACTCCTTGTCAATCTGATCGTAGTCGACACCATCTCGGATGATCCTGCGACGCCGGGTGACAAACAGCATGTTGCTGAAGGAGCTCCAGAGCTGGTACGTCAGTGCCCTGAGGCCGAACAGGAGGAAGAGGTGGAAGCACCAGTGGTCTAGGCTTGTGCTCTCCCATGCCTTGGATGCTATGGCCTTGGCAACCACAGGCCCGTATAACAAGTACTGCAACAGAGAGAGCAAAGACAGCTAGCTTCAGAACAATGAGCACGCAAAGAATCAAACAATGCAAGCTGCGAAGCCTCATCCATCAATCCCATGCCTTGTAGGAACCAAGGTTCTCCCATGGCCAGGAAGTCAATGGAGCACCCATGTTTGCATGCAACTGGACACCGTTTTCTCCCCTTCTGTTCTTGTTGCACTGTGTAGCTTGGTTGATCAGAAGCTAAGAGTTGGTGTTGGATATGGAGAATATGGAGGAGGTTGTGGTTGTTCTCACGTGTTGCTCCTCCATACCTGCATATCTATGTAGATATATATAGGAGGAACTTCATCAAGCGAGGCAGAGAAGCATTGAGTACAGGACACAGTACGACCACCAGCCAGCACCCCAACCAACCCCCACGAATTAATGGATACATCCGATGTTCAAGCTTCAAAGATATTGGAGATGTGGAATGGCACAGCACATACGAGGAAACAGGGAGAGGGAGGTGGGAGGATATGTTCACTTGCACCCCCGGCCGGGAGGAACAGGAGCACGTATGCAGAATGTTTGGTGTTTGTCAAGCACGAGTCCAATTAGAAATCACGTTCAGATCTAGGTGTACGTACTCCCAGAGTACAATATTGTTTAGCGGCGTAACATTTGAATTGAAGATTAATGGCAAAAAAAATACGAAAACTGTATGATGAATAATAGTAGCAGGCAATGTGTGTTCATCATAAGTCATACTCCTGCAATCTACAGGTTCTGGACAATGCCCTGTGGATTATTCCTGTACGAGGCTTTGGCAGGCTGCACAAAATTAATTATGGTGGACTAGTAAACATTAGGTGATGCCGTGATGCTGATCCATGCCAATAGGTAGTGTTTTCATTAGTATACGTTACAGTCCAATAACCTCACTCTAAACCAAGAGGTACTCGTTAAGAGTTGATCGCGGTCATTCTATCACTATGCGACATTGGCAGTGTGGGTACATAATAAGGCGTGTCATTGTTAGTAATTTCGTTCTCTTGAGAGGGGATGTCAAGCAATGACATAGACTGAAAGAAAGACGAGAGTTAGGAATTTTAATTATAACTCTTTCCTTAATCCTGACTGATTTGTCTATCTTTGTGACTCTACTTCTGTTCAATCAGCAATTGCTGTAGAATTGCGGCATCCAAGCTGTCCATAGCTCCATAAATCACACTGATGACCCAGATAGCCCGTGAATTTTTTTATCAGTTCCTACGAGCTACAGAATCGACTGAATTCTCACCCCGGCAGTAAAGCTAACACTTCATTTCATTATTCTCTTTTCCTTTACGAAAATCCACAAAGTTAACTTGGAACTAAGCGCAGAGTTAGGCCCCTGCAATACCACAAGCTATCACCGGAAATTAGAACTGAAATTACGCGCACATATCGGGGAATCTGCACGACAATCGTTACACGCGCAGGCAATTTTAGAGCGCACGGCACAAAATGATCATGTATCGAGAACTAACCGGGGGAACCTGTTGCAGGAGCCGGAGACGGAGCTGCCGCGGGAGGCGGCGGCGAAGGGGAGACCCAGCGGCGCGTACATGTAGCAGTAGGCGGCTATCGCTTTCGCGACGCCGGCGCCAGGCGCCACCCTGCGGCGCGGCTTCGCGGGCTGCGGCCTCTTCCGCGCGCCGAGGCAGAGCAGCTCCTTCCTCTCCATTGTTCTCCATCGTTAGGATGTATATTATGACCATATATATATATATATATATATATATATATATATATATATATATATATATATATATATATATATATATATATATATATATATATATATATATATCTATTAGCCTCACAATAAATACAAACGTTATTTATAATAGGGTATCGAGGCGTACCTAGATTTTTCAAGTCGCCGCCGGTTCGTTCCTCCGGCCACCACCGTCGTCTTGGCGTTCTTCTCCACTACACTCGTCGTCAACTCTCCCCGTCGACTACCGCCTATCGTTGCTGCCTCTCTAGTCGTCGATCCAGATTTCCGCCGGATCTTCGTCGCGCGCCGGTCGAAGCCACGCCCAACTCCTTGCGCCATCGCCGGATCCTTAAAGACCGCCACCTCTTGCCGCCCGGCCCCTCCATCCCAGACTCGGGCAGCCACCGCCGCTGCCTCTGGAGAGCCACTTCTCCAGTGTCGCCCGGTCCTCTGTGGGGTCGTTGCTGTCTCTAGCCGTCCGGATCTCCACCCGACATCGGCGCCGCCTAATCTGGCCGAGCCACCCCCTCAAGTAGTCGACCGCTCCTCCACACAAGGCCGCTGCCGCCGCTTCCGCTTGCGCTCGTCGGAGAGCCGCTCGTCACCAGAGTCACCCATCGCCAGTGCGTCACCTTCGCCGGTCCCGCCGCCGGCACACCGCCTTCGCCGGTCCCGCCGCCGCCGCTAGAGCAGCAGCAAGGGGGAACCCTAGTTCCCCATGCGCTCTTTTGGCTTGCGAGCGAGCGAGCGAGCTTTGGCCGCTTTAACTTAAGCCCGACAGGTAAGCGGACCCAAAAACTTTGTTCTAACCGTCACGTCGTCCAGCGCCGTCTGTTAGATTCGTTGTCTTGGTCGCCGCGCCATCCAACACCGCCTACCAATGGGCACTGTTTTCGTTCCTCGTTGCCCGGTGATTTTCGATGTTCTCAATTATCGGAACTGGTTTCAGCACATGCGTCTCCACATGCGAGGTCAGCGCCTTTGGGGGTTTCTTACCGACGAGTTGCCTCGCCCGCCTCGCCCTACTCCACCTGCTGAGCTTGTGCTCCCAAAGACTACTTCTGAAGACGCTCGTAAGGATGCATCTAATACTTTTGAGGATGCTATGAAGACTTTTCAGACTCGGTATGTTGTCTACAAGACATGGATGGATGAGGATGCTCATGTCTCTGCTATTATGGTTGCTAGTATGGATGTGCAATTCACTGGGGATGTAGTTGGTTTGGCTTCCGCATAGTTGATGTGGACACATCTGCGCAACCGCTACGAGCTGTCTGGTGATTTCTTGTATCTTTCTGTTGTGCGTCAGGAGCAATCGCTGCAGCAGTGTCGAACCCGGGAGCGAAAGATCCCGAACCCTCTGTGTTCATACACCAGTCCAGGATTTCCGGTGTACATAGTTACAAAAATGATAACATAAACATATCTCGCATAACTTTATTAATAATTAACAACAGAGTTTATTACAAGAAAGGCTTACAAGCCAAACAAATAATAACACAGCGGAAGACGAAGATGTAGTAGAGTCCAGTTAATCTGCCACAGGCAATCGACTGGGGTAGCGGCCTAGTCGTCGATATCCACACCGATGGTAAAGTCCTTCTCCTCTGAAATTTGTTTACATAAAGCAAGCATGAGCACAACTACCGTGCTCGCAAGTTACACCCAATATGGAATTGTAATGCATGCATAAAGTGAACAAAGGACATTGGCAGGGTTATTTTGCGTAAAGCAGCAATTTTAGTTTAAATAATCATATTAGATTGCAAGGCCATTTTCATACAATATCTAAAATCATAATTTTAAAAGACAATTGTATAATGTGGATAACCTCCAACAAAGGTGATGGATATCCTCTAATCACAATGGCTAACCGCCCAATTTTTCCCACAGGACTAACCATCCTGAAAACATCTGTTGAAATCATTTTAAAACCGAAAACAAGTCTAACTCAAAGTGGCTTTGCTAGCATGTCTATGACCGCAGACGCGGCTATTCGAATAGTTTTCTACTCTGCAGAGTTTGTACAGCTTTACCCACACGAGATAATTTGCTCTTTGAGTCGGCCAATCCACGCTTCCTAAGGCGTGTGACAAAGCAATTATCACAAGGCCGTTACAATGATCTACCTCAAAGTATTCATGCCCGCTAAGGTTTCGCCCCCTTTGGACTAACCATCCGCAGGTTCAAAGCCCCCTCTTGCGCCAGATGGGACTATAGTCTAACCGACACCCACTCATACAAAATGGCACGAATATCTACGAGGTGTCCCAAATTAATAAGCCAGGTCCTGCCCATACAGGACGTGTGGTGGTCTGATAAAAGCATAGCAAAGGCGCTCAAAGGCGGTCCTTAATTGACTTGGGCGTCTTTCAAAACAAACCACAGGCTTTAATCCTAGCAGATTAAACACTGCATAAACTCGCACCCACCATTCATCCGTTTAGCCCAAGTCCAAACCATTTTTATTTTATTTTAGTGAAAACCATCTTTACAAACTCTCTATAGTAAAACAATACCATAGATTTAATTTCAAACAATTTGTAATGGTTTGGCTAAATCCTCCCAAAATTAAAATCATGGTCTAAGCATTTGCTAAGCATTTCCAAACAATTTAACTATGGTGACAAAGGGATGACATTTTAATATTCAAAATTGGCCATACAATAACAATTGGAATAACTAAGCATTTAAACAGGGTATTAAAATAATTGACTAAAAATATGCATGCAATAATAAATTTAAAAATTGAATTAAATAACTTTAAAATAGTAGGTGCAACATGGTCAAAGTGTAACTTGCCTTGCTAAATTATCCGATGTTCTCAAATGGTGTTGAAATCCGATTCGTCAAAGTCATTAAAATCTATACGGCGTAACGATCCGAATTCAAATAATATTCAAATAAAATCCAAATAAAAATCCAAAAATTATAAAATAAATACTGGAAGTAGATAATGAATTTAGATGAGTTTAGGAGAAAGAATCGATGGATTTGGAGTTAGATATGCAACGAACCGAAATTGTAGAAGTTTAAATCTCAAAATGAGATGCATGTGTATGCATGATGGATTAGCTTGCATGGCACTGTAGCTTGCCATGCAACGTGAATAGCAACCAAGCTCACACAGTGCATGGAGAAATGGCGACGCCGGGCGAGGGGAAAGGAGTGGCGACCGACGAAGCACAAAAATGGAATCCCGGGAACTAGACGGACCAAATGGTGGTAGTCGTGTCATCGGCGGAGGTCAGTGTCTTGCGGCGCGCAAAATAGTGTCGGATGAATAGTAGCACCGATGAGTAGGGGTGTTTGAGGAAAAGGAAGAAGCATGCGTAGAGCGTTGCGAGTAGAAGCCAATCGCGTGGACGATGTCATCGGGAAATCAAAAACGGCACTGAAAATAGCGACAGAAGGTAGTTGGACCGCTTGCGAAATTTTTTTGATTGTGGCGAGATTGAGGGCCGAATTCCAGGGATATGAAGAGGAAGCCAAGGGGCACGTGGCGACACTGTTGGCTCGGCGAGATGACCTTCGATGGTGACGCAGTCCGACGAAGAAGTCCTTCGGTGGGCGAACATCGGCGTTCCGGGCGAACAGAGAGGATTTAGCGAGTGAGGTTGGCGGCGATTTGAAGATGGTACCGTGGGGAACACAACGCTCTCCCCGGTTGTCGTGGAATGCGCAAGGTCGGCCGTCGGTGGCGGCGACGCGCAAAATGAACCGAATAATTAACGGAAATTAAATAAAATCTAAAAATTATGACATAATTACTATAAATAGTAGATGAATTTAGGTGAAGGAATCAACGGATTTGGAGCTTTCATGTGGGAGAACGAAATTTTGGAATGAATAAAAGGGACATGTACAAAGTGTAGTGCATGTAACTAAATAATTGCTACTGTTTATCTTCTCTAGCCGAACAGCACAAAATAAGAAATGGCGGCCATGGAGGGTGGTGCTCTGCCGAGTTCCCGACGACGCGGAGGTGAGCAACACGTAGAACACGAAGCCACGATGTCGGGGAAGTAGACAACGTGGCTGGAGCTAGCTCGACGGCGACGCAATTCGCAAAGAAAGGAGCTTCAGTCTAAGATTCAGATGGCGACGTTGCCGGCGAACGACGGCGTTCCGACGGCCGGTGTAACACCCTGATTTTTAGAGCCTTTTTGAAAATTTTCAAAATAAAAAGAACCATTTGATTTTGATGATAATTCAAAGCTTAACTTGAGAATTTCAGGATCTGGATTGTTTAAAATGACTAAGCTAAACTTCAACTAAATCAAAGTTTGGTTCTTTTGATGTAGCTCTAGCTCTCTGGAGCTAACTCCCTTTTCTTGATAGGATTTCCTTTCCTTCATCTGTTTGGACATTTTATATGTCGAGACCGGTCCCTTTGTTTGACCTCTGTTGTTATGCGGATCTCTTGATCCTAGACCACAATCTTCAGTTGGGCATATTCTTGTGCCTGTGCCTCCCTCTAGGTTGATCTAGCAGGACCTCCCTCACATCTTTTGCTTGAGTATCTCTCTTGCTTCTTGGAATGCTCGATAATTCACTTGAACCTACAGTGGCCAATTAGATCTTCTTTGCATTGATTGAACCACCTTTGTGCTCAATTGGACCCCTTCTGATTTCCCTCTGAGCCGTCAGACCTCCCATGTGAAGGCCTGAACCGTTTAGACCTCTTGTGATCATCATCTAAGGATCCGGACCTCTTTAGGTCTAGATCTTCTAAGTGCTTAGACCTTCCCTGGTCCAGATCTCCTTCTCTGGCTTAGACCTCCTCAGGGTCTAGGTCTCCCTTTTATAACCACTTGAGTTCCTTCCATGCTCTGGTGAACCTCTTGGTGATCACTTGGACTCCTTTTCGCCCCGATCCTTGTAGCCTTCTCTTTGGAAAGGTCCTTCTAGTGCGATCCGGTATTGCCACCCCAATTCACGGTAATACCATTCTTTAGGACCTCTTTCCCATTCGCTCAGACTTTTCTCTTTAAGTTTGATTACTTTGAATCTCTTTGTGGGTTTGAATCTCTTTGGATCAGACCTCTTTTCTGTTCAGACTTCTCTTAAGTCTAGACCTTTTGTCACCTGAGCACTTCTCAATGCCCGGACTTCTTTTTATTCGGACCTTCTTGTAACCTCGTGGATTTCTTACATGCCTTGATCCTCCCGAATTCATTTGAAACCCTTGGCATTCCTTCTTGGCGAAGGACCTCTTTAGGGTTCATCGTAATTGCCAAGGCTTTGATCTCACCTTGAGCGGGTGGAAACCTCTTTTGAGTTGCTTCGACACACGAGTTTATTTGGACCTCCCCCTTTGTTCTGAATCTAACGGTTTGGACCTCCCCTTACTTTGAATCCTAAGGTCCAGACCTCCCCGCGCATTACTCTCCTTGGAACCTCACCTTCACGTTGGATCTTGGCTGTTGGACCTCCCTCTTGGAGATCCAACCGCCCGGACCTCAACTTGTCCTTAATCTTAACCACGGGACCTCTTGGTAGTTCTTTAGACCTCCTGTTCAGGACCTCTCCGTGGCTTTTAGAGCTGGCTTGGGACCTCTTCGCCAGACCTCTCTTGAAGAGATCCTCACCGTCAGGACCTCCTGTTGATCCCGTCGGGACCTCCCATGTCGAGACCTCCTCCGCATCTCTGGACCTCCTCCACTTCAGACCTCCTTGAGTCGCGGGACCTCCTTTGATGAAGTCTGGTTGTCCAGAACCTCGACCACGTGGACCTCCTCCATGTGTATTTGGACCTCCCATGTTCGGACCTCCGTTGTGTATATCGGGATCTCTTAGTTTCTTAGACCTCCTCGAGGACCTCTCTTGTGGGCAAGACCTCCCCTTTGACCCATTGTTTCTAATTTGACCGGCCCCACCGCCGGTCTTAACCATTCTCAATTCCTCATACGTTATTATATTGAGCATTTAATGCGGGTCTTGTCACATTAAATGCATCCATATACGTGGTGTTTTACTTTGAATTGGGTCACTTAACCGTACCCTGACATTTTTCTTAGTCCCTTCCCAAAGCAACATAAGCTGTCCTTTCTCGTACTTTTTAACCAGGGTGGTAGTGACACCTGCTCGCCACTCACCCATCTTTGACCTACTTCCATACTTATCCTTGACATATGTATTTCTAGTTTTCTTCACCCTTTTTGTCTATAATTAGTCCAGGAGCTCTACCATTTTACCTTTTTCACATTCACCATCCACGGCTTTAGTCGAGTGGGTGTCGAGGAAGACTTGGCTCTCACAACCTTCCCTTCCATCCATTACTTCTTGTCCTGGTAAGTTCCTTTGGTGTCTGCTCCATTCTGTGTTTACCACGCCACCATTTCAACTCTGCTTTCGGTTCTTGTTCTTGTTGCCATGATAAGCGGGTGTATCCTTCTCGGGACCCCTTTTCTTGGATTTCGCTCGGACTTCGTGGCTTCTATGTGAGGACCTCCTTTGTGGTCTCTGCACATAGAGTATCTTCTGACCTTCTTGGCAGGCGCAAGGATTACCTTCGAGGTCCCTCTGTTCCTTGGTCAAGATCACTCCTTTGAAGTCCTTTGTCAAAAAGACCACTTCCTCTCGAAGAAGTTGGAACCACCTCCAAAGAATCCTTCTAAATACAATGCTCTTTCATTAATTGAGTTTTGAGGTTCCTCTGGAGTTCTTTTGGTTCTTTATTTGGAGCCGGGTGCGAATATGTTTTTTCTTAGTGTAGATCTTGGCGTTTCAGAGAGCGAGCCGTGAGAGTGAGTAAAATCTTAAGCTATCAAGCAATAGGCAAGTTACACTTTTGATCATATTGCACCCAGTATTTCAATTTATTTATGTTCTGTTTCAAAGTATTATGCATGCCTATTTCTACCAAGTTATTTCAATACCTGTCTTTAAACACATAGTTATACCACTTTCTCTCATATGGCCAACTTTGACATTGAACCAAATTTGTTGTCACCTTAGGCAAAATCTGGTTGACCCAATAATGTGAACCAGGAATCATTTGAAAAACTCATGCTTAGTTAAGCTTAGACCAAAAGTATTGATTTGGGGAAATCTTTACCAACATGACCAACTGTTTCTCTTAAATGTTTTAACCATGACATTGGGTTGTCATGGAGGTATGAAAGTATTGCTGGGGAAGCAAAGAAAATGAAAATGGATTTGGACTGGGGCGAATTGGTTGGCTTGGTTGGTGCAAGTTTATGCACGGGGTCGTGTCGTTATGATAGATCGATGCCCTTGGGTTTGTGGAAGTTGCCCTAGTCATTTGAGGACCGGTCTTTGAGCGACCAATGCCATGCCTATAATGGGCTATGCCAAAACCGTGCAACCACATGTCTCCGGTGTGGGCGTGGGACTGGTGATTAATTTGCAAAACTCTACCATATCTTTGCTCCATTGGAGGTGTGGGAGGTCTTGTTTGGCCAATGGTCTTTTATAACCCATCGTTCCCCTTGGTGCAAGAGGGGCTTCCACGGATTGCGATCCACAGAGGGGTGAAACCTTAGCAAGGAAAGGCTGTGGTGGAGCAATGCATTGTAAAGGCCTTGTCATGAGCTCTAGACCTCTTACCTTCGGTAGTGAGAGGTGGCACTTTCAAGCATGCCAAACAAACTAGAGTACTCATGTCGTGTGGGTAAAGTGCACAACCTCTGCAGAGTTAAATCTATTGAATAGCCGTGTCATGGTCATGGGCGTCTTGGCAAAGGCCACTTGAAGTTAGTTGTTGACTTTGGGAATTTCGGAAATGATTTTTAAATCTGTTTTGGGATTTGCCGTCCCATGGGTTTGGGCGAGGAGCCTAATATCGAGAGGTATCCTTCACCATCTTATGATGAATGTTATCCAAGCGAAAAGCTGATTTGATGAAATGAATTTTAATTATTGTATTCTTGCCTTAGAACTTAATACATGTATTTGAAAGAAACATGGCTTTATGCAAATCAACCATATTAAGCCTTCCATTGTGATATCCATTATGCATGTCATCTTGTTATCGGCAGGTGTAACTTGCGAGCACGGTTGTTGTGCTCACTCTTGCTTGATGCTATCTTTTAGCGAGAATTGAGAGCTTTAAGGTGATTCGCTCGGTGGACCAAATGGTCAGATCGACTAGGATTAAGCCCTCGGTAGGTTCTGTGGTGTATCGGGTGGCTCAGTGTTCATTTTGTTATGTTTTGCTGGCGGCTTGTAAGATCTCTTGTAAACAACTCCTTTGGTTATTAATAAAGCTTATGTTCTTTGCTATGTTATCACTTTGTTGTTCTTTGTGAAGAGCTAGCCATGATCCTTGGGACTAGCTCGGGTTTCACAGGAACCCTGGAGTATGCTTGGACCTCCATGTCCACACAATGGAGTGAATGCAAAATCTGGGGTGGTCCCAGATCTCCACGACCTCCTCGGAGGGTCGTGGGAGGTCTTGGGAATGCTCTCGAGACCTCCTCATCCTTCTCTGTTTGGCCGTGGTAAGGCCCTCGGTGCTCCACGGTTCCTAGGCTCACTCTCGGGTCACGTTCTCCTGGACCTCCGGGAGGTCTCGTTGGACCTCTGGGAGGTCTTGAGTGGGCTGCAGAGAGGTCTATGGACCTCTGGGAGGTCCTGGTGGACTTTCCAGAGGTCATGGAGGATCTCTCGGTGCCCTAGAGTTGGGTCGTTACAGCCGGCGAGGGGTGGAATGGAGAGAGGGGATGACGGGGATGCCGGTGCTCACCTCAGTTGTGGAGGAACGTGTACGGGTGGCCGTAGGTGAGGACGACGATGTTGGCGCGGCTTGGGCTCACGGTGGCGCGGCTCTCCGGCGATGCTCCGGCGACGAGAGGGTGAGCACGACGTAGAACTTGGTGCCGCGATGCCGAAGGTGCGGTCGGAATCCCTAGGGAGTCGTCGACGGCGGCACTAGAGGCGGCGGCGTCTTGCGGCGACCGGCGGCGATTTCCTTGAAATCCGGCGAAACAAGAAGGGGAGAGGAGGAGTGGGTTGAGGGGTTTTGATGCGGGGTGAAAGGGGCTCACCATCTTGCTTTTATATAGGCGCGGAGGCGGCGGGAGGAGATCGTGGGCACGGGCGATCGTGGCGGCCATGGCGCGGTTCAATGACGTCGCACGATGAGGAGGAGAGGGACCGGTTTTGGGGAGGTGGCGAGTGGCGGTTTTACCGCTACGTTCCCGCGAAAATGGGGAAGGAGAAGGCGGTTGTGGAGCTCCGTCGTGCAACCATGGTGGCTGGCTCGGTTTGAAGAAAAAAGCAGGGAATGGTGCGTTCGGAAGAAGTTTGTTGGATAGAGAGAGAAGGATAAGGGATAAAAGGAATAATTAATGGGTTATGGTTGATTGAAAGAAGGAAAGGAAGGTGGCAGACGTGGAAGGTTAATTGAGTGGTCATGGGAGCAATAAAATGATGGGTGACCCGATGGGAATCGAGTCCGCGCGGGATGGAAAAAAATAATTTCTTATATATTTTTTATTCGAATTACTGTTCATCAGTTACTATTCAAAGTGAATGTGCGGACCAGTCCGACAGAATTTTTGTTTGTTTATTTATTTATTTATTTTTATTTTCGAAATAAGGATTCAGCATTAACCCAATGTTTTTAGAATGCAGCAAATAGAGTCCAAAAATTCTACAAAATTCACAAAAATTCCTAGAATAATTTTGGACTTAATAAAATTATTTCCAACTTAAAATTGGCTTTTATTTTTGTAAATAATTTATTTTGGCTTTAAAATAATTAAGGAAGAGCTTTTAAAATCTAAGAAAATTCCAGAAATTAATTTTTCAACTTTAACTCAAATAAAACTTCAAAAACTTTAATAAATTTTACTTTTGACTTTTAAAACTCCAGAAATTCAAATAAGGCAAACAAACTCTTTCAAATTCGAGAAAATTCAATAAAATAATAATTTTATTAATTTTAAATTGGTAACAGAACTTTGGGTTGTTACAAGCAGGGAGATGCTATTGTGGACGAGTTCTATGCCCAATTGTCTGTGGCATGGCGTCAGATTAACTCTTTGTGACTAGGTGTTTGCCAGACGTGTCAGTGCTGTCAGCGTTAGCAGTCTCACCTGGAGCTTCGTTGTATCTACGTTTTCTTGACCCGTCTCCGGGCTGAGTATGAGCAGACTCGTGCTCAGTTGCTGGCACGCCACCCTCGTGTGACTCTGTTGGAAGCCCTTGCATCTGTTCGTGCTGAGGAGATTGGTCTTCGTGCTATGGGTCTGCTGTCGTCACCATTGTTTTCTTTGATTCTGGCAGCTTCTACACCCGCTACGTTTCCAGCTACTCCTTCACCAGTGGCAGCTATTATTGGTAGGGGACTACACTGCACTTACTACAATAAGGATGGACATGTACAACATACCTGCTACAAGAAGAAGAAGGATTTATGTCGTGGTGGCTGTCCTCCACAAAGAACTGGTGGTTCCTCCTCTCAGAGGAGCTCTAGTGCTTCTGATTCTCAGGAGTTTCACACACTGCTGCGTCGCATGGCTGCTCTTGCACCGTTCGGTTATGTTGGTTCTACTGCACAGTCTTCTAGTGAGAAACCACATTTTACTTCTTCCTCGGGTATATCACCTTGGATTCTTGACTCTAGTGCTTCCTTTCATATGACATCTAATTCCACCAGTCTCACTTCTATTCGTCCTTTAGCTGTTCCTATCATTGTCCAGACAACATATGGTACCTCTCTTTCTGTCGCAGGGACGAGGCACTCTTTCAAATTCATCTTTTCATATTCCTGTTGTTTCTCATGTTCCCAAACTAACCACACAGCTCATATCTACCGATCAACTCACTGATCATGGTTGTCGTGTTATTCTCGATTCTGATTCTTCTTGTGTTCAGGATAGACGCACGGGAACTCTGGTTGGTACTAGCCCTCACCGCCGTGACTCACAATGTCTCTAGGAGCTTGACTGGTTTAATCTTCCTTCCACTGCCACTGCTAGCCTTGTCGCCTCCACTGTCGCTGCTACTTCTGCTGCATCCTCCACTGCGTCTTTTGCTCAGTGGCTTCATCGTTTGGGACATCTTTGCGAGTCGTGTCAATCTTCTTTACTTCATCGCGGTCTTTTATGGTCTGTGTCTAGTGATGCTTCTCTAAATTATCAGGGTTGTAAGCTTGGTAAACAACTTCAACTTCCCTATCATTCCAGTGAGTCAGTGTCACAACGTCCTTTTGATCTTGTTCATTCTGATGTATGGGGTCCGGCTCCTTTCATTTCGAAAGGAGGTCATTGTTATTATATAATTTTTATTGATGACTTTTCTCGACACACATGCATATACTTCATGTCATCTCGTAGTGAGATTTTCTCCTTGTACAAGACTTTTGCTACCATGATATGTACTCAGTTTGACTCTCCTATTCGTGTTTTTCATGCTGATTCTACTGGGGAATACTTGTCAGGAGTTCCTCGTGGTTTTTTGTTGAGTAGGGCACTCTTTCTCAATTTTCTTATCCTGGTGCTCATGCCTAGAACAGTGTGTCTGAATGGAAGCATCGTCATTTCCTTGAGACCGCTCATGCTCTTATGCTTGCTTCTGCTGTCCCACCACACTTCTAGGTTGAGCTTGTTTCTACTGTCACCTTTCTGATTAATATTCAACCTTCTTCTGCTCTTCAGGGTGGGATCCCCGTTGCGTCTCTGTGGCAAGACTCCTAATTATTCTAGTATTCATCTTTTTGGGTGTGTTTGCTATGTTCTTTTTGCACCTCGTGCGCGTACCAAGCTAACCGCTCAGTCCGTGGAGTGCATTTTTTGGGCTATAGCGCTGAGCATAAAGAATATCGTTGTTGGGATCCTATTGGCCGATGGATGCGGGTTTCTCGGGACATCACTTTTTATGAGTCTCGTCCTTTCTACCCTCATCCTTCTCCTTCCACTACTCCAGCATCTCTTGTCGAGCCACTTTCTTTCCTGACTTTTCCCGCCACCCCCATCGTCACCACACATCCATCACAGTCTTTGGCCTCTTCAGTGCTTCCTTCACTGCCTCCTTCACCACTGCCACCCTCACTAGAGGCTCCTCTTGACCTTGGTCCTTATCCTTTCTACTACACTCGTCGTCCGCGAGTTGAGGATTCCTCTGATGCGTCATTTTCTTCTGATGGTTCATCTTCTTCGGCCTCTCCTCGATATGCTCTTCGTGATTGCCAGTCTATTCGACCCCTTGCGTGCTTTTGTTTAATGGCTCTTGTTGAAACCGACTTCTTATTGTGATGCTGCTGTTTATCAGGAGTGACAGCATGCGATGGCAGAGGAGATTGCTGTCCTTGAGCGTACTGGCACGTGGGATCTTATCCCTCTTCCCACGCATGTTACTCCTATCACGTGCAAGTGGGTCTATAAGGTTAAGACTCGCTCTGATAGTTCTCTTGAGCGCTACAAGGCTCCTCTCGTGGTATGTGGTTTTTAGCAGGAGCATGGTCGTGATTATGATGAGACATTTGCTCTTGTGGCTCACATGACCACCGTTCGCATTCTTCTTGTTGTGGCGTCTGTTTGGGCATGGTCCATCTCTCAGCTTGATGTCAATAATGCCTTTCTCAATGGTGAGCTGCGTGAAGAGGTTTATATGCAGTTACCACCGGGGTATTCTGTTCCTGAGGGTATGGTTTGTCGCCTTCGTCGATCTCTTTACAGCCTCAAGCAAGCTCCTCATACCTGGTTTGATCGTTTCTCTTCTGTTGTCACTGTAGCTGGTTTCTCTACCAGTGCTCATGATCCTACTCTCTTTATTCACACTTCGCCTCGTGGTCGGACGCTTCTCCTTTTATATGTTGATGATATGATCATTACTGGAGATGATTATCAGTACATAACTTTTGTGAAGGAACGTCTTAATGAGTAGTTTCTCATGTTTTATCTGGGCCCTCTTCACTACTTTCTTGGGTTTGGGGTTATTTCTACACCTGAGGGTTTTTATCTGTCCTAAGAAAAATATATTCAGGATCTTCTTGATCGTGCTTCTCTTACTGATCAGCATACCGCTGAGACTCCTATGGAGCTTAATGTTCATCTTCGTCCCACTGATGGTGAGCCTCTTGTTGATTCTACTAGCTATCGTCACCTTGTTGGGAGTCTTGTTTATCTAGGTGTAACTCGTTCTGACATTTCATACCATGTGCATATCTTGAGTCAGTTTGTTTCTACTCCCACTCAGTTCCACTATAATCATCTTCTTCATGTTGTACGATATCTTTGTGGAACCATCACTCGTCGTCTATTTTTCCCTTGCACCAGCTCTTTACTGCTCCAGTCATATTCTGATGCCACCTGGGCTAGTGATCACTCTAATCGCCGGTTTCTCTCTGCTTATTTTGTTTTTCTTGGTGGTTCTCTGATTGCTTGGAAGACTAAGAAGCAGACAACAGTTTCTTGCTCGAGTGCTGAGGCTGAGTTGCTAGCTATGACTTTATTGACTACGGAGGTTACTTGTCTACGGTGGTTACTTGAGGATTTTGGTGTTTTAGTTTCAACATCCACTTTTCTTTTGTCTGACAGTACAAGAACTATTAGCATTGCTACAAATTCAGTGAAGCATGAACTTACTAAGCATATTGGTGTTGATGCTTCCAACATGCAAACACAGGTGCAGGACCAAGTTGTTGCTCTTTAGTATGTGCCTTCAGAACTTCAGTTGACAGACATCTTTGCAAAGGCGCAGACTAGAGCCCAGAACAACTTCTATCTCTCCAAACTTCATGCTGTTCATCTACCATAAGTTTGAGGAGGGTGTTAGATATATATTATTGTCTATGTATTTTTTCCGTTGTATAAGGAATTATCTGTATATATGCCATATTTATGTGTGTGTATATACACACACACACACACACATATATATATATATATATATATATATATATATATATATATATATATATATATATATATATATATATATATACCTATTAGAAATACAAACGCTATTTATAACATCTATTACTCGGGGTCGGGGTAGTGAGAATTAATACCTAGAGTTTTGGCGTTTCTCCTTCCCGAGGTTACGGGGGTTTGGATCGGTGGAATTGGAACACAACGAGGAGGGGGTTGACGTGGCGCGCTTTGGTGGCTTCCCGCGTTTCCGGCCCGACGCGTGGCTGCTGGTGGTTTTTGATGGGTTGGAAGTTGGAGGAGCAGGATGGGAGTCGGGCCTTTCGGCCTTGCTTCTGTGGTTCAGCCAGGTCTCATTTAGAGCCTCCACATTCGTTCGAGTAACCCTTTTTATTTTAGGAATTTTTTTAATGCCAGTGGAAGGTTCCAAGATCACCAAAATGCCACCGCAAAACGGACGCTTCCTTATATGCGAATGCGAACAGATTTCGAATTGCCACTGCAAAATGGGCACACACTTATCCATCTAATGCTTCTTTAGTGGTTCTGACGAAGTGATACCAAAAGAATTGCTTGAAAACGCGAACACTTCTTTTCTTAGGCTACTCCCAATGCCCTACTTTGACTAGTATCTTAAGCATGCTATGTAGGCAAATTGATGATGTGGCACCATAGTTAATGAGGAGAGATAGTACTCTAGTATCTTATTTATATACCAGTTTGAGTTCGAAATCCAACGCGTAAAATTTATTGTATAGTCATGCATGTAATTAAATGAAACAGCCTAAGATACTACACTGTAAGAAACCATGCATTGAAAAGATAGTATCCTAACACTCCTCATGCACTAAGAAACTACACTAAGATACTATCCATTGAGAGCAGCCTTAATACTCCATCCATTTGCGTTTACTTTGTGACCGATCTAACTTTGACTGTTACTTTTTAAGCAACACAAAAGCAAACAGCTTTAAATGTAGAGTACTTTTGTCTATAAATCTAACAATACCACTTTTATGTACACAATTATTTATTTTAAAATTATCGTTGATCAAGACTATCGGTCAAGATCAAAGTCAACAGTGATAAGTAAACAAAGGGCGGTAGTATAAGAATATCTTACGTGCATGGACTTACAACACTGACCAAGCTGATCGATCTGTTCAATTTGCTACCATTTCCGTCGTGCATGCATGTTCCACGCGAACGTAGAAGTGTCTATACTCCGTATGTATATGGGGACATGACTAAACGAATTAAAACGCCAGGTTACATATATGTGTGTCGATTATGGGGTCGCTAGCGGGTGCCTAGAAACGCTGGTGATCGATTCGAGGCGCGCGGGCGAGATCGATCGCCTCAGGCGGGGCTCAGGCCGTGGCGCAGCGCAGCCTCCCAGACGACGTCGATGCGGTCGACGTCGATGGCGCCGACCTCGTGGTGCTCGTACCCCTCGAGGAAGTGCACCACGCCGCCCGCGTGGCACGCGTGCACCACGCCGCGCTCCAGCGCGTACTCGCACGTCCCCAGGCCCCGCACGTCGGCGGGGAGCCGCATGGCGGCCAGCTTGCCGTAGGTGCAGTCCCGGCGGAAGCCGATGACGGGCGGCACCACGAACTGGTGGACGTGCGTCCCCGCCGGCGCCCACATCTGCTCCCGCGGCGACAGCCACTTCCCAGCGATCCACGTCTGCCGCGGCAAAGAAAAAGAAGACGGCACACATAAGCACCGTGCCCCACTGGGCCGGCCCAATAAGAACGGGCCGGCCCAACAAGAACGGCCTCTTCATTGGGCCAGTACGTGCTAGTATCATCATGTATGTACTGTACGGTACCTTGCAGTTCTTCGCCGATTCGTACTTTGTAACCTGGACAAGGTACTGCTGGGCCTCCGGGGGCGCCTCCTTCTGGATCTTCCGGAACCTCTCGGCCGACAGCGTCAGCATCTGTGTACACGCAGAAATCAGCGACGCCGTTTAATCGGTCGCATGCCGGTTTGGTTGCTGGCTGATACATGTGATGTGAGTTCGTCGTTTACCATGACGCGGACTTTCTTCCGGCAGAGGTAGAGCGCGATGGCGCGGCCGAGCTTGGACGTGGCGCCGGTCAGGAACACCTCCGCCGTGCCCGCCGGGATCTCGTGCAGGATCACCGCCGCCGTGAGCGTGTTGCCGTGCGCCACGCGCACCTTCAGGTCCGGGTACTTGTCCACGAACAGCGTGCCCCCGCCGTTCAGCGCCTCGTTCTGCACAGCCAACAACACGTTCGACGCATCTAAATCGGACCGGAGGGAGTGCACCGCGATCTTGCCAAATCAGGCCTAACTTTACTGAGTAGCATTCTCGTTTGTTCGTTGGAACAGTGTACCAACCAACAAACATGCTGCGGTTCTGAAGATACCATACGTACGAAGCCATTGTCCCTTAACTTTTGTCCGAAGCAGAAAGGAACCCGACAGTGTAAGCGACAAACCTTGTTCAGTGCCGCAAGGCTGAGCACCTTGACGCCCATCTTATCGGCCCTCAGGATCGCCAGCTCGATCTGCCGATTGATGCCATCTTTCGCGAACGGCAAGAAGTACTGCACAAGGGAAACAAACAAGCAACAGCAGATCACCGTGAGATCCTTCAGAACACGCCGGAGACAAGCTAGACTGACGACGGCATTGCACTGGCATACTGTACGTACATGGAAGCCGTGCCTGGGGACGACCCAGAGCTGGTGCAGCTGCCCCCGGAGCCTGTAGAAGGAGACGAGGAAGGTCTTGGACCACGCCCACATGGCGAGCATGACCACGAACGCGCCGGGCCACAGCACGAGCGCCGGCGAGGCGGCGTACCGCGTCGAGGCGAAGCTCCTGAACACGAAGTGGGCGTGCAGGGAGTGCGACACGTCCACGACGTGGGCCAGGAAGACGAAGCCGGGGATCTCGTCGGTCCCTGCACGAACACGATGAACCAACCAACCAAACGAGATGGACGCCATTAACGCCGTGTCGTGCATGCAGCAATTGGCAAACGAGTAGCAAAGTACAGGGCTAGCTGCAGTCTACAGCAAGCAAGCATAGTACTAGGCTACTAGCATGTACACCCTTCACACACATCACACGGTGGATTCAATTCTGAAAGGGGGACAAGGAAGTCATGCAATTTGCAAATTAAAGCTGTTTTTGCAACATCTTTAAATCGCCTGCCAACATTAAGTTTGTGTTCCAAGAATCGATGATTCTGGCGTTCGACAGCGTGTAATAAACATCCAAAGTTTCATCAGTAAGTACTACTACTAGCACTAGTACTACTCCTACACCCAACTTCCATATGATATTTTTGTTTAAAGAACTTCCATATGATCTTGGACCTAGATATTCCTACGTGTTGCAGCAACATAATTCAAAGACAGAATAAATGGTGTCCAGCAACGTCGTGCTCGCTGGCTAGTTGCAGGCTTGCAGCTGCAGGTGAGCCCAATTCTATGCTCACAGCGATCGATGACCGTGAGGTCCATGTGGTCCATATGGACGACTCCTCTTCAGCAATCATTCATACCTTACTATCTAAGAAACTTTCACATTTGAATCATCCTAACAAATGCTAACTGCATTGGAGTTCTAATGTTCCTGTGAGCCATTTCACCGAAGTTTCCAGAGTTTCAGTAAAAACTAAGGAGACGTGACGTCAGTGGTGAAGCTTACATGTTCTTACCAAGCAAGTTTCTTAAATAACTAGGGAAGACTCGGAGAGCAGGATTACACAAGGGGATGACGACTGATGAATAACTAATAGGGTGGATTAATTTAAAGCTAAGGACAGTTCTTGTGACAGAAGTAAAGGCTGTTCTTGTGACATCGCAGGACGGTCAACTCCAGGGGGTACTTAACATTATGGTCAAGAGATAATGACAGTTGATTATTCCAGATTTCAACTGACCAGAACCACATGAATCATTTCTTTGTGCACACTTCACCGTAGAAGGGGAGTTTTCTTAGTCAAAACTGTATTCATCAGTCATCAGTTTGAATTAAGTTTAGTAGTTTACCATTTTATATTTGCTACATGTTTATCTAATGTATACTCCATCTGCTACCTCCAAAAGTCCTCACCTTCTTCTTATACTCGCAATTAATATTTCTATCAGAGATATTAAATACAGGTTCAGTGGTTGCTTATCGCTGTTATCTAAGGGTGTTTACGTGTAATATACAAACGTGCTGTTCCTCTTAGGAAATTCCTCTCCAGAATAATAAGCTGGTTTGATCAGTCTAGAAAGGAAACTACTTTCTGAAAAGTCTAAAATGACAACCCAAATACTTCAAACTGATCATGTGAACATTCTCCATTGATCCTCAAAAGAAACAAAGTCATGATATGCTTTCTGAAATTAATGTTTCATCCCCATCCAAACACCAACTGTCAAAGTACATGAGCCAAGCAAAAACTGATAGAAGAAAATATGATTGCCACTGGTTGGCAAGTCAATTTCTCAATGGTTAAGATCTTGCCTTGAATTCAATAGGTTTGCATAGACCGTGTGCTACGGTGATACCTAGTCAGATTTGATCATTGAGCTCTTCTTTCTTAATGAATCATTGCTATGTTCATCTAGGATTCTAGGGTGGCTACTCCAATTTGGCAATTTGTACTGTTCAGAATTAAAAACTGAGAGTCGATAGGATGACAAGTACTAAGATTCTGATCATATCAGATGATATTACAGTTTTGCACATGATTGTGCTATGGCGAGGCAGTTTTTATTCTTTCACAATATAAATGTAACAAAAGCATCGAACTATTCTTATTAGTACAATTGTTCGATGAAACACACTCCGTAGAAGTAGCACTATCAAAGAAGTTCTTGTGGAATTATTCTAGTTTATTGAGCAATTTGTTGTGTGCCTTAAAGCAGAGTGCCTAACTAGTAACTACTTCATTTGATGAAGGAAATTTGATAAGTTGCTTGTATAGTTAATTAACATCCTTTCCAATATAGCTATTACTAAAATATTGACTTGTAAATGAAGATTGCAAGCAACTGTGACATCATATAACTTCGTGCGTTTCCCTTTTTGGAAAAAAAACATAACTCCGCGAATGTCTGCTCCATTTTTTTTTTCTGAAACACACACTGTGTGCTTTTGTTTTCTTAGCTGAGACTGCTAACTGCCAACCAGTATATACTGATAGTACTTTGAACATGATTGCATTTAAGTATGTCAAATCCTCCTGATAGCTGCTGAAGGTATTTCTACCTTGATCACCGGTATGTGAAAAAACTTTCTATTAGACTGATAAACCTCTAACAATTCGCTAGATCATTTGTAAATTGCCAACCTGCATGTCATTGACCTCAGCATAACGACCACTTAATGAATGCGAAGTTCTATGGGATGTCAACTCATGCACTAATTAAAATGATCACAGCTTACCTGCACTTGTTTTCATTTGGAGCTCCCAGGACTTGTCATTCAGTGTTCCTCCAAGCAGATCAAACAGTGGCATAAATAGACAGAAGTTACTATCCTTGTCTGTGTGGTGAATAGTATGGTACCTGGACCAAACAAGGAAAGAATTAAGAGACAGATAGAGAGAAAATCAATACAAAATTCACAGTAATTTGATTACCTTAGGTCTGCATATGTGGATTAACAAATAGTAATTTTCAAAATGTAAACAAGGTGTAAATAGAGATAAACAAGCAAGGGATCAATGTGCAAACACTATCAGAGCTTCCGCATCTGAAACATTTTCAAAGAAGCAAGCTGCACCATGTTTATCTTGTTTATAGTAGCATGGCAACTTGTCAAGAAAGACTTGGCACGCATACATTTTCTTTTAGATTGGTGTGTATAGCCAAGAAAGTCTAGGTACGAGTGCGAAGTACTAACACAAGAAACTCTTCGGAAGAAGACCCGTTTTGGCTACCCATTCCACCAGTGATAAGTGTTAGCACATTCTGAAGGAAATTTCCCCTAAATATTTCCTATCCAAATACTATGTAGAATTCATGGCATTGAGGCAGACATGAAAGCACGAGTGAACGTATAATTCAAAAAAGAAAAAAAGAAAAAGAAAGCACGAGTGCCACGCACCATCATCGCCGCGATTTGCAGTTTTTACACACTCTGGAAAGCGACTAGTTATATGACTGAGATTTGACAGCGATCTGAATTTTTCTGAAGATTTCTGAAAATGCTCACGTACGTTGGGGTGCCGATGAGGTATCTGACGGGCGGGAGGGCCTGGAAGAGCCCACCGGGGAACACCTCCACATTGCAGTGCCCCATGGCTCTTAGGAAGTCAAACACCAGCGTGTAGCCGAAGAGCAGACGGACGGAACCGAGCCCCGCCGCGCTGGCGGCCGCGAGGGGCACCGCCATGAGCCCGCTCATCGCCAGGTGCTCCAGCGGCGTCGCAAACCCGGCTGCGCCGCCGAAAGGTAAGCCGTCCATGATCAAGAAAGGGATATTGCAAAGAAAGAAAGGAAGGAAAGGAAGAAAAGGCAGTGCCGGAGAAAGAGAAGACACTCATGTTTACCTGTGAATGGCTGGGGAACTTTGGTGGAGTGGTGCAGGGAGTGGTAGTTGGAGAAGAGGAAGCCTGACCTGTGGAAGGCCCGGTGCTGCAGGTAGAAGAGGGGCTCTGTGACCACCACATGGAGCAGGAGGGCCATGGCCACGCCCCTTGCATCCCAGAGAGGGAGGTGCCTCAGGGAAGGGAAAGCGTAGGAGGCCATGGCTGCAATCCAGAACTGCAGGATCAAGAAGTTATCCCTGAAGAGAAGAACCCATTCAACAATTGGAAGGTCAAGCAGCGCTTATATAAGTAGCAAGACAGAAGCAGATCATGCTAACTTCAGACAAGGCGAGGTTCTTGGGTGGAGTTCTCACCAATCCCACTCCTTGTCAATCTGATCGTAGTCGACGCCGTCCCGGATGATGGTGCGCCGCCGGTTGACGAACAGCATATTGCTGAAGGAGCTCCAGAGCTGGTAGGTCAGCGCCCTGAGGCCGAACAGGAGGAAGAGGTGGCAGCACCAGTGGTCGGGGCTCGTGCTCTCCCATGCCTTGGAGGCTATGGCCTTGGCGAGCAGAGGCCCGTACAGCAAGTACTGAAACAGAGGAGGAAGCAAAGACAGACAGCATCAGAAGAGGTATCTCGCGATGAAATTAAGAATCAAACAAGTCAGGCAAGCAAGCCGCGAAGTCTCCTCCATTCATCCAAGAATCCATCACATGCCTTGTAGGAACCGAGGTTCTCCCATGGCCAGGAAGTCATTGGAGCACCCATGCACGCATGCAACCGAGCACCCTCCTCTCCTCTCCTCTCCTCTTCTTGTTGTGCGGTGTGGTGTGGCTTCCTTCCTAGCTTGGCTGATCAGAAGCTCAAACAAGAGTTGGTGTTGGCTATGGAGGAGGTTGTGGTTGCTCCTCTCACGTGTTGCTCCTCCCTGCCTGCCTATGTATGTAGATATATATAGGAGGAGCTAGCTCTCAACTAAGTGAACCAACCCCCATCGAATTAATGGAGACACCAGATGTTTGAAGATCTCGGAGATGTGGAGTGGTGCAGTACGTATGTGGAGACAGAGAGCTAAGCTAGCCTAGTAGAGGTGTTCAAACGCCGAGCCGGGTTTCGGGCCGGACTTCGGCCCGGCCAAAAAATAGTAGGCCCAAGTCTGGCCCGGCCCGAAAACTGTATTTTCCTCTCAAAAGTCTTATTTTAACCATTTTTCGGAATAAAAAACTAATATTTAATTCATTTTCAACATTAAATAAATATATTTTTGCTATTTGTATTGTTTTCTTTGGAAATTGGTAGGGCCGGCTTCTATCGGTAAAAACATGATCGAGTGCCCAATTTGGGTCGGGCTCGGCCGGCCTGCTTGGTGGGCCACCATGAACACCTCTAAGCTAGAGGAAGTGTTTGTTTACTCGCACCCGTCCAGGGCCGTGGACCGGGAACACGAGTCAGGGGCACGTATCCTTTGCCCGCATGTAGATTTTGGAATGCGCTGGGCCGTGGATTTTTCCTATTGAACTCATAGCTCTACTAGTCTGTCATGTACCACTATAAATATTTTATTGTAGTCCATAGCAAAAAGCAAGAACTTCATTATAAACATTTTCTCGTACAGTGATATTGTTTTCGTGCGCATGTGGTTTTTCCCAGAGCAAAAGAGATTTGAGGAGCGATTCTTCTTGTGTCTCGTGAGTTGCAATCCGAATCGGCGTCGAATTCGATGCTGTCTTCGCATCGAAGACAAGGAGCAGCTATTTATCCGCGCGGAATAAAGCAGGAAGCACAACAGCAGATCACAAAGCGAGCAAAGCAACAACATTGATTGCTAGAAAGATAGAGAAAACAGCACAACAACATTGATTGCAAAGAAAAAGCGTCCAGACAGAGCATCATTGATTGCAAAGAAAAGAAACATTAAACCCTAAAAGGAGCATGCAGAGATTTCGTCGGCTGGTTTCAGTTCTTGAATTCATGCTGGCGGAAATTTCTACGTACACACACCGAACAATCTGCTAAGCGCACACGAGCAAGCGTACCAGCAACTCCGGTCTTCATTGCTTCGAGTATATAGAAGTGTACCCAAGATTTCGGGAATTCTTTACTAGGTACACACAGATTTGCACTAGCAAATTTGATATTTCTTTCGCATGACTATTTTGAAGTATGATTTTCCAATGTTGGATCGAGACATGAGGTTTTCTCTGTGGCAAGTCAAGATGCGAGCTGTTCTTGCACAGCTCGATTTGGATGACGCTTTATTAGGGATCGACAAGATACCCGCTGCATGTCTCTTGAGGAGAAGTAAAGAAAAGATTGTAAGGTCTTATCTCATGTTCATGTTCATCTATCAAATAATATTTCACATGAGGTTTTGAAGGACAAAACTGTCACTGCATTATGGTTGAAATTAGAACAGATTTGCGTGACCAAAGATCTGACCAGTAAGACGCATTTGAAGCAGAATTTTTATTTGCATAAGATGGCGGAAGGCGGATTATTATTGAACCACCTGACAGCATTCAAAGAAGTAGTCCCGGATTTCGAGTCTATGGAGGTAAAATATAATGATGAAGATTTGAGTCTTATTCTTTTATGCTTGTTGCCTAGTTCATACTCTACGTTCAGAGATACTATTCTATATACCCAAGATACTCTTGCACTTAATAAAGTCTACGAAGTAGTGCGTGCAAAGAAAAAGATGAAACTCATGGTTTTGAATGAAAGTTCAAATTCGCATGCAAATGGTTTGGTGGTCCGTGGTAGACAACAGGAGAGGGGTTCAAACAGTGATTCAAGAGGCAAAAGCTCAAGCATAAATTACAATGGTAGATCAAAATTCAGAGGCATATACAAGTCGTGCAAGTATTACAAGAAAGATGGACACGACATATCTTAGTGCTGGCTGGTAAATAAAAAGGAGAAAATAAATATCAATTTCAAGAAGGATCAACAAGAGGATGATGCTAAAGCCACCATTGTTACTAAGCAAGATTCTAATGGAGATGTTCTTGTTACCTTTGCCGGTAATTCCAAAACCGATGATGAGTGGATTCTTGATACGGCTTACACTTTCCACATGAGTCTGAACCGAGATTGGTTCGTGAATTATAAACCTACGCCAAGTGGTGCAGTGTTGATGGGTGACAATGTACCATACAAGATTGCATGCATTAGTTCCATCCAGATTAAGATGTTTGATGACACCATCAAAACTTTGTCAGATGTTCGACACATTCCGGGTTTGAAGAGAAATCTTATCTCGCTGAGTACTCTTGATGCTAAAGGGTATAAGTATTCAGGTAGAGATCGAGTTCTAAAGATCTCGAAAGGCTCTCTTGTTGCGATGAAAGGTGATATAAATACTGCTAACTTATATCATTTGTAAGGTACTATACTTTCAGATAATGTTGTTGTTGTCTCAAATAAATCATTTGATTCTGATGTTACCAATCTTTGGCATATGTGTGTGGGCATATGAGTGAAATTGGCATGATATAATTATGCAAAAGAGGACTCCTTGATGGTCAAAGCATTGACAAATTGAAGTTTTGTGAACACTGTGTCTTCGGCAAGCAAAAGAGGGCGAAATTCAGCACAACAGTTCACCCTACAAAAGGCATATTAGATTATGTTCACTCTAATTTGTGGGAAGAATCCCGCGTTCTGTCCCTTGGAGGTGCTGGCTACATGTTTACTATCATTGATGATTATTCAAGAAGAATTTAACCATATTTCGTGAAGCACAAATCAGATGTATTCAAGACATTTAAGGGGTGGAAGATTGTGATTGGAAAGCAAACTAGCAAGCATGTCAAGAAGTTACGTACTGATAATGGTTTGGAGTTATGTTATGGAGAATTTGAAGCTTTATGTAGTTCAGAGGACATTGTGATATATTACACTATCTTGGGTATTCCTCAACAAAATGGTATAGCCGAGCGCATGAACAGAACCATTATGGAGAAGGTATGTTGCATGTCATCTAACTATGGTTGTACCTAGGAGTTATTGGGCTGAAGCCGCGTCTACTACTTGTTATTTGATCAATTGGTCACCCAACTTATCAATTGATAAGAAGACTCCAATTGAGGTATGGTCTGGTTCTCCAGCAGATTATACAAATTTGAGAATATTTGGTTGTTTTGCTTATGCTCATGTTAATAATGGTAAATTGGAGCCTAGAGCCATATTTTTCTTAGTTATAAACCTGTGTGAAATGATATAAATTATGGAATCATGAAGCTAGAAAGGTGGTTATTAGCAGAAGTGTTACTTTTGATGAATCCGCTATGTTGCATGCTAAACTATCTATTGATGTTCCCATTGAGAAGTCGTACAAATCAAGCGTGCAGGTGGGGCATGTTATTGATTCAGGATCTACACTAGAAGCCGAAAAGAAAAACATACAAGATATTCCTATTGTCTTTCAACCATCATAACGTTCCATTGCAACCGACAAACCTAAAAGAAATATTCAAGCTCTCAAGAGATTGATTATAGAAGTTGATGGTGTTGCTTATACTTTGAATGTGGCAGAAGAAATAGAAGGTACTGCAGAACTTTCAACTTATTCATTGGCTATCTCTTCTGGTGATTCAGAGAGATGGATGATTGTCATGCATGATGAGATACAATCTCTTAAGAAGAATGACACTTGGGAGCTGGTCAAGTTGCCAAGTGATAAGAAAGCTATTCGATGCAAATGGATCTTCAAGAAGAAAGAAGACATTTCACCAACTGAAGAGGTTAGGTACAATGCAAGACTCATTGCTAAAGGATACATCCAAATTCCATGCATTTCACATATGTCTTTTTTTCCAGTTGTGAAACACAGTTTCATTCGTATTTTACTTAGCATCAGCGGTTATGCATGATTATGAGCTTAAACAATTAGACATTGAAACTGCGTTTTTACATGAGTAATTGGATGAAGATATTTATATGGAGCAACTGGAAGGCTTTGTGTTTCCAGGAAAGAAGAGCTATTTTTGCAAATTGAAGAAATATATTTATGGCCTGAAGCAATTACCTAGACAGTGGTACAAGAGATTTGACTCCTTTATGATCTCTTGGGATTTCAAAAGATTCGACTATGATAGCTGTGTTTATTTGAAGATTGTTAATGACTCGGCTATTTATTTGCTCCTATATGTTGATAATATGCTGATTGCTGCAAAAGACAAGGCCAAAATTTTAAAGTTGAAGGCATAATTGAGTAGTGAATTTAAGATAAAGGATCTCGGTGCAACATAGAAGATTCTTGGTATGGAAATTACTAGTGATATACAATTTGAAAAATTATACCTAAATCATAAATGGTATATTGATAAAGTTTTTCGTTGTTTCAGCATTCATAAGGCCAAACTAGTGAATACTTCGTTAGCTGCACATTTTAAACTTTCTTCAGCGTCATGTCCACAGTCAAATAATGAGGTTGAGTACATGTTTGGAGTTTTATATGGCAGTGTAGTTGGTTCACTTATGTATGTCATGGTATGTTCTCACCCCGATTTATCTCAATCATTGAGTGTTGTTAGTAGATAAATGACTAATCCTAGCAAAGAGCATTGGAAAAGCGGTTCAATGGATTTTCATATATTTGAAGGGTATGTCTGATGCTTGTTTACAGTATGGAAAGACTAAAGATGGAATCATTGGTTATGTGGACTCAGATTTTGCTGAAGATTTGGATAAAAGAAGATCTCTTACTAATTATGTGTTCACTGTTGGAGGGTCCACCATTAGTTAGAAAGCAAGTCTGCAAGCTACTGTTACTTTGTCCACTACATAAGCTTAGTATATATTTATTTCTGAAGCTTGCAAAGAAGCCATTTGGCTAAGAGGTTTGTTTACTAAGCTTTGCGGAAGTATGTCTTGCACTACAATATTCCGCGACAGTCAAAGCGTTATTTTCCTTACAAAGGATCAAATGTTCATGAGAAAATGAAGCACATTGACATCAAATATCATTACATCCAAAGTGACATTGCTCATTGTGATATTAAAGTTAGCAAGATAAGTACTCATGATAATACAGTTGATACGATGACAAAGCCAGTTCTACCGCTAAGTCTGAGCTTTTGCTCAGACTTAGTTAGTATCATTCAGTAGTCATGTGGACGTTCAACACAAAAGGTGTTCATGCTAATCTGTTTCGAGGAGGCCACATTTTGTTTTGGCATAGGAGGAATTCATCTCAAGGTGGAGATTGTTGAGTTTGAGTGTAACACAAATTTCATTTCCTACTCCAACTTATATTTATACTCCTACACGGAGACTTTTATGTACCACCATAGATATATCCTTGTAGTTCATAGGGAAGAGCAAGAATTTTATTATAAACATTTTTTCATATAGTGATATTGTCTTCGTACGTCCGTAGTTTTTCTGAAAGAGTTTTTCACATAAACTTCGTGTGTCTCTCGTTTCTATTTTTCTTTGCATTATTTACAACAGCGTGGAATCGACGTGAAGATGTAGAAAGAAAGCGAGTGAGGAGCTGATCTGGTTGCACTTCTGATCGAACGCCTCAGTGCTCTCAATTGATGTGTGTTCGCAGCGTTTCTTCGACTTCGAGGCTTGAAATGGCCAGTTCATCGGTTTTCAAAATCATGTTTTTCTTTTTGGCTTGCCCTTTGGACTTGATTAGTAGTACCACTGTACCAGCAAACGGCTGGTGTGATGCATGTGCAGACATGCAGTACATATGCCATCCTAATCCTAAGCACTTCTTCATATCATTTTAAAGTTTTTTTTTTAAAAAAATAAGGAGGGCTTTCAACTTTTTTCGTGATCCAGATGGGCATGAAAATTCTCAACCGAGTCGAGGGAAGGCCTATCAAGATCGATTACAGCCTAACTGTCAATTAAGACACGAGGATGGAGCGCCATGGCCGTGCTGAGTCGCCACCACATCCTTCACCGGGGCGCCCATGCCGATCGAGCCGAGCATTCGTCATCGCGGCCATGCGCCTGCCGCTGCCGCCCAACCGTCTCCGCCGTCTCCATATGCCGCCCCTGTCCCTAGAAGCTTTCCCCGGCCCATGAGCTGACGCAATCAGCAGTACTTTGAGTTTTTAGCATAAATGATACTATTTGAAGCCGCGTTAGTAAAAATGACGTCCTCACAGCCGCAATTGCAAAAACATGAGGACAGACGAGGTGCCACGTGTCGACCCGTGGCTGGATGGACGAGGCGCCACGTATCGTCCCGCGGCTTGTCCATCTTTGCGGACAAGAGCGCCATTTTTGCAATTGCGGCTGCGAGAACGCTATTTTTACTAATGCAGCTTCAAATAGTGTCATTTAGGCCAAAATTCGCAGTACTTCAGTAGTTCACGCTTTTTAGAGGACAAGGGCGTATCGGTTAGCTTTACATGTAGGGAAAAAGGCGGTAGCGCACGGGATCACAGGTACCGCAAGGACTAATCCGAGATGCTAACTTCAAATCGGTCGCATCGGCTTCACTCTCTCGCCTCAGTCCTCCTGAAAAACGGTGGCGTTGGATGCACCTTGGGTTTGGGATAGGTTCAGGAGATGGGATATGTTGAGGTGGGTTTTTGGATTAGGATATGAGTTTTTAAACTCCTAAGTGTTGAAAATTTGGATGTGAGGCTCCTATTGCGCACCGAGCGTCAAATCTCCCCTTCCTCTCCTACCTGGTCCATTTTGCAAAAAGACCCTTGTCTTATCTTTCCCATCCTCCTCAGTCCTCCCTCCACCGTCTCTTTCTCTCTCTTTCTCCCCCATTTGTCTCGAACTTTTTTTAAAATTTTATTTTAAAGTTAACCTCCCGTGCACTTTATTTCCAATTCTGACCCCTTTGGTCACACCACCACCCACAGCGTGACAAAATAACACTGTCACGCGCCAGAATAAATCTCTAAAATAGCACTTTTTGTCACGCTACTGGTTGTGGCATGACCAAACAACACTATCAAGCCACGGGTGTTGGCGTGACAAGAGATTGCTCAGATACAGGCTGGCGTGACCAAAGGGGTTAGAATTAGAAATAAAGTGCACGAGAGGTTAACTTTAAAATAAAATTTAAAAAAGGTTAAATAATAAAAAAATTTCGTTTGTCTCCCTATCTCTCTCTTTATTTTTCGGTTCATTTTGTTTTTCTTAATCATTTTTTGGGTCAAAATTTGAATCGTTTTCTGTTTCATTTTTTCCAACCAAAACTTTAACATTTTTAGGTTCATTTTCCAGTCAATTTTTAAGTTATTTCTTCGGTCAAAATTTCAAAACTTTTTTGGTAGATATTTTTTTGTTGCATTTTTTCATTAGAATAGGTACACAATTCAACGACACACAATGAAAGTTTCCAATTTTTCAATACTTACTGTGTTTTCATGTGACATGCTCCCATTCAAAAGATTCTCGAAATATTATCATCTATTACATCCCCTTTCTTCTGGATGCAGATCAAGCAGAAATCACCGAAGTAACAACTCGCCAAAACAATGGAACCAAGCCACAAAGGGGATACGAGGTAGGTAGGGTAGGCTCGGCAGCGCCCTGGCGGCGGCGTAGTAGTGGCCTCGATCACTACCTCAACAACAAGCGTTAACGGCGACCACAAGTAGCCTTGCTTTTGTGTTTCGGAGGTACCGAGGATCTACCCATAAGTACCTCGGCGAACAACAATTTCCCCGGGCGGCGGCGGCCATGGGAGGAGGAATGGAGCTCAGAGCATAGGGATGAAGACAAGCACTCTGGGGCTGCTTCAAGCGTGGGAGTAAGACCATCTACAATGGATCAGTGCTAGCTCCTTTTGCCTCCTATCATCGATGCCACCCCCCTGTAAGTAACCAGGCAAGGCGAGCGGTGTGACGAAAAAGATTTTTCTGCCACCGGTGCATGTACGCCTTTGCTTAAATTTTTTTATTTTATGATATTCACTTGGAAGTGAAATGAAAAAAATATTATATTCACTTGTAAGTGAAACGAGAGAAAAACAAGTAATATTTATTTAATTGTAGGTCTCTTTTTGAAGAGAGAATGGGGGTATAGAGAAAAAGTAAATCTAAACACCAATACGATGTGACAATAAAATGTTGAATCGTGACGATGCGTGGATGGCCTAAAACATATGTGCTTAAGGCCCCGACAACAAAAGCCCAAATTTTCTTGTAGGTCCCTATCCGGTGATTCCCAACTCCCAAGACCCCATCCCCATCCCCATCCCCATGCCATCGAGCCGCCACACACCGAGGGAGGCGGAGGCAGAAGCGGTGACCGGCGATCGCTGCAGCCAGAACGGCAGCCTGTGATCGTCTTGAGGCGGCATAAACGCTTGAGAGCGGCCGAAAGCAGAGCAGGGCCCAAGGAACTAGGAGGCGCTTGGCGGCGACTAGGTGCACCGTGTGCAAGTCTTAGGTCTTGTAGTAGAAACCACCTACCTCGTATCCCTCATAGAGCGTTAAAAGTTTGCGGATCTCCCAAATTCTGGTTCCGCTGCGTGTAATCCGTCCCAATTCATAAAGTTTTTCTCTTGATTTTAGCTTGGATTGATTCTTCCGGGTTCCCAACTCTCCGTCCGGGATCCGGACCAAACCCGTCGTCCATCATGCGAGGTTAGTAGGCTCTGAGTCTCGACCCATCTTGCCGATTTCTCCAGTTTTCTTCGGGACAATAGCCCGTGTCTGATCTGCTCGAATCTTGTGATCTAGATAACCTTTTGTCTAGCGAAGGTGCAAAAAGTTCAATTTAGTGGATGGTTCCTGTCCTATTTGGTAATTAGGGCATTCTTGAAAAGAAGCTATTTCTGAAGCTTGCAAAGAAGCCATTTGGCTAAGAGGTTTGTTTACCAAGCTTTGCAGAAGTATGTTTTGCACTACAATATTCCGCGATAGTCAAAGCGTTATTTTCCTTACAAAGGATCAAATGTTCATGAGAAAATGAAGCACATTGACATCGAATATCATTACATTCGAAGTGACATTGCTCAATGTAACATTAAAGTTAGCAAGATAAGTACTCATGATAATCCAGTTGATACGATGACAAAGTCAGTTCTACCGCTAAGTCTGAGCAAAGCTCAGATTTAGTTAGTATCATTCAGTAGTCATGTGGACGTTCAACACAAAAGGTGTTCATGCTAATCTGTTTCGAGGAGGCCACATTTTGTTTTGGCATAGGAGGAATTCATCTCAAGGTGGAGATTGTTGAGTTTGAGTGTAATACAAATTTCATTTCCTACTCCAACTTATAGTTATACTCCTACACAGAGACTTTTATGTACTACCATAGATATATCCTTGTAGTCCATAGGGAAGAGCAAGAACTTTATTATAAACATCTTCTCATATAGTCATATTGGCTTCGTGCGTCCATAGTTTTTTTGAAAGAGTTTTTCATATAAACTTCGTGTCTCTCGTTTCTATTTTCCTTTGCATTATTTACAACAGCGTGGAATCGACGTGTAGATGTAGGAAGAAAGCGAGTGAGGAGCCAATCTGGTTGCACTTCTGATCGAACGACTTAGCGCTCTCAATTGACGTGTGTTCCGCGGCGTTTCTTCGACTTCGAGGCTTGAAATGGCCAGTTCATCGGTTTTCAAAATCATGTTTTTCTTTTTGGCTTGCCATTTGGACTTGATTAGTATTACCACTGTACCAGCAAACGGCTGGTGTGATGCATGTGCAGAATGCAGTACATATGCCATCCTAATCCTAAGCACTTCTTCATATCATTTTAAAGTTTTTTTTTTAAAAAATAAGGAGGGCTTTCAACTTTTTTCGTGATCCAGATGCGCTTGAAAATTTTCAACCGAGTCGAGGGAAGGCCCATCAAGATCAATTACAGCCTAACGGTCAATTAAGACATGAGGATGGAGAGCCATGGCCGTGCTGAGTCGCCACCACATCCTTCACCGGGGCGCCCATGCCGATCGAGCCGAGCATTCGTCATCGCGGCCATGCGCCTGCCGCTGCCGCCCAGCTGTCTCCGCCGTCTCCATATGCCGCCCCTGTCCCTAGAAGCTTTCCCCGGCCCATGAGCTGACGCAATCAGCAGTACTTTGAGTTTTTGGCATAAATCGTATTTGAAGCCGCGTTAGTAAAATTGACGTCATCGCAGCCGCAATTGCAAAAACACGAGGACAGACAACGTGCCACATGTCAGCCCGTGGCTGGATGGACGAGGCGCCACGTATCGTCCTGCGGCTTGTCCATCCCGCGGTTGTGCGGACAAGAGCACCATTTTTGCAATTGCGGCTGCGAGGACGCTATTTTTACTAATGCAGCTTCAAATAGTGTTATTTATGCCAAAATTCGCAGTACTTCAACAGTTCACGCTTTCTAGAGGACAAGGGCGTATCGGTTAGCTTTACAAGTAGGGAAAAAGGTGGTAGCACACGGGATCACAGTTACCGCAAGGACTAATCCGAGGTGCTAACTTCAAATCGGACGCATCGGCTTCACTCTCTCGCCTTAGTCCTCCTGAAAAACGGCGGCGTTGGATGCACCTTGGGTTTGGGATAGGTTCATGAGATGGGATATGTTGAGGTGGGTTTTTGGATTAGGATATGAGCTTTTAAACTCCTAAGTGTTGAAAATTTGGATGTGAGGCTCCCATTGTGCGATTTTTTTTTTGAAATAATCTATTTTTTATTCCAAAATACAGAAATAATACCGCTTAATTTTTTTTTACAGAAATAATCGCGTGTCGCCGTACGGTTAGGCGATTTGCTCAAGTCGCCGAACCGTGTGCAACAATCCTCCAAGTCGCCTCCCATTGGGCGACAAGAGCGTCATTTGGATGTAGTCGTAAGCGGATGTGCGACTAGAGCTCAGTATCGTGATGTGTATAGCGAGTTTAATAAATCGCGGTTGGTGGCGACTTAGTTCAAGTCGCCCAACCGATCAGGCGATTCAAGCCGCTAAACCTGAAATTATGTAAATCAATTGGAATAATTGTGTTAAAATAGATATTACATTTTGTAGGTATTGTATTTAGCAAATCGTATAATATGATGTTATTTTTTGTAAAGATAAAAGTGTGGCGACAACGTTGGTTGGTGCATTTCTTATTTTAAGTAGAATATGAAGGGTAAGAAATATGTCGGACTCACAATAACATTTTGTGATAAATCGTATATTGTTGTAGTCGTTAAATTTACGTAGAATTTTGTGAGGGCGATTGAGATAGTAATGAATGGTAAGTAGATAGGTAAGTGATATTACGATGCGTTAGAGTCTCTCTGAATGAAGTCGTCTGAGCGTATATTTGTATGTTGGCGGATAGTCGATGAAGTACTTTATAAAGCTTATATAGAACTGAAGGATTCGATGGCGGTGCGAATGGTTCTTTACGGGATTTGATAGAAGAGGCATACTTGCAATATAGGCTTGCTTTTGAGTCTTTGTCTTATCGGTCTGAAAAGTTTGGCGAGGCGAGTGTTGTCACGTCTTTCTCTGCGAGTCTTGTCTTTTCGGTCTTAAAAGCTGGGGAGGTGGTCAGGGTAGTCAAGTCGATCTGAAAAGCCTAACCCTATACCTAAACCCTGAACTACGCAAAGCTGTCTTCTTTGGTCTTGTCACTGCGCAAAGCTGCCCCGTGTGATCTTATCACTACAAAAAGATGTCTCTTTTGGTTTTATCCACTGCATAAAAGCGCCCGTGTTGTCTTGTCCTTTGCAGAAAGTCGTCTCTTTTGGTCTTATCAACTGCGCCAAAGCTGCCCGTGTTGTCTTGTCCTTTGCAGAAAAAGTCTCCTTTGGTCTTATCAACGCTCAAAGCTGCCCGTGTGGTCTTGTCCTTTGTAAATCTGTCTCCTTTGGTCTTAGCCTGCGCAAAGCGCCTGTGTGGTCTTATCACTGCAGAAAGCGCCTCGTCTGAGTCTTGTCATCTGCAAGCTAATACATTACCGCTTTGTTAGTCTCCCAGGTGGGAACTATAAAATCTGCATGCGCTCGAAGTTAGGACCGGTCGACCCTTCAAACCGTAGGAAGAAGAACATTCTCCGTCTTATAGTAACATACGATGGCGCACGCGGGGACCAAGATAACCGGTCGCCAAGGCGAACCTTCCCTAGAAAGGAGGAGGACTTGGCCCTAACTACGGTTGATGCCGAACAAGCGTGCTCAACGGTATGGCGAAATGCGGACAGGGGCGATGCTATCGTGCGGGTCATAAACGGCCCTTTCGATGGTGGGCGGCGTTTCTTCGATGCCCATACTCGGGGTAAATAGTTTTATTCATATTCTTTGCTAATACATCACGCATACTAACCGTCACTTATAGCGGATGGCGAAATGCAACTTCACCCATTGGATCGATCCTCCCCATGAGCGACATGTTGTGAGTTACTTGGATGTATTGTGGAACCGAATCTTTTATTTGGGGCGCAAATTGGCGATCTCAAGGAGCAATGATGATCTCATATGATCTGTGTGAGAGGGCAATGAGGAGGTCGTGAACATAGGAAGTTCCTATGATCCCACATGCTGTTGTGCCAACCCTAGCTGCATATGTGCGTGCCACTATAACGACGACCAGCCACGTCCGAGGCGCCCAACTGGAGAACACTCTATGTGGGTAGCGAGAGGCACCTTCTACAATTAGGCACGGTAGTGTCCCCTTCTACAATTAGGGACGGTAGTGTCCCCTTCTGTACGCACTTATGTTCAATCTCCTAAAGCATGTAACGAAATGGTGGACGCGTTATTGCGGTTGCCTTTTATTGAGTTGGCATGTTGTATTGATGTGTCGCGTGCTTTAAGTTATATGCATGGAACAAATATGCATTGTATGAGCGAGTTCGAAAACCAAGCTATTCCATACGAGATATTGTCGCTAGAATTACGATACAACATACTAGCAGTTCGGTAGTTGCTTACAAGAACCAAAGTACAATTACGACACAATTAGTTAATGATTGCTTACAAAACCAAAATCTTGTTGAACTACAAGTTACAACATAGTAGCAGTTGTAATACAAGTTCCTAAGTGTCGTGAGCGCCTTGCAAGTTCTCACAGTGTGCCCTTCTGGCGGCGGCTCTGCGCGTCTACCCTTGTGCTGACTTCCCTTCGTCCATATCGTTCGAATGCGGCGACTCTGTAAACAGCCCTTCCCCCTCTCAATAGGTCTAGATCCGGAACCCAAGTCCTATTTGCAATATCCAATGTGGAGAAGTTACCGACAACCCTGAAGCCTCTTAGCTCGCCGCACCACACCTGCTGCACCCTTTCCTTCATGAAGTACTCCGACACGAAGTTCAATGGGTCCATGCGGATGGTCCCTTGCGTGGCGAGGACATGAGAGCATGGCTTGTGAAGGAGCTTTAGCTTGTTGCATGTGCAGCTAGGTTTATTCACATGGTCTCCAAGGCATACCTCATGGGTAACAAGAGACCGAGCCGTTCGAATCGGCTCTGTCTCGGAGGATCACGTCGAATCGATGCTCCGTATTGCCCATTCGAAGACCGTGTCGATCGAGCCTTCTCGGTCTTGGCTCGCATGTATGTAGTAATCTTGAGCAATATAGAATTACGTGGGTTATTTGCATGAAGTGCCGCATTGCATGTCTTTCCTGAAATATCCGATTGTACCATGCGAGCGCCTTCAACAATGGCGACAAGAGGTCGACAACGGAGGCCCTAATAACCCAGTTGTACACCTCTGCAAGGTTAGTGGTCATTATGCCATACCTTGCGCCGTCCGTGTCGTGAAGTAAGGACCACTTTTCCAATGGCTCGGCCTCAATCCAATGAGAGAAACACCGATGTCCCTCGAGGTCCTCCGCGTCAAATGGGGAGGTCGAGCTCTGCGATGGTGTGGCGCTCATTTGTGCCTCCCCAAGAATGAGGGGCGCTTGTTTCTCTCGGCGACATGCTTCTTGGTGTGCTCGTCCAACATCTCGCCACAACGCATCAAATTTACGTTCTTTGGTTACGCATGGCAAGCCTCTTGAGCAGTTTCATCAAATGTTCTTTGCTGAAGCTGTTTGAAGAAGTTGGCCCCGGATGGCGAATGCACCATCATTCCTCGAGTCGGCGAGAGGAGCGGCTCATTGGGGTCTTGCTGAAGTTGTCGGATGGCCTTCATCATCCGGAGTGGCGATCATGGATTATCACGGACATCGGGGCGTGCCCCAACTTCTCCCTCCTTCGGATGACGAAGGAACCACAACCCGGTGTCGTAATTCTCACTTTCCCTTAAAGCGATGGCTAAGGGCGAGAATCGATTGTTGCCATCAACGCCAATTCTTTGTCAAGATCATGCCCTTGTATTTCCCGATTAGAAATGTCACATCCCATCGAGATCACGGGCAACATGTGTGCGAATGCATTGATGCATGGACCGAATGCTAAGAAGGCCCTCTGCAAGACCATAAAACCTAGCGGCGGTCTTTTGGTGGCGGTCCTTCACAAAGCAATGTATGTGCCGGGTTCTGTCTTGCGAGACTGGAGCATACGAGGAAGGTTGTCGAAGATGCCTCGAAGAACCGAACCTCCTTTCCAAAGCCTTACGCTTAGTACGTCATGCCTTCGCGTAGCTAATCTTGTACTTGAATTTCTGCTCGATAGCCACCATGATGTGCTTGGCCTCCAGGTCCGTCTTCTTCACTATCTCTCCGTACATGACATTGGCTATGAAGGTGGATGTCAGGTTGTGATGCTTCGGCAAAACACTACTGAGCAAGCAGGAGTGCGGCTCCACCTTCGAGACAATCCAGTGAGTCTCGTACTTGGGTCTCCTTGCGTGCACACGCCAAGGACACCCAACCTGCTCACATACCACGGTGTACTGCTCCTGGCTGGATTTGAGTACACGAAACGGCCGTTGCATTGACAAGGCCCACAACTTAATGGCATCCTGCAGTGATCCCTTGTCAGCAAACATTGCACGGCCGATCTGTCGGGATCGGCCGTCCGTCGGCAGCAACCCGGCGTTGATGTGCATGCGCAGGAGTATGTCAAAGCGTCAAACCTATAATTCGGGTAATAGTGCGAAGACATTTTCAAATCACGATTTACGTACCACGAGGTGCACATTCCACGCTAAGTGCACGAGGGTAGGCGTCGGTCGATCTTGCACGTGGCGGGGAGGGTCGACGATATGCACCACTGGTGCGTGTCTGCGGCGTACCGGTGAAGGTACTCGTCGTCGCCTTGGGTCGTCAGCCGATCCTCGCACGCGATCCTCATCGCGTTAAGCCCATTGTGCCACCCACGGCTCCATCTTGCCCGGCCACTGCGTCCTAGTGCCACCGCTCCTACTATGCCTGCGAAACGTACCATTGCAATTGGAAGTCATCGTTACGGAAAATGTCAAAAACATATGTTAACATGTGTTGCATGTAACTTACGCGTGGGTCGACTCAGGCACCCTCGTCCGACGGGAACTAGAACAACCTGGCGGAGGGCGGCGCATCACCCTGTGCACTGCGTAGTCCTCCACGAACACGTCGAAGACGAGCTTCCTCTGCGTCGCCAGTACGCCCGGTCGCGCCAACCACGGTGAAAACGGCCCCGCGGGAGCACGGGCCTCCGTCTCTGATCGGATCTGGCTCAGCGCCGCGTCGTCGCGGTGAGGCGGTCTAGTTGCTCCACAAAGTGCTCAGACGCGACGTGTGACTGCGACGTGCATCTTGTACTGTAAAAGCAGTGGTTACAAAGGATTACTGTAATACAAGCGAAGAAAATATATAGGGAAATATGTACCGCTCACGGCACCAAAGGACCCTACGGTCGGTAGGTCCACCGTCCCCATGGTACATGTCCGCGCCGACGGTCCGGAGTCTATCGGCATGGGCCGTCCAGAGAAGCGCTTCGAGCGACCACGGTGCGGCGATGAGGGGCGACTGTGAGGATAGATCGAAGCCGTCCTACAAAGACGCATCGCACATGCCATGATGCGTCGCGGCAAGTCTGCCGATCCCCAAGCGATCTCTAGCTCCTCGCCGTCGGCGATGGCCCTCGCGTACCCACGAGGCGGGCGTCGATGGAGTCACCGTGGGCTGTTGGTAAGCGATACCACGAAGTGTTACAACAGTACGCCACCGGTGCGCGACACACGGTCGACGGTGGGCTCGGGACCATCCGCTCGACCTCTGTAAACGAATAATTAGTAAGCCCGTCATATGGCTAGGCCTCAATGAATCGCTAAACATGGAAAATAGGTACTATACTTACCCGAAACTGCGAAAGCCACCGCAGGGGCGGGCCATGCCGTTGTCGCTCCGAGAAGTCGAAGTACGGAGGCACGGCCTCCGCCCCAAGAACATACAAACACCCAACAGGCGTCGCGCCGATCCACACTGCGTCCGCGAGAATGCACCGCTCCGCGATAGGCAAGCCGAGCAGCATCGCGACATCCTGCAGAGTCGGGGCCATCTCCCCGAAAGGGAGGTGGAAGGTGTGCGTCTCGGGCCTCCAACGGTCCACTGAGCGGTCGGGAGCGACGGTCGAATGGGAATCGTCGTGACCGCTCGGACCGCTGAACCTCCCCATCGTTGTCGACTGGACCGCCGTCCTCTTCGGTGGCCTCTACCATCCGTGCGAGAGGTAGAAGGCGGAGCAGCTCGACCTACAAAGCACGAAGAAGTAAGTACATAGTCGATCTGATACAAAAAGTGACAAATTTGCGGACAAACCTCTCTACCCAGCGTGGGTCTAGTCTCCAAGCCCGTCGGGGTGTCTGCGTCTGAACCACCCCCAACTCGGCGCGTCGTCCCGCCAACCGGATCACGGCACACGACGGCTCATGCAGTCTCAAGACGTCGACCAACCGGTCAATGATGAAATGCCAATCCGAACCACTGGGTCTTGAGCCATACACGCAAATTAAGAAATTAAAAGCATTCATATTACTTACGCATTTAAATTATACTCCAATGGCATTACACTTTGCCCTAACACAATGACATAATTTTTCCTACGAAAGGCTATATTACGTTAACGCCTATACCGACTGCTATGGATTGCGAAATATTTAATACATCATCGTTACTATGCATATTTATAATGGGTGAAGCTTTCGGGGAAAAACAAAATTTGACATGTTTGATAATCCAACGTGTTTGGAACCATGTATCATGTATTTAACATTCTATAAACTAGCATTTGCGAATGCACGCGTTATCGACATGTTTACCATTATATAAACTACCATTTAGAAAAGTAACATATACGCAATTAGCGCAAAGACGCAGTAATAGTACAACTAAATTTATTTTTACTAACTCATTTTTCCTTCATGTTATCTCTCAACATTTGCTAACGTACCATGGTTACTAATTAATCATGCCATCTCTAAGTATTTGCTAACAATATGTCACTATACATAAAGTTGCTTGCTAACCTACCATGATTTCAAAAATAAACTTCTACAAACTAATACTACAAACTTACCGTCCTAGTCGTCGATGCGAAACGAAGAACTTTTTTTTTTCCTCCTCTTCTTCTTCCCCTCCTATTTTTCTTCCTCTCTTTCTCCTCTTTTCCTCTCGGCTCGGTTGTGATTACGGCGAATCGCGTTGGAATGGCGACAGTTCGCTGTGTGATTTTATAGCTGCCCCAAGTCGCCATAAGGTTGGGCGACTTGGGTTGATTTCGCCACCAAGTCGCCATACGGTTGGGCGACTTAGGTTGAGCCGCCACCAAGTCGCCAAACCAAAAGCGACGACGCTCGAAACTTTAAATCGCCGTCCTATTGGTCGACTTGAATGATTATCGCCTTTATGTTGGGCGACTTGAGCAAATCGCCCAACCATGCGGCGACACGTGATTATTTCGAAAAAAAAAAAATTTAAGCGGTATTATTTCTGTATTTTGGAATAAAAAATAGATTATTTCAAAAAAAATTCCCCATTGTGCACCGAGCGTCAGATCTCCCCTTCCTCTCCCACCTGGTCCATTTTGCAAAAAAACCCTTGTCTTATCTTTCCCATCCTCCTCAGTCCTCCTTCCACCGTCTCTTTCTCTCTCCCCTCGTTTGTCTCCCTGTCTCTCTCTTTATTTTTCGGTTCATTTTTGTTTTTCTTAATCATTTTTTGGGTCAAAATTTGAATCGTTTTCCGTTTCATTTTTTCCAACCAAAACTTTAACATTTTTTGGTTCATTTTCCAGTCAATTTTTAAGTCATTTCTTCGGTCAAAATTTCAAAACTTTTTTGGTACATATTTTTGTTGCATTTTTTCATCAGAATAGGTACACAATTCAACGACACACAATGAAAGTTTCCAATTTTTCAATACTTACTGTGTTTTCATGTGACATGCTCCCATTCAAAAGATTCTCGAATTATTATCATCTATTACATCCCCTTTCTTCTCTGGATGCAGATCAAGCAGTAATCATCGAAGTAACAACTCGCCAAAACAATGGAACCAAGCCACAAAGGGGATACGAGGTAGGTAGGGTAGGCTCGACGACGGCCACAAGCGGCGACCCCAGTAGTGGCCTCGATCACTACGTCAACAACAACGTTAACGACGACCACAATAGCCTTGCTTTTGTGTTTCTGGAGGTACCCAGGGATCTACCCATAAGTACCTCGGCGAACAACAATTTCCCCGGGCGGCGGCGGCCATGGGAGGAGGAATGGAGCTCAGAGCATAGGGATGAAGACAAGCACTCTGGGGCTGCTTCAAGCGTGGGAGTAAGACCATCTACAATGGATCAGTGCTAGCTCCTTTTGCCTCCTATCATCGATGCCACCCCCCTGTAAGTAACCAGGCAAGGCGAGCGGTGTGACGAAAAAGATTTTTCTGCCACCGGTGCATGTACGCCTTTGCTTAAATTTTTTTATTTTATGATATTCACTTGGAAGTGAAATGAAAAAAATATTATATTCACTTGTAAGTGAAACGAGAGAAAAACAAGTAATATTTATTTAATTGTAGGTCTCTTTTTGAAGAGAGAATGGGGGTATAGAGAAAAAGTAAATCTAAACACCAATACAATGTGACAGTAAAATGTTGAATCTGACAGCATTCTGTGGATGGCCTAAAACATATGTGCTTAAGGCCCACAGCAACAAAAGCCCAAATTTTACCGTAGGTCCCTATCCAGTGATTCCCAACTCCCAAGACCCCAACCCCATCCCCATCCCATCAGAGCCGCCACACACCGAGGGAGGGCGGAGGCAGGAAGCGGTGACCGGCGACTGCTGCAGCCTGCAAACGGCGCGGTCGTGCGGCGAGGCGGCATAGACGCGCGGGAGCAGCCGAGCAGGAGCCAGGGCCCAAGGAACTAGGAGGCGCGGCGCGGCGAGCGACTAGGTGCACCGTGTGCAAGTCTCAGGTGCGCCGTAGAAACCACCTACCTCGTATCCCTCATAGAACGTTAAAAGTTTGCCCGGATGTCCCAAATTCCTGGTTCCGCCACTGCGTGTAATCCGTCCCAATTCATAAAGTTTTTCTCTTGATTTTAGCTTGGATTGATTCTTCCCGGGTTCCCAACTCTCCCGTCCAGGATCCGGACCGAACCCGTCGTCCATCATGCAGGTTAGTAGGCTCTGAGTCTCTGACCCATCTTGCCAGATTTCTCCAGTTTTCTTGCGGGACAATAGCCCGACTGATGCGCATCTGCTCGGAGTACTGTGATCTAGATAACCTTTTGTCTAACGAAGGTGCAAAAAGTTCAATTTAGTGGATGGTTCCCTGTCCTATTTGGTAATTAGGGCATTCTTGAAATTCTGTCAGAAACATGTGGGTGTAGCCATTGTATGAGGTAGATATAGTAGATTAACATAGTGAAGTAAAATCCCTTAGTTCCGATGAATTGAATACCGGATGGCACAGGTTCATGTTTGAACTTTGAAGAGATGTTTTCCCATGTTTATCTTTTGACCTCGAATTGAACACCTCAATCATCTGTGGCTACTTCTAGATTTAGGTGTTTGTTGATAATTCTGCTCGCTGGCTTTTTATCCATAATTAATGTACTAGGGGATGTTCTCATGTTCACCATGCATGTAATTACATACCTTGGGCATGTTCATCATGCCGCTTGTCATTTTCCTAAACTTATTATGATTTTTTTGAGATCGTTGGTTTTGTATAAAATATACTCATATTAGAGTGCATAGAATTTTCCCTGGTTGGTGGTAAGTAGAGTATCTGTTATTACATAACATAGGGCGTATTAGGGTTTTGATATGCTCCGTACCTTCTCAAGATTAAAGGATCTTGATATATCTAAATAACCTTGTTCTCGTTGAGCAAAACTTTTTTAGATCCATAATTCCATTGTATTTATTACTGTCCAATTGGTTTATGTGTTGCTATCATGTGAATTGAATCGTTATGTTTAGATCAGCTGATTCCCTCTTAGGGTAATTTGAATGAGATATATAGGTTTTCTACTGTTGATAAAATTGGGCTTAGCCAATAACTGTGGCAGGAACATCTGATTCCCAAAAATTTCAAGTTGACATTTTCATATCCTGAAGTTATTTATCGTATAAAAGTAGAACAGTTCTCTTTTTGTATAGTCCATTTCTTGATCTATGATATCTGGTTGATTTATTAATTACTGCTAACTGAATTGATATAACAGTTCGCATGAACTAAGAACCTGTGCCAGACGTTCTTAAATTTTAGACATTTGAGGTTGGCATTTACCTTTTCATTTTGGTATTATTGGTTAGCTTTGGGTAGGTACTTCAGCTACCATGGCAGTCTTAGAGCTCGCCTGCTATTATATATTTCAGATTTCAGATATCAGGATGTTCATTTTTCCACTAGCTGATTTTGAGAAATTATAGTGAATATCGCCAGGTCTCTTAGAGCTCTTCATTTGTTTTTGATTGTTAAGCTTGCTTCAGCTTAACTATGTATCTATGTCATAGTCTTTCCGTGTACTATCGCTTTAGTACACCTGTTTACATTTTGACCGCAACATTTCTAAGTTCTAACACAACTCACTGTTTTAAAGGCTAGCGACAGGTTCAACATAAATTCTCAACTTGAGCATCTTCAAGCCAAATATGTCGGAACAGGACATGCTGACTTGACCAGATTGTAAGTTCCCCTTTCTTTTAATAAATATGATTCACTAGCTGGTAAGGCATCAACTATTTACATTTTCTTTGATTACAGTGAATGGGCTGTAAACATCCAAAGGGACAGCTATGCATCTTATATTGGACACTACCCAATGTTGGCATATTTTGCCATTGCTGAGAATGAATCAATTGGAAGAGAGCGTTACGATTTTATGCAGGTATGTAGAAGGCAACTTGTCTTGAATCGTCTACTGAGTTATAGTTGAAAATTCTGTACAACTAATCTGGTGTATAAACACTGAAGTACTGTACATTATAACTAGCATGCTTTTGAATTATGTTGCATTAGCCTTTTATCGATGACATGCTACTCTTGCTTTGGTTTCTTAAGCAGTTTCAGTGTATTTTTGATGGAGTGTCTGTTTGCATCATCATTGTTTTTGTTTCACTATGAGCATGTACTATGTAAGTGTAATTACAGCGTATCACCATTGCAAGTTCCTAAAATAACACCAGCTCTTTGTCAACCTAGCATGCCAGAGCAGGGCAGGGTTTCTATACTAAATCCCAATAAAGCATGGTCAGTAACTGGAAGTTGTGATTTTCTTATTTATGAAAGAATATTATAAAAGAATGTTTTTTGGTTACAGGAAAAACTTGAAAACTTGTCAAAATCATCCTGAATCAGCAAATTTGGTCTAATTTGACATGGTTTTTTTACTCATTAGCCAATCATACTTGCTGGAAAATCTGAGAATCACATGGCTAGTTTTCTGCTGTTTTCTGTCCCCAGTAGTAGATACAAGGCGACATGTATTCGCCACCAAGTAGATCTATCGATGCAAACTAACTTGGTCCTCGTCATATTTGAATTTGACCAAGGTTTGAGGTTTCTAACAACACAATCATCTACAAATGATCCTTCTTATAAATCATTAATATAAACACAAATAATAAATTGTAGTTCAATTATATGCCCTTAATCCAATCATTTACTTTTGATAAGAAAGTTATGAAAGTAACTATGCAACTGCCAGATGCGCTGTGACAACTAGCAAAACAAGGTTTTGAACCCCTTCGTTGAGGGGATGGAATATATACTCCCCTGTTTATAAATAGATGTTGTTTTAGAATGTGTTCAGTCAAAATTCTAAAACTTTGACCATTAATATACACAAAACTATTGAGATTTGTCACAATGGAAATGATATTAGTAGATTTTCCATCAAAAGTACTTCAATATCATTATTATTTTTATAACTATCACTTGCGTGTAATTAGAAATAGTAATGGTCAAAGGTGTGTATTGGAGACTTTATCGATGTCTGAGATGGCACCTAATTATAAACAGAGGAAGTACTTAATAATGTTTAAATGACTGTTCTTAAATATAACAGTCATCTTTTGATAATGTAAGCATTCATGTAGCTACATACAATTCGATTCATTTATTGAAGTAGCTAAATGATAAATCAAAGGATTGGTCTTTGATAAGATAGCCATGCAAATAGCTATGCACTTCGATACGCTGTAGCCAGAAGAGGTTTTGAAACAATTAAATGGTCCACATCAAAATGTTAGATTACCTGTCCTTTATTGAATCGCTCGAAGCAAAACACACCCCAAAGTATAGCTTAAATTGTTTACCTTTGGCCTTCAAACTGGTGCTTACCTGGATTAAGGCTAGTAGGCTACATTTGTTTATTCACCATCTACTGTTGAATAAGCTTCGGTCAAGCCTAGTAGGATTGGTACATTCTGCGGTATGGACAAGGAGATGCCTAGCTGGTTATCTAATTGATGTCATAGGATTTATTTTTTCCAATTTTATTGTGTTCTTAAGCAGCCTAGTACTACAGTGGGTGCATGTTTATAATGAGGTTTTGGTCTGGAATAGCAATAACAAAGAAAATTTGTTAGTCACAAGTGAATATGGATTGAGAAAAACCGAAAAGACAGTTATCTTGTTGCAGCCTTGCAGCCAAATGTACTTGAGATCAACTTTCGTACTCAAAAGTCAAATTTGAATATAAAAAGATAACCGTATGTACTCAAAATTTGCTTTTTGAGCCCCTATACCATGTTTCAAAGTGCAACTGATCCCTTTCGTCAATTTTATTAGGTTTCTGATTTATCAAGCTTAAATTTAAGTAGCGGCTCATGGTGATGTTTGTCCATAGTACAGTGGCTCCATTTGCATCTGTCCTTTTTTAACACGCTTTTTGAACATGTAGTCATATTAATGGCGTATTACAATATAAATTTGTTGATCCATTATTTATGGCGTCGCAGAAAATGCTGCTTCCCTGTGGCCTCCCTCCTGAGAGAGACGAAGATTGAGGTGTTGGTGTATGTTTCTATCGTTACCACTGCTGCAACTTGTGTTCAGTCGGGGTTGCGACCGAAGTGTAAGGCCAGACTAGATTAGCCACCTCAGTACTATGTGTGATTCTGTTTGAATATCCTGAACATCTTAAGCGCTGTGTACCCTTATTTATTTGTACTCCATGGATTTTTATCATGAATGTTCAGCACATGTATGCAATGGATCGTTAGTTAAGAATGATGTTAATTTTCAGAAACAAAATGATGTTAAAGGCAAAAGACGAAGTCCCTTTCTAATGATTCGGAAGTTTCTGCCGCTGCTAAATACAAGTATCAACCGCTTCGAAAAGAACCTAGAGCAGATATCTACTGCTACTAATTATCTACAGGGGGCCCAGCTGACAAAGCATCCTGCATTCATTTATCCGACCAATCTATCACAAAAAATGCATTCATTGTTGAGGTGAGGCCTCGAGGGACTTGTACCTGCAGTGCCTAACTGCACCGAAAAGGGCAAGCGCACAGACAACGACGGTCTATATTAGTCTTTTATATTATTTATAGGTAACACTAAATGCATCTCATATAATGAGTTATTATTAAGTTGTCTATATCGGACCCTACAATTTTTTAACTTTTGCTTGAATTTTTTTTTATAGATAACAACTCATACAATGTTGTTTTGTATTGTCTATAAAATTTTTATGGACTGTCTGTTGCATGCGAGACTGTTTTTTCTCTCCTTATTCTCTCTCATCCACATCATTAGAAATTTTACATGGCATGAATTATAGACGACTGATGTCACCCTATTGTTCATACCTTAACTAATGTTAGGTTTATACAGTGCATTGCGGCTGCGGACATTGTCTTCACGGTTGCAACAGGACCTGCTGTTCCTTTCTGATACCTGAAACTGGCTCTTCACATGGTCTTATGGCACTGTGAGCTTTAGCAGATGGGCAACAGTAACCCAGCTTCTGACTGAGTAGGATTGTTTGGCCGTGTGTATCGTGCCACTTCAACAGAAGACAGACGTGAAAATGGAATAAATGCATGGACAATATAGGTATCTGCATCGGGATAAGGTTTGGTTGAAGTCATTGGACCTAAGAGCTTTTGGTTAAGGTCGGCAATCACTATTACAAATAACTTTTCTGTTATCTATAAACAACACTAAATGGACCTTATATAATGAATTGTATGTTAAGTTGTCTATACGGGACCCGACAATTTTTTAATTTTTTGCTTGAAAAAAATATTTATTATAGATAACAACCCCATACAATGGTGTTTTGTGTTGTCTATAAAAATTTTATAGACCATCTGTTGCATGCGAGACTGTTTCTTTCTCTCCTCGTTTTCTCTCATCCACATCATTAGAAATCTTATGTGGCACGAATTATAGACGATTGATATCACCCTATTGTTCATGCCTTAACTAAGGTTAGGTTTATACAGCGCATTACGGCTGCGGACATTGCCGTCTTCACAGTTGCAACAGGACCTGCTGTTCCTTCCTGCTACATGAGACTGGCTCTTCACACGGTCTTATGGCACTGTGAGCATTTAGCACATGGGCAACAGTAACCCAGCTTCTGACTGAGTAGGATTGTTTGGCCGTGTGTATCGTGCCACTTCAACAAAAGACAGACGTGAAAATGGAATAAAGGCATGGACGATATAGGTATCTGCATTGGGATAAGGTTTGGTTGAAAGTCATTGGACCTAAGAGTTTTTGGTTAAGATCGGCAATCACTATTACAGCTAGCTTTTCTGTCTGTTACATTGTCCATTCAACACAACCATTTTCATAGCGATGGATACCTATTCCCTGTATCAGCATTCTGCACATGCGTGTCATGGTTCTTCAAGAAGCGTCAAAACGCACATGATTAGCGGTTTTTTTTAAATAATATTATTTTAAAAGATAATTATAAAAATAAATAGTCACCCAAAAAAATTACAAAAATAAGCTCCTGTCGTCGGTTCAACTAGCGATAGGTATGTGTCGCCAGTTGAACTGGCGACAAGAGCTCTGTTGACTCCCTATCGCCGGTCCACCTCAACTGGTGATAGGAAGTGAACTGGCAACAAGAGCTTTGTTGACTGCCTGTCGTCGGTCCACCTTCCTGTCGCCAATTGAATTGGCGACAGAAAGCTGTCGACAGTTCAATTGGCGACAGGAGCCCATGTATAAAACCCCCAAAAAATGAGTTCAAAACTCATTTTAATTCCAGAAAAAAAAACAAAAGAGAGGAGGAGGGAGAGAAGAAAGGTAGCGAAGCTCTGCCGGTTCGTCGCGGAGGAGAGAGTGACGGGGCATTAGATCCGGTTGGCCCTCTTACCGGTACATTTTTTGCAACTTTGTACATTATGTCAAAACTTTGTCGGTTAGCAACCAAAATAGCGACATAGAATATAGTAGATTAGAAAATTATAGTCAAATTGTGTAGTACATCATTTGAGGTGTATGTAGTCTAGTTCATCGTGCACACGTTATGAATGTTCCAGCACTCGAACGATTAAGGATAAATCTGAAGAAATAAGAAGACGTCTATTAGTAATCTGTAAAAATTGTAGAGTAGCTAAGTTGGGTAGGTAGAGCGTAATCAAAATAATCTCAGCTTTATTTAGCTTCCCATTTGTAAGAAATGTAAAGTAGCTAAGTAGGAAAATTAATTAGCTTTCCATTTGTGTGTGTTAATTATATTGTTAGTGTCAAAAATTAATTAGAAACTAGGAAAATAGCATGACACATTTTAAAATTGTAAAGAAAATCCAGAGTTGCTACATAGGGTACGTATAGCAGAATGATAAAATTATGAACTTTGTTTATTGTTTTATTTGCACTTGGATAATATTTTTAAATTTTGTTGAAATCGGAAGACCCTATTACAAATCTGTTTAAATTGCTGAGTAGCTTAGTATAATTCTTTTTAAAGTAGGAAAATAGCTACATTCCTAAAAAAAATCTTTAAAAACTACAGAGTAGGTTAGTTCAGTTTGTGTTGCTTAACCAAAATAATCCTAACTTAAATTTGCTTTCTATTTATAGTTGGTAATTAATGTTGCTTCCTATTTCGTTGTGTACATGTCTCGTGGTCTTTACAATATATGCACGAAATTTTCAGGTACGGCGGACGTAAGCCACTACGAGTTACTTGACCCGGTGATTGACACGCATCACCGTAGCCGCCTCAGTACCATCCTCCCCCAGGAGGGTGAGGCGCCGATTGAGCTTGGCGCTTTGCAGTTGCACACACCCATAAGGGCATGGAGGGTGCACCCAGCCTGGGTTCTGAGGTACTTCTAGTTGTGACCTTCATGTACTCAATTGCAGTCCGACCACTTTGGGTGGACTCACATTTGTTCTTAATCATTTCGACGCAGGTTAAGAGCGGCATGCCTCCTTCCACTAGCGAGGATGGTGGAGGCAACATGGGAGGATGACCATGACCGCGGTCCTGGTTGTAGTCCTGGTCGTACGTCCAGGCGTTTTTCATACAACCGGGTCCTACTGACAGCCTTGGTTGACCGTTGGAGACCAGAGACGCACACATTCCACCTTCCGTGAGGGGAGATGGCGCCGACGCTGTAGGACGTGAGTTTCCTGACCGGGTTGCCCTGCACAGGCTTCCCCATGGCGGCGTACGACATCCTGGCCACGTGGCGCGCGAACTTCCTGGTGAGGTTCCAGGATGTGTTGTCGCTGGGCAGCGGGTATAGAGAGTTCAGCAGCCCCCATTGGTCGGCACTAAGTTGGATCTACCAGTTCTACGTAAGTATTCGTAATAACTCTTCTCTCGCATCAATTTATTTGTGAACCTTGCTGACGTGTACATGTCTTCTTGTAGCCTGAGCGTATGGCGGAGGACGCAACCGACCACATTGTTAAGAGGCACTTCGAGGCCTACTTGCTGTGGCTGTTCGTGTGAGTCATGTTCCTAGGGTCCCACAGTGACACCGTCGACAAGAACTATGTCTGATTCCCATTTCAGTTGGCCTGGGATTGGGCGGTGGACGAGATCCATCCCTATGCCTAGGGTCCGGCCGTGCTGTGTGCGATGTACCGCGCACTATGCGACGTGTGCCACCGGGCCCAGGACAGCTCCATCCTGTTTGGATGACCGCTACTTCCATAGCTGTGGTGTTTCGAGCGCTTCTAGATCAGACGATCACAACTGGACTTGAGAGCGTACACGGTCAGCTTGTACGCACAGGACGGCGATATGGACAGGCCGACCATGGGCATGGTGTGGTGCCACCGACGGGTTAGTTTCATGGCCATTTAATATTTTCCGTAATGTAATCATAATTTCGTGTGGTAAGTTTCCGTTGTTCTATTCTACAGGTCACTTACACGCTGATCACTTCACAGGGGTCCTACCCAGAGTACGTTGCGATGTTCGATCAGTTGACGGATGTCCGTGTCATCTAGAGATTGTACACTTAAGAGAGGGTGTACACGTGCACGCCCGGAGGACTGTCGATCCTGTGCACGCGAGACTATGCGTACTGGTACACGTGGAGGGCCATGTGTAGGATCAAGGATAACCGACTAGAGGGGGGTGAATAGGAGGTTTTTAAAGCTTTTTAACAAAATAACAAGTTTATCCAATTATTAACTTAGACTAAACAAGATATGATTCTAGCTAAGCAATTTATCACAAAAGACAAGCTAGAATTATAAGTGCGGAAATGTAAAGACTAGAAATAACCACAATGACACTAGGAAGTTTTTCCCGTGGTATCGAAGACTTGCCGGTCTTCACTAATCCACGTTGAGGAAGCTTGATCAACTCAAGCCGGCTCCACGAATTAAGCCTTTCCTCGATCACTAGAGGTAGCTCTTCTCCTCTCCGGATAGGCGAGCTCCAACCTTCACAAATACCCGGGCCTTCTCACAATCTCCTTTGAGAAGATCACCGAACCCAACTCCAAACCGTCTAGGAGACGGCAATCTCCAAGAGTAATAGAGCAAGAATTCTTCACTTGAAAGCGCTCTAAATGCCACAATTTATCAAACACAATGAATGCTCTTTAGAGGCACCTCAACTACCTTTGCAAATGAAAATCAATGCTCTCAATGAGTAGGAAATAATGCAAAGGGCTCAAGAGATATTAAATGAGGCTCAACAACATTTCTAGTGGCAGTGGGGGAGGTATTTATAGCCTCCACCCACTCCACTAGCCGTTGGACACGAAATTCCCAATTTTTCATGTTGAGTCGGTCCATTGAACAGCAACAAGGCGGTCATCCTCGGTTGTAACGGTCGACTGTTACGCATTTAATGCACTTAAATATAGCCGTTACAGGGGGGGTCCGGTCAGTCCGCAGGCAAGCATGCGGTCAGTCCGGCCTACAGAAAAACGGAAAACCTTTTGGAAACTCTCTGGAAAAAGCTGACCGCAACCAAAACCCGGGGGTGTGGTCAGTCCGGACAAGTACCTGCGGTCAGTTCGGCCTGCATTTTTCAACTCAACACCTTCTCTGGAAAATGTTGACGCGCCCTGCACCGAAGTGCGGTTAGTCCAACCAAAAACCGTCGGTCATCCGGGCGAGGATTTTACCAAAACCAAAACAAAGACCTCATCGAAAATGTTGACCGCCGTTCGTCAAGCAATGCGGTCATCCGGCCGATTAACGTCGGTCATCCGCCTCAATAGAAAATCAAGAATTTAAATATTGAGGCAAAGTAAAAAACAAATCCAAGATAAAACCAAGTAAGATTTGAGCAGTTGTGGCATCGATCACTTTCGAGGTACTCAATTCTTGCACCCTCTTTATAGTACGGCTGTCTAGCCTATAATCCGGTCTTCCAACCAATTCACCTAAGACCGGTAAAATCAAAAGATCCTAGACTATTGTACCTTGCCTTTGAGACATAAGATCTTCATGTAAACCTTTCGCGTGCAATTTCTGATCATCAAGAGCGCCAATAGGACTTAACCTTGTACATACTCAATAAATACGTTAATCCCATATTCACATATTGTCATTAATTATCAAAACAATTTTTAGGGGCCTAGATGCTTTCAATCTCCCCCTTTTTGGTAATTGATGACAACACACTTAATATGTGAAAGAATGATTGTTTTGAATATACTGTGAGTGTATATTCTATTGATGACTTAACAACTAAATAATTCTTGCAATAAGCTTTAAATGAGTTTTGAGAATTATTTCCTTGCTAAATCTGTTTGAAGAAAGCTCCCCTAAACATGTGCATAAAAGGTAGAGAATTTTTGCAAGCACAAGTAGATTTTAGAGAATTTTATGAGTTTATTTTACATGATGGAACTTGAGGAAATGCAACAATATATAACATTATAAACAGCATTTCAAGAGGGTAATATAAGCACAAGATTAACCAACAAGTTTATCAAGATAACATTGAATCGATTACAAGCATATAAGTATATATCATTCAACCAAGCTCATAGACGGTAAAGCATTAAGCGTTCATATATATATAAGAGGTTCAATAAGCTTACATGATAGCAGAATAGAGTAATAAGCTTATCCTCTAATTATTACACACAAAAGAGATCACAGAAGTCCAACAAGCATTCATTAACCATAACTAATAGATATATAAATATATAGGACCATCTAGCACTTCTCCCCTTTTGGCATCAACTACCAAAAGCTACGCAGTAGGGGGAGGAGGAGGAGGAGCTGCAGTCGATGTCGTAGGGGCTGTAGGAGGATCAATGTGTCGACGCCGAGAATAAGTAACAGTCTGCTCGATCGACGAGACGCGAGTGGTCATCTCAGCCATGTCGGACTGAATACCTGAAACCAACCCAACCATTTGATCTAAATGCTGAAGCACAAGAGAGTTGGACTGCTCCACTGCTGTCTGGCGAGAGTCCAAAGACTGAGTAGTGCTCTCCAAAGAATCCATGCGATGATCCAAAACCTCTAGGCGACGATCCACTGCATCAAAGCGAGATACAATCGTGTTGATGCCAGTATGCAGAACCTCTAATAAGACTGGATCAAGTCCACCCTGCTGCTGAGGAGCGGGCTGAGGAGAGGCAGGAGCATCAACAACTGGGTGAAGAGGCCTGTTCTCAAATCTCTCGATGGTCACCCTCCGCTTGTCTTGCTTGTGAGGAAAGGAGTGGTACCATCAAAGTCAAGTGGTCCTCAAAATGAGCATCATGATGTAAGGAGCATAATACATCATCTTTCCCAAATCAAGTGTGACAAGATCGCAACTCACCAAGATTAAGTGCATAATATCAAACTTCTTTCCTTGCATCACATAATCTATGACATTCCATGCATGTCATCTAATGGCATCATTGTTTCCACTTCTCGGCAAGATGGTGGCCCTGATAATTCTGTTAATGACACTAGGGAGAGGCCTCAGACCAGTAACCTTACCAGGGACAACTCTAACATGAGGCTCATAAAACTGTATTTGCTCCGGAGTCTGCAGCGCGGGCTCAAGGTGAATCTTTACATACTCACGTGCTAGCAGATTTAGGGCTTCCTCAAAGTCACGCTTGGTGGCCGTGTAGCGCCTTGAGCCTGTCATCCAAGTCACAGTGGCCAAGGTGGATGGGATGTAAACAGTAGCATAGAACTGACGGATTACCTCCTCATTGAAGTTGCACTTTATGCTAACAAGCCCATCCAAGCCAAAGATTATGTAAAACGAGTGTACAAAGTCGATACCGGGTTTGTTCATTGAGATAGGACCAATTAATGTACTTCTGGATTGCAAATTGTTTGTGAAGCACCACTTGATGGTAGCAATCTTCCTGGAATTGAGTGTGAAATCTCTCATCTTCGGCTGACCTAGGCTGCTCATAGGGAGATTGCATTCTGAGTTGTTTGAAATCATCGTTCCGGATTGCGTGAAGATTCACGCGAGGCTCAGGCGCAAATTCCACATCAGAATCGTCTTCTTCGTCCAAATGTTCACTGGCGCTAGGTACGGAGGATAAGGACGGCGAAGAGTCCGCTTCGTCGCTATCGGAATGTTCAACCGGAGGACGATGAGTAGCCTGGCGAGGAGGACGAGACGAAGAAGCACCGGGATCGACAACAGTCTTGGTCCTTGCCATGATCACTAGAGAGATGGACAAGACGATCAAAGAGTGAATTGATTGGAAGTAAGGATAATCAAGTTGACAAAAACAGAAGTTTCTTCGTCTGTGGTCGGATCGACCGCAGCGCTTGGCGGTCACCACAGTAGCGCGGATCGACCAGACGCAACACGCCGGTTAGTCCGGCCTTGACAAAAAAAAACTAGGGTTTTTGCCAAAACGACGGAATCATTCACAATGTAGGTCAATAATCGACAAAATAGTGAGTATAGATGACAAATATGACATACTCCAAGTCGATTAAGATCTAACTAGCAGATTGAGCGAAGATTAAAGGGAAGATTGAGGAAATGAGGACCTTGCGGTGACGGCGGAGAAGAAAAAGATCCGGCGGCGAGGAGATGGCGTCCGGCGGTGAGGAGGAGTGTCCAGGGGCGTGGAGGAGAGGAGGCGCTCCAAGAATGGCGATGCGGTGGAGGAGGAGAAGAATGGAACCGTCGGGGAGATGAAGAGGAAAACTGGCGGAGCGGACGGTTTGGTGAGAAATAAGGGAAGAAACTGCCTCAAGATTAAGCAAGCCATGGATCGACCATGAGGCAAAGCCCGGTCGCCCGGCCACAAGCTCTCGGGTTGACTGCAGATTGAGCTTAAGTTAGACCGCACCTAGAGACTTTTGAGGTAATTAGCAAAATCTTTGTGTTGTCTTTGCTCCAAAGACTTAGCACACAACTTAAAACTATCTTGGAGCAATTTCAACGAGATTAGATCAACGAATTAGTTTTGAATATAAAGTTTTTAAGAAAATAGAGCAATTTTGAAAGAAAATTATTTAAAGAGATAAAACATGTAAACAACGAGATTTGTCACTTGTGAGGATATATATGAGTATGAAATACTATTTGGAAGCAATATATGAAGGAAATTATTGCCTAAATAGCAATACTCATTTTATGCTAGAATTGACTCACGTGAATTTTTCGGGTTTTGTGCTATTTTTAGCGAGATTCAAACTTAAATAACTTTGATTTGGTTGAGTGTTTGAAAAACTTGTGAATACGAAAAAGGTCTCGAATAACCATCTTTACCTTTTTCCTTTTGGGAGCAAGATCAATTTTCTTTTGGAAAGCCTTTTTGGGAGAAAAGCCATTTTTAGTCAAAAACAAGATAGGTAAGAAATAGTTTTTGGCCAAAACTTGATTTTTCTTTTAAGTTAGATAATTTTGAGATCTTTTCAACCAAAAACCTTTGAAATATAATAGAGAATAGATGTAGTTTTTCAAGAGGTTTGATTGATTAACTCCAAATTGACTTTTGATCAAAAGGATTGGTTTTTCAAAAGACATATTCTAGCATGTTTGTTGATATGTGCACAATTTGAGTTGTGGTATACATGGTGATTGTATAGCACTCCACCTAACTGTGTTTCCCATCTTAGTTCTGAAAATAGGAGAAACACGATAGAAAAGCGAATTCAATCAAGATTCAAGAACATAAGGTAATCAAATGACATTAGAACAATCTATGACATTTAATTCATTCCTCAATTTGCAAAAACGGTCTTCATCTAAAGGTTTGGTGAAAATATCCGCTAATTGGTCTTCGGTTCTTATGTGGCTAATTTCAATATCTCCCTTGCTCACATGATCTCTCAAGAAGTGGTGGCGAATATCTATATGTTTGGTTCTTGAGTGTTGAACGGGGTTATTAGCAATTTTCACCGCACTATCATTGTCACACAAAAGAGGCATTTTATCAAATTTAATTCCATAATCCATCAATGTTTGCCTTATCCATAGCAATTGAGCACAACAACTTCCCGCGGAAACATATTCGGCTTCGGCGGTAGATAAAGCTACAGAGTTTTGTTTCTTGGAAGACCATGATACTAAAGATCTTCCTAGGAATTGACAACTACCTGAGGTGCTTTTTCTATCCACTTTACAACCCGCATAATCGGAATCGGAATATCCAATTAAATCAAATTTAGCACCTTTGGGGAACCATAGGCCAATGCTAGAGGAATGCTTTAAATATCTAAGAATTCTTTTAACTGCCATAAGATGACATTCTTTTGGAGAAGCTTGAAAACGAGCACACATACAAACACTAAACATGATATCGGGCCTAGATGCGGTAAGATAAAGCAGACTACCAATCATGGATCTATAAAGTTTTAAGTCTACAGGTTTACCTCCCTCATTTAGATCAAGATGACCATTTGTGGCCATGGGAGTCTTGTTGGGCTTTGCATCCTCCATGCCAAATCTTTTAAGTAAATCCTTTATGCATTTGGCTTGACTTATAAAAGTCCCATCCTTGAGTTGCTTGATTTGAAGTCCAAGGAAATAGCTCAATTCTCCAATCATGGACATTTCAAATTCCTAGACATCATATCACCAAACTCTTTGCAAAAGTCTTGATTAGTAGACCCAAAAATGATATCATCAACATAAATTTGACATACAAAGAATTCATCATCTAAAACTTTAGTAAATAAAGTTGAATCAATTTTTCCGATTTTGAATCATTTTGAGACTAGAAAAATCTCTAAGGCGTTCATACCATGCTCTAGGAGCTTGTTTAAGACCATAGAGCGCCTTGGAGAGTTTATAGACATGATTTGGATTTTAGGATCTTCAAACCGGAGGTTGTTCAACAAAGACAAGTTCGGATATTTCACCATTTAAGAAAGCACTTTTAACATCCATTTGAAATAACTTAATATCAAAGCATGATGCAAAAGCAAGTAATATCCGAATTGATTCAAGTCTAGCTACGGAGCGAAAGTTTCACCAAAATCCAAACCTTCAACTTTGTGAAAATCCTTGAGCGATTAATCTTGCTTTGTTTCAATGACCAATCCATTCTCATCTTGCTTGTTCCTAAAGACCCATTTCGCACCAATAATATTGTATTCTTTGGGTCGATCCACCAATGTCCAAACTTCGCTCCGTAAAGTTATTGAGTTCTTCATGCATCGCATTCACCCAATTCGGATCGTCAAGTGCTTCTTCTACATGCTTTGGCTCAATAGACGAGACAAAAGAGTAATGTTCACAAAAAGAAGCAACACGAGAGCGAAGTTTGGACACCCTTACTTACGCCACCCAATATTTGATCTATTGGATGATCCTTTGCAATTGCATTGTGGATTCTTGGTGGTAGGTTGGATGGTTGATCATCTTCCTTGTTAACTTCTTCAATAATTTGTACTTGACTTGTGGAAGATGTGGGTGGTTCAACTTGAGTGGAGGATGATGGACCATCTTCGGGCTTGATGTCGCCTATTTGCATATGTTCCATTGCTTTTCTTAAAGCTTCATTACCTACATCATCCAAGTTCTCATGCTCTTCTTGAGAGCCGTTAGTCTCATCAAATTGCACATCGTGCCTTTCTTCAACTGAACCGGAGTTTTTGTTGAAGACACGATAAGCCTTGCTATTTGAAGAATAACCAAGCAAGAAACCAACATCACAACGACTATCAAATTTTGAAAGACGAACACCCTTCTTCAAAATGTAACATTTGTAACCAAAAACACGAAAGTAAGAGATGTTCGGTTTTCTTCCTACAATGAGCTCATAGGAAGTCTTTTTCAAAAGACGGTGCAAATAAAGACGATTTATGGCATGACAAACGGTGTTAATGGCTTCCGCCCAAAAACTATCGGAAGTATTATATTCATCAAGCATTGTCCTAGCCATTTCAATTAATGTTCGATTTTTCCTTTCTACTACTCCATTTTGCTCCGGAGTGTAGGTTGTGGAAAGTTCATACTTTATTCCAAGTTCGTCACAAAAGTCCTCAACTTTAGTATTTTTGAACTCGGAACCATTATCACTACGGATTTTCTTTATTTTGAAATCAAATTCATTTTGAGACTTTTTTGCGAATCTTTTGAAGATTCCGGATGTTTCACCTTTATCATCTAGAAAGAATACCCATGTATATCTAGAGTAATCATCCACAATGACTAAACAATAGCTATTTCCCCCGATACTCTTATAGGTTGTTGGCCCAAACAAATCCATATGTAAGAGTTCCAATGGTCTAGAAGTTGACATGATACTTTTGGAAGGATGAGAATTAGCGACTTGTTTACCGGCTTGACAAGCACTACAAAGTCTATTTTTCTCAAATTTCACATCTTTCAAGCCAACAACTAAATCATGTTTGAAAAGCTTTTTAAGTTGAATCATTCCAACATGAGCTAGCCTTCTATGCCAAAGCCAACCCAAGGAGGTTTTTATTAACAAGTTTTTAAACAAGATTCACTTGAACTAAAATCAACTAAGTAAAGATTTCCAAACCTAAAACCTTTGAAAGCTAAAGAGCCATCATTTGCGTTAGAGAAGGTTACACCTTCACCCGAGAATGAGCAAATTAGTCCGAGATCACATATTTGTGCAACGGATAGCAAGTTAAAGTTTAATGATTCTACTAAAGAAACATTAGAAATGGAAAGGTCATTTGAGATAGCAATTTTACCCAATCCTAATACCTTTCCTTTGCTATTATCGCCAAAAGTAATCTTGTCTACTCCTTTTTCATTCTCGAATGTGGTGAACATTTTTCTATCACCGGTCATGTGTTGAGTGCATCCACTATCAAGCACCCAATGTTTTCCACCGGTCTTATAGTTCACCTACAAAACAAGAGTCAAGTTCTTTTAAATACCCAAATTTGTTTGGGTCCTTGGAGTTAGTAACCAAGGATTTTGGCACCCAAATAGCATTCTTTTTAGCGCCCATAATTGAAGTGCCAACAAAATGAGCAATTACTTTACCATTTTTAGTTTTTCTAAGCATATAACATGAATCATATATACCAAGGGATGGAACCTTACCCTTAGGACAATTTTGTTGCATATGTCCTATTTCCCGGCACTTATAGCAATACATACCATTTTTCCTCACAAAACTTGTGGGCTTATTTATCGGCTTCTTGCCTTTCTTAGGTATATATCCAAGACCTTCCTTGTTGAATGAACACCTTTGCTCGCTCAAAAGCTTGTCAAGAGTGACCTTACCCTTGAAACATCTTTCCAAGCTCTTGCTTAACTTGGTCACTTGCTCTTTTAGCTCATAGTTCTCATGAACAAGTTTTGCATCATTTTGCTTAACAATGTTATGATTAGCATCAACATTAGAGCAACATGGCATAGCAAGTAGGTCATCACATGAAGTAGATGAACTAGTCTTAGCAATTTCTATACTAGCCATTTTATTAATAATATCACATGTAATTCCTACACTAGAACAAGACTTATGTGAATTCTCTTGGATAAGCAAGTTGTGAGCATCCTTAAGCTTCATATAAGAATCTTTTAGAGTGAAGTATTCTTTATTTAAGACCTTATATTTTGATTTTTCTTTTCCAAGATACTCATTTAAATCATCAAGCATATCCATCAATTCATCATAAGTTGGTTCATCACCAATAATGGATTTTACCTTATCTCCTTTTCCCTTGAGGCACGTAGGAGTGGAGAATAGTGAAGGAGCTTCCTTGATGGCGATGCCGACAAGTCCCTTTTTCTTGGGGGACTCTTCCTCATCGGAATCGGAATCGGAGTCGCTTGACTCATCATTTGAGTCCCACTCTCCGATGTGAGCTTCATTTTTGCCATCCTTGTAAAGCTTCTTGAAAAGCTTCTTTTTACCGTTGTATTCTTTCTTCTTGAATGGCTTGCTCTTGTCATCCTTCTTTTCGGGGCAATGAGAAGCAATGTGCCCCTTTTCTTCACAATTATAGCATCGAATATTGCTATATCTCTTCTTATCATTTGAGGATTGCCCCTTCTTGAACTTGTCAAAGTTATAGCTTCTGTTGGGGCGCCTCTTCATGACCCTCTTCATTCTTCTCACAAGGAGTGCATACTCCTCGTCGAGTCTTCTTCTCCATCCTCATCATCACTAGATTCCGCCTTGGCTTTAAAAGCGTAATTTTCTTCTTTGAGGATGATGTCTCCAAAAGCTCTTCTTTGTCCTTTTGAACAACTCATTTGTGATGAGGTTGCCCAAAAGCCCTGTTGGTGTCATCCTTGGCAACTCGGGCGAGTTGAGAAATAACGCCACCAACGCCTCATATTTATCCGGAAGAGCCCTAAGTATCTTAAGTAACAACATCAACATCAAGAAGGTTAGTTCCAAGGCCTTTGAGCTCATTCACAATGTTGTTGAGTCTTGAATACATCTCATTGATGTTTTCATGAGGCAACATTATGAATGTCTCATATTTAATCCGAAGTTTATGCAATTTGGCTTCTTTGACCGTGGATGTACCTCATGGATTTCTCGAGAGAGTTGTCCAAATAGCATGAGCATTTTCCAAGTTGCTCACTCTATTGAACTCATCCGCTCAAAGCGCCAAAAGAGCATTCATAGCTTGGGCATCTAAATGAGAGTTACGCGTATCTTGATCCGTGGGTTCTAGTGGATTAAGAGACATAGCATAACCATCATTTACGATTTTCCAAATGCTTGGACTCATGGCCTTTAATAAATTGACATTCTAATTTTCCAATAAGCATAGTTTGAGCCATCAAACAGAGGAGCCTTTCCTATAGCAATTCCCTCACTAGTCATCCTTTTCTCTCTTAGACGGTTAAGTCTAAATCAATGAGAGACCAAGCTCTGATACCACTTGTAGGATCAAGGATAACCGACTAGAGGGGGGTGAATAGGAGGTTTTTAAAGCTTTTTAACAAAATAACAAGTTTATCCAATTATTAACTTAGACTAAACAAGATATGATTCTAGCTAAGCAATTTATCACAAAAGACAAGCTAGAATTATAAGTGCGGAAATGTAAAGACTAGAAATAACCACAATGACACTAGGAAGTTTTTCCCGTGGTATCGAAGACTTGCCGGTCTTCACTAATCCACATTGAGGAAGCTTGATCAACTCAAGCCGGCTCCACGAATTAAGCCTTTCCTCGATCACTAGAGGTAGCTCTTCTCCTCTCCGGATAGGCGAGCTCCAACCTTCACAAATACCCGGCCTTCTCACAATCTCCTTTGAGAAGATCACCGAACCTAACTCCAAACCGCCTAGGAGACGGCAATCTCCAAGAGTAATAGAGCAAGAATTCTTCACTTGAAAGCGCTCTAAATGCCACAATTTATCAAACACAATGAATGCTCTTTAGAGGCACCTCAACTACCTTTGCAAATGAAAATCAATGCTCTCAATGAGTAGGAAATAATGCAAAGGGCTCAAGAGATGTTAAATGAGGCTCAACAACATTTTAGTGGCGTGGGGAGGTATTTATAGCCTCCACCCACTCCACTAGCCGCTGGACACGAAATTCCCAATTTTTCAAGGAGCCCTGGCCACCACAGCAACAAAGGCGGTCATCCGCCTCGCTTGTAACTGCCGATCGTTACGATTTAATGCACTTAAATATAGCCGCATAGGGGGTCCGGCCAGTCCACAGCAAGCATGCGGTCATCCGCCTACGTAAAAACGGAAAACCTTTTGAAACTCTTCGAAAAAGTCGACCGCAACTAAAACCCGGTGCGGTCGGTCCGACAAGTACTCTGCGGTCATCCGACCTGCATTTTTCAACCGAACACCTTCTTCGAAAATGTTGACGCGCCCTGCACTGGTGCGGTCATCCGCCAAAACCGCCGGTCGGTCCGGCCGAGGATTTTACCAAAACCAAAACAAAGACTCATCGAAAATGTTGACCGCCGCTCGTCCAAGAATGCGGTCGATCCGCCTCAATAGAAAATCAGCAATTTTAAATATTGAGGCAAAGTAAAAAAGAAATCCAAGAAAAAACCAAGTAAGATTTGAGCAGTTGTGGCATCGATCACTTTCGAGGTACTCAATTCTTGTACCCTCTTTATAGTACGGCTGTCTAGTCTATAATCCGGTCTTCCAACCAATTCACCTAAGACCGGTAAAATCAAAAGATCCTAGACTATTGTACCTTGCCTTTGAGACATAAGATCTTGATGTAAACCTTTCGCGTGCAATTTCTGATCATCAAGAGCGCCAATAGGACTTAACCTTGTACATACTCAATAAATACGTTAATCCCATATTCACATATTGTCATTAATTATCAAAACAATTTTTAGGGGCCTAGATGCTTTCACCTTGGTGCATAAGGTCTTCGTGGAGGAGTACCAGGTGGGGCGGGTCATACGCTAGTTCAGTCTGCGACAGGAGGTCCCAGCCCCCTGGGGGCAGCGGGTGCTAGCCCACGTCCATGGGTAAGTTCACGCTATACTTCTTTCGTACGATCTGTGCTGCGTACCAACCTAATAATTGTCTTATCGTCTACAAGTACACTAGGAGAGGAGTACGTGCTAGTACCTCTTGGGAGCAAAAGATGTTCCCTTGGATTCAGGGCTGGATCGACGCCTACAGTGACATCGTCTTGGAGGATGCTAACTACGACCCCGGGGAGTACGCGGAGTATATGGAGTGGTACGCCAGTCGGATGAGGCTTCGTTGCGTTCGGGTCGTGGACGACCCACCACGACACGAGGCTTCGAAGTCTGACATGTACCCCACCCAACCAGACTCCGCATTCCACCGCGTGGTACGTATTGAACGGTCCGTACGTATAGAACCCAAGCAAGCCACAAGCCAATCAAGAGGAATTCATCAAAAGTAGAGGGTGCACGAGAGGATTAGAGGCTAGATTATTCTTTTAGCACTAAATTATTATGTAGGGCAAGGATCCGAAGGTCCTAAAAGATTTGAGAGGGTTGCGAGAGAGCGACAATCCCTTGTATTCTTTTGGAGTTGTGCTTAATGAATTTACAGTCGGTTTCATCAAATCTTTCTCACTCGTTGTAGTTGCTCCATCGCCATTATTTTGGTTCTCACTACGACATTCATCTATTTTGTTCTTGATACCGCGTATGGTCATGCTGTACCTCATAAACTCTAATCTGATCCGATGCTACTATGCATAAGGAGAGGTATGAGTACAAAACTATATATGACGGTTTACGTACTCACTGCCAACAATCAATCGGTCAACTAATCAGCCTAGCCATTTGTGTCCATCTTCTAAAAAAAACTAATCAGTCTCAATGTCCGTTTCTCACTACATTGTTTTAGACTCGTTATTCCTAGACAAGAAATTTCTCATATGGAACTATGTGTGGGCAACTTATATGTCTCTGAACAGTCCATGTTCTGTTCAAACTGTCACGTGGGCACTATGGGCCTGACATGTACACACTCCATGGTTTTTAGATGAATATTGGTGTGATGGTGTGTGGTGATGTCATGGTGCCGGATGGGGAACAGGACCAGGCAGCAGGTGTTCATATGGGCCGGGAAGGGAGAAGGCTTAAGAAACCCAATGCAAGGTATCCGGAGGCAGAGTGGGCTAAGTAATGAAGCATTTACCGTCTAATAGAGGGAGGAGGACCCACATGGCGACCTAGGGCGGGTTACAAAAGGGAATGTCTCACCGTAGTTCATCACGAAAGATGTAATGGTCTGTCTTCTTTTTTCATTCTCAGATCTCAACTGAACCTTCCTCTTCTTCTCAGACGCTTCTTCCTCGTAACCCTCTGAACTCTACCCCAACTCGAGTGTTTATCTATAATACAAAGTATCAAGAGAGGTTGGTAACAATTGGTATCGAGCCTTGTTTCGCGCCTCGATCAACCACGCTACAAGACGAGAGCTCAAATCCACGCCAGAGATGGAGCAAGAAATGGCTGAATTGACGAGAGTGATTCTTGCTCAAAGCGAATCGATCAAAGCCTTGCAAATCAAGAGCGATGCGATATATGCCACTGTGGAAGAAATGAAACCTGTGGTGTTAGATTTGCAGAAGTGGAAACCTGAGATGGATTCGTTCGTGGAAGGGCTGCGCTCCGAGGTAGGGGAGGTGAGGACACAGTTGGTTCAGATCTCCAAGAATCCGGCGCTTGCGGTCTGGCCCACTGATCTACCTCCGATTCTTCCGCTACCCGACGCCAAGATGGAACAAGATTCGGAAGGGAACCGCAACCCCAGGGCCAAGGAGGGACTCGGACGGGTGCGCGGGGAGCAATATCCGAAGCCACTGGGTTACCGCGAGGAACCCACGTCCAGAGAAAGGGGCATGGTGGAAAGACTTGCCATCGGGACGAATCGGAGTATTGGTAAACCAGATCGGTTTGTAGATGATTCTTATGCAGTGGAACCAGGAGGAATTTTGGGTAAACCACAAGGAGGTCACCAGTATCATCATCCAGCCCCTAGAATGGATTTTCCACCATTTGACGGAGAGAATCCAAAGGCATGGCAACTCAAATGTGAGACTTATTTTAGAATTTGCTCACCATCCGGAGTTCAAGGTTAATGTGGCAACAATGTACTTCATAGGAGGGCTTTCTTTGTGGTCGCAAGCATCCCAAGTGCATCGAGAATTGAGGATGGGGAAGAATTCGTAGAGGCTGTATGTAATAGATTTGGCAAAGAGGAATTTCATAATTTGGTAAGGCAGTTCAGTAGATTTAGGCAGACCGACACTGTAGCTGAATATGCAGAGAAGTTTCACGCGCTTATGCACCACATGCTAGCACATCATCCGTCTTGGAGTATTGTGTTTTTTGTGACCCAGTTGGTGGATGGATTAAGGAGTGACATACGTTCTACTGTAATGTTGCATCGGCCACCAGATCTGGAAACCGCAATAGCTCTAGCAGGTTTGCAAGAAGAAGTACTGGAATCCATGAGAAAGGATACCCGCAGAGGAGATTCAACATCCATGCCTCGTTCGATGTTACGACAAGCAGAGATTTCTTCCATTACCACTGCAGTAAAACAGCTCCACCAGTAAAGACAGAGGACCGGAGAAACAGTGAAGGGACAAGAGCAACACCCATTGATGAAAAGCTTATCGCTCTTCGGGCCTATAGACGAGCCAAAGGTCTTTGCTATACTTGTGGAGAAAGATGGTCGCGGGAACATAAAGGTGGACCAACAGTCCAACTTCATGTGGTTGAAGAAATGCGGGAGCTCTTGCACAACAAATGAAGTTAGAGTCTCAACAAGGAACCGATACAAAATCCCAAGTGGATGCCGACTTGATGGCTATTTCAAATGAGGCCCTTTGGAGAAGAAACCTCTAGAACAATTCAATTACAAGGAGAAATTCAAGGCCAATCACCACAATGCTAGTGGATTCAGCAAATTAACTGCTTTTGTCAAGGACCTAATTGCACATCTGCTGTAAGGTGCTCAACCATCCAAGATGCCAATCCATGTGCGTGATTGTTAATAGCAAGTGTATTGCAATGTACTCAGGAGTTTTCTCACTGCAAATGGAGTGTTCAAGGCCATATTTTCCATGCGAATTTCAAAACTTTACCTTTGGGCTGTTACGATATTATATTGGGTATGGATTGGCCTGAACATAATAGTCCTACGAAGGTGAATTGGTTAAAGAAAACATTGTCATTCTGGTGTCATGGTAAGGAGGTGTGTTTACATGGCATTAAACCCCAGCAGCCACAATGTTGTATGGTTTGGGTCAGTGAAAGATGCAAGTCTGCAGATAGTCTGAGTTATGGTCCAACACTCTCCTTGTGCTTCACGTAAATGTAACAAACCGAGGAGCATGCTATCACGTTGAGGCATGTCTTGGAAATTCTAGAGCAGCACCAACTGAAGATTAAACGATCCAAGTGTTCGTTTGCACATCAACAATTGACTTATTCGGGGCATATTATCAGTAAACAAGGTGTCGCAACCGATCCCAAAAATATTGATGCAGTGCGCACCTGGCCTTCACCGACCAACACCAAACAAGTTCGTGGATTTTTGGGATTAGTAGGGTATTATCGAAGTTTGTGCGTAGCTTTGGGTTACTTTTACGGCCTCTTACAGAGTCAGCCAAGAAAAACACTGCTTTTGTGTGGACAAGCAGAAAAGGAATCAGCATTCCAAGCTCTTAAACAAGCTTTGATAACTGCTCCGATGTTAACTCTTCCGGACTTCAAGAAGAGATTTGAACTAGAGACAGATGCTTCCGACAAAGGTATTGGCGCGGTGCTCATGCAAGAGGGACACCCTTGGCATATCTTAGTAAATCTTTGGGACCGCGACATCAAATTCTCTCAACTTATGAGAAGGAAAGTCTAGCTATATTGTTGGCGAGATCATTGGAGGCAATACTTGCAAAGATGGGGAATTCTCGATTAGAACGGACCGGTAGCAGACTTAATTCATCTTGATGATCAGAGATTAACCACTTCATGGCAACAAAAAGCACTGACCAAACTCTTGGGGTTGCAGTACAAACTGGTTTATAAAAAGGGTGCTGAAAATCAAGCAGCGGATGCATTATCCCGCCGAACTGTGGGAGGGCCGGGACAATTATTGGCAATCTCCACATGTGTACCAACATGGTTAACTGATGTTGCTGCAGGTTATGCAGAGGATTCAAGCACTCAACGCCTTATTATCGAAGCTCATCGTCGACAGCGCCAAGCATCCTAAATATCAACTGAGAGATGGTATACTGCGGCACAAGTGGTCGGAATGGATTGCTTTCGAGGAGTTTTGGTATAATACCTCCTATCATTCTACTCTGGACAAATCACCATTTGAGGTGCTCTATGGTCACAGTCCTCGGCATTTTGGAATCGTGGATGCATCTGCTTGCACATCAACCGAACTAGCAACCTGGTTGAAGGATAGAGAGTTGATGACTCACTTATTGCGCCAACATTTGAATCGTGACTCACTTATTGCGCCAACATTTGAATCGTGCAAGACAGCATATGAAACGGCAAGCTGATCGGAACAGATCGGATGAAGCTTCAAGTTGGGGGATTGGGTGTACCTCAAATTACAACCTTATGTTCAGACTTCTGTGGCTAATCGAGCTAATCACAAGCTTGCTTTTAGGTTCTTTGGACCCTTTCAGCAAAGTAGCGTGGGATGGGTAGCATATAAACCGAAGCTTCCAAATACAAGCAAAGATCTACCCCGCTATTCATGTGTCACAACTTAAGAAGGCTTTGCCTCCAGGAGAAACTGTGCAGTCAGCATTGCCAGAGAAGGAAGACAACGCATTACCCGAGAAGATTCTGCAGACCAGATTGCATCGAGCTGGGACAGTGTCAGGGACCCAAGTACTGGTTCAATGGACTGGATCATCGCCAGTTGATGCTACTTGGGAAGACATTGTTGATTTGAAGAATCGTTTCACAGCCGCTTGGGGTCAAGCCGTTTCTGGAGGGGGAGGGGATGTCATGGTGCCGGATGGGGAACAGGACCAGGCAGCAGGTGTTCAGATGGGCCGGGAAGGGAGAAGGCTTAAGAAACCCAATGCAAGGTATCCGGAGGCAGAGTGGGCTAAGTAATGAAGCATTTACCTGTCCAATAGAGGGAGGAGGACCCACATGGCAGACCTAGGGCGGGGTTACAAAAGGGGAATGTCTCACTGTAGTTCATCACGAAAGATGTAATGGTTGTCTTCTTTTTCATTCTGTATCTCAACTGAACCTTCCTCTTCTTCTCTGTATCGCTTCTTCCTCAGAACCCTCTGAACTCTACCCCAACTCTGAGTGTTTATCTATAATACAAAGTATCGAAGAGAGGTTGGTAACAGGTGAACCGTGCTCGATGCCTGGAATCACATAAGGTTGGAGGCTTGGAACCCAGCCCGCTCGCGTACTCCACGCGGCCCATACGCAAAAGTCAAAGAGTTGGGACGTCAAAGCACTAGTATTGATGCGAACTCGACGGCAGTTGACAAGAGAAAACGACGAGCAATAGCTCGAGTCCACTGCAATGCAAAGCAATCTTAATTGGGTACGTATACTACCCACTAGCTAATCAATCATGCATGCACCCAGCTAAGTAATTAGAGATACCAGAGATAATTAAACACGGGCCGGGTTAGATTAATTGGCTTTTCTCGAACCTCCAAAGAAGTACGTACGTGCCCGATCGATCCTATCCTAGATGCAGAACGAAACCAATCGCGCTTGATCGCCTCAGAATTAAGTTGCATACATACATACATACATACATAAATCGCCTTCGTGCGTTCTACGAGGCGCGACCGCCGTGCATCCGTGTGAAGCTAGACGACCTGCGACGTCGACGACCGAGAAGCAGCACAAACTCGCGGAGCCTCGGACGTGTCGAGCGGCACGGGAAGGGCCAGCCAATCTGCGGGGTAGAATTGCTCCACTAGAGCGCGACCTCGGCCGGCCGCTGCCACAGGCTCGTGCCACCGATCCAAACCCACTAGCGGTGCCGCGCTACCACGCCACGCCCCTGGATCCTTTAAATACCACCGCAGAATCCCATCATCTTTGCATCCATCGATCACTGGCGAGTTGCACCGGATAGGAGGGTTGAGTTCAAGAAGATCGCCTTGAGACGCGTACGCGAACGTACACGGCGTCGTTGGTTTGATCTCGCTGCTTGCACGATGGCTTACATGAAGGCCGTTGTGTTTGGCGTGGCCGTGGTGGCTGCGACTGTTCTCGCGGCTGAGAGTCGCGCTGCCCGGAAGGACCTAGGCGTCAACCTCGGCGGCGGCCTCGGAGTCGGCACGGGCGGCGGCCTTGGGGTCGGCACGGGCGGCGGCTTCGGAGGTGGCCTCGGGGTCGGCACGGGCGGCGGCCTGGGGGTCGGCTCAGGGATCGGTGTCGGCATTGGCGGCGGCGGCTCTGGTTCTGGCTCGGGTTCAGGGTCCGGCTCTTACTCTGGCTCTGGCTCCGGCTCTGGTTCAGGTTCGAGCTCAAGGTCGGGCTCGGGTTCATCATCAGGAGGGTCAAGTGCAGGCTCATACGCTGAGTCAGGATCTGGCTCGAACGCAGGGCCAGGTGCAGGATCATACGCCGGCTCCAGAGCTGGCTCCCATGCAGGCTCCAACGCCGGAGATGGAGGGTCCGGCGCAGGCTCGTACGCCGGCTCTGATGCTGGGTCGTACGCAGGGTCCGGCGCTGGCCCACATGCAGGGTCTGGTGCCGGTTCGTACGCAGGGTCTGGTGCCGGCTCCTACGCTGGTAGTGGGCATGGCAAGTGAGCTGGCTCCTATGTTCTGATGTTTACTAGCTTGTCTTCCGTATGTTTTTAGATCACCTCCGGCACGTGTCCGTAAGACCATAAATAAGTGTGTAGGTGGTGAACGATGAATAAGGTGCTGTATGCCAGTATGCCTACGCTGTGGACATTCCTGTGAATGAATAATTCAGCATATATGAAGGCTGATTTTTAAGATATACTCTTCATATGAGAAATTGTCAGTTGCATGCATGAGTTGTTGCTTATGGCGGAGCTACGACGAACTTGAATATATATACCCCAGAGAGTTGAGAATAAAGTAGAGCTTTGCTCCTCAAATTCTTGGGTAATGTTATTTTGTGTCCAAATTGTAGGGATGTGTTAAAGTGCCGGACGGTGAACAGGAGGAGGCAATGGATGAGCTAACAGACCGACAGGGAAATCGTCTCAGGAAACCCAGCGTGCGGTTCCCGATTACTGAGTGGGCTAAGTAGTTTATACTTTCGTTTTGTTCTGAATGTAAATAGGCCCAAGTGGCTGACCTAATAGCTGGATATAAAAGGTGGGTGGTCCTCTGAGCTGGGGATTCACGATGATGTAATACGGAACTCCTCATTATCCCAGAACCTCTTCTGAACTTTCCCTTCCCTTTCCTCTGTTCTTCATCTATATATTCCACCGAATACTTGTATATGTCACTTGAGTGCTATCAGAAATTGAAAGAAGGAAGAGGTTTGTAACAATTGGTATCAGAGCCCTTTCGAGCCCTGGATCCCCCACGCTACAAAACCCGGGCGCAGGTCAAGACACAGGAAATGGATCATCAACTCGCAGAGTTAACCAAAGCAATCCTGGCGCAAAGTGAATCCCTCAAGAATTTGGAAGCCCGGAGTGAGGCTATTCAGGTTACAGTAGAAGAGATGAAGCCCGTAGTGCTCGAACTACAGCGGTGGAAGCCGGAGATGGAGCAATCGGTCGATGAGCTAAGAACCGAAGTTGTTGAATTGAGATCGCAACTTGCTCATCTGGTTCGCAACCCTAGTTCTGTGGTCCGATCGGGTGATTTGCCGCCGCTTCTGCCGATTCCAGAGACCAAGCCAGATCCAACTACAGCGGGAAATTTGTTCCCCGTAGGGAGAGGAGAACAAGGTAATGGTCAGAGTAGCAGACGAGAGGAACTCGTATTCGGAGGAAAAACTTTTGGGGAACATTTTCCTTCCCGGCCGCCACAAAACAATGGTATGCCTGATCATACTGATCCATTTTTCCTTTCACCGGATGGGGTGACTCCTTCATGGAGACATCAGGGACCTTACCATCACCAACCACGCCCCATCAAACTTGATTTTCCTCGGTTTGATGGTGAGAATCCAAGGCCCCGCAACTCAAATGTGAAACGATTCGAAGTCCGCCAAGACATCCCGACTTCATGGTAAACATGGCCACAATGTTTTTTGTGGGTGGAGCTCTACTGTTACTGACCATCCCAAGCACACATACGGTTCAATACCGGGAAAATTTTGTCATGCAAGCAGTGTGCTATCGGTTTGGCCGAGAAGAATTGCAAGATGTGGTTCGCCAATTCAACCGGTTGCATAAACTACTTCAAAGGGCGAAATCACGACAAATTCAATGATCTGATGCATAGTTTGATAGCTCATCATGAATCATGGAACCCAGTATTTTTTATTACCCAATTTGTGGATGGGCTAAGAAGTGATATTAGAGCAGCAGTGGTTTTACACAGACCAAAGGATTTGGATACGGCTATAGCATTAGCTGGGTTACAGGAGGAGGTGTTGGATTCTATGAGAAAGGAGTCTCGTCGAGCGGAAGTACCGTCGATTCCTCGACCGGGAATACGTACTGCTATGCCTCTTCCGTTACCTCCTGGGAGAACCTCTCAACCGACTAAGGTAGAGGACAGGAAGATCATTGAAGGAGCACGAGCAACCCCGGTTGATGAAAAACTTGTAGCTCTTCGAGCCTTCCGTAGAGCAAAAGGATTGTGCTATACATGTGGAGAGCGATGGTCCAGAGATCACAGATGTGGACCAACAGTCCAACTCCATGTAGTGGAGGAATTGTGGGAGTTATTGCAGGGTAATGAACCGGATTCACCACGGGAGACAGACACAAAATCCCAAGTTGATGCAGATTTAATGTCCATTTCAAAAGAAGCCTTATTGGGGAATGAATCTCGTTGTACTATCAAATTGCAAGGCCAAGTGCAAGGTCAGTCTGTCACAATGTTAGTGGATTCGGGCAGCTCGCATTGTTTTGTCAATGATCGATTGGCTCGCCATTACAAGGTATTCAACCATCCTCCGCGCCTATCGAGTACGTATTGCTAATGGCGCTTGTCGATTGTACTCAAGTCCTTCCTCAGTGTGCTTGGACTATTCATGGTCATCAATTCTATACTGATTTCCGTGTGCTACCCATGGGTTGTTATGACATTATTTTGGGTATGGATTGGTTAGAGGAAAATAGCCCGATGAAAGTGAATTGGCTCAAGAAGACACTTTCGTTTGAGCACTGAGGCAAGGAGGTGTGTTTATATGGTTCTAAACCTCAACAGTCTCAATGTTATCTGCTTTGGGTCAGTTATAAAGGCCATTCCAGGGACAGTCTCAGTCTAGATTCTTCATTTCCCTTGTGTGTAACAGAGACGGTGGATCTCTCTATACCTCAACCCATACAAGCATTGTTGGAAGAATTCAGCCACTTGTTTACTGAACCAACTGGATTGCCACCAAGTAGGCCTTTTGATCATACAATACCCTTGATACCTGGTGTATGTCCAGTCAATCTCAAACCTTATAGATATAATCCAGCACAGAAGAATGAAATTGAGAAACAAGTCGCCGAGATGTTATCTCAAGGTATTATTCAGCCAAGTTCAAGTCCCTTCTCTTCTCCAGTGTTATTGGTTCCTAAGAAAGATGGTACATGGCGTTTTTGTGTTGATTATCGCCATTTGAATGCGGCCACAGTTAAAAATAGATATCCTTTGCCGATAATTGATGAACTTTTGGATGAATTGGCGGGTTCTCAATGGTTCACTAGTCTTGATTTGAGGGCAGGTTATCATCAGATTCGATTGAAGCCTGAAGACGAGCACAAACCGCTGTTCAAGACTCATCATGGGCATTTTGAGTTTCGAGTGATGCCTTATGGTCTCACCAAAGGTTCTCGCCACATTTCAAGGGTTAATGAATACTATTTTAGCTCCATGGTTGCGCAAAGGGGTATTGGTTTTCATTGATGATATCTTAATTTATAATGGCACATTGCAAGACCATGTGGATACCTTCAAGCAAGTACTATGTGTTTTGGACCAAAGACCAACTTAAGATAAAGAAATCAAAATGCTCATTTGCACAAAGAACAACTTGCTTATTTGGGGCACATTATCAAGAAGGATGGTGTAGCTACGATCCAAAAATGTTGAAGCAAAGGACAAGTGGCCTTCACCGACAAATCTCAAAGAGCTCCGTGGATTTTTGGGTTTGGCAGATATTACCGCAAGTTTGTGCGAGGTTTTGGCTTACTCAAAGAACCCTCACGGATATGCTCAAGAAACATGCGCTTTTGTGTGGACACCGGACAAAGAAGCAGCTTTCTTAGCTCAAACAAAGATTAATCACAGCTCCGGTATTGGCATTGCTGATTTTGCATGCTAGTTTGAGCCGGAGATGATGCATCGACAAGGGTATAGGCGCCAGATTGATGCAACTGACATCCTCTAGCTTACCTTAGTAAGTCTCTTTGACCTCAGACTCAGATTCTTTCAACTTACTTAAAAAGAAAGCTTGGCTATCATCTTAGCAAAGGATCATTGGAGGTCGATTTGCAACATGGCGAATTCTTGATCCGGATAGATCAACGAAGTTTGATGCATCTAGATGACCAACGGTTAAACACTTCATGGCAACAAAAAGCTTTAACCAAATTACTTGGGCTACAATACAAGATAGTGTATAAAAAAGGTGTTGAGAATCAAGTCGCTGATGCTTTATCCCGTAGAGCAACCGGGTGGTCAGGTAACCTACTGGCAATCTCCACAAGTGTGCCTAGTTGGTTGGCTGAAGTCGCAGAAGGTTATAATGCAAATCCCTCTACTCAGCGTCTCCTGGCTCAGTTGAGTGTAGCTGGAGCTCAACACCCGCAATACCAATTGAAGGAGGGTATTCTTCGTTATAAAGGTCGAGTCTGGGTGGGAGCTAACATCCGCATGCAGCAAAAGATTGTAGTAGCTATGCACGACAGTGCAATTGGAGGACATTCGGGTTTTCGGGTAACATATAATCGAGTGCGCAAACTGTTTGCGTGGCCGGGCATGAAGAAAGGAATCCAACTCTTTGTGACATCTTGCTCAGTTTGCAAACAAGCCAAGTCGGAGCATGTTAAATATCCAGGTTTACTCCAACCCTTACCTATACCAAATCAAGCTTGGCAAATAGTTTCTTTGGACTTTATCGAAGGACTGCCCCGATCTGCACATTTCAACAGTATTATGGTGGTGGTTGATAAATTCTCTCGATATGCACATTTTGTTCCTTTGGCTCATCCCTTTACTGCTTACCAAGTGGCTCAAGCATATATAAGTAACATTTTCAAACTGCATGGTCTCCCTGAGTCATTAATCTCAGATCGGGATCGTATATTTACTAGTACATTGTGGAGAGAATTATTCCGATCGGTCAATACACAAGCAGATGAGTTCTTTCATAAGATCACCCGTTTGAAACCGGATGGTCAAACTAGCAAGAGCGGTTAACCAAAGGTTTGGAAACCTATTTATGCTTGTTTTGTTCACGCAGTCCCTAGCAAGTGGTCGAGAGTGGCTAGTCTCCTCTTCTCAGATCTCACTAGATCGGTTTTCAGAAGCATTAACACCAGAAAAGAACCGAGCCGACCAGCACGCATGAGAGACGGCAATAAAAACTAATCAACACAGAGATCCTACACTGTAAGCAGACTGCACGCACACGCACAGCAACGAGCCGACAAAAACTCACCAAGTAACAGCAGCAGAGGAAAAGGCAGTCAAATAACAAGATCAGCACAAAACGAAACAGGGGACGAATCAGATGGCAGCCAAACAATCAAAATCAAACACCATCTCATATTGATCTAGAGAAAGAGAGAAACATGATTGACAAGAGGAATGATTACAAGCCATCTCATCCTCTACCACCCTCATACCACAAGAACACACTCATAGAGAGAACAAGTTTTCCCATACAAGCACACCATGAGCAGCTCAACTCATAGCCTCACAATGCAGCCACTACTCAGGGAACACACCACACACAGGAGCTGCACACCATCCTCAATACACAGCACAGCTACCAGGAGAGGATGCAAGAACTCACGCACTCACTCATTTCCCTGCACAGCTCACTACACAGCTACAACCAGCTACAAGCTCTCCCAGGGGACGCCAACTCCTTCTTGCATCTTACACAACCAACGCGCAGGAGCTCTACAAGCAGCCAGCAGGACATAAGCACACGCACTTGCTCACCCCTCTCTTGGCAAATCAAGAAGTGTAGCCCAAGCCTCACATGTTTGCTCCACACACAAATGAGGCAAAGTCATGGTCAACATGACCAGATTTGGAGGAAAAAACACCCATCCTCTCATTGCTTGAGTCAAAACTCCAAATTGCCCTCAAGCATCTTCAGAAGCTTCCGTGATCCGTATCTTGACCGTCTCGACCTCGACTCCTCCCCGAGTCTAGTCCCGTCCGCCGTCATCGCCCGTCAGATCCGTCACGCAGGCGATTCAGGATTCCTCGTCTCCCGACTCAAGAACCACTTCAAGAGCCTCGATCATCTTGGCATCTTTGACCGTCTCGGACCTCGACACCTCCGTGTCTAGTCCCGTCCTCTTCGCCTCACCATGACCTAGCTCAAGTCCTGCGTCCACACGCACAAACAAACCATCACATAGCACCGCATCTAAACAAGATAATCCACATTAGCACATATAAAGGTACTCAACCCTCGAATATTCAAACAAACTCAAACTCACTAAACCGACCGTCAATTACTCATCACAAACATGGGGACACCTCCACATGGTCTCTCAATCTCCCCCTTGATGAGTATATTGACAAACCCCGAAAAAGCATAAGTTGAGTTTGTTTGAAAGTCATACATGGTCCAAGAAAAGAAATTGATGCTAATGACCATGTAGACACAAGGAGTAAAAGAAAGAGCAAGTTTTCCTCAAACGCTCCCAAAACTCCCAAAAGAGACTTTTTCTCCAATATTCTCCCCCTTTTGTCAATAAAGTCATCAAGATACAAAAGAGAGAATATAGCATGGTGTGGTTGAATGTTATGCAATGCTAAGCAATTAGAGCCATGAAGATTATCCAAAATGACTATTTGAGAATCACACCAAGCCATAACTTATATGAAAACTATCAATATCATTACAAGATATGGATAATCAAGCCAAGCCACGTAAGTAACAATATGAAGATTAGATGAATTTCTTAGCATGTCAAGCCACTCAAGAGTATAGTCTAGCTAGAGGTATCCAAAGATGATGCAAACCATGTCAATAACCTAAGTGGAACCAAGAAGCTAGAATTGAGTCAATTTAGAGTGCTATTAGTTCAAGAATGAATCATTTGCACAAGTACTTGGTTCTTTTGGTAGTTACAAATTTAGCCCAAATCACATATTTTCATTTGAAATTGATAATTTTGGTGATGTGCTAGATCTCAAGCCTTATGCGACCATTCCAAGCGAGAAGCTTAAGGAGATGATCTAGGTCATCCAAAACTCCCCCTGAGTTCATGCCCAGTGCAATGGCAAGCAGTCTCATGAGAAAGAATTGGTGAGATCCGTTCTTTCGCACATAAAAGAGATCTTTTGCTTTCTTAAATAAGTGTACTCACTCATGTTTCATCATGACACTAGCATAGCTCAAACTAAAGCTCAATTAAAGATTCAAGACTCAACTTAGCCTATTTGACATGGCATGAATCATAAGAGGATAACTAAAGATAGACTAGCCTCAAGAGCTAACATGACATGTCTTAGTTCAAGTTGTGCAATTTTAATTAACTTAACAATGGCAAAGGCTTGACGACACATATGAAGCAATGATAAATCTAGCAATTAAGCACAATCATGGCAAGATGTAATGCATTGAAGCATGTCATATATGGATAATGGTCAAGGCTCCATGTAGTTATATTACAATGCACAATGCTAAAAGCAAGAAAATCCGGCTCCCCTCAACATGTGAAGCAATGTTTAGTTCAAGTTGAGTTATATCAATATTAAACTCCGTAAGCTCCCAAATGAACTCTCCCTGAACCAAAGCAATAAAACGAGAAGTCGGCAAAGAAATCAGAATGCAGGTCCTCAAAGCATAGACAAGATATAGAGAATACCATGGCTCAGATCGACTCTCATCTACCCCATATGACACTAGGACTATCACTGCCTTGGCTAACACACTAAGGAGCAAACACGTTCCTGCCTACCCAAGGGTGGCCCAACCCTTGCTAGAACCTATAAGAAGTGAGTAAGCTCAACCTAGTGAGAAGAGACAGCTAATAAGCAACATCCTAGAGCATAAGATGAGAGGAAGAAGTCTAAGCAACTAGACGAGAGAAACACTCTAATCTATGCTAGGATGACTAACCCAAAATGCATCCCTAATGCAATGCGATAAAGAAGGAGCAACAAAGATAATATACAAGATAAAGCAAGAAAGCACAAAGCTCCCCTCACTACAAATCCATAAGGACAAACCACCCCAAGCTCTCCCAAGAAGGTGAAAACCTAGAGCTATCCAAAGGCTTGGTAAAGATGTCACCAATGGCGGTCACTCTCCACAAACCGAGCACTATATCACCCTTCTCCACATGGTCTCTAAGGAAGTGATATCGATATCAATATGCTTGGTCCGAGAGTCTTTGACCGGGTTCTTAGCAATGTTAATAGCGAAGTGTTATCACAAAAGAGTGGAACACTTTCTATAACTAACCCAAAGTCCCGCAGGTCGGCCATCCAAAGTATCTCGCACAAAGAATCGGCGGCAAAGAACATACTCGACCTCTGCGGTGGATCAGGTAACACCGGATCGCTTCCTAGAAGACCAAGAACGAGAGAAGTGCCAATGAATTGACAGTGCGGTGCTTTTCCTATCTATCCTACCAAAGAAAGTCTGCGTCCCGAGTAGGCTCTAAGGAAAAGACAGATGAGGAAGAGTACCAGATACCATAGTCAATGGTAGCTCAAGGTACTCAAGAATGCGCTTCACCGCTGGCGGTGAGATACGCGAGAGAAGCTCGAATCGAGCACACAAACACACGGAGAAGTGTATGTCCGGTCTCGAGGCAATGAGGTACAAGAGGGAGCCAATCATCTTTGCGATACTCCTTTTGATCAACCGCTCGCCATCCTCATCGGGTCAAGATAGGTCAGAGAAGCCATTGGTGTGGACACCGGCTTACCATCACTCATATCAAAGCGCCTCAGAGGTCACGAGTGTACTTGCCCCGATGCAAGAAAGTACCTCCCGAGTCCGCTTGATCCGAAACCAAGGAAGAAGCTCAACTCGCCCATCATGCTCATCTCAAACTCGAGCTCATAACATCGGAGAACCGAGAAACAAGAGTATGAGAAGAGCCACCAAAGATGATATCATCCACATAAACGGGACGAGTAGAAAGTCATTACCATGCTCGCGAATGAACAAGGTCTTGTCTACCTTACCCATCTCAAAACCATGACTCAACAGATAGGACTTAAGCCTTTCATACCAAGCTCTAGGGCTTGCTTAAGTCCATACAAGGCTTTAGAGAGCTTGTAGACATGGTTTGGGTATTTGGGGTTCTCGAAACACGGAGGTCGTCTAACATAGACCTCTTCCTCAATAAACCCATTGAGGAAGGCACTCTTGACATCCATCTGGTAAAGCTTGAAACCCTTAGAAGTCTGCAAAGGCAAGCGAGAATTCTAATGGCCTCAAGTCTAGCAACAGGGCAAAGGTCTCCTCAAAATCCGGACCTCAACACAGGAGAACCCCCGAGCTACCAGCCTAGCCTTGTTTCAATGACTACCCCTTCCTCACTCTGCTTGTTTTTGAACACCCACTTAGTCCCAATAACATTGTGACCTCGAGGGGCTCAACAAGCGACTGGACCTTGTTTCTCTCAAAGTTTTCCAACTCCTCATGCATGGCATTGACCCAAGACTCATCGAAAGAGCATGATCAACATCCTTGGGCTCAAGGAGGCAATGAAAGCAGAATGGAGACAGAAAAGAAGTGCAGATTTTGAGCGTGTGACACGCTCAAAAAGATCTCCAATGATCTCGCTCAAGGATGCCTTCTCTGGATATGTCGGGAGGTCCTGGATGAGAAGAAGAAGTGGCCTCTACCTCGTGCAGACGAGGCAGGACAGAGCCACTAGCTCCGGAGGAAACGGAAGGCAGGGGCGATCACCTTGAGGTGCCGTGGAAGAAGGCATCTCAAGGGAGGAAGAGGAGCGGATCGTAAACAACCATCGTCTCCTCGCCCTCATCATCCACAAAGATGGTCTCTGACCGCTCTAAAGAACTCGAGATATCCGCCTAGTCCCTGACCGCCTCGTCAAAGGTCACCTCACGTGTTTCTACCATTTTGCTAGACTCGTAGTTCCGCACTTATAAGTTCGCCAAGAAGTCGAGTAGCCTAGAAAGATACCATCACAGAACGTGACTCGAACTTATCTAGGTTCCCTGACTTCAAAATAAAGCACTTGCAACCAAACACACGAAAATGAGAGACGCTAGGCTTTCGCCCATATCTCAATTTCATAAGAAGTGCGGTGTAGGAGTGCCCAAGAAAGACTCGATTCAAACATGGCACGCAATGCAATGGCTTCACCCAAAACTTCCTCTGTAGAGTACTCATCAAGCATCGCCCGCCATCTCGACTAAGGTGCGGTTCTTTCTCTCCACAACGCCATTTTGCCGAGGGACGATGGAGAAGAGAACGGTGCTCTACACTGCCTCACCGCAGAAACTCTCAAAGTAGGAATTTTGAACTCCGTACATTGTCATCTGCGGATCGCTCAGAAGGCACCCGGAGCTCAACAGAAAGCCTACTAAAGAAACCTCGAAAATGTGTAAATGTCTCATCCTTCGAGGCTAAGAAAACACCCAAGAATACCTCGAGAAGTCATCGACCACAACAAGAACATACCACTTCCTCCCGCCGATCAAGACTCGATTTGGTCCAAGCGTGTCCATGTGGAGCGGTGTCCTGCATCGGTCATAGTAATCGTGTGGGAGGATGAGAAGCGGCAACCATCTTGCCGCGTTTAAGATGGAGTGCAAACAAGATCTTTGACCATCTTGAGTTTCGCGGACCACTTAATGAGATCATGGTCGCTAACTCGAGTCAAATGGTCAAATCCAATATGACCAAGCCTCCTATGCCAAAAAGAAAGGTCACGGACTCGAAGCAACTAAACACCGAGAGGATCACCGAAGACTCAAGAAAATCAGCACGAAAGATCCTCCCATAACGAGAAATCCCGCAAACCAAACTCCCAAGAATCAAGAATTTTGCAATTGTTTTCTTGAAGCTCACCTCAAACCGCCATCAAGAAGTCGAGAAACGGAAAGCAAATTGTACCGCAGCTTACTAACCAAGGCAACATCCTTAAGAATAAAAGAAGCATTAATACGCGACAAGACTTTTGGCGATGACGCTACCAGCACGAAGCATCTCCGAAGGTGATCGCCTCATCACCGAGCGCGGGCTAGGAGGAGAACCAACGGAGTCTCCGGTTATATGACGAGAACAACCGAGTCTACAAGCCAAACCTTCTCCTTCCCTACCCGCTAACTCCGAGTCAAACAGAGTAAAGTCTCAAGATCGATAAATCAACAATGATTTTGGCACCCAATATCTTGAATAACACGCCGAAAGCGGATGAAGTAGTCAAGCACGATCGACCTCTATCTACCCTACGCTCTCAGAACTCAAAGCGAAGGTCTAAGAGTAGACCGAAGTCGTTGCCGGGTCCGATCGCTCTGAAGGAGCGAGTCGAGCACTGCAACATGTCGAACACGCCATGGTAGCTATCTCGATGGGGAAAACGAGATCTACCCTCGGGGACGCGGAAGTCACGATCGAAAGCATTTTGAGGACGAAAACCGTAAAACTCGAAAACCAAGTCCTCGATGTTTGCACAAACCCATCAAAAGAAACAAGCCTAGACCTCGTGTTGGTCTTAGGTGCACTCAAGGTCCGGGGCCGATTTCAATGCGCCTAAGAGACTCAACATGGTCTCTACGCGATCTTGGCGCGCTGAAGCATCGACGTGGTGTCCATCCTTCCGATGAAGGTGTAGTGATACTTCACCTTCGAGAGGTAGAAGCAAAGATGTGAAATTACCTTACTATCGAAATCCCTGGACATAGCCCGCCGACTTGAAATGGACTTTCTCGGTCCTGGCTCGGTCTCGATCACACACGTGCTATGGGTCCGAGCACGGCAGTGGATGCTTCCTCATGTCCTCAAAGAAGTCATATCCTAGACCCCGATTAAATCTGCAGATCTTAGATTGGTCTAGAATAAGATTGAGCTTCTTCTTGCCTCCTACAAATCTCTCGAGAGTGTTCATAAGGTACCGACACTCCTAAAGAGAGAGGTGCAAGAAGAGCAGGGGAAGAAGAGACAAAGAAGGTAAGGAGCAAAAGAAGAACCAAGAAGAGGGAAGAATGGCTTGTGCACGCACACCGACTCAAGGGACAGCCCCATCGCTAGCCAGCTTGGTTCACGCCGCTAAGCTGCCTCAACCTTACCCCGGGCTTCTCCCCTTTTCCACAATCATATTACAAGCACAATGTGGCTTTCTAGAAGGTCCTTAGTTAGCTTCACACATTTCTCATCCAAAGCAATCAAGTCGATTTTAGTTTGTTACACTTAATGCATGGTGAGCTAACAGGTCCTTAGAAGCAAACTTAGCCATCTTCCTTTCATGATCAATCATATCTTGAAACTGTTTGGAGACGACCTCAAGTTCAGCTAGCTTAACTTAGGGACAGTTCAAGCATGAAACAATCGACTCAAGTAAAGAAGCTTGTAGTTCAAGAATTTTATGATCTGCCTTTTTAAGTTCATCTTCAAGTTATTGCAATTTTCACAAGACTCAGGGCAGATCAAGGAGCATGGCATAAGGTACTCTAGCAAAGAATGTCCTTACCCTCACATGAGGTGGGAGAAGTAGTCTCATCAAGAATAAGTAGGGTAATGTACCATCCTACTCAACTCTAACTCAAGAAGCGGACTAACATTCTCCACTTTAACACTATCAAGTTTGGAGGACAGACTATCATGTGAGGTCCTTAACTTCTCCATATCAACCAAAGAAAGCAGAGCATGTATCACAATCATCACTAGAAGGAGCAGATGTAAGAGCAATAATCTCTAGTGACATCTATCTATTTCCTTCTCTAACTCAAAGACACTTAGCCTTAGCTTTAGCATGAAAACCTCCTAGCTTAAGAAAAGCATGATTGAGCTGGTCGAGGTGGGGTACCTCGTCCGAAGTCGGAGTAGCTCATTGTCGCCGAAGTTCGCCGAGGGCCATGAAGCACATGCCGAGAAGTCGTCGCCGCCATCCTTGGGCTCTTGGTCACCCGTCTCCGTCATCGCCGCTCCATCCCTCCACCTCGCCGAGGTCGAGGTCGTCGGCGCGAGGACGCGGTGGAAGAGCTTGGCTTTGCCGGTTATGAACTTCTTCTTGCCGGGCGCCCGAGTGGAGGCTTCTTGTTGCAGTTCTTGTCGATGTAGTCGTTTTGCCCGAACCGCCGAGTCGTTCTTGCCCTTCTCGGCTTGGGGCGGTTGTTCAATGTGGTTGGGGCCACCACACTCAAGCAAATCACGTGTCCTCCTCTTTCGCCCCTCCTCCTCTTGTAAGCATGGGAAAACTT